>CM053026.1:472541192-473276810 GCA_028564925.1 Lithobates sylvaticus | reverse complement strand
CACGTGGCTAGGGGGTCCTGTGTTAGAAGGAAGTTCCTCAACTGTCTATAGGACCAAAAGGGGAATGTTCTGGTTCAGGACAGGCAAACTAAGTTTTTGTACATTCAGATTCGTCCTCTGTGTATTAGTTGGTGTGCTAGCAGGTCTTCATGGGGCCATTCATTGTGCAGGAACAGGTGCGATTCCCCAGGTGGGAATTCAGGGTTACCACGCAGGGGTGTCATCAGTCCCGGGTGTGAGGTTAAGTTGGCAGAACTCAATAGTTTTCTGAAGGCCGTTAGAGAGGGAGAGATAAGGGGGTGGGACTTTAGGTTCTGAGGCCAATGTGCAGCCGAGATCCATGGTAGTGTGTGCAAGGGGATGTTAGAGAAGGCATTCTCTAGGGGGACCCATGTGTTCTCTCGTTTGTGAATTTTCCAATCAACTATCCTAGCAAGGCAGGCAAGATAGTACTGATGGAGGTCTGGTAATCCAATGCCACCCCTAGTCTTAGAGCGCGTAAGATGTGTACCGTATTTATCGGCGTATAACACGCACTTTTTCACCCTTAAAATCGGGGTAAAGTCGTGGGTGCGTGTTATACGCCGATCCCCCAAAAAAGTGACAAAAAAAATCAAACGGCGCCGAAAAATGGCGACCGCCGTCAAAAAAAACCGAGCGCCGCCGGGAAAAAAACGAGCGCCGCTGAAAAAGACCGGTCTGACTGTTCGGCTCCGCTGGGAGCGCGTGGGGTGCGTGTTATACGCCGGTGTGTGTTATACGCCGATAAATACGGTATATTTTATGCGAGGAGAGTTGTTTCTCCAGAGAAAAGCGGAACACGCTTTCTTATATGACTTGATAAAGGAGGGTGGAAGGTAGATAGGGATAGTCTGCATAAGGTACAAGAGTTTAGGGAGTACCACCATCTTGATGAGGGCTGAGCGCCCAAACCACTAGACATTTAGGTTGGCCCATTCTTTCAAGTCAGTTTGGATCTTGGATAGAGCAGATTGGAAATTGTACAGGTAGAGATCTGACATGGTTTTAGTAATTTGAATGCCCAGGTAAGTTATTGAGTCATTTTTCCATGTGAATGGGAAGGAATCTTTACAGTGGGAGACTTCTTGGGTGGGTAAGGAGACATTGAGTGCGATTTAGAATGGTTAATCTTAAGGTTTGAAAGGGATCCAAAGTATTTTATATCGCTCGGTAAGTTGGGGAGGGAGATGCAAGGGTTTCGTAGTGAGAGGAGAATGTCGTCAGCGAAGGCTGCTACCTTGTATTCTCTATCGGCTATTTGAATCCCATTGATGTCTGGGTTGAATGCATTTTTTAACGAAACAAAATAAATAAAAACGAATTTCGGGAGTAACTAAATAAATTTATTTTTCGGGTGAAAACGAAATTCCGGGACAAAATATTTCAGTGTGCACATGTCTAGTGCCCATTGCGCCTATAGTGCCTGATGTGTCATCACTCCTTACCTCCATACCATCCGATGCAGAGTATTTTTCTGTGATTGATTTAATAAATGCACTTTTTTTGCGTCCTTGTGGATAAGGAGACACAGCCAATCCTTGCTTTTTGTTTTAAAAAAAAACCTGCCAGATGACCTGGTGTAGAATGCCCCAATGTTATGTAGATTCCCTTGTAGTGTATTCAGTGGTCCTCCAGGCAACTCTGCGGTCCTGGACACCTCGTCATGGTTCTGTCCTACTATGATTTGTTGTTGTGTAGTCCAAGCCCGGTTGCATGCAAGGAGGATGGTTTAGATCTGTTACATTGGTTAGCAGATAATACAAGGTTTCTAAGAAAAAGCTACAATGGTGTCAGGAGACTGTTGAATACCTGAAAATCAGGAAAATTTGTCACAAGAGAGCTGCAGCTCTCATGGGTCTGCCCCGCCCACTCACTAAGAAGGACATACTATGGATACCTGATTGTTCCTACTACGATAATCTCCTGAGGCAAGCCACAGGTACTGAGATGCCAGATTGTGTGAAATGGAATGATGAGATGTTCAATGCTTTTGTGTATCTTAAAAATGCAATGGTCACAGCTCCTGGACTTGGATTACCTGCTGCCAGGGACAATGTAAAACAATGGCAGGGGTCCTAACGCAGAAGCATGGGGGGAAACTCTGCCCTATTGCATTTTTGTTCAAGGATTGTGCCTATGCCAGTACAGGGCATGCCGGCGTGTCTCAGAGCTCTAGCATCCTGTGCAATGGTGGTGGAAATGGCTACATCATTCACTCTAGGACATGCCACCATACTACACACCACTCACAATGTATCCATTCTACTAAAGAGCATCCATACCCAGCACATGTCAGCCCAAAGGCTGAGCGGTTATTAAGTGATTTTACTTTCTAACACAAAACTTGAGATAAAATATGCCTCTCCCACTTCTGGCCCAGCTCCAATCCTGACTGCCTTGCTAGGTGAGGAAGATAAGGTAGTGCCTCAACATAAATGCATGGACCTCATCCACCAAGACACATCCCCCAGACATGTCTTCAACTGCTCTTCCTGGAGCACAGAATGTCTTTGTGGATGGGTCTTGTTCAAGACAAAATGATAACACATACAGTACCATGCAGGGTATGCTGTTGTCCAATTGCCTGATAAAATAATGGAAGCAAACCCTGTCCCATTCCAATCAGCACAAGCTGCAGAACTTATAGCCCTCACTGGAGCTTGTCAGCTTTTTGAAGGACAGGATGTAAACATTTACACTGACTCCAAGTACGCATTCAGTGTTGTGCACGATTTTGGAGTTATATAGAAAAGAAGGGGCTACGCAGCAGCAGATGGTAAATCCATCTCACATTCCACACTTGTCACAAGCCTGTTAGAAGCCATACAACTACCAAAATCCATTGCTATATTGCACTGTAAGGCACATACAGGTCAGCAAGATTACATAGCCAAGGGAAATGCTTTAGCTGAAAAAGCAGCAAGAGAGGCAGCATCCACACAGCCAGCAAACATCCAAATGCCATTGCTCTCACCTGGAATCCTACTCCTAGATCAAACATTGCATGGTCTCCAAACATATACTACAGACAAAGACATCCAACAATGGAATGCAGTAGGTGTGCAGAAAAGCTTAGAATCTGAGCTTGTCTGCCATGAGGAGAGACCATGTATTCCTGTAGCAAGTGCTCTTTTATTTATTGTACAATACCATGGTGTAGGACACAGAGGCTGGCAGGTCCCATGTGAATTATTAGACAAGGATTTTTACATCCCTGGTCTTCCCTCCTTAGTGAAGGCATAAAATGCATCCGGAATAATCTCAGGAACCTTCAACAAGGCAAAACATGAACACCTAGTCTATCCATCCACACCATTCACTCATTTACAAATTGATTTCACACACATGCCTACGTTAGGTAAGAGACAAGAATACCTACTTAATAGTGGACATGTTCTCAAGATAGAAATGTTTGTCACAACAAAGGAAGATGCACAAACAGTAGTGAGAATTCTTACACAGGAAATCATTCTCAGATGGGGATGCCTGCTTCAGATCAACTCAGACAATGGCCCTGCATTTGTGGCCAAAGTCTGCCAATATCTAGTAAAAACACTCAAATTGACTGTAAGTTTCACATACCTTTATCACCCTCAAATTTCAGGTATAGTGGAAAGGATAAACAGAACCATTAAGGAAAGAGGTAAGAGTGACACCCTCTAAGAAAACAGGATACCACTTCTTTTGAAGTCTTAATTGGTAGGTCATTCCCTACCCCACGGGCCAGACAGCCACTTATGTTAGAAAGAGGGGACCTTGATCTCATTCAGGAAGAATATGTAAGAAAACTTATTGAAACTTTGGATACAAACGAAACGGAAAGAAACATTTCTCGCACCTCTCCTTTTTCTTTCTTTCAAAAGATTTTTATTGTTTTGCAATAAGAATACAATGTACAATTTGTCATTGTACGTCGTGTAGCGACATTGGTGCTACATGAAACTTTTGGTTTAACAGTAAAATGCATGTTCACTAACTTATTGTAAATACCATGTACATTTAGTAGTAAACGAATAAAGTGGCTAACAGTAAAAAGTAGGTAACAGCAAAAGAAACATAATCCTCTCAAGTTGCACCCCAAATGGGAGCTTTATCACCTCTCCTTTTTCTTCACGGGAACCTACACACCCTTTCCAGGTGGTTGACACAGTGGTGGTCCAGCAATTCAACCGCAATTCAAAAGCAATTGAAGCAGGAGTATCCCTTCGGACCCCCAACCACAGCGATCACAGTTACCCAAGGTTACAACAGGTCTGGATTCATGCCAGTCATTTGAATAAGGTGAACCAAACACCTAAGAGGAAGATTAAAGACAAAGGAGCTGAAGTAAGCAGTGAAAATCCTTGAATAGTGAGTGAAGCAGGTGGTCAAGACTCTAAAAAAGATGACTTATTTCACCACAGACTTCTGGGAAGGCCTTGTGCCTCCTATTCTTGATCACTTTGATTGTGTTCCTACCCACATGGATCATAATTAACTGTATATATCATCCTGAGGACTTGAGTGCCATAAAAGGCATATGTGGAGCACAACCTATACATGACACACGTAACAGGTCAAAAAGAGAATCATTGGGAGAAAATGAGATAGGGGAAGGGTCATCCACATTCCATGATCAAATGTTACTGATGAAGTTCAAATAGGCATATGCACAAAAATCAGGTTATGAGAAATGTTGGATATGTAGTAAACTACAGTAAGCTAGTCACCTAATTATATTATTTTACAAAGATCTGGGTCTACTATCTCATCTGAATATCTTGATTGGAGACTCCCTAACCTGATTTAACACAATGGTGCCTTTCAACTCGGATACACTCCAGTAGGCTCCTGGCCAAAGAGACACGAAACTCACATTGAGCAGACAAGTGGCCACGGTTACTTATTCTGTTCTCTGTGGCGAGTAATTAGTCAATGTCTGGAGTTCATTGGCTGAAGGAGTCTTATGTTGTTGATGACATGGTGAGATTAAGGTAAAATTATGTGTTTAATTACTAGAGTCACTAGAATCCCTGACCCAGGTGCTGAAAGTAAAGCTTACCTCAGTCTTTATTACAGTAGAAACTCTGTAGTAAATACGTAATTTTGTATGACTTAAGAGGGGATTGTAATAGAGCATATGATCAACTGCAATTCCATTTTGCAATCTCCCCTCCTCCATTTTAAAAGCTTGTTTTTAAAGAATGTACGTGCCTTATCTTACACTTCTTTCTCGTTAGAGTTTTAGACTTTTTGTTTGAGCCAAGTTTTAATTAAAACTTGCACTGTATGACTCATTGTGTTTAGGCCAATTCTCAGTAGTCTATGCAGATAAGCTATCTTTATAAATTCTTTTCAGCTGCCTAAAATGAATGATGAAATAAAATCTCTCTGTAGCAACCTGGTTAACCCTTAGAAACTAGTTTACCCCTCCCCTCTTTTGTTGTAACTCACATATAAAAGATATCTTTCTTAATAAAGAGTTCAGACTCACTTTGCACACAAAATCTGCCTGTTGTGTGTGTGTCATTGGGGTCTGCAGAATTCTGACAGGATCGTTGTGGATTACCAAGGGTGGTCGGCTGTCCAGTAATCTATCCTCTCAAATAATGCTAAATACAGGGATATTCTTGAGCAAAACCTGTACCACTCTGTGTGTGATTTGAGGCTAGGACAGAGGTTCACCTTCCAGCAGGACATTGACCCCAAACACACTGCTAAAGCAACACTTGAGTGGTTTAAGGGGAAACATGTAAATGTGTTGGAATGGCCAAGTCAAAGCCCAGACCTCAATCCAATAGAAAATATGTGGTCAGACTTAAAGATTGCTGTTCACAAGCGCAGACCATCCAACTTGAAGGAGCTGGAGCAGTTTTGCAAGGAGGAATGGGCAAAAATCCCAGTGGTAAGATGTGGCAAGCTCATAGAGCCTTAAGTGACTTGGAGCTGTGATAGTCACAAAGGGTGGCTCTACAAAGTATTGACTTTAGGGGGGTGAATAGTTATGCACATTTGTTGTTTGCTTCACAATAAAAAAAAGTCTTCAAAGTTGTGGGCATGTTCTGTAAATTAAATGATGCAAATCCTCAAACAATCCATGTTAATTCCAGGTTGTGAGGCAACAATACACACAAAATGGCCAAGGGGGTAAATACTTTTGCAAGGCACTGTAATAGTTATGTTATTTGTACCATGAAGATATAATGAACACTTGTTCTATTCCTTTAAAAAATACAGTAGAAAGTGCATATGCACGTTTTACATAGCCATAACTGCCCAACCAAAGAAAAAAAAAATGACACTAAATCAGTTGCATTTTTTTTAACTGTCCATCTGAAATCTGTTAAGCATTTCTTAGCATATGTTTTACTTTTTATAGAACATCTCATTCCTGCATCCCTATTTTGAAAACAGCTATGTTCTTTTAAGATAAATCTACAATTTATCACAAAATCATGCTATGAAAAATTGACTCCAGGACTCATTAGTCACTTGTTGTCCACACCACATCTGTTTAGATTTATTCTGTTTCATGTTGATGAGCTGGGTGCATTTATCTTGTTATTTTTCAAGCTATATCATGACATATTTGATTCTTACTGCCTTTTTTAAACTTATAATGCATGACTAGGTGACATTTCTGATAGCTGATGTTCCTATATATACCTAGATTGATTTACTAAAAGTGAAAAATAATTATATATTATTTATATAAAGTAACTTTAGAAGTCTGCACAAATAAATTCCTGACATGTCACAATGTATAACAACAGTATAATCTTCTAAAGTTTTCTGGCTTACCAGTGCCCATCCATGCTGACCACTAAAAACTGACCTACCTGACCCACACTGACCTACCTGACCATTACACTGACCTACCTGACCCACACTGACCTACCTGACCATTACACTGACCTACCTGACCCACACTGACCTACCTGACCATTACACTGACCCACACTGACCTACCTGATACACACTGACCATTACACTGACCTACCTGACACACACTGACCTACTTGACCCACACTGATCATTACACTGACCCACACTGACCTACCTGACCCACACTGATCATTACACTGACCCACACTGCCCCACACTGACCTACCTGACCCACACTGACCTACCTGACTATTACACTGACCTACCTGACCCACACTGACCTATCTGACACACACTGACCTACCTGACCCACACTGACCTACTTGACATACACTGACCCACACTGACCTACCTGACCCACACTGATCATTATACTGACATACACTGACCTACCTGACACACACTGACCATTACACTGACCTACCTGACACACACTGACCTACTTGACCCACACTGATCATTACACTGACCCACACTGACCTACCTGACCCACACTGATCATTACACTGACCCAAGCTGCCCCACACTGACCTACCTGACCCACACTGACCTACCTGACTATTACACTGACCTACCTGACCCACACTGACCTATCTGACACACACTGACCTACCTGACACACACTGACCTACTTGACCCACACTGATCATTACACTGACCCACACTGACCTACCTGACCCACACTGATCATTATACTGAAACACACTGACCTACCTGACCCACACTGACCTACCTGACACACATTGACCTACCTGACACACACTGACCTACCTGACCCTTATATTGACCTACTTGACACACACTGATCATTACAATGACCCACACTGACCATTACACTGACCTAGCTGACACACACTGACCTACCTGACACACACTGACATACCTGACATACACTGACCTACCTGACGCACACTGACCATTACACTGACTGACCCACACTGACCTACCTGACAACATACACTGACCTACCTGACATACACTGACCATTACACTGACCCAGACCCACACTGACCTACCTGACCCACACCGACCTACCTGACACACACTGACATGCACTGACCTACCTGACCCATTACACGAGATGTCAGATTTCAGGTGACCGTTGTGCCCTCCGGCTCCTCCTGCAGCTCAGCCAGGAAGAGATGAACCAGAAAGCAAGCGGTGGACGGTGCTTCCCACAGAGCATGAGTCGCACCTTTCCTGTGTTGTGTCCATTTGCCTAGATAATTTTAAGCTGTTTTGACCGATGACCCTCTATGGAAAATCCTTTATCTAATAAACTAATCTAATCTAATAAACTAAGAGAGAAAACGAAATTACACTATTGGAGCCTTTTCTTTGTCCGAGAACCGGTGGAGATTTCATGATATGCAGTGACACCTTCCTTGATGCTGAGGATAGCTGTGGCTTACTATTACATGCCTAATATATCCATCCCACTGGTGAGTGTGAACCCCGAAGGGGAGTGTGATGCACGGACTTCGGTGTGGGGTGTTTCATTTTATAATATAGCAAGATCACCATCTGCGGTTTCTGGGACTTTTTTCACATCATCTGTCAACTGCTTATTCCTTGTGTCTGCCATAAACACATGAAAGATGATCATAACATTTTATGATAGTAGTGCTGCTATAATAATCATAGGCACCTGAGTTGGACTTGTGCAATTTTTATTATTATTATCTTTTTTGATGTTTGTGCGTTTGCATTTTAAGTGGCAGCTGTTTTATTAATTTTACACAGTGATGACATTTATTGTTGTAATTGTGGAAGCTCTATATATATTCTATGAAACCTGATTTATCTTTAACGCTGAGATAACGGAAGGAGGCCTAGAATTCACTGTAGATTTTCTTGACTCTGGATAATGCCCTTTTGGAGATGAAAGCAGATGAAGGCATTGTCAAGGGAAGTTCTGTGGTTCCTGTGAGTATATTCTGCAGCACTGAGCTATCAGTTTGACGGCTCAATCCTGCACAGCGCAGGAGGAATCCAGGCAAAATAAAGGCATGAGTTGCACCTCAACCAATACGGCACCCAAGGGAGGCGACTTTCCTGCCTTGGTCTAGCTATGGTAACACCTTGGCTCACACAAAAAACTTGTTTATGCACCAATCAACTTTGCGATGAAATATCATATACTTTGTCTTTTTCCCTCTAAGCTTTAAAAGCTGCAATTAAACACTCAGGCCTGTGTAAACTGTGAGTTTTTAATCCTGTCTTCGGTTTGCATTGTGTAATGTAGAGAAACACATGTCCGTACACCATAAGTGAGAATAATAAAGAAGGCATTTCCATATACCTAAGTGATGTGTTGTCTTACTTCCCAGGAACTAAAAATCTTAATTTTTTCACTACTAAAAGTGTGGAGTTGGAGTAACTGCTGAGCTTCCGAGTATATGCCTGCTCTTATCCTCTATCTGGTAGGGAGATTGAAATGACACTGTGGTGTGCTTTCATTACACACGGAAGCTGGTGCAGGGATTTAATCTCTATGTTCTTACTGAAAGACTGTTTGTGAGTTTGGATTTTAGCTCCGTATGTGGACTTTTGTTTTATTTGTCCTGATGCCCATCGTCATAGGAACCAAAATTGAGTCAAAACAAAAAATTGTGAGTTGCCACCAAAACTAGTAATAAAGCTACCAATGAGAACATTTGTTATAATGACAACTGGTTAAGAGGGGATTTACTTTGGAGAGATTTTCTACCACATCCTGTTGTTCTGCTGAGGTAGGAAGTGGAGTTTGACTGGTTTCCTGCTGCATCCAAAACCAAATCCAAAAAAAGTTTGGCTTTCAGAATAATGTAAAAAACATTACTACATACAAAGTATTTTTTCTTTTAAATCAGTGCCTTGCAACAAAGACTATTCCAGGTTAAAAATATTCCTAAAACTAGTCAGGGCACGCTGATATGTTTGCATAATCAAAAACAGCCTTATTTGCATCTAATGAACTACATATTTTAGAGGAAACTGAACAGTCTATTACTTTGTTCTCCTCTACTATTGACTGTATCAATTTATATGAAAATTAAGTCTACAAATTAAAGCAGTACTATCCTCGATTTTTTTTTTTTCAGTTCATCAGCCATCCAATAAAAATGATGTGGAGTTCCTGTATATAATTCCAAGAAGATTACTTTGTCCTTACAGCTAAGCCATGTCCCTGATATGAAAGATCTCTATCCACTTTTATTGAAATAAAGAACCAAAATCATAATCCTAATATTGAAGCATAATCTTCATTATCTCCTGGTCTTATTGAATTTTATTCTCATCTACTGTATTGGTATTTTAATAGATAAATTGCATGTTCATGTGTAATCCATGTTTGTTTACTTACATCTTCATGAGATTATATGATACAAAAAAAATGTAACATAATGATAGTTTAAACTGCCTTCTACAAAACAGTGTCAAAGATGCTTTCATGCATCGAAGGAATGAAGCTATTTCAAAATATGCTTTTATATGTTACAGTTTATTGGCTGAATTTTCAGTTGCCAACTGACTTATAACAGTAGACATAAACGTATCAGAATTTTAGTTCTACAGATGACATAATGAAATAATTTTACATATTGAAATATAACAAATGCTGGAACACTCATGGCTGCCCACCCCCTTGATACAAAGGCATTTCCTGGATGCCATACCTTTGGAAGCCTGAAAGTACAGACAAATATTACAAAATGAACTGAACAATAAAATATAGCAAGTGCTAATGTAGCAAGTCTTACAAAATTATTTCATAATATACAAAATATTGAATGGATTTTTTTATGACATGAAAGTCAAGCATTCTTCTGTAAACATATCTAAACACTAATACAGTAAGAAAATGTGTGGTCTACCGCGCTAGCAGATGGACGCATAGAACGAGAGCTCCGCTCCAGCGACGGAAACACAGCGAAACCAAGGCAAATCTGACAACCACCCGCACTTGAGCCCTGAAGGTCCCCACTACCCCGAGGGATGGCCAGGAAGCGACAAAACCCAAATCAGCCGAAAAGGTTGAACGATTTCTTTCCTCCTAAGGCCCACGGCCTAGTCCAAGATGGCGCCGGCGGCCGCTCTCCGGCCTCATCTCGTGACTCCCAGCTCACATCACCCAGCCTAAGCCCAGAGATGAACTCTCAGCAGCGATCACCAGATGCATCAACCCCAATATCGGGCAGCCCAGCTAAATCGAGACCCCGAATGACAGAAGGCCCAGGCGGCCATAAGGTCAGTGACGCAGCTACTTCCTTAGAGGACACCAGAGAACTAGCTGACACCATTAACTCCTTCCCCACCTCCAACCAGCCAGTGTCAGATACAACTTTAAAAAACATGCTTGTCTCCCTGCGCAGCTCCATGCAAATTGACATGATGGAATGCATGCGCAACTTTAAATCTGAAATAGGAGAACTGGGGACCAGAGTGGACCATGTGGAAACAAAAATGGGGGAATACGCGGCCTCCTACAACACATTAGTGGACTCTCATAACGATCAATCGGATGAGGTCACATGGCTGTAGGCAAATGTCGCTGACCTTGAGGATAGGTCACGAAGGAACAACGTGAAGGTCAGAGGGGTCCCAGAATTCATCCAACCCGCACAGCTGCAACAATATGCCCAAGAACTTATATCAGCATACCTACCATCACTGACCGCATCAGACTTGGTGATAGACAGAATTCATCGCCTCCCCAACCCATCCCACCTCCCTGACAACGTGCCCAGGGACGTATTAATGACATAAAAGACCAATTCATGTCTGCCTTTAGGAAGTGTGCACAACCTCTCGACCACTACGTCAACATACAGGTCTTTGCAGACCTGTCACAGTACACTATGCAGAAACGTAAACCCCTCATTACAGTGACCAAAGCTCTGCGCAACCATAACATTGCTTACCACTGGGGGTACCCAACAAAACTCACAGTCACCTATGACGGGAAGACATCAGTGATTACTTGCCTAAATGAAGGCCTAGCACTACTGCGAGAATGGGATATCCTCCCTGAACACACCCCTGAAGAGAAACATCCGTCACCCAAGACGAATACACTAGAAGAGTGGCAACCTGTGTCACACAAAAAGAAATCACACAAATCCACTGCGCCTCGTATGTGCAGTATAACTGCCATCAGATCCCGAAAGGAATCTACTTTCTTAATACAACAGTTTTTGTTCTGTTTAACTATTGACACTCTGTTTTTTCTTCTCCCTTCTCCACCTTCCTCTTCCCCATCATCCCGCACCCCGATGGATCGCACACTGTGGAACTAACTGTTCTCCTACGACACCTCTATCACCGAACTCCACCGCCTGGATCCAAAGACTCGACTTATGAGGCACCCAAGGTACCTTGCTCTGTTTTTACCACACCACATATGGCTATCACAGTAACCTCTTTCAATGTTCATGGCTTGAACCATCCGGCCAAAAGATCATATGTTTGGAAGGAAGCCCTTAAGCTTCATGCAGACGTTTTATGTCTGCAGGAATCTCATTGGTCCTCTCTGTCTACCCCCTCTTTCCACCACAGGAATTTTCCCCATATCTTCCATGCTTCATCAACTAAAAAACAAAAAGGAGTAGTAATAGCCATCAAAGACTCTGTGACATTTTCTCTACAGGAATCACATGCAGACCCTGAAGGTCGCTTTTTAATTGTGATTGGCACACTTAACAACCACCTCTATACCCTAATAAATATATACGCTCCTAACACACACCAAGTACGGTTCATGAAGAAACTACTCTACAAAATTAACTCTCTGAAAAAAGGTGCAGTTATTATGTGTGGAGACTTCAATGCAACGATAGACCACAAAGTCGACACCACCTCTAAAGCTAAACGTCCTCCACCGTCCCTTCAACACATCATACACACTGAAGAACTGTTTGACGTCTGGAGGTGCCAACACTCCACGGAACGGGACTATACCTTTCATTCCTCCAGGCATAATTCCTATTCCCGGATAGACTTTATCCTTGTTGACAAGAACCTGTTGCAAAGAATCTCCTCCTCCACCATACACGACATAACATGGTCAGATCATGCGCCTGTCTCAGTCGTGGTGGAGGAGAGACATTCTCCTTCTCCAGCTTATATCTGGCGAGCCAACACTTTCTTATTACAGCAGCCGGATTAGGTAGCTCTAGTGAGAAAACACTTAACCGAATATTTTGCTCTTAACAGAAACTCAGTATCTAACCCTTTTTCCTTATGGTGCGCCCATAAGGCGTATATTAGAGGTGTTTTAATACAACTGTGCTCCAGGGCAAAAAGGCAGAGGATGCAAAAAATTGATTCACTTCTATCTCAAATCAAACTTCTAGAATCCCAAAACAAAACCAATCCTAATCCTATAGTAGCAAACCAACTAGACAGCTTGCGGGCAGATCTTAGACTCATGATGCTAGAACAACACAACAAACATATACTATACCTTAAAGCGAATCACTATTCAGCTGGTAATAGAGCAGGAAAGCTCCTGGCTCAAAAATTAAAAGACCATAAAGCAAAATCTAGGATCCCCTTTCTCACAAACCCTACTGATAGCAACAAAATTTACAATCCACAAAATATTGCTGACTTCTTCGCTGAGTATTACTCCTCCCTTTACAATTTAGTAAATGACCCAAATACCCCTCAACCATCAGAAGAAGCAATCAGCAATTTACTGAATGACTTATCACTCCCTTCCTTAACTGAAACACAACTTGAAGCACTGAACGCTCCCTTCACTGAGTCTGAGATCCGCAAAGCTATCCAAACACTCCCTAACGGTAAATCCCCAGGCCCGGACGGTCTACCGAATGGCTATTATAAAACTTTTTCAGAAACCCTCCTTCTCCCACTTCAAGAAGTGTACACTGAGGCGGCGTCCTCTGCCTCTTTCCCAGCCAAAATGTTAAATGCTTATATTGTCACCATTCCGAAACCTGGCAAACCACCCGAAACTCCAGCTAATTTCAGGCCCATCTCTCTCCTGAATACAGATGTAAAATTGTATGCCAAAATTCTTTCTCATAGACTTCTATCAATACTACCAATGCTGATTGGCCCTGACCAGGCCGGGTTTACTAAGGGCAGACAGGCGGCCGATGCCACTAGAAGGGTTATCAACATCCTACAACATGCAGACTCCTGTCGGGTGCCTTCTCTGCTGCTATCCTTGGATGCGGAGAGGGCATTCGACAGGGTCCACTGGGGTTACATGACACAGACACAGACACAGACAAATTTGGTTTCACTGGTTCCATTCTATCAACCATCTTAGCTTTATACTCCTCTCCCTGCGCACAAGTATACACCTCTAACATGCTGTCCCGCCCTTTTTCCATTACCACTAGGCAGGGATGCCCCCTCTCTCCCTCAATTTTTAATCTCATCATAGAGCCACTAGCAGAAAAAATTAGAGCCCACTCAGGGACCCCAGGTTTCAACCTTATAGATGAATCCCACAACATAAATCTCTTCGCAGACGACATTATCCTACTTTTGACCTCCCCACAGACCTCCCTATCTCAAGCCCATAATATCCTTGTCAACTTTAGTCAAATATCTTACTATAAAGTCAACTTTACAAAATCCCTTATTTTAGGACTCAACCTAGGACTCAACCTTCCCACCCATCTCCAACAACGACTACAGAATGACTTTCCTTACACTTGGAGTTCAACAAGTATCCCATACTTAGGAATTCATCTTACATCAGACCCTAATAAACTAGCGGAAGCCAACTATGTCCCTTTAATAACCAAACTAGCACTCTCCCTATTCCACTTAAACCAGCCTATCTCAAAGCACTCAACCTTCAGCTCAAACAATATACATGGGGCTCCAAACGGCCAAGATGCTCAAAGAATCTGCTTGTTAAGCATAGACTGGCTGGAGGTATGGGATTAGTGGACCTAAAAGACTATTATAGAGCAGCCCTACTCACCCAACTCAAATGCTGGTTCCCCGCACAGTCACCCAACCCCTGGTGCAGCCTTGAACGAGCACTATGCCCGACGCATAACTTATATTACTTCGTACTTCTAGACTCTTGGAAACCATTCCCACTTAGAACCCTCCCACTTACTATTAGGGCCTCACTCATAGTATGGAGGGACCTTAACAAACATAACATAACCCCCCATTGATGCTCACCTTCCGTTACCATTAGAATTAATGAACAGTGCAATTCCCCACGCAAACTACTCTAAATGGATGACCCAGGGTATCACCTTAATATCTGACTTATACAACGACAACTTACTTAAGTCCTTTGACACTTTAGTTAAAGAATACTCTATCCCACAGTCTGACCACTACAAATATCTTCAGCTCTCTCATTTCCTGAAATCCCTGAAGAATCTCCATGTTCCTATCCAGGATGACCTATGGAAATTCTTTAGTAGCGAATCCAGCTCTTCAAAGGGCATAACGCTTTTTTACAACCACTTTCAAAGTACATTTTCATTCACCAAACTACCGCCTTTTCACAAATGGGAACAGGAGATAGGAGAAACCTTCACAACCGCACAATGGAAAATGGCATTCAAATCATTATACAAAGCCTCTAGATGTGTTAATCACTGGGAACTCTCACTAAAAATAGCTCAAAGATGGTACCTCACTCCATACAGAATGTCCAAATGCTACCAAAACAACTCCCCCTTATGCTGGAGGGACTGTGGGGAAGTAGGGGATATACTTCACATATTTTGTAAATGTAAAAATCTAGTTAGTTTCTGGAACCGTATCTTTACATGTATCTCCCGTATGACTGGAATTCTCCTGTCTCCTAATCCTGGACTGGCACTACTAAACCTCAATATTGAGATATTTCCTCCTAACTACCGCACTGTGGTAACGCACATTCTTCTTGCTGCTAGGTCAGTCATAACCAGAAATTGGAAATCAAACAAATCTCCCAATGTATCCGAAGTTCTAGATATCACACATGCTAACTACATTTTTGAGTCAATGATAGCAAAAAAGGAAGGCAGAAGCCAATTACTACATAACCATTGGAATATATGGACATCCTGGTATAAAAAATGAATGTATATTTGTACTATATTTCTGTCTGATAGTATGCTCTTGACCCACTCCTGTCACGATCCAACCCCCCTCCCCCCCCTCCTTCTACTTTCTATTCTACCTGCTTATGGTTATAATAGAAATACATTTGCCTATGGGAGGGACTCCCCTACCCATCTCCGATGTATGATTCATATATCCGCTCAACGACATATTGATTGTAATTCTGATACTGATTTGTCACACTGTTTTCAAATACAATAAAAAGAAAAAATATTGCAATCAGCGTATTTTTCTAAAAATTGTAGCAGCGCTTAAGTTGAACTAGTGTGTCCAACGTGAATTAATAAATATTTGATCCCTTCAACAATAGTGAATGTGTAAATATATATAAAATAAAAATATATATAAATATCAACAAATAAATATTTTATAAAAAAGAAAATATAGATGAATATTTCCCTAAAAATAAATGAATATTTCCCTAAAAAATTAATATTCTAGTAGTCCACGTCCATAATAAATGTGAATAAGTTAATCAAAAATTCAAAAAATAAAAATTGAAAATTGATAAATAAGCAGTGTCCATAAATATGTGAAGAAATACATGATATGATCAAATATCAATAAATAGTGTCCATAATTATGTGACTTAAAACCAATATAAATAATAAAATGATTTTCCAGCAGTGAAGGTGAATGAGGTGAAGCAGACAATTCTGTGCAGTTGCTACATTGTTAATTCTGAGCCATCCACCAGAGATTTCACCGAAAGTGATATTTGTCCCCTTTTGGGGGTGCACTCACCAGAAGTACAGGTATTACAAGCCTGTAATGATCACTAATATCGTCAAATCCAGATGTACAGAATATATGAGCCCGCTGACATCACCAGTATTGTCAGCTTCTCCAATGGCACCACCTCTTTTCTCCACACCTCAACACCAATCCTCCACTCCTCCACAGTGTGAGGTGGTGCCATTGGAGAAGCTGACGATACTGGTGATGACAGCGGGCTCATATATTCTGTACATCTGGATTTGACGATATTAGAGATCATTACAGGCTTGTAATACCTGTACTTCTGGTGAGTGCACCCCCAAAAGGGGACGAATATCACTTTCCCATAATGTCCCATAACATAATATTTAAATATTTATTTCACATTTTGGGAGATTTATTCACCACATAATATCCCCTGTGTAAATATAATTATTCTTTGATTAGGATATTTATATATTCACTGAATCACATTGATTTCAGTCACTATCTATTTACTTTATTCTACGTAGAGAACATCATCCCATAGCGCAGAGCGGTGTTTATATAGGAGGGCGGTATTCATTAAACATCTCACACACATGATTTGTCACACTATGTAACCACTACTATTTCTCTTCTCCTATGTTTATTGTACAATGTTTGTACTCTGTTTATACAAAACCTTTTTTTTTCTCAATAAAAACTAATTTAAAAAGAAAATGTGTGGTCAAATGTATTTTTATTTCCACATTATAATATCCACATTATAATATATAATAATAATAATAATAATAATAATAATAATAATAATAATAATAATAATAATAATAATAATAATATATAATATAACAGACTATTGAAACAAGTAAAAAAAAATGCTACTATTAAAAAAATAATATAATGCCGCTTACACACGGTTGGAATTTCCGATGGAAACAGTCCGATGGGAGCTTTTCATCGGATTTTCCGACTGTGTGTATGCCCATCGGTCTTTTTCTGTCGGAATTTCCAACGGACTTTGGATTGAGAACCTGTTCTTAATTTTTCAGACGGAAAACCTTTCTATCGGATTTTCCGATCGTGTGTATGCAATTCCGACACGCAAAATTCCGATGCATGCTCGGAAACAATTCGACGCATGCTCAGAAGCATTAAACTTCGCTTTTATAGTGCAGTCAAACGTTTTTTAAGGCGTGGTGTTATTGATCGTCGGAATTTGGTGTGACCGTGTGTAGGCTAGACAGTTTGAGCGAAATTCCGTCGGAATTCCAACGGGAAAACCATCAGAGCTTTTTCCGACGAGAATTTCGATCATGTGTAAGCGGCATAAGACTAATTTTTTAAGTAAGAATGAAATGGGGTTGCCTGTTAATCATTCTAATTACATATTTTTTTTCTTATCAATAATGCAACAATCAATTTAACCCCTTCCTGACCAGAGCATTTTTTATAATTTTGCACTGCGCTGCTTTAACCGGTAATTGCTCGGTCATGTACTGCTGTACCCAAACAAAATTGGCGTCCCTTTTTGCCCACAAATAGAGCTTTCTTTTGGTGCTATTTGATCACCTCTATGTTTTTTTCCGCCTACAGCGCACTGCTGCCTACTCTCTTCTCTCTGCAGCAAGCAACACACGAGCGGATTTTCCATCTGAAAAATCTTGGATGGTTTTTCCGACAGAATTCCGCTCAAGCTTGGCTTGCATACACACGGTCACACAAAAGTTCACAGAACTTTGGACCGTCAAGAAAAGCGGTGACGTACACCGAGAAAATTAAGTTCAATGCTTCCGAGCATGCGTCAAATTGTTTCCGAGCATGAGTAGGAATTTGGTACAGACGATCGGAATTTCCGATCGAAACTTTTTCCGACTGAAAATTTGAGAACCTGCTCTCAATCTTTTGCTGGCTGGAATTCTGCCAGCAAAAGTCAGATGGTGCATATACACGGTCGCATTTTCCAACCAAAATCTCTCATCAGACTTTTGCTGGCGGAAATTCCGATTGTGTGTACGTGGCATAAGTCTCAGCATCAGCATGCAGCCGCTGCTCCATTCGCACATAGTGTCAGAGGCACAACGGCGGTGGAGGACTGTGTCTGTGTCCCGACTCCCGAATGAATGGAAGCAAGCAAACATGAATTGATGGGCACTGGTAGGCTGCATTGATGGGCACTGGTAGACTGCATTGATGGGCGCTGGTAGACTGCATTGATGGGCGCTGGTAGGCTGCATTTGATGGGCGACGTTGAGGCTGCATTGATGGGCGTTCATATTCTACATTTGGTGGGCGCTAGTGAGGCTGCATTTGATGGGTGCTGGTGAGGCTGCATTGATGGGCACAGGTAGGCTGCATTTGATGGGCGCTGGTGGGGCTGCATTTATGGGTGCTGGTAGGCTGCATTGATGGGTGCTGGTAGGCTGCATTTGGTGGGCACTTCATTAAAAAGGTGGGGTATACATGGGCAGGGCAAAGGGGATGGAGTCAGGGGCGGAGCCAATGGAGTGGCAAAATGTGGTTTCACCTAGGGTGTCAAAAATCTTTGCACCAGCCCTGCCCAAAAGTTATAGCGTCTACAATCTATGGGAAAGTTGTATGGCATTTTTATGCACTGATTACTGTGTAAAGGCTCCTATACCTATTTCAAACTATGCCAGTAAAGATCCCCCAAAGCTTTATGAAAGAATTGCGGTCAGGATTCCTGAGTTTTATATGGGCTGGAAAGCCTGCAAGACTACGAAGATCTATTCTGACCCTTCCTAAAGAGAAAGGTGGCATTGGATTTCCAGATCCATGTAAGTATCAGGAAGCCACACATCTAGTTAGAATAAAGGAGTGGTGTTCTAAAAAAAAGAAGCCATGGGTAAATATGGAACAAACGTTATGTAAAGCCCCCTTGGAGGGATTGGCATGGATGGCTGGAAAGGATATTCCAATGATAGTCAAAAAACACACCACTGATCGGGGCAACCCTAAATATAAGCAAAAAGATTTTTAATAAAAACAAGATTTCAAGTGAACCAAGCCCTATGCTACCTATATTAGGTACATATGACTTTGAGCCAGGGCTATCGGATCAAAAATTCTCCGATTTGAGAAATAGGGGGATAAATAGGATTATACATTTCTCAAAAGAAGGAAAAATAATGACAAGAGGGGAGATAGAAAACCAACTTACTCCAGAACTAGACTACTTTAGAGCAATGCAGTTGGGGGCTTACATTCTTTCAAAAAGTAAAGAATACCCCATAATTCGAGGTTTGTCTGAGTTTGAGCAGATTTGTCTTGATGGTGAAACTTTGAGACACCCCTTATCATATTTTTATGAGATGATTATACATTTTTTTTTTTTACTAGTAATGGTGGTGATCTGCGATTTTTAGTGGTACTGCGACATTGCGATGGACAGATCGGACACTTTTGACACATTTTTGGGACCATTGACATTGGCATATACTGTAAATATGCACTGATTACTGTGTAAATGTCACTGGTAGAGAAAGGGTTAACACTAGGGGGCGCTCAATGGGTTAAATGTGTGTTCCCTCAGTGTGTTCTATCTGTATGGGGATAGGACTGACTAGAGGAGGAGACATACCGTTGTTCATACTTACTAGGAACAAACGATATGTCTCCTCTCCCCTGACAGGACAGGGATTTTTGTGTCTACACACACAAATCCCCATGCTGGCTCTCGTGCACGCGATCGCGCATGGCCGACCGTGACCGCCGGACGTGACCGCCGGCCACGCGCATCGGGTCCCCCGCTGTGCAGCAGGCTCGCGTGTGCACCCTCTGGCGGCTCTTAAAGGGAAACCCCATATATATATATACAGGGTTTCGTGCAGGGGTGCCATTCTGCCGACGTAAAAAGACATGAGTCGGTCGGCAACCAGTTAAAGAACTGTGCTGCAAGTTGAAGGGAAGGACCTCCAAATTTATATTCTCTGGAATATTACCTGTGCCATGCACAACACAGGAAAGAAGGGGGGGATTAGAAAACTGAATGTACGGATAAAGATCTTGTTTAAAAGGGCAGGATTTGGATTTCTAGAGCACTGATCTGACTTTTGATTGGGGTACAGCCTATATGCTAAAGATGGTTGAGCTTGGCCCCTTAGTTCCAGTGAAGGGAACTCTTAAGGCATCAGCATACCAAGACATTTTGGACAATTTCCCAACTTTGTGGGATCAATTTAGGGATGGCCCCTTCCTGTTCCAACATGACTGTGCACCAGTGCACACACAAGGTCCATAAAGACATGGATAAGTAAGTTTGGGGTGGAGGAACTTTACTGGTCTGCACAGAGTCCTGACCTCAACCCGAAAAGAACACCTTTGGGTTAAATGAGAGCAGGGACTGAGAGCCAGGCCTTCTTGTTCACATCAGCGCCTGACCTCACAAATGTGCTTTAGAAAGAATGGTCAAACATTCCCATAGACATATTTCTATACCTTGTGAACAGTCTTCCCAGAAGAGTTGAAGCTGTTATAGCTGCAAAGGGTGGGCCAACTCCATATTGAACCCTACGGACTAAGATTGAGATCCCATTAAAGTTCACGTGTCTAAAGGCAGGCGTCCCAATACTTTTGTTAATATAGTGTATATATATATATATATATATATATATATATATATATATATATATATATATATATATATATATATATATATATATATATATATATATATATATATATATATATATATATATATATATATATATATATATATATATATATATATATATATATATATATATATATAACTGAAAACAAATGACTGGTTGCAAAATAGAGTAGGACAAACCACCAAAATTTCTTCAAATATATTAAACGTAAAAAGGTCAGGTCTGCGCATATAAGCCCTTGACAAGATAATATTAGGGTTTATTTACTAAAGCTAGAGAGGGCAAAATTAGTCACAATTCTGCAGAGAAACCAATCAGCTTCCAGGTTGTATTACTAAAGCTTAATTAAACAAGCTAAGGATTATAAGCTGATTGGTTTCTCTGCAGAATTGTGACTAATATTGCCCTCTCTAGCTTTAGTAAATAAACCCCATTGAGTTTGTTACTGGGACCTAGAAAAGGCAAATATATGAAATACCTTTTCCAGCTCTGTGTATACAAATGAAAAATGGGGACGCTCAAGTCCTTAATGGGGATGATATATGCTGTACATAGCTCTACAAATGAGCTACAATGGCTCAAAGTTGACATGGTCCAGAAACCGTTTAACAAAATGAAGGTAAATAAAGCCCCTGGACCAGATGACTTACACCCAATGATCCTCAAAGAGCTGAGCTCTGTTATAGCTAAGCCATTGTTTTTAACTTTTAGGTACGCTTTTATGACTGGCACGCTACCATTGGATCAGCGTAAGGCCAATGTGTTATCTATATTTAAAGTTATTTTAAAGTCTCTTTTTTTTAAAGTAGTGGTTTTGCACAGGGCAACCTGGATCCTCCTCTTCTCGGGTCCCTCTTTGGCTCTCTTGGCCCCTCCCTCCTGCCGCGTGCCCCCACAGCAAGCATCTTGTTTTGGGGGAACCTGAGTCGAGCTGCAGCTCTGTGTGTCCATTCAGACACAGAGCTACCATTTGGCCTCACCTCCTCTCTCTTGATTGGATAACTGACTTTGATTGAAAGCTACGGTAGACAATGGCGCCGATGCTGTGTCTCAGCCAATCAGGAGGAGAGTCCCGGATGGCCGAGGGACTAGTGGACATCGTTGGACAGAGAAGGGTACTCAGGTAAATATTAGGGGCGCCAATGGGGGCTGCTACACATAGAAGCTGCCTTTACGACTCATTTAAAAAGAGGTCAAAGCCCTTACCAAATAACTACAGACCTGTTAATTTGAATTTCTATATTTGGGAAGATACTTAAGAGTTTATTAAAGGACCATATAGAAGAGTTTTTGTTAGAAAATAATATTTTAAGCAATATACATCATCGATTCTTGAACGGCTGAAGTTGTCAAAAGGTAAGCAAATACTTGGAATTTGCAAAAGTGTTTGACATAGTTCCCCACACACAGCTAATGTGTACATTAATCACTTAAGGGCCGCACATATACTGCGGCAGGGCGTACCCGTACGTTGTTTTGTGCACAAGACACTGCGTGCGTGCGCCTGCTGCAGGGCGGGAGAGACGATGCACAGGTCTGGCAGCCGCGATGTCCGCTGGCCACCAGCAATCACTCTTCAGTAGGGATGAGCCAAACACCCCCGGGTTCGGCTCGCACCAGAACCCGCGAACGGACCTACAGTCCGTGCGAGCATTTAGAACCCTATTAGTAACAATGGATGCGAATGTTTGAAATCAAAAGTGCTAATTTAAAAAAAGGCTAATATGCATGTTATTGTCATAAAAAGTGTTTGGGGACCTGGGTCCTGCCCCAGGGGACATGTATCAATGCCAATTTTTTTTTTAAAAACGGCCGTTTTTTCAGGAGCAGTGATTTTAATATTGCTTAAATTGAAACAATAAAAGTGTAATATTCCTTTAAATTTCGTACCTGGGGGGTGTCTATAGTATGCCTGTGAAGGGGCGCATGTTTGCTGTGCTTAGAACTGTCCCTGCAAAAAGTGTAATTTTTGCAGGAAAAAAAGCTATTTAAAATCACTCGCGGCTAATGTATTGACGGCTCCCGTAACACAGAGAACAGTCATTCATTGAAAGCCATTAAAAAAAAAAAGCCATTGCTAAAAAATTTAAAAAATTAAAAAAAAAAAAGTGTGGGGGTCCCCCCAAATTTAATAACCAGGCCCTTCAGGTCTGCTATGGATATTAAGGGGGACCCCAGCCAAAAAGAAAAATGGCGTGGGGTCCCCCTCAAAATCCATACCAGACCTTTGAGGTCTGGGATGGATTTTAAGGGGAACCCCAGCCAAAAAAAAATGGCGTGGGGTCCCCCTCAAAATCCATACCAGACCCTTATCCGAGTACGCAACCTGGCAGGCCGCAGGAAAAGAGGGGGGATGAGAGCGCCCCCCCTCCCTCCTGAACCGTACCAGGCCACATGCCCTCAACATTGGGAGGAGGCTTTGGGGGTCTGAGACCCCCAAAGCACCTTGTCCCCATGTTGATGAGGACAAGGGCCTCTTCCCCACAACCCTGGCCATTGGTTTGGGGGTCTGCGGGCGGGGGGCTTATCGGAATCTGGAAGCCCCCTTTAACAAGGGGACCCCCAGATCCCGCCCCCCCCTGTGTGAAATGGTAAGGGGGTACAAAAGTACCCCTACCATTTCACCAAAAAAGTTTCAAAAATGGTAAAAATGACAGGAGACGGTCTTTGACATTTCCTTTATTAAAATCTTCTTTCTTCTGGTCTTCCTTCTTCCTTTCTTCATCCTTCGGTTTCTTCATCTTCTCCTTCCGGCATCTTCTTCCATCTTCTTCTTCCATCATCTTCTTCCTCTGATCCGCTTCTTCTTGCTCTGGTCTTCTCGTCCGGCATCTTCTTCCACGGCGTCCGGGTCTCTTCTTGGGCCGCTCCGCGCAATGGGAGGCTCCCGCTGTGTGTCCCCATGACGTCCCCGTGCGTCAGAGGGGGGCGGGATTACCAGGTGGCCCCGCCCTCCGTTATAAAAGACCTGTCAGACGCAGCAAAGCCTCACACAGCGGGAGCCTCCCATTGCGTGGAGCGGCCGAGAAGAGACGCCGACGCCATGGAAGAAGATGCCGGACGAGAAGACCAGAGCAAGAAGAAGCAGATAGGAGGAAGAAGATGATGGAAGAAGAAGATGGAAGAAGATGCCGGAAGGAGAAGATGAGGGAACCGAAGGATGAAGAAAAGAAGGAGGAAGACCAGAAGAAAGAAGATTTTAATAAATGAATTGTCAAAGACCGTCTCCTGTCCTTTTTACAATTTTTGACACTTTTTTGGTGAAATGGTAGGGGTACTTTTGTACCCCCTTACCATTTCACACAGGGGGGGGGGATCTGGGGGTCCAGGGTTGTGGGGAAGAGGCCCTTGTCCTCATCAACATGGGGACAAGGCATCGTCCCAATGTTGAGGGCATGTGGCCAGGTTGCGTGCTCGGATAAGGGTCTGGTATGGATTTTGAGGGGGACCCCAAGCCATTTTTTTTGGCTGGGGTTCCCCTTAAAATCCACCCCAAACCTCAAGGGTCTGGTATGGATTTTGAGGGGACCCCACGCCTTTTTTTTTTTCTTTGGCTGGGGTCCCCCTTAATATCCATAGCAGACCTGAAGGGCCTGGTTATTGAATTTGGGGGGACCCCCACGCTTTTTTTTAAAAAATTTTTTATTTTTTATCAATGACTTTTTTTTTATGGATGGCTTTCAATGCATGACTGTTCTCTGTGTTACGGGAGCCGTCAATACATTAGCCGCGAGTGATTTTAAATAGCTTTTTTTCCTGCAAAAATGACACTTTTTGCAGGGACAGTTCTAAGCACAGGAAACATGCCCCCCTTCACAGGCATACTATAGACACCCCCCAGATGTGATACTGCAATGCTGTACTAACAGCACGCACACACAAATCCCCAGAATCATAGCACATAATGTCAGCAGTCAGCAGCACATGACACTGACGCTGGAACACAACACAGGCGGCCTTTTATACTGTGGGGCGTGTACTAAACCCCCTGAGCTACACCCCCCTCAGCATCCTGCCTGTGGCCAATTATTGCTCTCCTCGACGCTGGCTCTTTGATTGGCCAAGCATGTGAGTCACAGTGCATGCTTGGCCAATCATCAGCCAGCAATGCACTGCAACTGGCGTAGTGCATTGCGGGCCGCTCGCATCACACGAATTTGATGCGAGCGGCCCAAATAGTTCTGGGCTCGCCGAGCGGGCGGATTCCCGATGTTCGATTCGAACATGGGTTTGAATCGAACACCGGGCCCATCCCTACTCCTCAAAGAAGCACAACAAGGATCTGCCTATGTAAACAAAGCAGATCCCCTTTCTAACAGGGAAGTACAGAGAGATTGTCTGTTCCTAGTGATCAGGGACAGTGATATCTCTTTACTCCCAGGGAGTCCGCTTCCCCACAGTTAGAAAGCTCCTATCTAGGACACACTTAACCACTTGATCGCCCCCTAGTGTCAACCCCAGTGATCAGTGCATATTTTTAGTAGGGATGAGCATCGGGTGTTCACCTTTTCGCGAATAGCGAACAATTTGGGGTGTTTGCGGCAAATTCGAAAGCCGCGGAACACCATTTAACAACTTAAGGACCGCCTCCTGTACATTTACGTCGGCACAATGGCACGGACAGGCACATGAGCGTACCTGTACGTGCCTGCCTTCCAGCGGGTGGGGGGTCCAATCGGACCCCCCGCTGGCGGAGGCGGTCCATTTCACTTCAGGAGCGATCCGTGATGAGGGGGCGGCTATTTATTTCTGGCCACCCCCTCGCGATCGCTCCTGGTGAATGAGAAGCTTCCCCTGCCTGTGAACTGTAAACACAGGCAGGCGGAAGTTATGTCACTCTCTTCGTGTCTGTTTTTTTGACTGGAACGGCGAGGAGAGAAGGCATCAAAGTAAGTGCACCAACACTACACTGACACCAGGTACACATAGGCACACTTTCCACCCCCCAGTCACCCCCCGATCATCCCCCAGATCACCCCCTGCACCCCCAGTCACAGTGTCACTGATTGCAGTGGTCATTTTGTTACTGATCACTGCATTTAGTGTCATTTGTGACTGTAAAAAGTGTAAGGGCAGTTCGCTTTAGGCCCCTTTAGGTAAAGGTTTAACCCCTTGATTGCCCCCCAGGTAACCCTTTGACACCCTTTTGCCAGTGTCACTAAGCAATCATTTTTCTGATCGCTGCATTAGTGTCGCTGGTGCCGCTAGGCAGCCAGTTATTTTTTTTTGTTTTTTTTAGGTTCACCGCCAGGTTTTTATAGCGTCAGGTACCCCCATATACAACCTAATAAAGGTTTTAACCCCCTGATTGCCCCTAGAGTTAACTCTTTCACCAGCGATCACCGTATAAGTGTCACTGGTGACGCTGGTTAGCCAGTTAGCTATTTAGTTATTTAGGTTCCCCGTCAGGTTTTTATATAGCGTCAGGTACCCCCATATATTACCTAAAAAAAAGGTTTTAACCCCCTGATTGCCCCTAGTTAACCCTTTCATCACTGATCACTGTATAACTGTTACGGGTGATGCTGGTTAGTTAGTTTGCTTTTTATAGTGTCAGGGCACCGCCATTTATTACCCAATAAAGGTTTAACCCCCCTGATCGCCCGGCAATCAACTAGGTTTTAGGGTCAGATAGGGTCTGTGTCGCCCTAGGCAGCATCAGGTTAGTTCCAGTACCGATAACAGCGCCTTGAGGCGATTCAGTTCGCATTGTAGCGCTATACAAGTTATTCATTCATTCATTCATTCATAACACCAACGCGCAAAGCATACACCTCCCTTAGTGGTATAGTATCTGAAAATATCAATATCTGATCTGATCAGATCTATACTAGCGTCCCCAACAGTTTAGGGTTCCAAAAAAACGCATTGTTAGCGGGATCAGCCCAGATACCTGCTAGCACCTGCGTTTTGCCCCTCCGCCCAGCCCAGCCCACCCAAGTGCAGTATCGATCGATCACTGTCACTTACAAAACACAACACACATAACTGCAGCGTTCGCAGAGTCAGGCCTGATCCCTGCGATCGCTAAAAAATTTTTTTGTAGCATTTTATACAGTTGCTGACAGCCTAGGTGCTTTTTTACCTGTGAATCTCACTAGTTGTACCAGTAAATTTAGAGCCCAAAATGGCAAAGCGAAGGTACACTAGTGAAGAGGCCTACACGTTTCTGAACATGACAGATAGTGAAGAGGAGGTCACTCATCTGTCAGATTCAGGCTCAGAATACGATCCTGTAGACGACAGCGGCTCCATGACAGATAGCTCTGGCGACGAAGGTGAGGTCCCTGCTAAGGTCAGGCGTACCCGATCCCAATCTTCTGCTGTTGAGGTGCAAGAACCGCAGGTCCCTCATATGGAGCAGAGAGCCAGTACTAGCGCCACTATTCCTTCTGGTGAACTGGCAAGCACCAGTGGCCTAGTACACCCTGGACGCACTGCAGTAACACTTGGTGACGTGGCAAGTCCCATAAGTGCCGTTCAAGCTGGCGAGGTGGCAAGCACAAGTAGTGTCCCACTGCCACCAAGAAGAAGACAAAGGCAGTCCCATCGTGCCCATAGTGTCCTTCCTGCAAAATTCGCCAATCCTGATTGGGTGCCCACCACTTCTGCAGAACCCGTACTTTCTGATTTTAAGCCACTTGACTTTTATTTGCTGTTTTTCACGGTAGATCTCGATAGATCTATTGTGGACCAAAGTAATTTATATTCTGGTTTACTCCCGATCAAGTTGTCTGCGTTGATGAGTCCCTGATTACAATTTCTGGCCGCTTGTCTTTCAAACAGTACCTTCCCAGCAAGTGTGCCAGATACGGGGTCAAGCACTATAAGTTCTGTGACAGGGCAACAGGCTATGTATGGAGCTTTACGGTTTATGAGGGAAAAGATAGTTACGTAGAGCCGGAGAACTGCCCAGATTACATAGGGAGCGCTGGCAAGATAGTGTGGAACTTGGTGTCACCCTTATTCGGAAAGGGGTATCACTTGTACGTGGACAATTATTACATGAGCATGCCACTGTTTAGTCATTTGTTTGATCAGCAGATTGGAGCATGTGGCACCGTGTGACCTAATCGCCGGTCCTTTCCCCAGCGGCTTGTAGATTCCCATCTTAGGCTGGGGGAGAGAGCCTGCTTGCAGTGTAATAATTTGCTCGCTATGAAGTGGAGGGATAATAAGAATGTTTTCGTTCTTACCTCCCTCATGCAGACACAACAGTCCAAATTACTATGGCGACTGGTGTTGTGGAGAAACCCCTCTGTGTCCACGAATATAACCAAAATATGGGAGGGGTGGACCTCAACGACCAGTTGTTGGTGCCGTATCTAGTTGCCCGTAAGGTACAAAAAAGTGTCTGTTTACTTATTTCAATTGGCTTTGCTGAATGCTCATGTGCTATACAGAGCTTCAGGCGGGACTTTATCCTTCCTTACATTCCAGGAAGAGATTGTCACAGACCTCCTGTATCCAGGCGGTACTGCACCTCACCATTCCCAACCAAATGCAGTAAGCCGGCTGCATGAGAGGCATTTTCCTTATGCCCTCCCGAGTACCCCTACCCAACGAGCCCCCCAAAGAAGATGTCGTGTCTGTACCAAGTGCGGATTTAGGCATGACATCCGTTATTATTGTCCACGCTGTCCTGACAATCCTGGTCTTTATATTGGTGAATGTTTTGAACGCTACCACACACTAGTGAAGTTTTAGCATAGGGTACAGCATTTCACAGACTAGGACACACTTACATAGGATCTCCCAAGATGCCATCGCATTTTGAGAGACCCGAACCATTACAGTTGTTACAATTACAGTTACAAAAAAAAAAGTGTAAAAAAATAAAATAAAAAAAACAAAAATAGTTGTCGTTTTATTGTTCTCTCTCTCTCTCTCTATTCTCTATTGTTGCTCTTTTTTACTGTATTCTATTCTGCAATCTTTTATTATGTTTTATCATGCTTGCTTTTCAGGTATGTAATTTTTTCATACTTTACTGTTTACTGTGTTTTATTGTTAACCATTTTTTTGTTTTCAGGTTCGCCATTCAGCTGCAGCGCGGATTTATTTATCTTGACAGCAACAGCGTTTGCTCCCACGATACATAAAGCCGTGACTCCAGTGCTGTAGGAGGTGTTTTTTTTCCATTATTCAACCAGAGAGATATATCCAGTGGCTATAAATATAGCAAATATAGATTGCCTAGGTAAAGTGCATCAAAGAAAATTGGCCATACATCTAATAAGCATAAAATGATGTGCCAGTGATTAAGAGGATAAAATCCTAGATATATGATGTAAAATGTATAAAAAACATCAGAACATTGCTAAAAGATAATGTCGCATAAGAAAGAGGTGAACAATAAATAAAGTGAATAGTGAATGTACATAGTGATAATTCACAAGGGTAATAAAGTAAATAACTGGGTAAATCCAATAAATGAATAATTTGTAAATGCAAAATATATATAAATATATATATATATTTATATATGTTATTGAACACTCTTTTCACGTCAGTCACGATATGGGATTGCGACTTTCGACTGCGATTTTCTTGCAATATTTTTGCATTTACAAATTATTCATTTATTGGATTTACCCAGTTATTTACTTTATTACCCTTGTGAATTATCACTATTTACAGTCACTATTCACTTTATTTATTGTTCACCTCTTTCTTATGCGACATTATCTTTTAGCAATGTTCTGATGTTTTTTATACATTTTACATCATATATCTAGGATTTTATCCTCTTAATCACTGGCACATCATTTTAAATCAAAAATTTGCACCCTTAGAAATCCTGAAGGCGGTGATTGGTTTTGGGGGTGCCGTACGCAGCTAGGCTCCCAAAAAGTCCCACACATATGGTATCCCCGTACTCAGGAGAAGCAGCAAAATGTATTTTGGGGTACAATTCCACATATAACCATGGCATATGTGAGCAATATATCATTTAGCGACAACTTTTTTTTTGTCATTATTCAATCACTTGGGACAAAAAAAAAATATTCAATGGGCTCAACATGCCTCTTAGCAATTTCCTTGGGGTATCTACTTTCCAAAATGGGTTCATTTGGGGATGTTTTGTACTGCCCTGCCATTTTAGCACCTCAAGAAATGAGATAGGCAGTCATAAATTAAAAGCTGTGTAAATTCCAGAAAATGTACTCTAGTTTGTAGACGCTATAACTTTTGCGCAAATCAATAAATATACACTTATTGACATTTTTTTACTAAAGACATTTTGGCCTAAATGTGTGACTAAAATTAAGTTTATTAGATTTTTCTTATAACAAAAAGTAGAAAATATTATTTTTTTTCCCAAATTTTCGGTCTTTTTCCATTTATATCGCAAAAAATAAAAATCACAGAGGCAATCAAATACCATCAAAAGAAAGATCTATTTGTGGGAAAAAAAAGGACGCAAATTTTGTTTGGGTACAACATTGCATGACCGTGCAATTACCAGTTAAAGCAGTGCAGTGCGAAATTGTAAAATACCTCTGGACCTTAGGCTGACAATTGGTCCGAGGCTTAAGTAGTTAAAAGTCTATGGGAGAAATCAAAAGTGCTAATTTTAAAGGCTTATATGCATGGTATTGTCATAAAATGTTTTGGGACCTGGGTCCTGCCCCAGGGGACATGTATCAATGCAAAAAAAAGTTTTCAAAAACGCAGTTTTTCGGGAGCAGTGATTTTACTAATGCTTAAAGTGAAACAATAAAAGTGAAATATTCCTTTAAATTTCGTACCTGGGGGGGGGGGGGGGGGGTCTATAGTATGCCTGTAAAGTGGCACATGTTTCCCGTGTGTAGAACAGTCTGAGAGCAAAATTACATTTCTAAAGGAAAAAAATTAATTTAAAAGTACTGGCGGCTATAATGAATTGTCGGGCACATACACATAAAAGTTCATTGATAAAAACGGCATGGGATTCCCCCACAGGGGAACCATGAACCAACATTTTTTGTTTTTTACGGGGATTTTAAGGGGAACCCTGCACCAAAATTTTAAAAAAAAATGGCGTGGGGTCCCCCCAAAAATCCATACCAGACCCTTATCGGAGCATGCAACCTGGCAGGCCGCAGAAAAAGAGAGGGGACAAGAGAGCGGCCACCCTCCTGAACCGTACCAGGCCACATGCCCTCAACATGGGGAGGGTGCTTTGGGGTAGCCCCCCCAAAGCACCTTTTCCCCATGTTGATGGGGAGAAGGACCTCTTCCCCACAACCCTTGCCCGGTGGTTGTGGGGGTCTGCGGGCAGGGGGCTTATCGGAATCTGGAAGCCCCCTTTAACAAGGGGACCCCCAGATCCTGCCCCCATGTGAAATGGTAACGGGGTACAAATGGACCCCTACCATTTCACAAAAAATGTGTGAAAATGATAAAAAAAAACACAAGACGCGGCTTGGGACAAAAAATAAAACTGTCCCACAAAGTCTTCTTCTTCTCTCGCTCCAACGGACTGAAAAAAAAGCCACACGCCGCCTACGATCTGCCTCCATGGGAGGTGCCTGCCGTAATGACGGTCTCTCAGGTCCCCCGCCAGGGTTACCCTGTCCCCCTCTGACACACGTGGACATCCCTATGGCTTCCCTATAGCGTCAGAGGGGGTGGGGCCACCCGGTGACGTAACCGAGTGACCCCGGCCCCCTCTGATGCTACGGGAGAAGCCATAGGGATGTCCCTGTGCATCAGAGGGGGCGGGGTCACCCGGCGATGTCATCATGTGGCCCCACCCTTAGTTATAAAAGAACTATCATCTGAGAGGCCGGTCATTGTCTTTTTTTTTTTTTACCATTTTCACACATTTGTACCCCGTTACCATTTCACACAGGGAGGCCGGGATCTTGGGGTCCCCTTGTTAAAGGGGGCTTCCAGATTCTGATAAGCCCCCCGCCCGCAGACCCCCACAACCACCGAGAAAGGGTTGTGGGGATGAGGCCCTTCTCCCCATCAACATGGGGACAAGGGTAGCCCCCCCAAAGCACCCTCCCCATATTGAGGGCATGTGGCCTGGTGCGCTCTCTCGTCCCCCCCTCTTTTCCTGCGGCCTGCCAGGTTGCGTACTTGGATAAGGGTCTGGTATGGATTTTTGGGGGGACCACACGCCCTTTTTTTTTAATTTTGGCATTGGGTTCTCCTTAAAATCCATACCAGACCTGAAGGGTCTGGTATGGATTTTGAGGGGGACCCCCACACATTTTTTTTGGTTCTGGGTTCCCCTGTGGGGGAATCCCATGCCGTTTTTATCAATGAACTTATGTGCCGGGACCGACAATTCATTATAGCCGCGAGTACTTTTAAATTACTTTTTTTCCTTTAGAAATGTAATTTTGCTCTCGGACTGTTCTAAACTTGGGAAACATGCGCCACTTTACAGGCATACTATAGACAGGTACAAAATTTGAAGGAATATTTCACTTTTATTGTTTCACTTTAAGCATTATTAAAATCACTGCTCCCGAAAAAACGTCCGTTTTTAAAACTTTTTTTGCATTGATACATATCCCCTGGGGCAGGACCCAGGTCCCCAAATACTTTTTAAGACAATAACTTGCATATACAGTAAGCCTTTAAAATTAGCACTTTTGATTTTTCATGTTCGTGTCCCATAGACTTTAATGGTGTTCACGTGTTCGAGCAAATTTTTTGCCAGTTTGCATGTTCTGCTGTGTACCGAACCTGGGGGGTGTTCGGTTCATCCTTAATTTTTAGCTCTGATCAGTGTATTGGTGTCACTGGTCCCAAAAAAGTGTCAAAAGTGTCCAAACTGTCCGCCACAATGTTGCAATCCCGCTAAAAAACGCTGATTACCGGCATTACTAGTAAAAAATTTATAATAATAATGCCATAAACCTATCCCCTATTTTGGAGATGCTATAACTTTTGTGCAAACCAATCAATATACGCTTATAGTATTTTTTCCAAAAATATATAGAAGAATACATATTGGCCTTCAACTGATGAATAATTTTTATTTTTTTTTTTTATTGGATATGTATTATAGTGTTGATTTTTTTTTGTTGACCAATAAAGTTTGTAGCAAATTTTTATGTTTTATGTGTTTTGTTAATAATTGTTTTGCAGATGCATGCTCAATCCAAGTAATGCATTTTACACTCCCCCCCCCCCCCCCACAAACAAGTTTCAAGCTACAGATTTCCCAGCTGCCGCTTAATTGGCTGATTGGCATGGCAAAATAAAAAAAGGCGTGATTTGTCTAAAAGCTACTTTCCTGGTGCCTTCATGGTAGCATATGGGCTGGGTGTGGCGTGGGTTCACTGAGCATTACTGAAGTTTGGCTGCCAAATCCAAAACCTACTGATGTCAATAGGAGCCAAATGTTAGAAAACAGTAATTGCCATTTCCTAGGCTAGAAGGCAAGGGATTTTCAAACAAATGACATGCTCTTGACCTGCCTATGGTATAATGTATACAATTACCTAGAGTCAAACTAACATTTCCAAAGAAAAAAATGCAGTTGGAGTTCCTCTTTATCTATACCAAACCCTTATCCTAGATGAGGGTTTGGTATAGGTTTGATATATGTTAATAGGGCCCCCATGTGAAAAAACAAAACAAAAAAAAAGATAAGGTTCTCCCCAAAAACACATACCAGACTCTTATTCCACATACCCTAAACATAAGGAGAATACAGTGCAAGGGGAGACTTACCTTGTCTGGCCTCAAAATAGACAGTCCCAGATGTTGCTTCCCCCCTGAATAAGTTAGTAATTTAGTACCCCTATTCATTCACTAAAAAATGTAAACAGTAATAAGACACATGCTTTTTGACAAGGCTTTGCTAAAAAAAATTAAGAAACTCAAAAATGTTCCATGATGTAAATCCATCGTCTATTGCATAAGTCTTCAAACTATGGCCCTCCAGTTGTTCAGGAACTACAATTCCCATCATGCCTAGTCATGTCTGTGAATGTCAGAGTTTTACAATGCCTCATGGGATGAGTAGTTCCACAACAGCTGGAGGGCTGTAGTTTGAAGATCCCTGGTCTATTGTATTATTCAGCAGTACAGATCAATCATGATGAATGATGCTGGTTGACTCGTCAAAAAAAAAAAAAAAAAAACACAAACACGTCCCATCCCAAAGCTTACTCACTGCAAATGAAAGTGGAATGTAAACAAAGGGGCCAATTTTCCCAGATCACATCATTCATAATAATCTCCATGAAGTTACTGACCAAATACAGTCATGTCCATATTTGGTCAGTAACTTCACAGTGATTATTATTTATTTTGAATAAAATGCAAAATGTAAATCACTCCAAAAATATGTATTTTCTAGTTTGACCAGTATTGGCTTAACCACATCCTGCCCAGCCTATAGCTGAATGACGGACGGGCGGGGGATCAGTTATTCTGACTGGGCATCATATGAGGTCCAGCAGGATAAGCTGTTTGCGCACGCCCCCGAGGATCAGTGCTGCTCTGACACACCGCATCTCTGATCTCAGTAAAGAGCCTATAACGTAGGCTCTTTAACAGGTAATAAGCTGTGTTCAATCATAGTTGGTCATATTGTGACCAGGAAGTGCCGTTTATCAGCTTTTCCTCTAGTCGCGCTGACAAGGCGTGGGTAGAGTAGAGCCAATCAGCGGCTCTCCTGGCATGGGGGTCTGAGATGATAATCAGCGCATCGATTACCAGTGCAAACCCATCAAGGATGCTCACCAGGGATGCCAACCACCCGTGCCCACCAGAAATGCCAACCCGTGCCTACCAGGGATGCAAACCCGTGCTCACCAGGGATGCCAATCAATGCCCACAAGGGATGCCAATCAGTGCCCATCAGTAATACCTGTCAGTGCCTCCTCATCAGTGCTGCCTATCAGTGCCATCTATCAGTGTCCATCAGTGCCGCCCATCAGTCAATTTACAATATTTTATAACAGAAACAAAGAAACACGTTTTTTTCTTCTTTTTTTATTTGTTTAGCAAAGAATAAAAACCCAGTGGTGATCAAATATCACCAAAAGAAAGCTCTATTTGTGGGGAAAAACAATTATAAAAGTTCCATATGGTTACAATGTTGCATGACAGCGCAATTGTCATTCAAACTGGGAAATGCGAAAAGCTGAAAATTGGTCTGGGCAGGAAGGGGGAGAAAGTGCCCTGTATTGAAGGGGCTAAAACAAGATTCACTAATGTATTAACATCATACTAAAGTTATGTTTGTGATATACAGTAAAGCATTGGTAGAGTTTTTTTGGAGTGAAATGTGTGATTTTTTTTAAATACAACAATTAGTAAAGTGCAAAAAAAAAAAGGGTTAAAAAACTAGCCAAGGAGACAAGGGAAATGAAGATGTTATTGAGGGATAATTAGGGTTAACTGAGGGTTAATCAGAGGTTCCATATTAAAAAAGAAAGTTCTTTCCCTATTGCAGGCTTCTGCAGCCGGAATGACAGTGATAGCGATGCATATAATAGCTGCAACTAATTATAATGTAATGAAATAATTACATTGAATCATATCTATCAATGATCACTGTAGCAAGCTATTACAGCAATCAGAGAAGAAGGAACCACTGGTTCTACTAATCTTTTATGATGAGCAAGGTTGTCCTTTCCTCTGTCTGCATTTAAACCCTCTGCAAAACCCCAGTTGACCTCATATTCTAGAGGTGCCATTACAAGTGATTTATACAAATGCAATGTCATATTAGCAACATTTTTTACACACGCCATGATTTTCTTTGCTTTTGTAACTTCTACTTGCCACTTTGTAGTATAGGGGTCAATGCTATCCACACAACCTAGGTGCAAAAAGTAACGTTTTTACATTCAGTTTCATTTACCATTGATCTGTGCATGTTGGGATTTTGTCAAGATCCTTAGGTAATGTGCCATTATCTGAGTTAAAAATTTTACAAAATTCTGTGTTTCCAGCAAAAATGATAACCACAATACATTTGTATTCAACTGTGTTTATTAAAGTTTTAACACAGGAACAAGAACAGCAAATGTTACATTTGCAACGTTATGCTAACAACAAAGTATGCAATTTAAGATGAGACATTCATACATATTGCAAAAATATAACATATTGTTAGTTCCTATCATGTATGCATCTCTTTCCTCTTTTTTTATGTACCAGGTAGATGCCAGGGAAAAGGATAGATGAGGCTACATGTTCAGGTAACATGATTCATTCCTCCTAGGTGGTCTAATTGTAATATTCTTAATATATGTCTCTCCACCCCTAGGAATGGAACCATAGATATTATTTTCTCCTCTTTACCTTGTCTCCCTCCCCCACCCCCGCTTTTTTTTTTTCCCCTTCCCTGGTCTCTCTCTCCTTTGTTAATTCCCTGTGTTCATGACTTGTGTACCTGTTATAGTTTTTGGTCCTTCCTTATGTTATTATTTTATGATACTAATACAAGTCACATGTCCTCTGTTTCTATATGGCATAATGCCTGCTGCTAACCTTTGACTGGTTTAACATCCAGGTTCCCTCTGTATTGGTTGTTTGTAGAGATGGGCAAATGGTTCAGGCCAAGCATTGGTTCGGCCCGAGCAGTGCCCCCGTTCAGGTGTTTGCTGTACACCCAAATTTGTGGGGCGCTCGGCAGGATGTTCGCCCACCAAGCACCCCACAATGCACTGCGCACTGCATAGTGCATTCTAGGGCCCTGATTGGCTGAAGCAATCCACCTGACTGCTGGTCAGGTGCAGGGATTTGCCCAATCAGGGCACAGATCACAGGGAATAGCTGATTGTTAAGGAGCGGAACAGGAAGCCGGATGAGTCATCAGCTGTCAGCGGGCTTCCCCGTTGACAGCCCCCCCATCCATACTAGGCCCTTCAGGTCTGGTATGGATTTTAAGGGGAACCGCGATGACAAAATTGAAGAAGAACATGGTGTGGGGTCCCCCCCCCAAATCCATACTGGACCCTTATCTGAGCATGCAGCCTGGCAGGCCAGGAAAGGGGTGACGAGCGAGCACCCCCCCTCTGAACCATACCAGGCCACATGCCACATGCCCTCAACATAGGGGGATGCTTTGGGGCAGAGGGGCTGCCCCCAGATCCCCACAGCCACTGCCCAAGGTTGTGGGGAAGAAGCCCTTGTCCCCATCAACATGGCAAAGCACCCCCCACGTTGAGGACTTGTAGCCTAGTATGATTCAGGACGGGGGCGCTTGCTTGTTCCCCTTTTCCTGGCCTGTCAGGCTGCATACTCGAATAACGGTCTAGTATGGATTTTGGGTGGGACCCCACACCATTTATTTCACATTTTTTATTTGCCAGCAATGTTTTTTTTTTCTCATTCAGCTGTCAGTGGGGAATCACCTGCACTAAATTGTGCCCTCATCATACAGACTGGCTCCCCAGGCCGTTGTTTACAAAATAGAAAGCTTGCAGAGAAAATCAATTTAAATGTCATTGTTTTTCTTTGTATATGTCTTGCTGCAGCAGGTTCTATACATGGTACAGATGTGCCACTTTACATGCAGACTAAAGGGACCTATACTACTACTATATTTAAAGGAATTTTTAATTTTATTGTTTTACTTTAACCACTTCCAGCCCACGGACGTCATATGAAGTCCTGGGTTTTGAGTGGGGATATACGAATGATGCCTGCAGCTACAGGCATCATTAAGATCATCTTTTTTGGCCGGCGATTCTGTACACCGTAAGAACAATCATAGTGGCAGTTCAGCCACTTGATCGTTCTTACAGGCGGTGGGAGGGGAAATCCATCCCCTCCCGCCACCCACCGATGCTTCTCCGGGCCCGCCTGTGCGACTGGCAAGCCGGAGAACGAATCGGTCGCCGCCAGAAGTTGATCATAGAGATTTCTGGTCAAGAAAAAAAGCAGAAAAGCGCCTCTGGTTAAAATAATTTTCATAATCATCATCCTTCACCAATCATCGTCATCATCATCATTTTCATCATCATATCCTTCACCAATTAACTCTTAATTATTAATTAATAATTGATAAATAATTTTATACATTTTTACAGATTTTTAAATGAATTCTCCACTTACCACCCAAATTCTCTGTGTATACTGACATCGCTCTAATCCCAAGTATATATGGACATATATTACCTGCCATTTTGTACCACCAATATTTAAAAAAGCCCAATATTTTTAATCATTAATCATGTGTTCATTAAATAAACCTAATATCTTTCCCCCCATGTTTTAAAAAAAAAAAAAAAAAAACTGTTATTATATTATATAGATCTTATGAAAATATTTATCTCCATTATTAGCTTATAAATCATATATATTTAATACATTCTTTCAATCAATGACATTCATTTCATAGTTCAACTTATGTATTGGCAAGCTAGTGGTTAAAATTACGCTGACTGGCTGATTGGTTTTCTCTTACTTCAGAGCATTTAATGTTTGTTCCTTCCCTCTCCCTGTACACTTGAGAAAGGAGCGCGCATGCTCCGTGTGAGTCTCGCGCATGCTCTGAATGTGTTGTGTTTCTCCCATGCTTCGGTGATGTCACGCGCTCAGGGGCTTGCTCACAGAGCGGAATACCTCCATCTCCTCCAGCCACCAAGAGGATTAGCCGGCTTCCTCCAGGGACATCGCGGTTACCGCAGCTGGACACTCCGCTCATACAGGACATGCCAGAGACGTTGGAGACCAATCTAGGAGATTTCACCTTCCTTCATTCCTTACTTCTATGTAAGTTTTGGATAACATATTATTGCAAACATTAAACCTTGCACTCAGAGGCGCTTTTCTGTTTTTTTTTCTTGTCTTGTCTACACTTGACACCCTCGGAAAAAGGGGCCCCAGGAAGAAGTCATCTTTTGACGAAACGGCGTAGGGTGAGCGGCGTGCTGACGTCCCCTCTATTCCCCGTCCATCCAGGAAGCGACGGGCAGCGAGAAAGAGAGAGCCGGCCGGCTCGACAGTTTGTTTTAACACACATGCCTATTGATTGCATCTGAAATGTAAGTGTGATACATATCAGCTTTTTTATGAATAAAGGGTGAAAACAGTATTGTGCTATGGATATCCATTTTTCTTCTATGTAAACGATTTGGATGAGAGTAAGGAGGATCCAGGCAGGATTTACATGTATGTCTGCACTCTGAGAGTGCCATTTGGAGGATTCTGGATAGAGACCCTGGCAGGGGGATAAGCCACAGGCCCTTCTGATCTCTTTGACACAGAGATCAGACCAGCTGGTAAGCGGCAATATTTTTATTTGGTGGAGGACCCTTCTCTCCTTTGGCTATCCAATCACTTTTTCCGAGGGTGTCAAGTGTAGTAGCACTACGGAAATAACAACAACAGAACCCCAACACTCATTGTGGACTTTTTGCATGCTTCAATTATCTATAAGTGACGTTTTCTTTTGGTTCTCAGTCCTTTATGGTGATATGACATTGAGCCTGGATTCATGGTCACACACGTATGAAAAATTGTAATTTATATTAATTATACACTATTTGGGTTGCATAATTTCGAATTCAGATTGATTATTGGGCTAATGATTGCATCCAGTGGTTGCCCATTATATTTCTGTTCATGCATAATACCACTAGTTCAAGGTTGAATTAATTTTCACAATTGATTTCCACGTTTTTTAATTTTCAGCGCAGCTATCTTTTTACATTGTATTTTTTGTGTGTATCTCACATTAAGTTGCAGCAGGAAATAATATTTATTTAATACATTTTTTGTATTTTCACATAAATTGTCACGATTTATGTAGATTATCTACTGATCACATATATTAGACAGCGCTGTTACTCCAATATACATATGCAATGTTATGATGTCACATCCGGGCCGGTGGATGTAAACAATGCCAGGGACTCGGCTGCAAAGGCCGAGACAGTTAATTTTTTTTAATCTCAGTCTTTCCAGCCTGGAGGAGAGATCTGGAGTCTTATAGTCATGCACTATTCCTTCAATACCACTTGACGGCAGTGGTCTCCTCAATGGACGCCCAGGGGCACACATCAGCATGGTCCGCATCTAGACTGTGCTGAACCCCTGTAATGACAGGAGTGTTATGTGCATCCGAATCAGCAGTGGTGTCTACGAGGGGGCGGGCGCAGTTATAAGTGACCACGCCCCTTGCCTCCATGGCGATTGGTAACCAACACAATTTGTTGCCATGGTGACTGGGAGGCATGCACACGCCAGGGATGACTACGTCTATTCCCCGACATTGCGTGTGTCCACCAGCTCCTGGTCAGCCTGTAGAGGAGGTATCCCCCCTCCACATGAGACGCCACTCACACATGTCCGGTGCAGCTTCGGAAGCGGCGTGACATAACGCATCGCGTTGCGCCGCTCCTGACACACAAGTGGGGCATATAAATAGACCCATGCAACAGGCACACAGTCCGCGGAGTCCTCTAGGAGCCATATCATCCTCCAAACTGAAGACATGTAATAAATTGCTTTCACTTTTTTGGAACATACGTAATTTTTGTCGTTACACTTCTGTAACTCTGGAACAACATTCATGGGGAATAACGTTCGTATTCTCCTAATGTCTGTTTGTTGGCAGAACTTATGATCAAGCATGGCTTCAATATGATCTGTAAGCTTCGGCACATTCAGAACCTAATAACATCTGTCCATTAAGGAGGTAATTATACACATAAATATGACATGTAGCAGTAGTAAATATTATGCAGTAAATCTACAGTATGAGTGGATGTCACATTATTTTTACTTTTCTTTATTATCATTTTTTGATCAGACCAGCAAATTTGAGTGCAGACTCCTAAAATATAGTTCAAATGTTGTCTACAGTGGTTATCATCCATGATTGTGGCTCCTAGATGTATGATCCAAATCAAATCTGCTATGTAAGCACAATTTTCCTTTTTACCTCATAGTAAAAGCTTTTAACATACAGTGATATATTTTGATGATTTGATAATTTATTATTTACAGGTAATTAGACTTTAGGAAGACACAGTAGTAAGATCAGTATCCCCCACTTTGGAGACCACAGCTGGTTTGGAGGTGAATGCTGGGGCTATGCATTTTGTGCCCGATGATTTGCTCTGACATCACTTCACTCTGAATACACTGACTATTCCACAAGTGAACTCAGAGCCACACATTCATAGGTTTTCCGCAATTATCCAGGTACAGCCATATTTTGTTTAGTAAGACTTGAAAAAATGTTTTGTTTTAAGAGTATTAAAACATGTATCTATAATCTTTGTATATTTATTCATTAGATAAGAATATCCACGCATGTTCCTGAGTAGGGATGGGCCCGGTGCTCGATGCGAACCCACGTTCGCATCGAGCACCGGGCGTTCGCTCGCTCGGCGAGCCCAGAACTATTTTGGCCGCTCGCATCACGTTCGTGTGATGCGCGCGGCCCCGCAATGCATTGCGGCTGGCGCGGCCGGCGCAGTGCATTGCTGGCTGATGATTGGCCAAGCATGCACTGTGACCCCGCATGCTTGGCCAATCACAGCCCCGGAAACTCGAAGAGCCATAATTGGCTACAGGCAGGACGCCTGTAGCCAATTACAGCTCAGGGGCTGTAGTACACGCCCCCCCCCTATAAAAGGCCGCCACGCCGTCTGCGCCGGTCACATGCTGTTCCGGCGCAGATAGAGCAGGCTAGATCTGTGACACTCTGCTGGATTTAGTTAGATAGATTTACTGAGAGAGAGTTAGGTTGGATAGATTCATTTAGAAGGATTGAGTTAGAAAGAGGGGCTTGTAGTGTGTTCGTGGCAGGCAGGCAGCGCTCCTATATTTTGTTCCCAGAAGCACCTATAGGACTTGTAGTGTGTTCGTGGCAGGCAGGCAGAGCTCCTATATTTTGTTCCCAGAAGCACCTATAGGACTTGTAGTGTGTTCCTGGCAGGCAGGCAGAGCTCCTATATTTTGTTCCCAGAAGCACCTATAGGACTTGTAGTGTGTTCGTGGCAGGCAGGCAGAGCTCCTATATTTTGTTCCCTGAAGCACCTATAGGACTTGTAGTGTGTTCCTGGCAGGCAGGCAGAGCTCCTATATTTTGTTCCCAGAAGCACCTATAGGACTTGTAGTGTGTTCGTGGCAGGCAGGCAGAGCTCCTATATTTTGTTCCCAGAAGCACCTATAGGACTTGTAGTGTGTTCCTGGCAGGCAGGCAGAGCTCCTATATTTTGTTCCCAGAAGCACCTATAGGACTTGAAGTGTGTTAGTCCCATCACACAGACCTATATTTTCTTCCCAGAAGCACCTATAGGACTTGAAGTGTGTTAGTCCAATCACACAGAGATCATATATTTTGTTCCCAGAAGCACCTATAGGACTTGAAGTGTGTTAGTCCCATCACACAGAGATCATATATTTTGTTCCCAGAAGCACCTATAGGACTTGAAGTGTGTTAGTCCCATCACACAGAGATCATATATTTTGTTCCCAGAAGCACCTATAGGACTTGAAGTGTGTTAGTCCCATCACACAGACCTATATTTTCTTCCCAGAAGCACCTATAGGACTTGAAGTGTGTTAGTCCAATCACACAGAGATCTTATATTTTGTTCCCAGAAGCACCTATAGGACTTGAAGTGTGTTAGTCCCATCACACAGAGATCTTATATTTTGTTCCCAGAAGCACCTATAGGACTTGAAGTGTGTTAGTCCCATCACACAGAGATCATATATTTTCTTCCCAGAAGCACCTATAGGACTTGAAGTGTGTTAGTCCCATCACACAGAGATCATATATTTTCTTCCCAGAAGCACCTATAGGACTTGAAGTGTGTTAGTCCAATCACACAGAGATCATATATTTTGTTCCCAAAAGCACCTATAGGACTTGAAGTGTGTCAGTCCCATCACACAGAGATCATATATTTTGTTCCCAGAAGCACCTATAGGACTTGAAGTGTGTTAGTCCCATCACACAGAGATCATACATTTTCTTCCCAGAAGCACCTATAGGACTTGAAGTGTGTTAGTCCCATCACACAGAGATCATATATTTTGTTCCCAGAAGCACCTATAGGACTTGAAGTGTGTTAGTCCAATCACACAGAGATCATATATTTTGTTCCCAGAAGCACCTATAGGACTTGAAGTGTGTTAGTCCAATCACACAGAGATCATATATTTTGTTCCCAGAAGCACCTATAGGACTTGAAGTGTGTTAGTCCCATCACACAGACCTATATTTTCTTCCCAGAGGCACCTATAGGACTTGAAGTGTGTTAGTCCCATCACACAGAGATCTTATATTTTGTTCCCAGAAGCACCTATAGGACTTGAAGTGTGTTAGTCCCATCACACAGAGATCATATATTTTCTTCCCAGAAGCACCTATAGGACTTGAAGTGTGTTAGTCCCATCACACAGAGATCATATATTTTCTTCCCAGAAGCACCTATAGGACTTGAAGTGTGTTAGTCCAATCACACAGAGATCATATATTTTGTTCCCAAAAGCACCTATAGGACTTGAAGTGTGTTAGTCCCATCACACAGAGATCATATGTTTTGTTCCCAGAAGCACCTATAGGACTTGAAGTGTGTTAGTCCCATCACACAGAGATCATATATTTTCTTCCCAGAAGCACCTATAGGACTTGAAGTGTGTTAGTCCCATCACACAGAGATCATATATTTTCTTCCCAGAAGCACCTATAGGACTTGAAGTGTGTTAGTCCAATCACACAGAGATCATATATTTTGTTCCCAAAGCACCTATAGGACTTGAAGTGTGTTAGTCCCATCACACAGAGATCATATATTTTGTTCCCAGAAGCACCTATAGGACTTGAAGTGTGTTAGTCCCATCACACAGAGATCATATATTTTCTTCCCAGAAGCACCTATAGGACTTGAAGTGTGTTAGTCCCATCACACAGAGATCATATATTTTGTTCCCAGAAGCACCTATAGGACTTGAAGTGTGTTAGTCCAATCACACAGAGATCATATATTTTGTTCCCAGAAGCACCTATAGGACTTGAAGTGTGTTAGTCCAATCACACAGAGATCATATATTTTGTTCCCAGAAGCACCTATAGGACTTGAAGTGTGTTAGTCCCATCACACAGAGATCATATATTTTCTTCCCAGAAGCACCTATAGGACTTGAAGTGTGTTAGTCCCATCACACAGAGATCATATATTTTCTTCCCAGAAGCACCTATAGGACTTGAAGTGTGTTAGTCCAATCACACAGAGATCATATATTTTGTTCCCAGAAGCACCTATAGGACTTGAAGTGTGTTAGTCCCATCACACAGAGATCATATATTTTGTTCCCAGAAGCACCTATAGGACTTGAAGTGTGTTAGTCCCATCACACAGAGATCATACATTTTCTTCCCAGAAGCACCTATATGACTTGAAGTGTGTTAGTCCCATCACACAGAGATCATATATTTTGTTCCCAGAAGCACCTATAGGACTTGAAGTGTGTTAGTCCAATCACACAGAGATCATATATTTTGTTCCCAGAAGCACCTATAGGACTTGAAGTGTGTTAGTCCCATCACACAGAGATCATATATTTTGTTCCCAGAAGCACCTATAGGACTTGAAGTGTGTTAGTCCCATCACACAGACCTATATTTTCTTCCCAGAAGCACCTATAGGACTTGAAGTGTGTTAGTCCCATCACACAGAGATCTTATATTTTGTTCCCAGAAGCACCTATAGGACTTGAAGTGTGTTAGTCCCATCACACAGAGATCATATATTTTCTTCCCAGAAGCACCTATAGGACTTGAAGTGTGTTAGTCCCATCACACAGAGATCATATATTTTCTTCCCAGAAGCACCTATAGGACTTGAAGTGTGTTAGTCCAATCACACAGAGATCATATATTTTGTTCCCAAAGCACCTATAGGACTTGAAGTGTGTTAGTCCCATCACACAGAGATCATATGTTTTGTTCCCAGAAGCACCTATAGGACTTGAAGTGTGTTAGTCCCATCACACAGAGATCATATATTTTCTTCCCAGAAGCACCTATAGGACTTGAAGTGTGTTAGTCCCATCACACAGAGATCATATATTTTTTCTTCCCAGAAGCACCTATAGGACTTGAAGTGTGTTAGTCCCAATCACACAGAGATCATATATTTTGTTCCCAAAGCACCTATAGGACTTGAAGTGTGTTAGTCCCATCACACAGAGATCATATATTTTGTTCCCAGAAGCACCTATAGGACTTGAAGTGTGTTAGTCCCATCACACAGAGATCATATATTTTCTTCCCAGAAGCACCTATAGGACTTGAAGTGTGTTAGTCCCATCACACAGAGATCATATATTTTGTTCCCAGAAGCACCTATAGGACTTGAAGTGTGTTAGTCCAATCACACAGAGATCATATATTTTGTTCCCAGAAGCACCTATAGGACTTGAAGTGTGTTAGTCCAATCACACAGAGATCATATATTTTGTTCCCAGAAGCACCTATAGGACTTGAAGTGTGTTAGTCCCATCACACAGACCTATATTTTCTTCCCAGAAGCACCTATAGGACTTGAAGTGTGTTAGTCCCATCACACAGACCTATATTTTCTTCCCAGAAGCACCTATAGGACTTGAAGTGTGTTAGTCCAATCACACAGAGATCTTATATTTTGTTCCCAGAAGCACCTATAGGACTTGAAGTGTGTTAGTCCCATCACACAGAGCTCCTATATTTTCTTCTCAGCAGCACCCACAGGACTTCTAGTGTGTTAGTGGCATCACACAGAGCTCCTCTATTTTCTTTGCAGAAGCACCCACAGGACTTCTAGTGTGTTAGTGGCATCACACAGAGCTCCTCTATTTTCTTTGCAGAAGCACCCATAGGACTTCTAGTGTGTTAGTGGCATCACACAGAGCTCCTATATTTTCTTCTCAGCAGCACCCACAGGACTTCTAGTGTGTTAGTGGCATCACACAGAGCTCCTCTATTTTCTTTGCAGAAGCACCCACAGGACTTCTAGTGTGTTAGTGGCATCACACAGAGCTCCTCTATTTTCTTTGCAGAAGCACCCATAGGACTTCTAGTGTGTTAGTGGCATCACACAGAGCTCCTCTTTTTTCTTTGCAGAAGCACCCATAGGACTTCTCGTGTGTTAGTGGCATCACACAGAGCTCCTATATTTTCTTCTCAGCAGCACCCACAGGACTTCTAGTGTGTTAGTGGCATCACACAGAGCTCCTCTATTTTCTTTGCAGAAGCACCCATAGGACTTCTCGTGTGTTAGTGGCATCACACAGAGCTCCTCTATTTTCTTTGCAGAAGCACCCATAGGACTTCTAGTGTGTTAGTGGCATCACACAGAGCTCCTCTTTTTTCTTTGCAGAAGCACCCATAGGACTTCTCGTGTGTTAGTGGCATCACACAGAGCTCCTATATTTTCTTCTCAGCAGCACCCACAGGACTTCTAGTGTGTTAGTGGCATCACACAGAGCTCCTCTATTTTCTTTGCAGAAGCACCCATAGGACTTCTCGTGTGTTAGTGGCATCACACAGAGCTCCTATATTTTCTTCTCAGCAGCACCCACAGGACTTCTAGTGTGTTAGTGGCATCACACAGAGCTCCTCTATTTTCTTTGCAGAAGCACCCATAGGACTTCTAGTGTGTTAGTGGCATCACACAGAGCTCCTATATTTTCTTCTCAGCAGCACCCACAGGACTTCTAGTGTGTTAGTGGCATCACACAGAGCTCCTCTATTTTCTTTGCAGAAGCACCCATAGGACTTCTAGTGTGTTAGTGGCATCACACAGAGCTCCTCTATTTTCTTTGCAGAAGCACCCATAGGACTTCTCGTGTGTTAGTGGCATCACACAGAGCTCCTATATTTTCTTCTCAGCAGCACCCACAGGACTTCTAGTGTGTTAGTGGCATCACACAGAGCTCCTCTATTTTCTTTGCAGAAGCACCCATAGGACTTCTAGTGTGTTAGTGGCATCACACAGAGCTCCTCTATTTTCTTTGCAGAAGCACCCATAGGACTTCTCGTGTGTTAGTGGCATCACACAGAGCTCCTATATTTTCTTCTCAGCAGCACCCACAGGACTTCTAGTGTGTTAGTGGCATCACACAGAGCTCCTATATATTCTTCTCAGCAGCACCCACAGGACTACCGACTACAATGGCTGGAAGACCGCCAAGGGGAGGCAGAGCGTGCAGAGCCAAGAACACAGGGCAGGCAGGCTCTGTTTCTAGTGGACGTGGCCGTGGACGTGGACGTGGTCGTACATCGTCATCAGCACGTGGCCATGGGACACGCGCGTCTTTGTTTTCGGCAGCTGGACATGTGGAGCCGCATCATGCTGAAGGCTTGGTATAATGGATGACCAAGCCCTCCTCATCCTCCTCATCCTCTCTCACCCAGGCTCAGGGTACTGGCAGAGCATCATCAGCCACCCCTTCCCTAGACCCACCATGTCCTCCTGAGGAGTCCCCCGAACTCTTTGAGCACAGTGTTGGGTACATGCTCCAGGAGGATGCCCAACGATTCGAAGGCTCGGATGATGATACCCAGCTTGAGGAATCTGGCAGTACTGTTCCACCAGCTGCAGCTTACTGCCAGGTTTGCTCTAGTGGTGAAGAGGGAGGGGATGATGAGGTCACTGACTCCACGTGGGTGCCTGAAGGGAGAGAGGATGAGGAGGAGGACGAGGAGGAGGAGGATGCGGCGTCACATGTCCAACGAGGCAGGGTGCCCCCTGGAGGCCAGGTAGAGGCCAGCACAGCAACTGTACAACACCGCAGAGCTCCGCCTGTGCAGGGCACTGCCTCTGCACGTTATCAGAAAAGTTCTTTGGTGTGGGCCTTTTTTGAGACGAGTGCAGCAGATCGCACCACTGCTATTTGCAATATTTGTCTCAAGCGTATCTCGCGTGGCCAAAACATCAGCCGCTTGGGCACCACAAGCATGACCAGACATATGGCGACCTGCCATGCAGCTCGTTGGCAGGCACACATAAAAGACCCACACCAAAGAACTAAGCGGACCTCTCCTTGCTCCTCCTCAGCTGGGATCTCCATCCCCACTACACCTTCAGTCCTCTCTGAAAGCTGCTCTGAGAGGACTGAAGGTGTAGAATTAGGTGTGTCACAACCAAGTACTTGCAGTACACCGACGTCCGATTGCAGCAGGCAAATTTCCCTGCCCCAGCTGCTGGACCGTAGAAAGAAGTACACTCCCAGCCATCCACATGCCCAGCGGTTGAATGCTAGCCTGGCTAAATTGCTAGCACTTCAACTGCTGCCTTTTCAGTTGGTAGACTCGGCCCCCTTCCGTGAGTTTGTTCAATGTGCGGTTCCTCAGTGGCAGGTTCCCAAACGCCACTTTTTCTCACGGAAGGCGATTCCGTCTCTCTACCGGCATGTGGAGGGCAATGTCCATGCCTCGCTGGACAGGGCGATCAGCGGTAAGGTGCATATTACCGCTGACTCATGGTCCAGCAGGCATGGACAGGGACGGTACCTTTCTTTCACGGCCCATTGGGTCACTCTATTGGCAGCTGGGAGGGATGCAGGACAAGGTGCAGTAGTGTTGGAGGTTGTTCCGCCACCACGCCTCCAAAACGCTACTACTGCTACAGGTTGTGACACACCTCTCTCCTCCACCCCCTCCTCTTCTTCTTCCTCCAGTGCTCTGTCCTTGGAACCAGCGGTGCTCCGTAGGCGTACAAGGGGCTACGCAAGTACGCAGGCAAAAAGATGCCATGCCGTGCTTGCGCTGGTGTGTTTGGGGGACAGGAGCCACACTGGGCCAGAGGTTCTGGCAGCTCTGCAGGGGCAGGCCGAGAGGTGGTTGACGCCACGTCAGCTTAAGCCAGGAATGGTCGTTTCTGACAATGGCACCAACCTCCTCTCCGCCCTGCGACAGGGGCAGCTCACCCATGTGCCCTGCATGGCTCACGTCCTCAACCTGGTGGTGCAGCGGTTCTTGGGCAGGTTCCCAGGCTTACAGGATGTCCTGAGGCAGGCCAGGAAAGTCTGTGTGCATTTCCGCCGATCTTATAATGCCAGTGCTCAGCTGACTGAGCTGCAAAAGGAGCTGAACCTGCCCAAGAACCGCCTAATATGTGACATGCCCACCAGGTGGAACTCAACGTTGGCCATGCTGCAGCGACTGCACACGCAGCAGAGGGCCATCAATGAGTACCTTTGCGACTACGGCACCAGGACAGGGTCAGGGGAGCTTGGTTTTTTTTCCCCACGTCAGTGGAGCATGATCAGGGATGCATGCACTGTCCTCTCACCATTTGAGGAGGCCACGAGGATGGTGAGCAGTGACAGTGCATGCATCAGTGACACTGTCCCTCTTGTCCACCTGTTGGAGCATACGCTGCGTGGGATAATGGACAGGGCACTTGAGGCAGAACAGAGGCAGGAAGAGGAGGACTTCCTTGCCTCTCAAGGCCCCCTTTATCCGGACAGTGTTCCTCCTGTCCCACCCATCACACAGGAAGAGGAGGAGGAGGAGGAGGAGGAGGATGAGGAGGAGGATTGTGTGAGCATGGAGGTGGAGCCTGGCACTCAGCATCAGCAGCAGCAGTCTTTTAGGGATGATGTACAGTCCCAACAAACCAGTGGACTTGTACGTGGCTGGGAGGAGGTGGCTGGCGATCATGTCAACCTCAGTGACCCAGAAGACTCCGGACCGAATGCCTCAGCTAACCTACGCTGCATGGCCTCCCTGATCCTGCAAAGCCTGCGGAAGGATCCTCGTGTTCTTCGGATCAAGGAGAGGGACCATTACTGGCTGGCCACTCTCCTTGATCCGCGGTACAAGGGTAAGGTTGCGGACCTTATCTTGCCGTCGCAGAGGGAGCAGAGGATGAGACATCTCAGGGAGGCCTTGCAGAAAGGTCTGTGCAACGCGTTCCCAGAAACTGGGAGGCTACAAACTCCTGGTTCTGGGCGACGAGTTGCTGAGGCTTCGGTCAGTGGCAGAAGGAGCGGTGGGGAAGGTGGACGTCTGACCGATGCGTTCAGACAATTTTTTAGTCCGCAGCCCCAAGGTATGATCGGTTCCAGCAACCATCGCCAGCGTCTGATATACATGGTGCAGGAATACCTTGGGGCAAGGTCAGACTTGGACACCTTTCCCACCGAAAATCCTCTGGCTTACTGGGTCCTGAGGATGGATCACTGGCCAGAGCTTGCACAGTATGCAATTGAGCTACTGGCCTGTCCTGCCTCCAGCGTTCTGTCCGAACGCACATTCAGTGCTGCTGGAGGATTTGTGACTGATCATAGGGTGCGCCTGTCCACCGCCTCGGTTGATCGACTGACCTTCATCAAAATGAATCAGTCTTGGATCACCACCAGCTACCAGGCACCTGAGGCGGATATAACCGAATAATTTTTAATGTCACATCCCTTCAAGACTGCCTATGCTGATGCTGAGTGACTGTCCTCTTATGTTCACTGACTATCCTCTTCCTCCTCCTCAATGATCCATGCCACCACACCAGTGCCTAAGGCACAATTTTTCAGCCCCTGTTTAACAGGGGCGTGTACATACAATTTTTATAAAAAAAATGCTTCGCAACACTGTGCTCCAAGTACAGTATCTGTGAGGGGTTGCAGTGTTGTGGCACCAGCACCAGTGCCTAAGGCACAATTTTTCAGCCCCTGTTTAACAGGGGCGTGTACTTACAATTTTTTAAAAAAATGCTTCGCAACACGTGTGACTGCTGTGCTCCAAGTACAGTATCTGTGAGGGGTTGCAGTGTTGTGGCACCAGCACCAGTGCCTAAGGCACAATTTTTCAGCCCCTGTTTAACAGGGGCGTGTACTTACAATTTTTTAAAAAAATGCTTCGCAACACGTGTGACTGCTGTGCTCCAAGTACAGTATCTGTGAGGGGTTGCAGTGTTGTGGCACCAGCACCAGTGCCTAAGGCACAATTTTTCAGCCCCTGTTTAACAGGGGCGTGTACATACAATTTTTATAAAAAAATGCTTCGCAACAATGTGCTCCAAGTACAGTATCTGTGAGGGGTTGCAGTGTTGTGGCACCAGCACCAGTGCCTAAGGCACAATTTTTCAGCCCCTGTTTAACAGGGGCGTGTACTTACAATTTTTTAAAAAAATGCTTCGCAACACGTGTGACTGCTGTGCTCCAAGTACAGTATCTGTGAGGGGTTGCAGTGTTGTGGCACCAGCACCAGTGCCTAAGGCACAATTTTTCAGCCCCTGTTTAACAGGGGCGTGTACATACAATTTTTATAAAAAAATGCTTCGCAACAATGTGCTCCAAGTACAGTATCTGTGAGGGGTTGCAGTGTTGTGGCACCAGCACCAGTGCCTAAGGCACAATTTTTCAGCCCCTGTTTAACAGGGGCGTGTACTTACAATTTTTTAAAAAAATGCTTCACAACACGTGTGACTGCTGTGCTCCAAGTACAGTATCTGTGAGGGGTTGCAGTGTTGTGGCACCAGCACCAGTGCCTAAGGCACAATTTTTCAGCCCCTGTTTAACAGGGGCGGGTAATTACAAATCTTGATCTAATAGTTCACAGCAGGGCCCATTCCTGCGCCCACCAAGAGTAACTATGAGGGCCTACAGTCTTGTGGCAACACCGTCCACCACCACCGCCAAAGGCCCAATTTTTCTGCCCTGTTCATCAGGTGCTTGCAATTACAAATCTTGATCTAATAGTTCACAGCAGGGCCCATTCCTGCGCCCACCAAGAGTAACTATGAGGGCCTACAGTCTTGTGGCAACACCGTCCACCACCACCGCCAAAGGCCCAATTTTTCTGCCCTGTTCATCAGGTGCTTGCAATTACAAATCTTGATCTAATAACTCACAGCAGGGCCCATTCCTGCGCCCACCAAGAGTAACTGTGAGAGCTTACAGTCTTGTGGCAACACCGTCCACCACCACCACCCCCAATTTTTCTGCCCTGTTCAACAGGTGCATGCAATTACAAATCTTGATCTATTAACTCACAGCAGGGCCCATTCCTGTGCCCACCAGTCTTGTGGCTACACCAACATCTAATAGGGCAAATTTCTGCAGAGTATATACGCCAGGCCCCTACTTTCATACATCCAACTTACAAACAACTCCTACTTGCAAATGGAAAGAGAAAACAGGAAGTGAGAGGAAATCTACCCCTAGGAAGGGAAATTCTATCCTGTTAGATTTAATTTGGGAAAAAGGTATCTCCTCTCTACTGATACTTTATCACCAATCCTTGTTTCAATTAAAACCCCACTTTTCCAAAAACATTTGTCATTGGGACGGAAAGTGAGGTGACATGTTCTGAACAGATGTGCAAAGACAGCAAATGTTACAGGGGTGATAACCCCTCCCTATGTTCTCCAAAAAGCTTAAAAATAGATTTTTTGGGGATGGAGCTACACTTCATAATGTACCTGTTCAGATTCTACTTAAGAACAAACCTAAAGCCGCAAGTGGTTTTAAATGGCTTCTTTTTTTCCTTTACAAATGACATTTTGTGCAAGGACAGTTCTAAACACGGGAAACACATGCCACTTCACAGGCATACTTTAGACACCCCCCAGGTACCATATTTAAAGGAAAATTTCACTTTTTTTTTTTCACTTTATGCATCATTAAAATGACTGCTCCCGAAAAAACGTTAGTTTTTAAAAGTTCTTTTTGCATTGATATATGTCCCCTGGGGCAGGACCCGGGTCCCCAAACCTGTTTTATGACATTAACATGCATATTGGCCGTTGTAATTAGCACTTTTGATTTCGAACGTTCGCGTCCATTATAACGTATAGGGTTCGAAAATTCGCGCGAACTTTCGGTCGGTTCGAAGGTTCTGGTGCGAACCGAACCCGGGGGTGTTCGGCTCATCCCTATTCCTGAGGAAGCCGTAAGGCGAAACATGTAGAACAAAAGTGTGGTATTTTTTGTATGCAAGAAATGTGTCATTGTATACCTCCTTTCTTTCATGTGAATGTGTAAAAATAAAATATTTTTTTAATTACAACTGTTGTTGATGAGTAAATGAATATCACCCATGAAGTCCCATACATGGGCTAGCACAAAGGGATGCTTAAACATAAAATAATGACCAACACATATCTTTCTTTTAATATTTTTTATTAATCTTTGGCAAATAATTATAGGCCATGGTGTTGTTTAAGGGTTACCTGATAATGCATTAATGATAATTCAATTAAATTATGAAGCCATCCTGGCTATAATAAATTAAATAAAGTCACGGTGTCCATCCAGCCAATGCTGGATGACTATTCCCCAACGACCAAAGCCGGAAGAGAATCTTCCAGCTGCGGTCCCCCCAACACCAAGGCCTTTTCTATCAAGGCTTGAAGACCCATATTGAAAATGTCAATGCCCACCTCTGATAAATGAACTAAATCATTCCTGAACAGACCAGGCAAGAAACCTTCAAGTTCCGTATGGCGAAATGATAACCCACCCAATGAAATAATGAAATTATGGACAGTCCTATTTAAACATCTTCTAATTTTGTCAACGTAAAACCAATTGCTAAATGGGGACCAAATAAGTCTTGGAATTATTTTCGAAAATGCCAGAATCGACTGAGGAAATAATCATTTAACTGAAGAGAACTCAGAGTCTTTATTTACATAAGAGGTCCCAAGTCCTAACTTTCCCAATGTCATTGCCACCCGCATGGATAATTATAATATGAGGGGTTGGCCAAATACTAGACAAAAATAACAAATGCTCTTTAAGACTACGCCATCTAAGGCCCCTTATACCTGACCATAAAACCTGGTACTTATTAATGTCCAAACCAATATTGCTTGAATAGGACCTGGTTGCTGCCTGCTTCCCAGCCCAGAAAATGTAGGAATGTCCCACTATCCAAATAATGTTCATGGATGAATCTGAAAAAGAAATCAGACAATCAATAATTCAGGGCGGACATAAAGTTTGTACCTACTACTTTCCCAACGACCCACTTTTTTCTGCACATCTGCAGAGAAACCTAAAGAATTAGCAGTAGTAGCCGCCGCGATCCTGAATGAATGAGATGAAAATCTAAGACCTGAGAGGTTCAAATGTTTGAGGCAAGAGGCTAGCACTGCTGAAAACTGGTATCTAGTTAAGGGGGAGAAATCCTGATGGATAAAAAATGAATCAGCAAAAAGATGGTCTGACTGCTAAATATGCAGATAGCAAAAAGACAGGACAAATCAGGGGATTGGGGGATTTACCCAAAGAAAACCATTGCCCCGCACCCCTTTTTGAAGTCTTAGATCTTCATAAAATTAGTCGAACGTACTCATTTTCCAGAGAAACGTGAGAAAAAAGGAGGAATGAACAGGAAGATCTATTCTGGGCAGTAAATTCACCCAACCGAAGAGCTCCAAAGAATGCCACCGAGAAAGCTGCTTTAAAAAGTGCACACTCATATTGGGTAAAACAGACTTTCTCTAAACCAGACATTAACTTGGGCAATAAACTAACCGAAATTGGGCGTCTTGTGTCCTGAACAGGGAATGAATTCCTGAGGCCTTTTAAGACTTGTGCAACTTGGAAAAATGATGTTAAAGCAGGAAGACCAGCCCATTTCAGAAAAAAGGAAACACCGGCTAAGACCTTACTTACTGAAGCAGGACTAAGATCCGCTCTCAATAAGAAGGATACAAATGCCAGCGCTGTATATGCATTCACCTCCATAGTATCTAAAGACATGCAAGAGCAAAATTGACACCATTTAGACCAGGCCAAGCCATAAGCCTGCCATGTCTTTGAGGATACCGAGTTCTTAAGGAAAGTAGATATCAGTCCCAAATCAAGCCCCAGAAGGAATCCGGGCAACGTGTACTGCATAGGTCTGCTGACGGGGCCAATTCCCGGAATTTCTTGAACTGCAAACGAGATAAGGCATCAGCTATGTTATTATGTATTCCCGCTATGTGTTTTGCTTTTAACCAAATATTAAACTTCATACAATGTAAGACAAAGAAACGTAATAGCTTGACCACCATTTCAGATTTGGATGACAGCATATTGATAGCAAAGAGCACACCTTTGTTATCCGTATGCAGTAATACTCGTTTGTTCGTAAATTTCTCTTTCCAGATGACTAAAGAGACTATTACCGGGAATAGCTCTAGCAAAACTATATTATGCAAGATGTCTTGATGTTGCCAACTGGCATGCCACTCAGAGGCACACCAGTGACCATCTAGAAAGGCACCAAAACCAGAGGAACCTGCCGCATCTGTGAAGAAATTTAGATCAAAATCCTGAATAAAAGCTTGTTGCCACACCATTGCTCCATTAAAGTTGCAAAGAAAAGAGTCCCAAATCCTCAAATCTTCTTTGATACTTTTGGATAGCCGAATGTGCGAAAATGGGGTTTTAAAGCCACTAGTGGCCAGGGCAAAACACCTTGAAAAGACCCTGGCCACAGGAATAACTCTAGCTGCGAAGGCAAAAAGTCCCAGCAGGGACTGCGCCTCTTTAAGAAAAACCTTCCGTTTACCTAAGAATAGTGATATTGTAGTTCTCATCCGATGAAGTTTGTCCAGGGGCAACCTAAATTCCATTAATGAGGAGTCTATAGCTATCCCTAGAAATTCAATAATTTTTGTAGGAAAAACAGTTTTTTCCTTGGCAAGTGGAACTGAAAAGTCATCACATATCTGAAAAAATGTACTTAAAGCCTCAAGACAAATGTCTGAGTCCGCAGGGCCTATAAAAAGAAAATCATCTAGGTAATGGAGGACACCTCCAAAAGGAATTTGAGACTCCACTACCCAATGAAGAAACTTAGAAAAGGCCTCAAAATAAAAACACAATAGTGAAAAGCCCATTGGCATGCATTTATCAAAATAAAAAAGACCTTGAAAATGGAATCCCAGAGAATTAAAACCTTGGGGGTGGACCGGGAGTAGACGAAAAGCAGATTTAATGTCTGCTTTCGCCAATAAGGCATTCTGCTTAAAATGCCGTAACAAAACTAGCGCTTCATCAAATGATGAATAAGAAAATGGTGCCTCGATACCTGCAACTTCGTCATTGAGTGAGAATTCTTGTGGAAATGACAGGTGATGAATCAGTCTAAAGCAACCTTGCTCCTTTTTTGGGACTATTCCCAAGGGAGAAAGACGGAAATTCTTAAAAGGAGGGTGAAGATAAGGACCAGCTACCCTCCCTTCTTTGACCTCCTTATTAATTTCATCTGCAACAATAACAGCGTGAAACGAAACAGAACGTAGATTTTTGACTAAATTGCAACCTTCCCCAGAAAAGGAAGGAACCAAAAAACCTGTTTCAAAACCTTCAGTTAATAGGTGTGCCATCGAGCGATCTGGGTATAGCTCTAGCCATGGCCGCATTTTTGATAGATTCACTGGAGTCGAGGCTTTTCCCACTAGTGTCCCTGGAAACTGGGGTGACATTACCTGCTGCAGACTCACGAAAACATCTGAAGGCTGGGTGGGTGCCACCACAGTAGGAACACTCATGCTTGTATCTGCAGTTGGACAAAAACTTGCATTGAGCCTCATTAAAGGCAAAGCAAAAGCCTTTCCGAAAGGTATTTTGCAAGGCAGAGGGCGCCCTGGGTGTAAATTGTGGCCTCTGTGGTAACATGAGGTTCAGCCATAGACCTACGTCTTTCGATCCCCAACGAAGGGTTGGGTGGGCCGAAAGCTTCTGTCTGAAGTTTTCATCATATGTGAACCATGCTGTACCACCAAAATGGCGGAAAGCCTCTGAAACTATGTCCAGATGTTGAAACAAACCCGAACATTTCTCAGGGAATCGTTCCCCTAAAACTGCAGCATAAATACAGAATGCTTGTAACCAATTCTGTAAAGTTTTAGGGACGGCCCTCCTCCTATCCTCTTCTGTACGGTCCTCAGCCCTCCTTTCAGATTTTGAAAGGAATTCCTTAGATGCTGGTAACAATGATAACAATTCAATGAAATCACCCCCCCAAATCCTTTCTTTAACTGAATTAGCTAAATGGAAACCTAATGGGGAGATGTCACATGTCATCGGCTCCTTAAATGAGGACTACCTCTTCCTCTTCTGCCACTACAGAATGAGAGAAGCGAGGGACCGCTGATTTAGTAATAGGAATAGTTTCTTTAGAAATGTTATTCTTGCTTTGAAAAGGTCTATTTAAAGGGGATTCTGACAAATTTTGCCATACTGGGCAAATATCCTCCATTGCATTCTGCTGGAGTAAAACATCTTGTGTAAATAAATCAGCACCATCAGTATGTGCTCCCATATAACTAGCTCCAATGTCAGCATAGTTTAATGCACCAGAATTCTGTGCTCCTTCAGCCTTTCTTTTACCACAAGCACCAACTGTGTGTGCCCCTTTAATATTTTTCAATAAACTTGATAAAGAGTTAACCATTACTTTCAACTCAGCAATATCAGCATTAGCATCTGACATATTAATCTTACATGTAGTCTCACCAACAGGGGGACTCCTGTGCTCACTGCCTGCCGCCTCAGAGGCTGGCTGAGTAGCTCCATTGTATTGCATAGGCTGCGCGCTCCTGACAGGAATGCCGCTTGATCCCTCCTGGCCGTTCGGCTGTGGAGAAGCCCCTTGTCTTATTTTCTTTTTCTTCCTCCCATGTTGCTGGCGCGTACTGCGCATGCGCGTTGCTTCAGCCTCCATGTTACCTAATGGTAACGGAGGCGGAGCCGACAGCCCGCCTTCCTCTAGGCAGCGGACAAGCCACTCCTCGCCCCCGCAGCTCTCAGCACTCTCTACCAGGCGGCGAAGAAGACTCTCTCTCCTCTCAGGCGAGCGGCACTCCATCCCGTCCGAGTCCCGGTCCTGTCCTGAGGGGTCTGAGGGAAACAGCCGGACTTCCTCCTTATATTAGCTCCTGATTCGCGGGCTTCAGCCGCCCGCCACTTTTAACCAATCCACCGCCTGTTGCTGTGCAGGCACCGATGTAGTAACCAATGACAACCTGCTAATGACAGTAAATGGGAAACCATCTCCCCTTTGAACTATCCCATGTTGGTTCCGCATAGTGCATGAACCTGTCCAACAGGGGCTTTTCTTCTTCTTTATAAAGGGCCGTTGGTGTTGACTAACTAATTTTGGGAAAATATCATTTTAAATTTTCTATTCCTACATTACAAGTAAATGTTTACATTCCTTGTAATAGGAATACAAGTGAGAAAAAAAAATTATGAGAAAGTGTAAAAAAAAGTAAAATAAAAAAGAAAATGAAAGCGAACGCGCAGAAGCGAACGCATACATAAGTTGCGCCCACATAAGTAAACGACAAGACCTCCTCTGTAACTCTAAACTGGTAACCTATAAAAATGTTTGGGGGTTCTGAGTAATTTTCTAGCAAAAAAAATATGAATTTAATTATTATATATTTATTAAAAACAGTACAGTCCTTCTGGAAACCTTCATAATAATTATTGGAAGTTTGCCAGAGTAGTATTTTCCACCTTTTTTAAAGGCCAAGGCTAAAAATCCTTGATGACAAATCTAGCCATAAAGCCCCATACACACGCGCGGATTATCCGAGGACCAGATCCGTCGGATCCTGTCCGTCATACTTTGTCCGATGTTGGTGTTGCATACACACGGTCGGACAAAGTTGTCGGAAAATCCGATCATTCTGAACGTGGTGACGTTTGTTGCCTACGACGGGACTACGTAGAGGCTAGTAGCCAATAGCTTTGGTCTTGTAATGTGATCTGAGCATGCGTAGCACTTTGTCCGTCGGACTACCATACGCACGATCGGATTTGGTGTGATCGGACCTTGTTGTCCAAAAATCTATCCAGCAGGAGATAGGACTTTGTCCGTCAGACAATCCGACGTACACTGTCCGATGGTGCATACACACGGTCGGATTTTTCGACAACATTGTCCGATCGGACAGAATCCATGCAAAAATCCTACCGTGTGTATGGGGCTTAAGACTATAATATTTTGTTCTGTTGTATGGTCTTATAGCTGCACCATCTTTAATGCATCTTTTAGGGTGTTCCCCCAAATATGTGGTTTGTCAATTGTATGGATTTTGACCAAATCATTTGGGCAGGAGAACCCCACTCCCTCATCAGTGCCTCTCATTAGTGTCCACCTGTGTCATAGGTGGAGACCTTTAGTTCTCCCATACAGTATAGAGGAGTGTATAGCAGGGCTCAAAATTTCAAGTCCTGAGCTACTAGCCAGGCCTCAAGGGTTACTCGCCACCAGTTGCTCCACCCAACCCAGCCCCTAAAAATGCTGGGGAGGGAAAACTGGGCCCAATTTGGACATTTTCACTTAGGGGTGTTGTTAGGGGTGATGTTGAGGGCATGTGGCCTGGTATGGTTCAGGAGAGGGGGTGCTTGCTCATCTCCCCCTTTTCCTCGCCTGCCAAGCTGCATGCTCAGATAAGGACCTGGTATAGACTGGGGGGACCCCACAAGTTTTTTTCTTTCTTTTTTTTTTCATGAGTCAATTTAAATGTGATGTGACTTTTTTTTTTTTCTTTAGAAATGTAATTTTTGCTGCAGCATGTACTATACATGCTACAGATGCGCCACTTTACAGTCAAACTAAGGGGACCCCAGGCACTATATATATATATATATGTATTATTTTTCATTGTTAGTGTTTCACTTTAAGCATAATAAAATCACTGCTCCTTTAAAAACGATAATTACATTTTTTTTTTTTATTTATACATGCCCCCAGGGGCAGTACCTGGACCCCCATACCATTTTTAAGGCCAATTAGTTGCATATAAGCCTTCAAAATGGGGACTTTGATTTCTTATGTTCAGCTCCCATAGACTTCAATGGAGTTTGCTGTTCAGGGCAGAACTTTTCCCCTGTTCGGGAGTTCTGCTGTAAACCAAACAAGGGGGTGTTCAGCCCATCTCTAATTACCATCATGAAAAAAACACAAAAGCAAGCCATATTGTGTGATACCGCCATAAAATAAATCTATTCATTGTACCAAGGTAATCACAAAATTACACAATAAAGACAGACAGAGACCACATTACTGCATTGAGATCAGCGTGTGATAACATCACAATTACTCTTCTCCAAATGCATTTCAGTGACAAGGAATGTCTTCAGGGGACAAGAAACTTTTACGAAAAAAATAATAGTTGTATTACCATTCAATCATTATTTTGGATCAATTTTTTTTTTAAAGTTTTGCAAAAACTTAAAGTGAAATCTTGGTATTTCACTTCTTGTATCATTACTTATTGGAGGAGAAAAAAAATCAGCCTTATATTCTATATAAAAATCATGAGCTCACATATCCACTGGATCAAACTGTGTTAAAAGAGCTTGTTTGGCTGTACTTCTCCTATGGATCACATTAGTGCGTTTCGTTTTGCAATCCTGTGACCCATTTTCAGCAGAGAGCAGGCTGAAGTCCACTCTGCTGACACTGCAGATATCAGTCCAGGCCCCGCACTGACACCCTGCTCAGCAACTCAGCGAGCTGCTGAGAGCCTGAGCTGGCTGCCCCGCCACAGCCCAGAGCTTCAATGAGCGAGGAGGGAGCAGAGCAGAGAGCGGTGACTGACAGTCTAGAGGCGTCGGGGGACAGATGCAGCATCGGACCAATGCAGCATCCACCTAGGTAAGTATGAATCTGAATTTTTTTTTTTAATTATTTGAGCAATAGTATTCATGCATTAGGATTGACCATTCAGAGATCCAAGTGTAAGCCTATAGCACCAGACTATGTAACCTTTTCTGTTTTTTTTTTTTTAGATACAGTTGAACATGAGCAGATCAACAGAGATTTTGCACCAGCCATGAGTACCTACACTCAAGCCTTCCTGACAGAGGCCCAAGTCAGCTGGTTGACTACCTGTGATTATCTGGTAAATGAGGGTCCTTACCTTGGTTGAAAGTCAAATGGTTGATGTGTTCTCTGGGTTGTTTGTTCCAGAGGTGCAGATTCTCTATATCTGGAGGTATGGAAAGAAGTTAAAAAAATGTGGTGACTGAATTATTAAACCCTGGGGATTATTGTGGGATAGCGTGATGTTAATTTTGCCTTTTATTTTTTTATGAAGCTGTGTTAAGTAATATTAAGGTACTTGTTTAGTATATTACCATTACCACATTACAATTATCATACAGCACCTTGTCTTTTCACACAATTTTTGGAAATGTATTGGTTGTAGAGTGTATACTAGGACAGGAAAAAGTCAAACTTTTCTCTCATCATGTATTATGTCAATTTAATAGGTTTATCACATTTTATGCAACACTTTCCAGCAAATATATATACAATAATCATTCACAATGTAAACCTCCAGCAAAATAGACCATGTAGAACTAGTTTAATGCCGCATACACACGGTCGGAATTCTCGTCGGAAAAAGCTCTGATGGTTTTCCCGTCGGAATTCCGACGGTCAATAACACCACGGCATACAACGCATTCGACTGCACTATAATAGGGAAGTTTAATGCTTCTTAGCATGCGTCGAATTGTTTCCGAGCACGCATCGGAATTTTGCATGTCAGAATTGCATACACACGATCGAAAAATCCGATAGAAAGGTTTTCCGTCTGAAAAATTAAGAACAGGTTCTCAATCCAAAGTCCGTCGGAAATTCCGACAGAAAAAGACTGATGGGCATACACATGGTCGTAAAATTCGATGAAAAACTCCCATCGGACTGTTTCCATCGGAAATTCCGACAGTGTGTACGCGGCATTAGTGTGGTATTAGATTATTTGGTGAAAGGTTTGCCAAAGCTGTGAATAAAATGACTGTCAACTTCAGGGCAATCATGTTAATTGTAGATGACAAACTGCATATATCTTTGCTCTGATGTAGCACAATGTATTAATATTATTGTAACAATAATTTAAAATATCACAAACTCTTTTGCATCACATTTCCTGTTTAATGAAGCCAACCAGGTAAGCTGAGACTACTCCTTCTGTGCTGCCATCTGCTTAACTAATAACAGAGAGGCATATTGACAGGAGCTCAAGGAAAACATGAAATATTTCATCAGTCAGATTATGCACCATAGAGACAGATGTTAAGAAGCTGCAATATTTAAAAATAAAGAGATAAGCAGACGCTTGAAGGAATGGGAGGATTTCTCAGTTTTGTAGGGATATGAAGAAGCGGGTCACAGTGTGCTGGATATAAGATATTAATGCTAACCTATGAGATTAAAGATGAAATGTCAAGCTTTGTCTTATCAAGCATAAATTGAAATTTTGATCAAAAATACCATTACTGCTTCAAAGAAGATTTAACCCTATGTTGGACAAGCAGAGCTAGCTAACTCAATAACATGCAACTGGTGAAAATGTTAGATAAAATGTGGTGCTAAAACATAAAATCAAATTTTTTTTTAATTCTAATAATTGTTTGCTTAGCTAAAGAACACCAAATAAGCAATGTTGCCCAGTGGCACATGTGTTGTACTGAGAAGATATGGTACTATTCATGACTTCTATTTTTATAGTTTAATACCAAGCAACAAAGGAACCCATATGCAGCAAAGTATATATAATATAGCCAAAAACTTATATTGATTATTTTGTCAGTTTACATGCAGTAGGGCCACAATATTTTGCAGTTTCTGCCACCAGATTACCAAATAACCTTCCAGTTATAAAGATACAGTACAGCCATACATAAGTCCACATATTTATTGACTATTTTACTTTATTTTGTCTCTGTTATTTAATGTAATCTACCTGCATTCTAGCAGTCTTATTTGTAGACACAATTTGATGGACTCCAGACACATAACTGCAGATCATTGGGCCCCAGAGCAAAATTTTGAGGACACTCCTGGCGACCTTTCTTTGTGGCACTTAGCAGTGTCAACTGTAACAATACTGTCACTGATCTAGAGTATGTCTAAATCAGGGACATGCAGCAGGACAGATCTCAGCAATAACAGTGCACTACTAGGGACCAGTGCTGTGGATAAAAGTTGTCAGGGAATCATCCTTTAACTTTAGTATTAGCAGTAATAACCATCTGGATATTGCATATGATTACATAATTATTGATGCTGCAATCACTCTAATACTTTAATAAGAACTTCTTTAAACTCTGGCTTTTTTGCAGCATTACAAACTCCAGCTGTTTTATTAGGCTTTAACTGGAATTCTTTTTTAACAGCCCAAGGAAACTTTTTAAAGTTAAATGAAACCTGGAGTTAAATGATAGTTCATTATCGGCTTGTTTAAATGGAGGGGGTCTATGTGCTTTTTTTAAAGAAAAAGTCAGAGAAATGTATTTTGTCAGCTTTTAAAAACAAACAAGTTTTCCTTTGTAAATGTCAATGTAAGTACGGAATACAAGAACTGACATTTTATACAACAAAACTAAAGTTTTCACTATATATTTTAGCCCCCTTGGTAAAACTTTAGGAGTTAGGTATTTGATATTATATTTAGCCTATTGCCCTCTGCTTTTTACAGGTGCCATAGGTCAACAACATATAGTCCAATTAATATTATATTTAGGCTTATTATTCTATATTTATTTTAGATCTTTTTTTTTTTTAGGCAGCTCTAAAACAAAACAAACTACATATAGATGGGCCATCCTCAAAATAATCTAGCCTGGGCCCAAGCTAAAAATGATAATGACCAGTCAAATAATATTTCATTTATGTATTTAATCTACTTTGTCATGCTGCAGTTTGCACATGATTTGGAAGTTTGCAACAGTGAGAATGACCACAAGCTACAATACAGTATGTAACAACTGAATCATTGCTTTTCTGTTAACCCTAATAGGAAAAATTTAAATACAGGTCTAAAAACTTCATAAGCCAGGAATATGTGTATAATAGAGAGTGCTTTGCTTCAGTATCTTACTCTCTTTCTTTCACAAGGCTGCATGGATGTAAAAATAATAACCTCTAAATTTAAAAGCATGTACCAGTACCTGTATTTTTTTTTTTATTGTGTTTTTTTTAGGTGTATGTTTTTGCAGTGTTTACCATAGTGTTAATAGTGAATAGGTTAAAGTACATGTTGCTAATTTATAAGCTGAGATAGACATATGGACAGATTGAGCAATGCTGAAGCAAAAGAGGACAATTTGGGTACATGTACAGTCATTCCTAAATATGCTTGCAACGTACAATCTTGGTGGGTTGGTAAAACAGAGAGAATCAATGAATGGCAAAGGTCAAGGTAAGCATAGGTGTAATAACAGCTTACAACTCTATTAAGATGCTTCCACGCAGAGCTAGATATCCAAAAGATGCCCTGGAGGTACTAAAAGCCAATTGGGTGTTAGAGAGGCCACAGACAAAGAAAAGCCAGCCTGTATTATGACTTGTTTTCTTTGTTAATCAGATGGGATTCTGACAGCTTTACAGTTGCCAATCTGCCCCACCTCTTTTTTTTAGCTCCTCTGTTAGTGCGTTCATGATGAAGAGCTGGAGCTACAGGATGAACCAGGAAGTGCTCAAGGGATTCTGGGTCAGGACTTTCAATCTCTGCCCAGTGTCTGGATAAAAGATTGAAAACACTGTGTCCTCAATATGCATGCTCTGCAAGAAGTGGAAGCTTTAGAGCCCTAACAGACCATTGCTTGCTCCATAAATAGATCTGCTTAGCCCTCTTGTAACCTTCATATTGCTCAATACAAATATAGTATAAACGATAAACCAAAAAAACCCTCTCCAACCTCCCCATCCTACAGTACATACACAAGGGACACTTACCCAGATAGCAAGCAATTGAGCTGCAAGTTTGAAAATGACTTGCTAAGCTGAAAATTCTCTACTACTCCCCTAATTCCCCTGGTGTAAGCTCTCTGTCCCACCGTTAAATTGATTATTGATGCCCATGCCTCCCTTTTTCCCACTGCTCCCCCACACTCCTACTGTCTCCATCCTCTCCCTGTCTTATCCCCCCGCAGCCTATTCCACCTAGCCCTGGCCTCTAGGTAGCCCCTCCCCCTATTATGCTACTACCGTTTACTCTGCACTCTCCAAGAATCCTTGTTTTTTTTGGCATACCCCTCCCCGGTGGTGTGCCAAAATGTGGCCACTATACCTCTTTGGGTGCCAGTTGGGGGTGCCCATGTATATTCATCCTTATATACCACCCCTCCCCTGTTTATCCCTCTGCCAGTATATGAGTTCTATGTGCTTGGATTGTGATGCAACTTCTAAATGCCTTTAGTGAGGATTCTCCTCCCATACAAAATGTTACTTGTTACTTATGTTTTCATGCTTCCTTCTTGATGTGCATATCTTGTTGAAAACTTGCACTAGCCACAAGAATACCTGTATACTTGTTCTGTACTCAACTTTATCTCAATAAAATATTTAACAAGACATATATAACAAGAAAATTACTTGCAAAGCTATTGCTAGACTTGCCAGGCTTCACAAGTTTGTGCACAATTGCAGCAAGTCTGCATTTCATGACTCCAGATCAACTTTCTTTGCAAACATTCTGCAAGTCTGCTGCAAGTATTGGTTCAGTTATGTTGTGCATTAGTCATCCCACTACAGGGGTCACTGTGACTTGCAGTGCAAGTGTACAACTTGCCAGTGGAAATGTGTAACAAGTTAACAAGACTTACAATTCTACGCTCCCAGAAGTTAGTGACAAGTTATCCTTGCTATCTAGGTAAAAAACTTAATACATTACATACAGTGCCTTGAAAAAGTATTCATACCCCTTGAAATTTGACATGTTACCACCAAAAATGTAAATGTATTTTGTAGGCAATTGATGTGATAGAACACAAAGTAGCACATAATTGTGAAGTGGAAGGAAAATGATAAATAGTTTTCAATTTTTTTTTACAAATAAATATGTGGGAAGTGTGGTGTGCATTTGTATTCAGCCCCCCTGAGTCAATACTTTGTAGAATCACCTTTCGCTGTGGAGTGCACGACTTATAGTTGTCCTGGGGACAGATTCTCTCACCTGAGCTGTGGATCTCTGCAGCTCCTCCAGAGTTACCATGGGCCTCTTGGCTGCTTCTCTGATTAATGCTCTCCTTGCCGGCCTGTCAGTTTAGGTGGATGACCACGTCTTGCTAGGTTTTCAGTTGTGCCATACATTTTTGAATAATGAATTGAACAGTGCTCCGTGAGATGCTCAAAGCTTGGGATATTGTTTTATAACCTAACCCTGCTTTAAACTTCGCCACAACTTTATTCCTGACCTGTCTGGTGTGTTCCTTGGCCTTCATTATGCTGTTTGTTCACTAAGGTTCTCTAACTAAACTAAGAGGGCTTCACAGAACAGCTGTATTTATACTGAGATTAAATTACAGACAGGTGGACTCTATTTACTAATTAGATGACTTCTGTAGGCAATTGGTTCCACTAGATTTTAGTTAGGGGTACCTGAGTAAAGGAGGCTGAATACACTTTTCAGATATTTATTTGTAAAACATTTTGAAAACCATTTATCATTTTCCTTCCACTTCACAATTATGTGCCACTTTGTGTTGGTCTATCACATAAAATCCCAATTAAATGCATTTACATTTTTGGTTGTAGCATAACAAAATGTGGAAAATTTCAAGGGGTGTGAATACTTTTTTAAGGCACTGTATATTATGTATCCCTGCAAAGAGAATGTCATAGAAAAGGAAAATTACAAAGAGCTGCAGATAAATCAACAATTGCGCAAATTATCTCAGCTCAAAGAATAGACTAAAAACACTGAGGTTATTTACCCTTAAAAGCTAAGTTCGCTTTTCTTTTTTTTTTTTAATCCAACTCTTCTATGTAGCAATATACAGTACCATTAACCTCCCTGACGGTATTCCCAAGTGTGGCTCGTGGTGGATTTTCAGTAACAAAAGCGGTAACCACGAGCAACACTCGGGATTGCAACGCCGGATCCAGGATGAGGTTACTTGCCTTGTCCCCAGGATCCTGCAATGTCCTCCCCGCTCTGTGTGCGAGCCGTCCTCCGCTGGATCTATTACAGTGCTGAGCTCCGTTCTCTGTGAGGTGAGCGCTGCGACACACGGGGATGGAGAACGGCGCCAAATTCAAAAAGTTAAAAACACAATACATATAGAGTACACTGTAATCTTACAGATTACATTACTGTATCAATTTATTTCACCTTCCTTTTGTCCCTAGTGGTTTGTCCAGTGCCCTGCATGCAGTTCTATATTATAAATACTGTTCTTTCTGACTGGAAACTGGAGATTGTCCATAGCAACCAAAAAGTTTCCCTTTACATCAAAAGTGGTTTTAGACAGCTAGAAAATAGCGATAATAAATTAGAATCACTTGCAGAATAGAGCAATAGTATTTTGTGGGTAAATTTGTCATCATACATTGAAAGTAATGACAGCAACAATTCTGCAACTGAACAAATTTCTGTGTTTTTGATTTGATTACATTATTGAATAATTTTTATTATTATTATATTATTATTTGTTATAATTATATAGTTATTTATTATATTATAATTTATGATTTCATGTTTCAAACTTTATCATACCTGGGATTTGTACTAGGCTCTTGTTTGGGCAGATTTAAGAGAGTTATTCCTAAGAATTACAGGCCTACAATATAAAACGCCAAATTTCCATGCAAAATAATTGTACCGCTTTCAGCTTCAAAAATCTGACATAAGCATACCGCCAGGGAGGTTAAAGTGGTTGTAAACCCCTGCAGACTACTTTTCACTACAGGTAAGCCTACAATAAGGCTTACCTGTAGCTGCTGTGGATATCTCCTAAACCTATATAAATTTTCAATAAAGTCCAAAAAACAACCACCACGACGATTCTTCAATCAAGTGCATAGTGATGAAATAATTTCAGTGACAGGAATGGAAAGTGCCGTCTCCCACTAGTTTAGGCCAACATCTTACTCCTCATGACAGGTGTCAGATAAGCAGAAAGATGTATCCATCCACATAGATGCCTCTCACCGGCAAAGTAAAGATGTGGCCACTGATGCAGACACCTCTCACCAGCATGTAGCCAGGCAGAATTTATAAGTAAAGGAGAAAAGAAGAACTTGTAGCCATTTATTCATAAAACTTTGTTCCAATAAAAAACACATAAAATGGAGCCAGTACGCCTAGCTGCGTTCCACCTGTGCTCCAGCACAATGGCGGAAGTGACGTATCACGTATTGCATAAACCGACGCGTTTCGTCTGCACGTCTGACGTCATCAGGGGTCATGTGATTGGACCCGTCACTTCCTCCGACATCATTTATACAGTCATGGTGAATTGGATATCCAATCCTCACCAACAACTCCAAATAAGGAGTACAAAATTAGCATAAATTACCTACCGTACATATTAGTGGTCTTTATTATTTCTAGGATTATTTGTTAAAAATATAAATTTTAAATAATAAATTTAATACCATATAAAGGTATATTAAATCCATCATTGCATGCCTTCTTGTGGTACTCCACAGGTAGTGGTCCAAAGAGAGAAAAGAGAGAAAGAGGAACATGATCCAATGGGAGTGCTAGCTTGTGGTAAAAATTACACTACCACATGGTAATCAATGTGCTGAATACATAAAAAAATATATGTTTTAAATTATACAAAATGGAGGGTAGGACATGATTGGAACTCCATAACAATTAGAAATTTGAAATGTAACAATTAAAATTAATGTCTATATTGATACCAGCAGGATATAAAGTATTTCATTCATAAATCCATTCTGTTTCGTTTTTGGACACTTTTTGTCTCATACCTCCCCCCCCCACCAATGTGGCACGATCCTATCGATCACACAAAAAGTGGTCAAACTTGGATCCTGATTGTGGTAGATCTTAAAATGGTGAAATCGAGAAGGGGTTTGGGACTTTGAATGAAGCAGTTGAGAATGCAGAGGTAGAGGTAAACAAATATTTATTTCATGACAATATATAGTAAAGGATTAATTTCATATATATACAACCATGTATAGTATGCACAAAATATTAACATCATGGATAAAAAATGGTCTAAATAGGTACATGGTGGTCAGAATAGTAACATCTATAACAATAATAATATGACCTGCACGTGCTGCAGACGGCATGCCTGGTAGCTATATTAGTAGTCGCATGGGGTATAAGTATAGTGGTACTGTCTAGTGTTGATATCATCATCAAAATATCATTGGTATGGCTGTGGCATCAAAATAAAGCTCTACGCGTTTCGTGGGTGTTTCCCCACTCGTCAGGAGCAGATGCGACAGATTCCTGAAAAATATACGGATATGATAAGCCATACACTATATAGAATAGACTGGGAAAAATAGTAGTAACGATTGTTACCCATACACACTTACCAAACCTGGCAGGTAGCGCGACAATTGAAAACCGGCATGGAGGGAGTCGGAGGCACAAAATTCAATGCGGGAGCTGAGGCGGCACTGTATACACTTGCAGTGGCGGGTGGTGTTAAAAGGGCGCTTGGGTAGAGGGGAGGTCTCCATTTGACAGCAGTGATAGTGTATATCTCTTTAAACAAGGGTGTCTGGGGACAAATATTTATTTAATATACATTAGGATGTATGAGTGGTTTAAAACAGTTATGAATTGTGAGGGAATGAATAAGTAATAAATGATAAATGGGCCCAGTGTTAACTCTATGTGAAATAATAGTAAGGGGAGAAAAATTGTGATGTGCATGTGAAGGGATGTATAGTTGTTAAAATGATGTGTGTGTGATAAATAAATAGTGGCAAAATGAATAAAAAACTGAGTGAAAAAACAACAAACAGTGTGAAAAACGGAGCGAGCCTAAACCCAAAAACGCTTACCCATGTGCTGCATACCATGCAACATTGGCGGAAAAACAGCCAGTTTGCAGTCATCCCAAGAGGAGACCGGTCGCTTGAACAGCCCGCTCCAACTGGGAGATGTGTATATATATGTGTGCCGCCAACGCCACATGCGTGAGCCGTGAAGGGGAGGGCGTCCGCACCTGAGCTGATCAAACGCTCAGCGATTGGCGCCAAAATCTCCCTCACGGAGTCCACGCGGGGTGTTAATAAACGTCAGCGTGATGACGTCAGAGTAGACGTCACACGTTTGACGTGAGGACTGTGGCGCCGATGCGTAAGGGGGGTGTCCGCCCAAGCCTCCCGAGCACAGAGTGCAAGGGGAGGGTAGGGCGGACCCACCGAGCGCATCGCAGCTCCCGCAGCGAAAAAAGCCCCCCAACATCACCAGCATGCTCAGCAGACCATACTGCCGCAAACCACCGCCAAGGCGATATGTGTGTAGGAAGGAGAAGATTATATTAATAATCCTATACAACCATGTGACCAGTACCTGTAATGCCGTCTGTTAATATTATTAAAACCATATGTGCGTCCACAATGAGCAAAATATATGACTGTCCCAAGCATATAGGTCCCACAAGGGGCATACAGATATGCGAGGGAGAACCTCAGGCATGGGTAGCAGGGGAACACTGCCAATCCAATTTCTCAACTGCTTCCATCCCTAAATTGGTTAATAGAAAGAAGGGGTTTCGGGACTTTGAATGAGGCGTGGGTGAGCGCCTCCATCCCTGTATTGGTGAAATCGAGAAGGGGTTTGGGACTTTGAATGAAGCAGTTGAGAATGCAGAGGTAGAGGTAAACAAATATTTATTTCATGACAATATATAGTAAAGGATTAATTTCATATATATACAACCATGTATAGTATGCACAAAATATTAACATCATGGATAAAAAATGGTCTAAATAGGTACATGGTGGTCAGAATAGTAACATCTATAACAATAATAATATGACCTGCACGTGCTGCAGACGGCATGCCTGGTAGCTATATTAGTAGTCGCATGGGGTATAAGTATAGTGGTACTGTCTAGTGTTGATATCATCATCAAAATATCATTGGTATGGCTGTGGCATCAAAATAAAGCTCTACGCGTTTCGTGGGTGTTTCCCCACTCGTCAGGAGCAGATGCGACAGATTCCTGAAAAATATACGGATATGATAAGCCATACACTATATAGAATAGACTGGGAAAAATAGTAGTAACGATTGTTACCCATACACACTTACCAAACCTGGCAGGTAGCGCGACAATTGAAAACCGGCATGGAGGGAGTCGGAGGCACAAAATTCAATGCGGGAGCTGAGGCGGCACTGTATACACTTGCAGTGGCGGGTGGTGTTAAAAGGGCGCTTGGGTAGAGGGAAGGTCTCCATTTGACAGCAGTGATAGTGTATATCTCTTTAAACAAGGGTGTCTGGGGACAAATATTTATTTAATATACATTAGGATGTATGAGTGGTTTAAAACAGTTATGAATTGTGAGGGAATGAATAAGTAATAAATGATAAATGGGCCCAGTGTTAACTCTATGTGAAATAATAGTAAGGGGAGAAAAATTGTGATGTGCATGTGAAGGGATGTATAGTTGTTAAAATGATGTGTGTGTGATAAATAAATAGTGGCAAAATGAATAAAAAACTGAGTGAAAAAACAACAAACAGTGTGAAAAACGGAGCGAGCCTAATATGATGATGATGATATCAACACTAGACAGTACCACTATACTTATACCCCATGCGACTACTAATATAGCTACCAGGCATGCCGTCTGCAGCACGTGCAGGTCATATTATTATTGTTATAGATGTTACTATTCTGACCACCATGTACCTATTTAGACCATTTTTTATCCATGATGTTAATATTTTGTGCATACTATACATGGTTGTATATATATATGAAATTAATCCTTTACTATATATTGTCATGAAATAAATATTTGTTTACCTCTACCTCTGCATTCTCAACTGCTTCATTCAAAGTCCCAAACCCCTTCTCGATTTCACCAATACAGGGATGGAGGCGCTCACCCACGCCTCATTCAAAGTCCCGAAACCCCTTCTTTCTATTAACCAATTTAGGGATGGAAGCAGTTGAGAAATTGGATTGGCAGTGTTCCCCTGCTACCCATGCCTGAGGTTCTCCCTCGCATATCTGTATGCCCCTTGTGGGACCTATATGCTTGGGACAGTCATATATTTTGCTCATTGTGGACGCACATATGGTTTTAATAATATTAACAGACGGCATTACAGGTACTGGTCACATGGTTGTATAGGATTATTAATATAATCTTCTCCTTCCTACACACATATCGCCTTGGCGGTGGTTTGCGGCAGTATGGTCTGCTGAGCATGCTGGTGATGTTGGGGGGCTTTTTTCGCTGCGGGAGCTGCGATGCGCTCGGTGGGTCCGCCCTACCCTCCCCTTGCACTCTGTGCTCGGGAGGCTTGGGCGGACGCCCCCCTTACGCATCGGCGCCACAGTCCTCACGTCAAACGTGTGACGTCTACTCTGACGTCATCACGCTGACGTTTATTAACACCCCGCGTGGACTCCGTGAGGGAGATTTTGGCGCCAATCGCTGAGCGTTTGATCAGCTCAGGTGCGGACGCCCTCCCCTTCACGGCTCACGCATGTGGCGTTGGCGGCACACATATATATACACATCTCCCAGTTGGAGCGGGCTGTTCAAGCGACCGGTCTCCTCTTGGGATGACTGCAAACTGGCTGTTTTTCCGCCAATGTTGCATGGTATGCAGCACATGGGTAAGCGTTTTTGGGTTTAGGCTCGCTCCGTTTTTCACACTGTTTGTTGTTTTTTCACTCAGTTTTTTATTCATTTTGCCACTATTTATTTATCACACACACATCATTTTAACAACTATACATCCCTTCACATGCACATCACAATTTTTCTCCCCTTACTATTATTTCACATAGAGTTAACACTGGGCCCATTTATCATTTATTACTTATTCATTCCCTCACAATTCATAACTGTTTTAAACCACTCATACATCCTAATGTATATTAAATAAATATTTGTCCCCAGACACCCTTGTTTAAAGAGATATACACTATCACTGCTGTCAAATGGAGACCTCCCCTCTATCCAAGCGCCCTTTTAACACCACCCGCCACTGCAAGTGTATACAGTGCCGCCTCAGCTCCCGCATTGAATTTTGTGCCTCCGACTCCCTCCATGCCGGTTTTCAATTGTCGCGCTACCTGCCAGGTTTGGTAAGTGTGTATGGGTAACAATCGTTACTACTATTTTTCCCAGTCTATTCTATATAGTGTATGGCTTATCATATCCGTATATTTTTCAGGAATCTGTCGCATCTGCTCCTGACGAGTGGGGAAACACCCACGAAACGCGTAGAGCTTTATTTTGATGCCACAGCCATACCAATGATATTTTGATGATGATATCAACACTAGACAGTACCACTATACTTATACCCCATGCGACTACTAATATAGCTACCAGGCATGCCGTCTGCAGCACGTGCAGGTCATATTATTATTGTTATAGATGTTACTATTCTGACCACCATGTACCTATTTAGACCATTTTTTATCCATGATGTTAATATTTTGTGCATACTATACATGGTTGTATATATATGAAATTAATCCTTTACTATATATTGTCATGAAATAAATATTTGTTTACCTCTACCTCTGCATTCTCAACTGCTTCATTCAAAGTCCCAAACCCCTTCTCGATTTCACCAATACAGGGATGGAGGCGCTCACCCACGCCTCATTCAAAGTCCCGAAACCCCTTCTTTCTATTTCGATCTTAAAATGGTTGGACAGAATGTGTTTCGGAAACCCATTTATTATATTATTCAAATGTTCGTTTATTCTAACCCCCAATTTCCTGGTGGTGCGCCCCACATACTGGAGCCCGCTTGGACAGGATATCAGGTAAGTGACATGGGTGGAATCACAAGAAATAAACTTGTCTATCTCAAACTGTTTACTGTTACTTGAAGATCTAAAGGTCTATACCTTCCTCTTGGCTATATTGGTTGTCCTTCATGCCTTACAACTCTTACAGTGGTAAAAGCCTGTTGAATCAAGGAAAGTACAGATCTTTTTGGGAGGGTTTTAGACATTTGGTGAAAGTCTATTGCTTAAAATAGGGGCCTTACGATAAATAAATCTAGGTTTCTTTGGGAGAAGACTGGCTAGAGTATTGTCCCTCAAAAGTATTGGCTAATGCTTTTTAATGACATGTTCTAGAGATTTATAATCCCTGCTTAAATCCATCAGAAATGCTAAGTTGTTCTTATTATCATATATATAATGAAAGCATTGAACCTATCCAAACCTCTATCTGGTTCAAATTTAAGACCGAGTTCTAAAACTCTAAGTTGCCAATGAGGGGCTTTCCACTGTCACTGGCAACAGTGGGAGGCCCCTCATTGGCAACAACAGGGTCCCCCATAAGACGTCGCAGAGGAAGAAGAGGGGGAGAAAGAAGAAAAAGAAAGAGGGATCAATAGGTAGAGGAATTTGTAATCTTAGTGATGAAGATTTTACCACAAACGAACTTAGAGTTTTAGAACTCGGTCTTAAATTTGCACCAGATAGAGGTTCGGATAGGTTCAATTCTTTCATTGATACCAAAAGGTCCATTAGAAAGCTTAACATTAAAAAAAAATTTTGGAGAAACCCAATAAAGAATCTATGACCAATGAACTTAGGGAGTACCAGGACAGTGGTTTACGAAATTATTCCACCTTTAAACCTAATAAATCCTCCAATCAGTTCTTATGCCCGGTACACACGGTCGGATTTTCCGATGGCGAATGTCCTATCGGACCATGTTGTCGGAAATTCCGACCCTGTGTGGGCTCCATCGGAATTTCTGACGGAAAAAGTTTGAGATCCTACTCTCAAATTTTCCGACAACAAAGTCCTATTGGACTTTTTCCGATCGTGTGTAGCGAATTCCGATGGACAAAGTGCCACGCATGCTCAGATCACATTACAAGACCAAAGCTATTGGCTACTAGCCTCTACATAGTCCTGTCGTATGCAACGAACGTCACCACGTTCAGAATGATCAGATTTTCCAACAACTTTGTGTATGCGACCGTGTGTATGCAACACCAGTGTCGGATTTTGTGGTCGGAATTTCCAACCATGTGTACGGGGCATTAGAGGTTTTCAAGTCCATGGTGGAACAGGACAAAAGACTAATTAAAACCAAGACATACAAGGGGAAAGGAAATGTACAAAAAGGGTTGGAAGCATTAAAAAAAAAGAAAAATATAGTCATATGTATGGCCGACAAAAGGGGAGGGATTGTGGTTTTAAGGAAAAAAGATTATGCTAAAGAATTGAATAGATTGGTGGAAGATAAGGATACGTATAAGAAATTGGGAGGTAACCCTGGAAACAAGCTAAAAGTCCATCTCACAAAACTGGTTAAAAAGCCCAAACTATGGGCATAGTTACAAAAAAGGAAGCTAGATATTTGGTCCCAGAGGCACCCAGACTACCGGTCATCTACCAGCTCCCAAAAATCCACAAGGATAGTCTGTGTCCCCCTGGGAGACCCATATTGAGTATCATTGATTCCATTTTCTCCAGGGTAGGAGAGTATATAGACAATTTCCTGCAGCCATTAGTTCAAGCCTGCCCTTCATATCTTAGGGACAGTAAGCATTTGATGAACATATTGCAGGATATCCCCATCATGGATGACACAGTACTTGTCACCATTGATGTGGAATCATTGTATACTAGCCCCAAAAAATTACCACCACAAGGAAGGCTTTAGATACACATACAAATCTTAAGAACCGACAGAAGAAATGTATTATGTCTCTATTGGACTTAGCTATGACCAATAACTCTTTTTGGCACAAGGGTGCATATTTCAACCAGATCAAAGGTGTAGCTATGGGAGCCAAATATGCCCCCAGTGTAGCTAACCTTTTACGTAGTCAGTGGGAAGGACAGGTTATATACCTTGGACACATTCCAGAGGTGATTTTGTACAAACGATACATCAATGACATTGTCATCCTCTGGAATGGCGATATGGAAAAACTGTCTGACTTCCTTACCCAAATTAACATCAGTGAATATGGGCTAAGATTCACGGGAGCATGGGACTTACACCAGATACGTTTCCTGGATTAGGTACTTACCAAGTCCAGTGGTTGCATCATTACAAAAACATTCTTTAAGGAAAGCAGCTATATACCAACAGCCAGTTGCCACCACCCAAAATGGTTGGGGGCGATCCCCAAGGGACAATTTATGCGTATTCGGTGCAATTGTACCAATGTGGAGGACTATGGCCTACAAGCAGAGGTGGTGGCGTACAAATTTAAAAAGTAGGACAATAGAGAAGATGTTCTAACAACCATTCAGACACAAGTACAAAATTTAGATTGACGGGATCTATTGAAGAATAGACCAAAGAGATCCTATCATAATAAGAACAACTTAGCATTTCTGAAGGATTTCAGCAGGGATTATAAATCTCATGTCATTAAAAAGCATTGAACAATACTGTAGCCAGTCTTCTCCCAAAGCAACCTAGATTTATCTATCGTAGGGCCCCTATTTTAAGGACTAGACTTTCACCAAATGTTTATAACCCTCCCAAAAAGATCTGTACTTTCCTTGATCCAACAGGCTTTTACCACTTTAAGAAGTGTAAGGAATGAATGACAACCAATATAGCCAAGAGAAAGGTACATACCTTTAGATCTTCAAGTAACAGTAAACAGTTTGAGATAGACAAGTTTATTTCTTGTGATTCCACCCATGTCACTTACCTGATATCCTGCCCGAGCAGGCTCCAGTATGTGGGGCGCATGACCAGGAAATTGGTGGTTAGAGTAAACGAACATTTGAATAATATAAGAATGTCCAACCATTTTAAGATCTACCACAATCAGGATCCCAGTCTGGCCACTTTTTGTGTGATCTATAGAATCATGCCACATTGGTGGGGGATATGAGACAAAAAGTGTCCAAAAACAAAACATAATGGATTTATAAATTAAATACTTTATATCCTGCTGGTATCAATATAGACATTGATTTGAATTGTTACATTTCAAATTTCTATTTGTTATGGAGTTCCAATCATGTCCTACCCTTCGTTTTGTATAATTTTAAATATATATATTTTTTTATGTATTCAGCACATTGATTACCATGTGGTAGTGCCATTTTTTTCCACAAGATGGCACTCCCATTGGATCATGTTCCTCTTTCTCTCTTTTTTCTCTTTAGACCACTACCTGTGGAGTACCATGAGAGGGCATGTAATGATGGATTTAATATACCTTTATATGGTTTTAAATGTATTATTTAAAATGTATATTTTTAACAAATAATCCTAGAAATAATCAGACCACTAATATGTAGGTAATTTATGCAAATTTTTTACTCCTTATTTGGAGTTGTTGGTGATGATTGAAGTGTATTGGATTCACCATGACTATATAAATGATGTCAGAGATAGTGATGGGTCCGATCACATGACCCCTGATGACATCAGACGTGCTGATGAAACGCGTCAGTTTACGCAATATGCAATACGTCACTTCCGGCATTGTGCTGGAGCACAGGTGGAATGCAGCTAGGTGTACCGGCTCCATTTTATGTGTTTTTTTTTATTGGAACAAAATTTTATGAATAAATGGCTACAAGTTTCGCTATGAGGAGTTCTTCTTTTCTCCTTTACTTATAAATCCCATCTGGCTACATCGCTGAGGAGAGGCATCTATATGGATGGATACATTTTTCTGCTTATCTGACACCTGTCATGGGTGCCTGATGATTCTGGTGAGTAGGATGTTTGCCTTAACTGGTGGGAGAATGCACTTTCCATTCCTGTCACTGAATTTATTTAATCACTGTGCACTTGATTGAAGAATCGTTGGTAGTGGTTGTTTTTTGGGACTTTATTGAAAATTGATATCAACATTTTAAAATGATTTGATCACGCATTTTACATATTCATTTGTATTTATTTTTAATACTACCTGTACATTTGAGCGCGGTATGAAATTAGTTATTAATTTTCTTTTAGTGTCTCTGTCAACTCCCTCCTATGTACTTGAATAAAGATGGCCATACACTATGCAATCTGATTGTACAATCTCTGTACAATTTCCTTTAGATTTAACAGAACTATGGAATAGAAAGACCCACCTGACCAATCCATCCAATTTGTATCAAATCAGACAGGCCCTTGTACTACATAGCTGATGGGAGATCTAAAGGAGATTGTAATGAGGGAGGTGTGGTCTAGAGTGCTGAACCCACCCTATCACACCCTCTTCTGTGATGCAACAAGGAAGTGAAGGCTTTTGGGAGATGGCCTACAGGAAAGGAATGCTGAGAAAATTTACAGGAAGTGATGGAATCTGAGAAATCATTTTAAAAATTAAAATAAACTGACAATATTTTATATCTCCTGTGGATAATATAAGAGAGAAAAGCACGCTGGAAAAGCTGGGCCAGAAATGGCATTGTAAGAAAAAAAAAAAAAGAGAGGCGCCTCTGGGTGCAGACTGTATGACAGTTTTAATAAATTGTGCAAAAGACAAAGGTAAAAAAACACTCACATTAGGTAGGTGAGTGTTGAGCAAAAGAGTGTCCTGTATGGTTGGAGTCAAGAGCTGGGGCTGGATTTCTGCAGGGGCTTCATGTCCACAAGTTGAGGCTGATGTCTTCTTGGCCGTCCTTTGGGGATTAGAAGCAGCACTTTTAACCTGGTATGAGTCATTCAGGCAACACCCATGGAGCACCTAATTACAACTGTGAATTGTGTTCAGGTTAAAAGTGCTGCTTGTAATCCCCAAAGTCAATGATTGACCTGGTGGCCCCATTTGTCCCTCCCCAGTCGCCAGGAAAGGCTCTGCCGGACGCATCCGTGCTTTCCTAGTGCATCCAGTTGGGAAAAGGGAAAGAGAACGAGCAATATAATAATACAACAGAAGAAAGAAACAACATACTAATGCATACTCATCATATTGTAGGCTGACCCCACACCTGAGCATTGCTTTGCAGTAAAGTGCGTTAGCGTGGGGTACCATGTGTGTTGTGATACCATTCCATTAGAATTACATCCCAATTAACACACAGTGGGATTCATAGAGTGTCTTCATTCCCGCCGTGCGCATTCAGATGTCAGTTGGGGATTTCACTGACAGATTCGTTTAAAATTTGGTACTGTTGTAATTCAGAAATTCGGTTACATCCATCCACCCCATCCACTACGGACGGCCAGGAAGACATCAGCCTCAACTTGTGGACATGAAGCCCCTGCAGAAATCCAGCCCCAGCTCTTGACTCCAACCATACAGGACACTCTTTTGCTCAACACTCACCTACCTAATGTGAGTGTTTTTTACCTTTGTCTTTTGCACAATTTATTAAAACTGTCATACAGTCTGCACCCAGAGGCGCCTCTCTTTCTTGTTTTTTCTTACAGTGTACCGGGAATAACAGTTTCTGTTCCCACTGGATGGCTGCCTTTGTTACGGACTTATTGTAGTATATCTCACCACCCCTCCCTGTCATATCATCCCCCCCCCCCCCTGGTCATTACTATACTTTACATTTGTTGCCATTTATTCATTTGCTCATTTCATTATCCTTATTATTACTATTATTATTGCTTTTACCAATATTATTATTATTATTATTTTATTTTTTCAGTTTTCCAGCAGCCATTGCCCTTGTATGCATGTGTATACATTTGTATACATATATATGCTGCTAACCACTGCTAAAAAGTGCTCTGAAAATAGCTTTCTTGAATTAACGTATTTGGGTCGTTGCGCCATTTACTTGTATTACCAGAAATGGCATTGGAAAATGCTTCTATTTATTATGAAGAATTTAATTCTGCAAGAAAAGGTGAACTTATCCTTTAACAAAAGGTGACTGGGGGTGGGTTAAAAGGCTCTCTCTTCCTCTCTCTCTGTTATACAGAGGTCTGTTTCAGACCTCTCTATAACATATATGTTTCAATTAGGTGAAAGTGCACATTCTGGCATATGGAGGAGGGAGGATCACCTAAGCTGGCTTATCTCTGGGAAAAACAAGAGTTATTGCCCAGGGTCAATTGAGAAACATTTGAAAGGACACACAGACATGCAAACATACCCTGAGTAAAGAATACATTTGGAAAACCCACTTTAATATGTGTTGGCCCATTAGAGTTGTGAAATTGTTGAAGTTATCTACAAGAACTGGTCGTACGGCAATACCAGACACCAGTGCTTCTAATATATTAAATAAGATATCTGCAAAAACTATGACTTTTGCTAAAAAAAGCAAGGTTTTAAATGTTAAAAGAATATTTTTATGTGATAGGAATTATTTTACAAACACATATACAGTGCTATAGGTAGAAATGTAAATATATTGCTAAAAAACCGGACCCTATTTCTGTAAATAAAAGAAAGAAAGATAATTGCATGGGAGATTTGATGAATATGGTATAAATAGGTAGTACTTAAATTCTTAAAAATTCAAGTACTAACATGTGTCAAGGAAAAGTAAGATATGAAAAAACATGCCAAGTAAATAATAAATAACATTCCAAGGGACATACTGATACGAGTACACTTTTTCCATATAAAAGAACAGTTCATGATGGCTTTTCACAAAAATGCACAACCCCCAGAGAAGTACTCCTCCATTCAACTGTTTGCAGATCTCTCACAATACATAATGCAGAAGCACAAATTCCTACTGACAGTGACAAAGACACTGCTCAATCATAATATTGTGAGCTGCTGGGGCTACCCAACAAAACTAACCATTACCCACGATGGCAACTCCTCAGTGATCACTACCCTAGAGGAAGGCCTCAAGCTCTGTTCCTGGGACATTCTCCCTAACCAAGCTCCTGTGGGACCTCCTTCATCTTCTAAGCTTGATACTCAGAGTGACTGGCAAGTAGTGTCTCACAAAAGGAAAAATAAAAAAACAGGACACCTTAACACCTCGTTTATACAATCCATGCTAATCTGGATTTCTGTACAGCATTATGGAAATTTCCCCTCCAGAGATATGTGCAGTATATCTGCCACCAGAGTCCTGTTGGATTCTGCCTTTTTACCTTGTTTGACTTTTTCAAAGTGTTTGACTTCTTTTTTTCTTTGTTGTTCTATTTATTTTTTATTCTTGGTCTGACCTACCTGAGATGGAGCATGCTTCTATTGAGAGACCCTCCCTTCACAAGCGTCAAGGGTACCTGGTTTTCTATAAGCAATGGTTGGTACTTGCTACTGAACCGTACTGGGTGCAACATGGATCCTTTAGGGGACTGTTCTTATCCTTACCTGGCTGACAACTATGGTTCCTAAAATAGTATCCTTTATTGAATGTGGCTTAAATCAACTTACCAAGAGATCCTCGCTCTGGAGAGAGGCTCTCAAACTGTGCAGCGATATACTGTGCATACAAGAGACACACTTTTTGGCCTCTAACATTCCTACCTTTCAACACAAAACCTTTCCACACATCTTCATGGCTTCAGCACCTACGAAACAAAAAGGCGTGCTTATCGCCATTAAAAATTCCTTTGTCTTCACCCTCCAAGGGTCTGGAAGGGAGATACTTAATTTTAATCGTAGAACTTAGCAACAAACTTTACACTATTGTAAATCTTTATGCACCCAACAGCCACCAACTTTGCTTTGTAAGAAAAATCTTCCGCAAAGTTGCCTCTGTTAGAAAGGGAGCTCTGATAATGTGCGGAGACTATAACTTATCGGCGGACTACAAGATGGACACTATCTCCAAGTCCCAGCGCCCCCGTCTATTATGTCTGAAGGTGCCAACATGCAAATGAAAGTGACTATACCTTTCATTCCTCCAGACACAATTTCTATTTGCACATTGACTTAATCCTAGTTGACAGAATCCTATTGTAAGTAGTATCCTCCTCCACCATATATGACGTATTGTGGTCTGACCACACACCTGTCACCATAACAGTGATAAAGGAGCATACTCCAGGCCTCACATTTGTGTGGCGTGCTAACTCCCACTTGCTTCAAGTGCCCACCCATAAGGCCTCTATTGCTAAACACTTAAATTAATATTTCTCACTGAATACTCAATCTATATACAATCCCTTTACCTTGTGGTGTAGGTGTGGCTTTTATTGGAGGAATAATATTGCAAATGTGTTCAAGAGTAAAAAGGCAGAGGATAAAGACAATAGACCACCTATTCAGTGCCATTAAGAATCTGGAAAACCAGAATAAATTGATCGCAGACGCTGACACAGTGAATAAATTATCTAAACCTCGTACTGAACTCAGACTTACTCTTATAGAGCAGTATGACAAACAACTTACTTCCCTGAAATTGGCACATTATTTGTCTGGCAATCTGGCAGGCGAATTTCTGGCCCAGAGGCAAAATTATTAACCCAAAAGACATAGCAGATTCCTTTGAAGAGTATTATTACCCCTTGTATAATCTCAGAGCAGGCCCCAACACTTTGCAACCCACAGATGACACCATACATGCCTTTCTGACAGGTCTTAAACTCCAATCTCTATTGCAGACACAATTACAATCTCTTAATGCACCTGGAATTACTGAATCTGAAATTATGAAAGTAATAAAAACTAGACATGGGAACTGTCAAAAAATTTGTTTCGTTTCGTTTCGTCCCGTTTCGTATATAACAAAAATTCGTACGAAATACGAAATTCGGACGAATCGTAATTTTTTTTCCGAATCGTTACGAATCGTTACAAATCGTTAACGCGGCTAATGAATTGTCGGTTCTCATAACACAGAGAACAATTCGAATCCAACTACAAATATCGAATTTCAATTTCAAGTTACGAATCCTTACGAATCGTTACGAATCGTTAGTAAATCCAACTACAAATATCGAATTTCAACTAATATGAAAGAAATTATAATAGCGGATGTAACGAATGCTTTGAATGCTTCGAATGAATTCGAGATTCAGTATATCTAATATAGAGAACTGTTCCTGCACAAAGTGTCATTTTTGCAGGAAAAAAAGCTATTTAAAAACACTCGCGGCTAATAAAAAGTTGGCTACGTAACACAGAGAACAGTCATTCATTGATTAAAAAAAAAAAAAAAGCGTGGGGGTCCCCCCCAATTCAATAACCAGGCCCTTCAAGTCTGGTATGGATATTAAGGGGGACCCCAGCCAAAAAAAAAAAAAAAATGGCGTGGGGTCCCCCCCAAATATCCATACCAGACCCTTCAGGTCTGGGATGGATTTTAAGGGGAACCCCGGCCAAAAAAAAAATGGCGTGGGGTCCCCCTCAAAATCCATACCAGACCCTTTATCCGAGCACGCAACCTGGCAGGCCGCAGGAAAAGAGGGGGGACGAGAGCGCCCCCCCCCCTCCCACCTGAACCGTACCAGGCCACATGCCCTCAACATTGGGAGGGTGCTTTGGGGTCCCCCCCAAAGCACCTTGTCCCCATGTTGATGAGGACAAGGGCCTCATCCCCACAACCCTGGCCGGTGGTTGTGGGGGTCTGCGGGCGGGGGGCTTATCGGAATCTGGAAGCCCCCTTTAACAAGGGGACCCCCAGATCCCGGCCCCCCCCTGTGTGAAATGGTAAGGGGGTACATGTACCCCTACCATTTCACCAAAAAAGGTGACAAAAATGGTAAAAATGACAGGAGACGGTCTTTGACAATTCCTTTATTAAAATCTTCTTTCTTCATCCTTTGGTTTCTTCATCTTCTCCTTCCGTCATCTTCTTCCATCTTCTTCCATTTTCTTCTTCCTTCGATTCGCTTCTTCTTGCTCCGGTCTTCTCGTCCTTCTCGTCCGGCATCGGCGTCTCTTCTCGCAGGCCGCTCCTCGCAATGGGAAGCTCCCGCTGTGTGAGGCTTCGCTCCGGCTGACAGGTCTTTTATAACGAAGGCACCTGGTGACCCTGCCCCCTCTGACGCACGGGGAAGTCATGGGGACTTCCCTATGGCTTTCCCCATTATGTCAGAGGGGGCGGGGTTACCAGGTGCCCTCCGTTATAAAAGACCTTTCAGCCGGAGTGAAGCCTCACAGAGCAGGAGCCTCCCATTGTGAGGAGCGGCCTGCGAGAAGAGACGCCGATGCCGGACGAGAAGGACGAGAAGACCGGAGCAAGAAGAAGCGGATCGGAGGAAAAAGAAGATGGAAGAAGATGGAAGAAGATGGAAGAAGATGACGGAAGGAGAAGATGAAGAAACCGAAGGATGAAGAAAGAAGAAAGAAGATTTTAATAAAGGAATTGTCAAAGACCGTCTCCTGTCATTTTTAACACTTTTTTGGTGAAATGGTAGGGGTACTTTTGTACCCCCTTACCATTTCACACAGGGGGGGCCGGGATCTGGGGGTCCCCTTGTTAAAGGGGGCTTCCAGATTCCGATAAGCCCCCCACCCGCAGACCCCCACAACCACCGGCCAGGGGTTGTGGGGACGAGGCCCTTGTCCTCATCAACATGGGGACAAGGTGCTTTAGGGGTCTCAGACCCCCAAAGCACCCTCCCAATGTTGAGGGCATGTGGCCTGGTACGGTTCAGGCGGGAGGGGGGGCCGCTCTCGTCCCCCCCTCCTTTCCTGCGGCCTGCCAGGTTGCGTGCTCGGATAAGGGTCTGGTATGGATTTTATGGGGGACCCCATGCCATTTTTTTGGCTAGGGTTCCCCTTAAAATCCATCCCAGACCTCAAGGGTCTGATATGGATTTTGAGGGGGACCCTACGCCATTTTTTTTTTTTTTTTTGGCTGGGGTCCCCCTTAATATCCATCCCAGACCTGAAGGGCCTGGTTATTGAATTTGGGGGGACCCCCATGCTTTTTTTTTATCAATGACTTCAATGAATGACTGTTCTCTGTGTTACGGATCCAACAATTCATTTGCCGGCAATAGCCGCAAGTGATTTTAAATAGCTTTTTTTCCTGCAAAAATGACACTGTGCAGGGACAGTTCTCTATATTAGATATACTGAATCTCGAAATCATTTGAAGCATTCGTTATATCCGCTATTATAATTTCTTTCATATTAGTTGAAATTAGATATTTGTTAGTTGTTGTATTCGAATTGTTCTCTGTATTACGGGAACCGGCAATTAGCCGCGAGTGATTTTAAATAGCTTTTTTTTCCTGCAAAAATGACACATTGTACAGAGAGAGTTCTAAGCACGGGAAACATGCCCCCTTCTATATACTATATACTCTATAGTATGTCTATGAAGGGGCGCAGGTTTCCCGTGCTTAGAACTGTCTCTGTACAATGTGTCATTTTTGCAGGAAAAAAAAGCTATTTAAAATCACTTGCGGCTATTGCCGGCAAATGAATTGTCGGATCTGTAACACAGAGAACAGTCATTCATTGAAGTCATTGATAAAAAAATGCATGGGGGTCCCCCCAAATTCAATAACCAGGCCCTTCAGGTCTGGGATGGATATTAAGGGGCACTCCCAGCCAAAAAAAAAATGGCGTAGGGTCCTCCTCAAAATCCATATCAGACCCTTGAGGTCTGGGATGGATTTTAAGGGGAACCCTAGCCAAAAAAAAATGGCGTGGGGTCCCCCATAAAATCCATACCAGACCCTTATCCGAGCATGCAACCTGGCAGGCCGCAGGAAAGGAGGGGGGACGAGAGCGCCCCCCCTCCCGCCTGAACCGTACCAGGCCACATGCCCTCAACATTGGGAGGATGCTTTGGGGGTCTGAGACCCCTAAAGCACCTTGTCCCCATGTTGATGAGGACAAGGGCCTCATCCCCACAACCCTGGCCGGTGGTTGTGGGGGTCTGCGGGCGGGGGGCTTATCGGAATCTGGAAGCCCCCTTTAACAAGGGGACCCCAGATCCCGGCCCCCCCCTGTGTGAAATGGTAAGGGGGTACAAAAGTACCCCTACCATTTCACCAAAAAAGGTGACAAAAATGGTAAAAATGACAGGAGACGGTCTTTGACAATTCCTTTATTAAAATCTTCTTTCTTCTTTCTTCATCCTTCGGTTTCTTCATCTTCTCCTTCCGTCATCTTCTTCCATCTTCTTCTTCCTTCGATTCGCTTCTTCTTGCTCCGGTCTTCTCGTCCTTCTCGTCCGGCATCGGCGTCGGTGTCTCTTCTCGCAGGCCGCTCCGCGCAATGGGAGGCTCCCGCTGTGTGAGGCTTCGCTCCGGCTGACAGGTCTTTTATAACGGAGGGCACCTGGTGACCCCGCCCCCTCTGACGCACGGGGACGTCATGGGGAATTCCCTATGGCTTTCCCCATTACGTCAGAGGGGGCGGGGTTACCAGGTGCCCTCCGTTATAAAAGACCTGTCAGCCGGAGCGAAGCCACACACAGCGGGAGCCTCCCATTGCGAGGAGCGGCCTGCGAGAAGAGACACCGACGCCGATGCCGGATGAGAAGGACGAGAAGACCGGAGCAAGAAGAAGCGAATCGAAGGAAGAAGAAGATGGAAGAAGAAGGAAGAAGATGACGGAAGGAGAAGATGAAGAAACCGAAGGATGAAGAAAGAAGATTTTAATAAAGGAATTGTCAAAGACGGTCTCCTGTCATTTTTACCATTTTTGTCACCTTTTTTGGTGAAATGGTAGGGGTACATTTGTACCCCCTTACCATTTCACACAGGGGGGGGCCGGGATCTGGGGGTCCCCTTGTTAAAGGGGGCTTCCAGATTCCGATAAGCCCCCCGCCCGCAGACCCCCACAACCACCGGCCAGGGTTGTGGGGATGAGGCCCTTGTCCTCATCAACATGGGGACAAGGTGCTTTGGGGGGGACCCCAAAGCACCCTCCCAATGTTGAGGGCATGTGGCCTGGTACGGTTCAGGCAGGAGAGGGGGCCGCTCTCGTCCCCCCTCTTTTCCTGCGGCCTGCCAGGTTGCGTGCTCGGATAAAGGGTCTGGTATGGATTTTGAGGGGGACCCCACGCCATTTTTTTTTGGCCGGGGTTCCCCTTAAAATCCATCCCAGACCTGAAGGGTCTGGTATGGATATTTGGGGGGGACCCCACGCCATTTTTTTTTTTTTTTTTTGGCTGGAGTCCCCCTTAATATCCATCCCAGACCTGAAGGGCCTGGTTATTGAATTTGGGGGGACCCCTACGCTTTTTTTTTTTATATCAATGAATGACTGTTCTCTGTGTTATGGAGCCGACAATTAATTTGCCGGCAATAGCCTCAAGTGATTTTAAATAGCTTTTTTTTCTGCAAAAATTACACTTTGTCATTCGAATCAATCGAATTCATTCGAATTCATTTGAATTCATTCGTTATATCTGCTATAATAATTTCGTTCGAATTAGTTGAAATTCGATATTGGTAGTTGGATTCAAATAATTTGGAGCTGAAATTCGTAAACGGAATTTTTCCTGCAAAAATGACACTTTGTCATTCGAATTCATTCGAATCCATTCGAATTCATTCGAATTCATTTGAATCATTCGGCGACGAAATTCGTAAACGGAATTTCGTATTCCGTACGGAATTCGTATTCAAAAAAATTCGTACTACGGATTCGTAAATTCGTACGAATTTCAAAAAATTTGTACGAATTACGAATTCGTACGAAACGAATCGCACATGTCTAATAAAAACGCTTCCCTGTGGGAAATCTCCAGGCCCTGACGGTCCAACAAACAATTATTATAAGCTGTTTCAAAACGCTCTTTCTCTAGCACTAGTGTCAGTCTATTTTGCAGCAATGTCCTCTGCCTCATTCCCAACTGAAATGCTGAAAGCATATGTTGTTACCATCCCCAAACCAGGTAAAAACCCTACAATTCCATCTTAATTCTAATCTCATTATTAAATAAAGATGTTAAACTTTATGCCAAGATTCTAGCTTATAGGCTTCTCCCTATCTTACCAACACTGAATTAGCCCAATCAAACTGTCTTCACCTCAGGAAGACAGGCGTCAGATGCCACATGTAGGGTCATCAATATAATACATTACGCTACAACCTGCCAAGTTCCTTCTATGCCCCTATCATTGGATGCAGAGAAGCTTTTAAACAGGATTAATTGTGGCTATATGACACAGGCCCATCCTGTCCGCTATTCTGGCCCTTTATTCCTCCCCAAACGCACAGGTGTACACGTCAAATATGTTATCTCGCCTTTTCCCATAAATAATAGAACATGACAAGGGTGTCCCCTGTCCCCCTTGATTTTCAACCTCCTCAAAGAACCCTTAGCTGAAGACGTTAGGGCACATCTCAAAGTATTTGGCTTCTCCCTCCAAGGCAAATCCAACAACATAAATCTTATTGCTGACGATATTATTCTATTTCGGACCACACCATCCATCTCTCTGCCTCATGCCCCTGACATTCTTAACAATTTCAGATAGATCTCTTCCTACAAAGTTCATTTTACAATTTTGGAAATGGGTCTTTTTTCTTCTCTCCAAGCTAAGCTACAGACCTATACGTGGAGCAGGTCTAGTAAACCGTACCTGGGATTACAATTAACAGCAGACCCTTAAAAATTGGCGGACGGCAACTACATACCACTAATAGAGAAATTATCTAAAGAAGCAAACCAAAAGTAGAACTTTCCTGGTCGGGTCATTTGGCCTCGTTTAAAATGCTTTTACTTCCCCAGATACTATACATTTTCGGCACACTCCCTATTCCACTCAAAAACAGTCATCTCAAATCCCTAAACTCCATTCTTAGACGCGCTAGAGCTCTTCTAACTAAACATAGACTTGTGGGTCGTATGGGACTAATTGACATACAAAATTACTTTAGACCCTCACTACTCACCCAACTCAAATATTGGTTCACCCCCTCCCCTGATTTTCTTTGGAGCAGCATTGAGTTGACCCTTAGCCCAACCTCAGATTTATGTTCTTTCCTGTTCTTTGATATTTGGAAACCATTCCACTTACATCACCTCCCATTAACAATACAAGCTTCCTTAATGGCTTGTAGACCCAAAGAGGGGTGGGGCCTGTGACATCATCCCACACTACCAGGAAGTAGATTGCCACTGGGGAGCACAGGACTGAGAATCTGCAACTAATTGAGTGACCAGCAAGGTTTTTTCTTATCCCAATTGTACAAAGCGAGCCATCTATGTGCGCCAGAGCTAGGGCGCCTACAAATGTGAGTGTGATTATTTTTATTTAATAAAGACCCTTTTTTATACAGTTCAACACTATGTTAGTTCTTTTCCTGCTCTTATGACATGCAGGTATGACATAAACTGTCTAAGGGAACACGAGTCCAAGGATCACCAGGGAAACAGCCAACCACTGGATATATACCAGTAAGGGGAATGCTATTTTAGACCCTTGGGAGGGTCTCCCCTGGAGGTGAGCGCATAGTTTGACCGGTGAAGGGCACTTTTTGTTTTTTCAAGAGAAGCACAAGATTTGCACTGAAGTTTATTATTGGATTCCTGGTTATTCACAGAGAGTGTTTGAGCAGGTGCGCTAAGTGAATGGACTTAATGTTATGATCACTTCTACATAAGGACTTTTAATATTATACATTTAATATTGTTTATAGTTATTTCTACTGCAGGTTATTTTTGAGTATATATCTAATAGTTCAAAGGTGTGATTTGTCACTATAAACTTCAATTGCTGTTTTTGATTTTTGTTGACCTATGAGGGGTCATCACCACTACTTGCAGGTTCATATCTGTTTGTGTCAATAATATTTATCACGTGAGTGCATTGTATGTGATCATTTGAGCTAGCTTCATAGGTAGTGCTTCACATGTTTTCTATGTTTTTTATCCCTCTAAGATGCCACCAGGAAGAGGGACAGGATGCTAATTTCACACATCTGTAAAAACCACTAGTTAAACCCAAAAAAAATTTAACTTCATAATTGCAAAGGTAATGTCCTTGCAGAAAAGTACCTCCACTGAAGCATTTCGGGGAACTGCCTCTGAGTAAGAGTAGAGAAGAGAGGTACATGACAATTTATATGTAGTGTTGACTTTCTAAAGGCAAATAGGCTCTTTACTTTACAAGTGGATTTTATCTTTATTTAGTGAATGTGCTGAAAATTCACTTTGCAAAATATAGCTAATCACATGTAAGGAAAAATGTGTTTGTACATGATTGGATGGTATTCAGCAGAGCTTTTGTCCCAAGCATCTGGAGCTGCAGCAGATCATGTCTATGTCCCCAAGCTCTTACTATGACAGGCTATTTTCTCAAAGACCCTGATGTCGGAGTCACTCTCGACTCCTCCTTCCACGCTTCCTTGCGCGCAGGACACCCCTGATGAGGCTTCAGAGGAGCAACCTGGGCCTTACCAGTCTGGAAGTGAGGAGAGCCCAGCTTGAGCCAGGTATAGTAGTTTTGGAACATGTTCAGTTAATTCAGGATCCACAATTGCTTGTTCCTAACGTGTTTGACATATCAACAGACAGTTTGGAGACATTTGGGGCCAAAATCTAAACTGCTGGGCTATGGTTTTCTATTTGTAAACAAAACCAGTCACTAGTTTGATGACAAATTCAAACTATGTCCCTTTTTCATACACAGGAAGACCTCAGCCAGGAGGGTGGCTGAAAAGTCAGGAGGAGGAAATTAGGCCTAGCCTGACTTCCCATACAAAAGGGCGAGAAGGGGGGGTGATTCCGGCTGATGCCACACCACCTACGAGGAGGCCTTTGGCTCCGTGGTTGCCCCTACATGTAAGGAAAAATGTGTTTGTACATGATTGGATGGTATTCAGCAGAGCTTCGCTTCATTCACTGAAATAAGAGAACATTCCCTTGCAAAGTGAACAGCCTATTTGCTTTTAATAAATCAACCCCATAGTGTCAAAAATTAGACTTACTGTCAATTGAATCTGGCCTTGGTGTCAGCACAAATAAGGTTACAGAGCTGTTGGCAAAAGCAAGGCCAGCAGAATAAACAACATAGCCATAACTGTCAAAGAATTGTCAGAGCAGCCTCCTTGCAAACTTGCAAGCCTCCTTGATCAATCTATGGCAGTGGACTGAACTTGCTTAAATAAGCCTTTAACAATGACACAAATAGTTTTTCAAAGATATATTATATCTAGTGTATGTAAAAAAAAAACAAATTTAGCACCCTCTACCTTAGGTAGGTAGGTTGCTAGAGTAGTGCATTTTTTTTTGTTACAGTCAGTGCAGGTAAATGTAGGCAGGTCTAGCTGTAAGCTGTTTGTTTTTGATCTGGGGGGGCTGAGGAGTGGTTTAGTGTAGCAGCAGATGACTGACATGTACTTCATCTCTCTGGAAAAGAGGCACAGCAGAGGGCTGAAGTGACATGGAGTGTATTTGGGAGCCCTGACCAATCCCCAACTAGGATTGGCAGGGGGCAGGCCTCCTATATATACTCATGGTCAGCCTGTTGTGGGGCTAGTTGTTGGGTGGAAGAACTGAGTGATGGAGCGTTACACTGTTGTGGCCCTTGAGGGAACCCCCTGTCAGGTTGCCTTTCCGAGGCCGAGATGCTGAAAGTGGCTCCCCTTGCGACTGAGTGCATTGTACCCCTGAATTTGGCACAAGAGGGTATAATACCCAAAGAAGCACAGGTTGCCAGCAGGATGTGCAGGACTTGAGCAGATGACCACTTGCAGGCAACTTAAGGAGGTACTGGAAGCAGTCCTTAAGGAGTGTGGACAGGATACAGGGTGTAGGGTATCCAGGAAAGTCAGCAAAGGCCTGGTCGAGGATCCAACACCAGTGATCATACATGGGTAGGTAGACTGGGGTAGGAAATAGCAAAGTCTCTAAGGCAGGCCGGGGTCACACACAAGTAGCAGAGGTATTCAGATAGAAACATGTCCTTTAAACAGGCCAAGGTCATACACAGGCAAGCAGACAGGTAGGCAGAAGAGTAGTCCTTAGGATAGGTCGGGGCCCTACACAGGCAAGCTGGCTGATTAGGCAGAAGAGTAGGCCTTAAGGTAAGCTGGGTCAGAGGAAGGAGAATATCAGGCCTTAAGGTAAGCTGGGTCAGAGGAAGGAGAAGATCAGTGTAAGCCAAGGAACAATCCGGGTCACAGCGAGACAACAGGAAACTGGTGGAGGCTCAGGAACTCAGGGAGAGCTGAAGACAATCCAGCAACTTGGGTCAGACAGAGGCAGCCTTATATAGGCCAGCAGGGGATACCATTTGTCACATGATGTGTCCATTTCTTCTACTGGCAAGATTGCCAGTACTTCCTGGGCCTATTCCCTGACACCCCCTTTCTGGGGGGTGACCTCGGGCCTGGAGCTCGGGAGTTGGGAGGGAGCCTCTCTCTACACAGCCATTGAGAGGTGTCCTGGAACAGGAGCAGTGTGGGAAGAGGACAGTAGGGAGCACTGCCGGATAAGTCATTCAGGAGGGATCCATGCTGGAGTCGTAAGTGAGAAGCACAGTGAGAAGCTCTGGGAGGTACATGCCAGGATTGGATGTGAAGCCAGAGGGAGAGACTGTGGTGTTGTTGGAGTCAAGTTTTTGCAGCCAGGAGGGTTGGCGAGATTTGCATCAGACTTTCTGGGATCAGTAGTCCACCAAGTTTCAGTCAGCACAAATGTCCTTTTTCATCGCTATTGTTTGCTACACTGTAGGGGACTGCAGACCCCTGTCAGCAAATGGCTATTAGTAAACTGTTGGGACTTATTTAGAGTGAGGCCTAACCATGTGCTGACGGTGACAGGAATCTAGGATTGTACAGTAGAGAAAGCAAAGTGATCTCAAGTAGTGTGCTGGAGGAGTGTGAAGCTTTGGAGGCTGTGCATATAGATTCAACTATCTTTGTTCAAACAAGCAAGATTCATTATTTGGGCATCCCATGTCCCTTTTTCCCATCCAAGTTTATTTCCCTAAATAAAAACAAGCTAAAGGACTGTTCATTGACTGGCAAAGTGTGTCTGAAGTGAATGCCTGGCCAAGCAGAGTGACGTGTGGAACTACTACACACAGCGACCCCACGGGGGCACCGCTACACAAACAAGTAATTTAATGAAAAATCACCAGTTCTCTTTTCTGTTAACTTCTTACAGCAGTGCATCTGTGCCATAAGAGGGAAGAAGTAAAATAATATAATATAATGTACACCAAGAATAAATACATATAGGATGTATAAAATAGATTTTAGCTCAGACACTTATATTCTTTATCCTACTAGGCACAAAAATCACCATAGCATCCCACTGGAAAAAAACTGCTGTCCCTTATGCTGCAGTGAAACGCAAGATCTCTTGGATAATGGCACAGGAGAGAATCGTTAGCATCATTCAGGATAAATCCCGTATATTTGAAAGTATTTGGTCACCCTGGGCTGAACTCCAGAATATTTCCCTTCTCCCAGATCTATAATCCCCCTATACGGGATCTCCCTCTGGTCTGACCCATCTTCTCTTCCTACTTCCCCCCTGCTTTCTCTCCCTTCCTTTCCACCTTTTGCCCCCCTATTATCCCTTGACTTTCTTCTCCTTCAGTATTCTGCTCCTGCAATGCATACGCAGGAACCGTCTGATCCTGGAAAACTCTCTTCCTTTCTCCTTCCGTTTTCTGATCCTCAATCTCCTTACTGTACAGAGGGCGCAGCTCAGCTACTGTCCCGCTTCTTCTTCTGTTCCTTCTCTCTTTTCTACTCTCTAGTATTGATACTTGTCGTACGACATGGACAGAACCTAGACTCCTCACCTGTGGAACTCTAAAGGACATTTACCTATTTTCCTGGGGTTCTCCACATGGAAGGACAATACTGTTGTTGTTACTTATTCTGTTTTGGTTTTTCACTGCTGAGAGCGAGATACTCTCTTGACAGCCTCTAGGAACATCAGAGGGGCCACAGTCTCGGAGTTCGGGTGCGGGGAGGGGTGCTCCCCCCCACAGCTAGTACCCAGTTGGGGTGGCGGGGGGCACTCAGCCATACACTCTTCTCCATATGTTTATGGGAGTAAGTGAGTGATACTCCCTACTGTTCCAATGGCCCAAGTTTGCCTTCACCTGTACCAGTCTCCTTCCATAAGTTTAATTTCAGCAGAAAGTTATGCATACAGACGCCTGACATAATGTCTTTTTTCTTATACCCATCGTCTCTAACCAAGTTGTGCTGTATATTTTATATGGATTTGCTTCATTGTTTCCCAACAGTGTTTTTCTTTTTGACTGTAATATGTCTTTCTTATTCAAACAATAAAAATTATTGAAAGTTAAAAAAAAAAAAAAAAAATAGTATAATAAAAATAAATCCACAAAAATACCCAGCACTAAAACCCCCAAAACCATATACCATATATGTGAGAACAAGGGACACAAAGCTATCAATATATGAATTATAATAAAAATATTTACCATACAATTTCAAGCATCTCGTATGTGAAAAACCTTATACGTTAAAAAAAAAAAAAAACACCCAAAAAAAAATACCTCACTAAAGAACTCTTTTATATTATAATGACCTTCAGATAAGCCCCCTAAACAGGAACCTTTTCACTATGAGATAAGAAACAATTCAGATCCAGTTTATGATAAGTCATTTTGGCTGCATTGTATCAAGTTTATACTGTACATCCACTTACTTTCATTTCTTGATACTTCTCACTACTTGATCATCTCCATTGTCTTTGGACTTGATCCATTCCACAAAACTTTATTTGTCACAGATCCCCAGCATTGAATAAAATGGCTGGATAAACTATGATGTTAAAAAACCCTTCTTAATGTTATTGATATGGTCTCCTAATATTTTACATAGTTTTCTGGTTATGCAGTCTACACAGACATTCCAACAGGTATGTTATATGTGTGGTGTTGCATGTAAAACAAATTGTATTCTCTATTCTCTACCTGTGGTAATTAATTTAAAATGTGTTTTTCCTCTGTATGTTTTCATTACATACCTTACACAAGCCCGGCCCAAACAAACAATTTTCTACAGCAGCAGGTGCGCCCACTGGGCACACTGTATAAACTGTATGTAGTATAAGCTACTTACAGTATACACTACTGTGTTGCAGCAGTGAGACGAGAACTTGAGACGAGAACTCGTCTCACACCTGGAACAAAATAGTCTGAGTGGTGCCCAGCCATTCATAAGGCAGCTTTGTATTCTATGAATGAATATAAAGCTTCCTCTGATTGGCCGAGACAGAGTGGAAAGCAGATGATGTCACAATCTCTGACTCAGCCAATCAGAGGAAGGTTTGTATTCATTTATAGAATGTAAAGCTTCCTGTGAATGGTTGAGCACTGCTCAGGCTGACTCTAATGTGTTCTGGGAATGGGACAGCAAGTCCTCATCCCTCTGCCAGAAGACATTGCTGTATACTGTATGTAGTTGAGGCTACATACAGCTTATACTGCACGTCCAGCAGGTGCACATGTTAGTCAGGTAAATTTTGTTTTCCAAGTTTCTTTAAATCAGCTTGGCCTTTAAATAGTGGTATTAAACCCAAAACCAAAAATGTAATATATCACAGATCATCAATCATTGGATGTGGTGGCTGCATTAGTCTTCTTTTTTCAATCTGTTTTTACCTGGTGATCTGGCCAGTAACACACCTCCTGTATTACAGTACCCCTACTCTGCATGAATACGCACAGGGGTCACCTTTGAACAGCAGCATTGTCTGTCTGGAGGGAGGGGCGTATTAGATGTACTTTCAGATTTAAAAACACTAACAAATTGAATCCGACCTCCAGCTAATACTTTATAAGCAGTTACAACAAGCATTTTTTTTCCTGTTAGGATAAAAGCTTTACATAGCTAAATAAATAAATAAATAAATAAAAGTTGATCATTGTAAGCAACCCTGTCAGTGGTAGATGGTTTGTCTCATCTCTGCAACTAATATATTTTGCTGGAGAGCTGCTTGTTTTGAAAAATAACAGATTTGCTGACCAGATCAGCAGATGAAAATAGAAGAAAGGAAGCCCCACACTTAATTAGTTTTGTCCAATGGAAGGCCTCATACACACTACTGCTTTTAAATGTTTTTGTGAGTTTAGGCGTTTTTTTTTTTTCTGCCCCTAAACTCTCCTCTGTTTTTTTTCTGACCTCAAACTCTCCTCTATGTTTTTTTTTCTGCCCTTAAACTCTCCCCTATCTTATCCTATATGTTATCCTATGGACGTTTTTAGTAGTGTATTAGCTGTTTACTGAATGCACTAAAATCGCGTTCAGGAGAGTCAATATTGAGCACAAAAAAAAATGCTGAACACTGTTAAACGGCCATAAACGCGCATAAACACACTTAAATGCTAGGCGTGCTTAGCACTTCAGTGTTTATTTATTTCAATGGCCAGAATAAATTAAAATTCTAGCCAATGAAATAAATAAATGCCCAAACTCCAAACTTTGTTAAACTCTGATAAACTCAGCTAAACTATATAGATAGATAGATAGATAGATAGATAGATAGATAGATAGATAGATAGATAGATAGATAGATAGATAGATAGATAGATAGATAGATAGATAGATAGATAGATAGATATTCTGCGTACATTTTTTCTATAACCATCACTAAAATATGTTGAAAAAGGGAAAATATTTTCTACACCGTCAATTGTGCTAGAATAAAATTGGCTAACCAAAGAGCTGTGTTAATGCGTCCTGGGAATACTAGTATAAACAACAGCTCTGGGGCTGATAAATTGCTACCACAATTAGTTACTTTGCTGAAGGCTATATTCTCTCAACTTACTTAAAGACTGATCAAGCGCCTTACAAGAAGAAAAGACGCTTGTCTCAGTACTCTGAAGTGGTTAATAATTCATTGGCACATTTTGCACAATTTATTTCCTGCCAATAAAAGACAGATTAATTCCACTGAGTAATTCCATTAGATATCTTACTTTACTAAATACTGCATAAGTTGTTTTAATAAAAACAGATTATTAAATTGATATTGTATAATTATAGAATCAGTTATGACATTTAACTTGCCCACTTTAAATACAAAGTTCTACTTAATAGGTCTGTTAAAATAATTTAAGGGAACATTAACAGTTTAGTAAACAAAATATACACACATGTACATGTAAGAAAGGTACCATTATTACCAGAAATTGTATTTTTATTTTTTTTGTGCTCATTTTTACACTGACTTTAGAGTTCTCCAATTGTCTACTGGGTTCACAATACGCCATGCTTGCCGCAGGCTGTGCTTTGTAACAGAAAAATTGTGAAAGGCTGTGGATAACTCTGTAGTCTTTAAAGAGATGAGAGTCATATAAATGGTGTGTGAGGTGGACTTATATGAGGTCACCAGCAGCCTGTTCATTCTATTACTTATTCTCTTTATGATCACTCCAGCAAATTGTATTATTTTCTCTGTGTTAAAAACAGTGAACAATGTATTTGCTTTTCTGTCATAAATCCAATATAGTCCTCATTTATATTCATATTATAATAACGCTGTTTTGATAACCATAAGTTTAAATTGCTTCTCTTTTACATTATATTAACCTCAAGGGGGCACACTTCCTCAAGCTATCCCTCTATTATGGAACCTTTTTCCATACAACAGGAAGCCCATGTACCTAGGTACTGCTGGATCCTCTCCCTCTGGGTGACATTTATAACCTGGCAGAATCATGGGGTAACATAAGACAAGAATTCCCACCTCTTGTGGCAAAAGTGGGAAAATAAATAAATCTTCTAAATAAGTCATGTACTTTCTTATTAGGGATGAAGTTTGGGTTCATCACTATCATGGATTTGAGGCAAATACTGTGGGTTTGAGATTCACAATTCCAGCAAGTTATTTGCAGATTCACCCAGTGGAATTTAAAAAATTGTTCTTTTTTTAGTGAAGGTATTTTGATGTTTTTATTTCTTTTATGTTGTTTTTATTTTATGGTGGTAGGGCCTTTTTTAACTTTTGGATGCTCAAAGTAGAGCATTCACTTGTTACTGACCTGTTTAAGAACAGAGTGCATATAAACCATTACACATTATATCACTCACAATCACTGCACCCTCTATCCCCATATATAGATTAAAGGTTAGGCATATAGCAGTTAGGCTTATTATCCTAAGTTAAAACTGTCCTGCTGGTGGCAAATTTTACTCTGCTGTATACTATGCAGTATCATAATTCTTGTAGTAAAACCCTCGCCTATGCTTTTTACTTTTTGTCTCTTTTTGGCCAGCCTTGCTCATTAAAATTGTCCTGTTGATTATTGATTGATTATGAGATGGAGATCCGGTGCTGCAGTGAAAGGAAGGAGAGCTCTGCCCGAATGATCCAAGGGACTAGGTCCCAATGTTGTGAATATATATGGTATGGAGAAACAGATGTGCACCGCTGTCACTGGAGTATTGGGCAGCTTACGGCCAGTGTCGATGTATGGTGCGCCAGATATGACTTCAAGTATAAATAGAATGAACATGATTACACCTGTGTACAAGATAAATACAAATGAATAAAAACATATTATCACTAGGGATGAGCCGAACACCCTGGTCGAACAGGCAAAAAATGTGTGCGAACACGTGAACACTGTTAAAGTTTATGGGACACAAACATAAAAAAATCAAAAGTGCTCATTTTAAAGGCGTATATGCAAGTTATTGTAAAAAGTGTTTGGGGACCCGGGTCCTGCCCCAGGGGACATATATCCATATCAATGCAAAAAAAGTTTTAAAAACAGCCATTTATTCAGGAGCAGTGATTTTAATAATGCTTAAAGTGAAACAATAACAATTAAATATTCCTTTAAATATCGTGCCTGGGGGTGTCCTTAATATGTAAAATAGCGCATCTTTCCCGTGTTTAGAACAGTACCACAGTAAAATTACATTTCTAAAAGAAAAAATGTAATTTAAAACTGCTCGCGGCTGTATTAAATTGTCGGATCCAGACAATCATTGAAAAAACGGCATGGGTTCCCCCAGTCCATTACCAGGCCCTTTGGGTCTGGTATGGATATAACCGAGAACCCTGCACCAAAATTGTAAAACATATTGCATGGGGGTCCCCCCAAAATCTATACCAGGCCCTTCAGGTCTGGTATGAATATTAAGGGGAACCCTACGCCAAATTCTTTTTAAAAAATTGGCGTAGGGGTCCCCCCAAAATCCATACCAGACCCTTATCCGAACACACAACCTGGCAGGCTGCAAGAAAAGGGGGGACGAGAGAGCACCCCCCTCCTGAACCGTACCAGGCCACATGCCCTCAACATGAGGAGGGTGCTTTGGAGTCAAGGGCCCACAACCTTTGCCCGGTGGTTGTGGGGGCCTGCGGGTGGGGGGGCTTATCGGAATCTGCAGAATTTGCACAGAGCAGCCTGGATCCTCCTCTTCTCGGGTCCCTCTTTGCTGCTTCTGGCCCCTGCCTCCTGTCGAGTGCCCCCACAGCAAGCAGCTTGCTATGGGGGCACCTGAGCTGAGTCACAGCTCTGTGTGTCCATTCAGATATGGAGCCCCGACCCAGCCCCATCCTCTCTCTTCTGATTGGCTAACTGACTTTGATTTACAACTGCGGGAGCCAATGGCGCCGCTGCAGTGTCTTAGCCAATCAGTCCCGGATGGCTTAGACACTCATGGACATCGCTGTTGAGAGATGGGGCTCAGGTAAGTAATTAGGGGGTGCTGGGGAGGCTGCTACACACAGAAGTTTTTTTTTTATCTTAATGCATAGAATGCATTAGGATAAAAACCTTCTGCCTTTAAGGATTCTGGTCATGTCATCAATGTTCTCAAACATTATAACTGGGAGAAGGGTCTCACAGCTCTTCAACAGGTTTTATTCAAAGACGCTAACATGAATTATAGACAAGCCCAATTTGGTTTATGCAACCAAATTTGTGTTCTACTACTTTGTTTTTACCTTCAAACCAATGGTACTGGAGCTAACTTTGCTCCCACGTATCAGTGTTAATTTTGGCAGCAAATTTCAATATAGTTTTAGTCTAATGCCCCGTACACACAGTCTGATTTTCCGACAGAAAATGTGCGATCGGATCATGTTGTCATGAAAATCCGACCGTGTGTGGGCTCCATCTGACTTTTTCCGTCGGAATTTCCGACGCACAAAGTTTGAGAGCTGGATCTCAAATTTTCCGGCAAAATGATCCTATCGCGTCAATTCCGATAGTTTGTAGCCTAGTCTAACGTGCAAAGTGCCACGCATGCTCAGAATAAATTCTGAGACGGAAGCACTCGGTCAGGTAAAACTAGTGTTCGTAATCTATATAGCACATTCGTCACAATGCAATGTTAAAAATTGTTTAATGCAGCGCATTCTCTTTTTCTTTAAAATGCTAGAAGAATTAAGCTGTTTTGCTGCTCATATTCACACAGACTTCTCACAAACGTATTTCTTTATTCTTTTTCCTGAATTCATGAATAGAATATTTTTATTCGTCAGATCTCCAGAATCATTTTTATTTATTGTTTTTTTGTTTGAAATTTTGTGGTTGCTTTTTTAATCAAGATCTTTTTTTTACATTTTTCTCATCTTCGTAATTTTTTTGGTAAGTTTTGTGTGTCAACACCATTTTTATCTTTTTATTTTATTGTTTTATTTTTTAATCTCGAGGAGGTTGTTTGGTGTTGGTGACCCTTGTTAATTTGACTTTGTATTTTTGAAATATGTACCTGCCTACTCACAAATAAACTGTCCTTTTTTAAGTAAAACACATAGGCACATAAGTATTTCTTTAACCAAAAAAAAACCTTTATTAGGTGTCATAATCAAATAAAGAGGGAGGCAACGCTGGAGAAACTGGGGAAATTGGCGAAGCCTTTGGCCCCCAGGGCAGACATCACTTATTTAAAGGCAAAAATTGGTGGCCTGAGGAGACCATATCTAAGAGTCTGGTCCAGAAGTCCAAGAGATCAGGAACAGCAGCGGATGACATCTATGTCCCCAGGCTGTGGTCATACAAGAGCCTGCATCTTCTGTCAGACCAGACTGAACCCAGGTCATCACACTCTGGTCTTCCTTCCACGCTTCCTTCCAGGCTGTGGCTGTGGTGTTGGAGGTGTGGCAGAAGGAGGAGCATGGTCCAAATCACAGAGGTGTGTTTTGGCCCAGCAACCCCTTATTTAGAGTTTTGACAATGATTTTCTCACACACGAGGCATTGCCCCTCCTCCATTTTGTGTAGTTTACAGGAAGCCAAGGTGGCAAAGGCCTCTTGATAAGTGGGGGTGACTTTGAGAGCTGCAGAAGCCTCCCCAATCAGCTGACTCCTCCACATTCCCCCCTTTCAAGCCCTTTTGGTTGGAAGGCGGAGGGGAGGGACCTGTGATTCAGTCAGGCTCCTAGGCCTGCCCACATCTTGGCTGCCACTTACCCCTGCCTCCTCCTGGCTGCAACATTCCACAGTCACCTCCTGGCTGCCACATTCCACGCCCTCCTCCTGGCCGAGGTCTTCCTGTGTATGAAAAAGGGACATAGTTTTAGTTTTTGGTTCATCAAACACACACAATTTTCAGCTCTTGACTGTTGTAAATTGGTAACAAATAGAAAAGACTATCATTCTGAGCCCAGAATTTTTCATTCTTGTGACAAATATTTTGGCCACTACTGTCTATTGATATGTAAAACACTTTATAAAATCAGCAATTAGTGAGCAAAAATCAAGTTAACATCATTCATTTTTACTCTAAAAATATGTAGAACAATACTATACCTGGCTCAAGCTGGGCTCCTCCACACCTTCCTGACTGGATGGCCCAGGTTGGACATCGGAAGCCTCAGCAAGGGTGGAACGAAGCATAAAAGGAAGCGTGGAAGGAAGATTGGAGAGGGATTCCCTGACCTCAGTCTGGTCTGACAGAAAATGAAGCCTGTCATAGTACCACAGCCTGGGGACATAAACGTCATTTGCTGCAGCTCCAGATCTCATGAACTCCTGGACCTTCTTGCGCTCCCTCAGATATATACTCCTCAGGCTACCAATTTTCGCTTTTAAATAGTTGATGTCTGCCCTGGGGACCACCGGCTTCACCAACTCCAGCAGTTTCTCCAGCGCTGCCTGCCTCTTTATTTTTTTGCTGTGATGTGGGTGTTTTGATTACCACAGACAGGGCAGCTCCCTGTATTTGTCTATGAACAGGGGGAGGAAACTATGGTTGTTGAACCCATCCATATTCTCTGCAAGACACAATACAAGACAAACCCTAATGTCAGGCTAAACTATCCTAATCTTGTCCCAATATAAGCCTCAATCTAGAAGCAGTATAGGCTAGTGATGTAACAATTTAAAATTGTACCTTCGTTCGAACGATCGGCGCTTCAGTTCCTCCTTCCTCTGCTCGCAGATCGTACGTACGACGCACGCTACGTTTTATATACAGTGCGCTTGCGTGAAACTCCGCCCACCCCTGATGTTCTTTCTAGTCTATTCCCCGCCCCTTCTCTTTTGGTGCAGTGGGGAGAGCACATGGCGGAGACACAGCAGGTGCACACTAATTATTCTACTAATGATGAGGAGGAGGACAACTAAAGCCCGGAGCCAGAAACGTCCCGATCTCGGAGGAGAAGATTTAAGGCCTCAAATATGTCTTTTGTAGAGATGGTGGACATATTGAAGAGGGACGACTATGATGGGAAGTATGGACCTTACCCCAACCCAAATGTCAGAAAGGCCAAGATCATAGTCTGCAGAAGGATTTTGGGGTACGACGATCCAAGGATACACTGAGGAAATGCTGGTCCGACCTGAAACGGAGGGAGCGCGATCAGTACAGAAAGATCAAGAGAGTTCTTCAAAAAAGTAAGTAGTTGTCATGTGTTCATATTATTATTATTGCTTGCATACTGCTCCATGTGCTTTGATTTAATGTTATACAGTTTAAAATGGCCACTTTCATGTTCATGGGTTCAATCATTCGTAATAAACATTGTTCGTTCGCCCACTTCAACTACGATGTTTTGGCAAGTTGCAGTTAACTACATTTGTTCAGGCCTATTTCTAGTCAAATGAAGTTTGTTGTCTAGAGGGCTTTGTAATAGAATGAAATGCAAACTTGATTCAGTGTAAAGGAGAGGACACTCAGTAGCTGTTTTCACATCTGGAGCACTAGTCTGGGACACCAGAACACCCTTTATATTAGGGTGTCCCACACACGTGCTCCAGTGGATACTATAGGGGTGTCTCCATCTGTCAATCTTCCACAAAACAGGTAAGTATTCCAGCTTTAGAAAGTGTCAAAAATAAAGTTTTCAACTTTGAACTCTGCCAAAAAAGACAATTGTACGACACTTCCAAGCAATGTTGCATATTCCTATTTCTGCCCTCAAATATCAGTGTGCTAAGTAGTCCTTTTTTACATTCTCATAGGGGAGAGAAGACTCGGGACGTCTAAGGACACCAGGGACCCCACACCTCACAAAGAAGGGGAAATACCCAAAGCACAAGCAGAGGAGGAGGAAGGAGAGGTTGTTGAAATTGGCACCACAACAGGTGAGTGTCTGAGACCACAGCTTCAGGTAATCGATGTATGCCTGCATATTTATAATACATGGTGTGTTTTTTGGTTTATTTTTAGGTGATGTGGATGTTGTTGAAGAAGAATCGCATGAAAGTGCCTAGATCATCATCGGGGAAATAATGGGGTGCAATCGCGATTTAGATAATCTGAAGTAAAACATCAATGAGGTTCAACAAAAAATGAAGAACATCATTGATGTTTTAGGGAGAATCTGAAACACCCAAAACTAGCTAGCATCCATTTTCTTTTTTAACCTCCCTGGCGGTATGATTCTGTCTGGAATTTAGTGCTGAAAGCGGTACAATTATTTTGCATGGAAATTTGGCGTTTTTATATTGTAGGCATGCAATTCTTATGAATAACTCAAATGTGTCCAAACCAGAGTCTAGTAGACATCCCGGGTATGATAAAGTTTGAAACACAAAATCATAAATTATAATATAATAAAAATATATATAAAAATGATTCAATAATGTAATCAAATCAAAAACACTGAAATTTTCTCAGTTGCAGAATAGTCGCTGTCATTAAATTTATTGTTTGATGATAAATTGTGATTCAAATTTTTTATCAGTGTTTTCTAGCTGGTCTAAAACCACTTTTGACATAAAGGGACACTTTTTGGTTGCTATGGACAATCTCCAGTTTCCAGGCAGAAAAAAATCTTTTTATTATATAAAATGACATGCAGGGCACTGGGCAGACCACTAGGGACAAAGGGGATGTGTATTTTTTGTATACAGTACTGTAATCTGCAAGATTACAGTACCGTATGTGTATTGTGTTTTTAAACTTTTTTGAATTTGGCGCCGATCTCCGCTCCCGTGCGTCGGAACGTCGCAGGGAACAGAGATCAGCCGCACTAGGCGCTGTGTGAATCGAGCGAGCAGACGGCTCGCTCACACAGCGGGGAGACATCGCAGGATCCAGTGGATAAGGTAAGTAACTTCCCCCTGTATCCTGCAATGCAGCCCGAGTCTGGCTAGGGGTTACCGCTTTTGGTACTGAAGTTCCCACCCCGAGCCAGACTCGAGATTACCGCCAGGGAGGTTAAAAAAACACTTTTATATTTAAAAAAAAGCCAAATTTGGATGATGCACACAGTGTGTCAACATGTGCTTCTCCCATCATGGGGGATCAATGTACGTGTTTTGTGGGTGCAACCCCTTCCTTGCTACTACACGTCCATTGATCCACCATGATGGGAGATAGCACATGTTGACATTTGGCATGGGATCAGGAGGAAAATGCCCAGTTTGATTCACAATTTGTGTGGATCTTCCAAATTTCGCTTTTACAGGGGTGACACCCCATGTGATGAAGGCAATATCAACACAGTTTGGACATACTCATGTCTGATACTGTCTTCACTTTTCAAAGTTGAACTTTGTAAGTTCCTGAGTTCTGTATGTTATGCTTTGATACATGCCTTTTTCCACAAAAACGGCAAGTTATATTAATGTTACCAAAAATAATGTTATATACACCAAATATGTTGGTTTGTTGTAAAACCCTTTTATAAACGCACATTTGAATGTGCTTTGAGTAAAAAGTTAAATTATCAACAATGTGTGGCTTCCTTTTTCAATGTGTAAAAGCAGTATTTGTAGTAAAGTTGTTGTTTTCTGTGGCAATGGGTGTTATTTACTAAAGGCAAATTCACTTTGCACTCCAAGTGCAATTTCAGGTGCAATTTAGCATTGCATAGTGGATTTGCCTTTAGTAAATAACACCCACGTGCTTTTTAATTTGCCCCAATCACGCCATTTTCATGACTCCACACATTTCTGCCATGGTGCTGAAAATTAGCAATATTTTTGTCAGTAATGCACTACATACATTAACAACAAAAACAAGGTGTGTGTGTAGCAGACCCACAACATAATAATAATATTATCTGAAGAAGAGACTGTCACCTCATCTCGCACAGAAATTAGTTTTGCACTGTTGAAGAAAAAGGCCCCAAAAAAAAGCTAGGACACACCTAAAACAAACCCAAGCAGTAAATGAAAACAAATATTATTGCAGTTTGAAAGTGAAATTTATAAAAAAAAATGCCTCTCTGACATTGTCTGGCATACAATGGCCCCCCTACCCTCAAAGTACTCCGTGTATCTGTTTCTGATCTTGCGGGCTCTTTGGGGGGGCAAGCCAGGGCGGCCTGCTTCAAGGGCCGTCAGGTTGGCATGTTCTGGTAATAAGTCTGCGTCAGGCCCAACTGAGGCCACATAGTTCGGAGAGTACTTTTTCAAAAAATTGTGCAGAATGCAGCAGGAAAGCAAAATATGATTCAGTTTATATTCAGCCATGTGGATGGGTGTCAAAAATAGGCGGAACCGGCTGGCCATTATCCCGAAAGTGTTCTTCACTACTCTTCTGGCTCTGGCCAGCCGGAAATTAAAAACCCTCTGGTCCGGGGTAAGGGTCCTCATTGGGAATAGCCGCATCAGATGGTTTCCCAGCGCAAACGCTTCATCCGCGACAAAACGAAGGGGAGTCCTTCCACATTCTCCTCTGGAGGTGGCAAGCCCAAACTGCCACTCTGGAGATGCCATTAGAACTCCGTCTGCACAATCACTCCACCATCCGACATCTGGCCATTTTTCCCCACGTCCACATACAGGAAGTCGTATGTCGCTGACACCACCGCCAACATCACAATACTATTATACCCCTTGTAATTATAATAGTAGGACCCCAAGTTGGGGGGTGGGACGATGGGGACGTGTTTCCCATAAATTGCACCTCCACAGTTGGGAAAGTTCCAACAGGTGGCAAAGTGGGAGGCCACAGTCTGACATTCCTGTGGCGTTGAAGGAAACTGTGGAGTCAAACAAGAAATCAACATTGCAAGCAGATTAGACACAAACATTTTTGGCCAAGATCAGTATAACATTTTTAGAAATTAGTATTTAACCACTTGCCGCCCGCTCATTGTGAAAAGACATCGGCAAAGTGGTTGTCAAATCCTGACCTGACGTCATAGGACGTCCTCAGGATTTTGAGCCGCTGCGGGCGCCCCCGGGGGCGCGCATCGTGGCGATCGTTGTTGCGGGGTGTCAGTCCGACACCCCGCAACCACGATCTTGGTAAAGAGTCTCTGACGGAGGCTCTTTACCACGTGATCAGCCGTGTCCAATCACGACTGATCACAGTGTAAATAGGAAGAGCCAGTAATCTGATTTTCCTCACTCGCGTCTGTCAGGCACGAGTAGAGGAGAGCCGATCGGCTGCTCCTCTGACAGGGGGGGGGTCTGTGCTGAATGATTATCAGCACAGCCACCCGAGGATGCCCACACTGGACCACCAGGGATGCCACCAGACCACCAAGGATGCGCAGCACAAGGTATGCCACCCTAGACCACCAGGGATGACACACAGTGCCCACAATGGATGCCAATCAGTGCCCACAATGGATGCCAATCAGTGCCCACAATGGGCATCACTGATTGGCATGCATTATTGTTTGGCACTGATTGGCATCCATCAATACAAAACAATGCTGCCTATCAGTGCCTATCCGTGCCACCTATCAGTGCCTATCCGTGCCACCTATCAGTGTCCATCTGTGCCACCTATCAGTGCCCATCCATGCCACCTATCAGTGCCCATCCATGCCCATCTGTACCGCCTATCCATGCCCATCTGTGCCGCCTATCCATGCCCATCCGTGCCACCTATCCATGCCAATCCGTGCCAGCTATTAGTGCCAATTTGTGCCACCTATCAGTGCCCATCCGTGTCACCCATCAGTGCCGCCTATCAGTGCCACATATCAGTGCCCATCAATGCCACCTCAGTGCCACCTCATCGGTGCCCATCAGTGCCGCCTTATCAGTGCCCATCAGTGCAGCCCCATCAGTGCCCATCAGCGAAGGAGAAAACTTACTTATTTACAAAGTTTTGAAACTGAAACAAAAAAAATATATATTTTTTTAAAAAAATTTATTTGGTTAGCAAAAAATAAAAACCGCAGAGGTGATCAAATACCACCAAAAGAAAGCTCTATTTGTGGGAAATGATAAACATTTCATTTGGGTACAGTGTAGCATGACCGCGCAATTGTCATTCAAAGTGTGTGAGCGCTGAAAGCTCAAAATTGGTCTGTGCAGGAAGGTGTTTAAGTGCCCTGTATTGAAGTGGTTAAAGCCAAAAGTATAAGGTCCCCTTATCAGATTCCTCACCCCATCTGATGAACCATTGCAAAAAATTAGGAGGGGGGGGTGTTTTGGACAGGTAGCCCTCTCCACTTCATTGAGAGCTGAATGCATAAATAATGTGTGATACTTTGACCAGCCTCTCCTTACTTACACTATTGGCAGCCCATGGGACAGGTAAGAAGTGTCACAATCCAAAAAACAAAACAATGAACAAATGGAAGCACATTTTTACATTCTGTCACCTATCAAGATAATAGTAGGATAAAAAAAAACCTACAGTAGCATTTGAAAGTATTGAGGCAGGCCCTTGCACTACATGCTTTGGTGAATTCATCCATAAATCTGACCACAAAAGAGGTAGGTATAGTGTGTATGGGTTTGGCAAAGTCAGCAGATAGAGGATTATTATCAGCTGACTTAGTGGTTGGGGGAGGGGGGTTCCTAATGAGTTTGGCCCACCAAAAAAAAAAAAAACCTCTGGCACTCTGCATGAATTTAAGAACACACATAACATTTGTACAGATTTTAGGGGGTGTTTAGGGGAAAGCACTAATATGGAGCTGACAAAATACATTGCTAAGTGACTAGGCTATAGGTGTATGGGCCCAGAAGAGCATGCTGGGGAGGTTAGTGAAGGCAAATATGCATGAAGGGCAAAAAAGGAACTTTAAAAGCTTCCAGCATGCATGAGGACAAAGGGGCACAGCATATTACAATCATGGTAATTAGGGAACGATGAAAGAAATACAATACGTTAGCAAACATTAAATACATATAATGTGATGTCAAAGGAGAAAACTTACCTTCATATAGTCCTTTTGCAGGACCTGTATGATGGCAGAACAGGTCTCTGGGATAATGATCCCCAGAGCCTGGGGGGAGATGCCTGTCGAGAACTTGAGGTCCTGAAGGCTTCTCCCCGTCGCCAAGTACTGCAACATGGGGACTAGCCTCTGCTCCGGAGTGATGGCTTGCCACATGCAGGTATCCTGCCTGCTGATATAAGGGGTCAGCAAAGCCAACAGACGGTGAAAAATGGGGTCCGTCATCCTGAGATAATTCCTGAAATCATCAGGATTATTCTCCCGGATCTCACAAAGCAAAGGCATGTGCGAGAATTGGTCACGCTGGAGCAACCAATTCTTGCTCCATGAACTCTTCCTCGCCCTGTTCATGAACTGGGCTTGGGTCAAAGCTAAAAGCCCAACACCAAGCCCCTGCACAGCACGAACTCTACGACGAATACGTACACGCAACATGGCTTCAAAACGGTCGGCTTGTCAGAACGGACTAACAGAAAGCACCGATAAACAGCAAGGCCTGAAAGAACGAACTGAAAACCAGAAACGAGCGGACAATAAGTACTGAAAAATCAAAGCATACTATATAAAATATAGGCCGCAATGACAAACAAATGCGAACTGACTACACGCACTGATAAGCAGATACGCACCGTCAAGCACAAACTGTAGAGCAGTAACGATCTGAAGCACAAGTCTGAAAAGCGCAAATCGTCTCTAACCAAACTTCTACTATCACGTGATAAACACGAGATCAGCAGAAGGAGCCCAAAGGGTGCCGCACGTGATGCTGAACTTCCATTTTATAGTCCCGTCGTACGCGGTTTACATCACCGCGTTCTTGACGATCGGAAATTCCGACAACTTTGTGCGATCGTGTGTATGTAACACCAGTTTAGGACAAAATACGTCGTAAAAAATCAGACGGATTTTGTGGTCGAAATGTCTGACCGTGTGTACGGGACATTAGTCTTAGGACTAAAATGGTATTTTCGTTTTAGTCCCATTTTAGTCATCGTATTTTAGTCAACTAAAATCTCCAGTACATTTTAGTCTAATAAAATCATTTTAGTCAACTAAAATCTAATGTACACAGTACACAGCCCCCTACCCTCTGCAGAATACACAGCCCCCCACCCTCTGCACAATACACAGCCCGCCACCCTCTGCACAATACACAGCCCGCCACCCTCTGCACAATACACAGCCTGCCACCCTCTGGACAACACACAGCCCGCCACCCTCTGCACAACACACAGCCTTCCACCCTCTGCATAATGCACAACCCCCCACAGCACACAGCCCCCACAGTACACAGCACACAGCCCCCCCCCCACCCTCTTCACAATACACAGCCCCCCCTGCATTCCCAGGAGACCCTCAGTCTCCTGGGACAGCACTGCCAGCGTACTCTAAAGTTAAGAATAAATCACTGCCAGACCATTCTCATACACAGCTCCTCCTGTGTCACGCTCATTGTAAATCAAAGTCTCTAAATATACCTCAATAGCTTCGTTCTTGCATGGACCTGGTCACATGACTGCTCTCCTCTGATGTTTCATAGATGGTCATGTGACCACTCTCCTATAAAGCAACACATAGTGGAGGAGGAGTGGGAGGAGGAGAGCAGCCAACAAGAATTAAGCTATTGAGGTATTTAGAAGCTTTAGCTTACAATGAGAGTGACACAGGAGGAGGAGAGGTGTAAGAGAAGGGGCTGTAAGTGATTTTTATCTAACTTTAGACTGCTGACAGTGCTGTCCAAGGGCCAGGAGAAGCGGAGTGGCTGGCTTGACCACCCCTCCAATGTGTGGCACCCACAGCGTGTCGCCCGATCCCGTCCCCTTTGGTAAAAAAACAAATATCGACGTATAACACACACGCACTGTTATACGCGGATAAATACAGTAGTTCATGAGGGTAAATGTTCCTCCTTGCCATTACTGTCACGTTTTAATTCCTTAATGAAAACGGATTTTATTTTCCTCATAGTTTTTGTCAATTGCCGAAAATGTGCTGTACTTTTAATTTTGTTTTCATCACTGTAAAAAAGTCACTGACGAAAATTATGACGAAAACTTTTTCGTTGACGAAATTAACACGTATTGCCGCATATGCCAACCTCACAATAGGTTTTTGGGAGGAGCTTTTTATCTGGGGCCATAACCTTTTTGCCAGGTTTATAATTTTTTATATATCAATGAGGATTTAGATTTTTGTCTGTAGTAAATTTGGGCCTGGCCTTGTGTAATAAGATTGTGCTTCCACTGAACAATTTTACACTGCTGTGTCATCTGAAATTCTTTAATTCTTGTAATAAAACACATGCCTGTATTATATGTTCTTAAAATTTCAGCCAATTCTCCCTCATTAAAATTGCCTTGGTGCTGGTCAATTTTATATTGCTGCCGTCTCTTAATTCCTAATGAAAGCTTGATAAAAAAAACTTGCCAGCTTCAGGACAGTTTTGCATCAGGGAGAATAGGAACAGCCTAACAAACTGCTGCCCAATTTCTGTCTGTTAGTCAAAGCAGATCTGTTACCATTTGATGAAAAAGCATGTGTTGCTGCTAAAACTACATGAAATAAATCTTTCTTTTTCAAACTAAAACAAATCAGGTTGGAGTGCTGCTGTATGTAAGCCAAGCTAGTTGTAAAAGAAAAAAATAGTCACCAGCCGCAATCATTCAAGGTAGTGGGTGGACTTGGCAGTGGGACATAAAATCGGGGTGAAGGAATCTCCTCACACTCTCTCAGCGTTTGAGATAGGTGGTGGAGGAAGCTCTCCTACATGATGCAGACTTTGCAAGCCTAGAACAGATGTAAATGTACTTTAGGGGAGCGAACTTGAATATTATATATAGCAATCTGGTAATAAATGACTTCTAAATAAATACGGTACATTCAAATATTATTGCATACAATCTGCTCACTTTCACCCTACAGTCTAGTTTGGTGGGATGAGTGGTTGAGCAGGAGGAAACCTGGCTCTCCTATGGCCTATTAAAGATCCTACCAGTGCAAAGTATAATAATCTTGGACAGTTAAATATATACGAACTTTAATATTATTGTCCATAAAGGGACGTGTTAACAATATTAGACAGAACCATGTGGGATGAATAAATCACAGTATGAGGAAATTTACCATATGTGTTTTATAAAAATGATTTTGAATCGTATTTGCAGAGTTAATTGCTGTAAGTAAAAAAAGGCAGACTCCTTTAGAAGAAAAAGTTGTCCATCTACTGGCAGGATTCTGGGTGCTGCCCCTAAAGATCTAAAATGTGACCATAGGTTGGTGCTTCCCAACACTTAGATTTAGGATAAAAAAAATGAATAATTGGTACTTGTACTCATTTAGTTATATACTTTACGTATGTATATAATATACTGTACAGTGGATGCCTTTAACTTTTCACCAACTGTTGATCTCACCTGTAAATAATTATGTAATTCTATACATATAATTTCTCTTTTTTATTAATAACAAACATGCTATGCTTACCTGCTCTGTGCAATGGTTTTGCACAGAGCAGCCCGATCCTCTTCTTCTGGAGCTCCCTACCCAGGAGCTGTCAATCATATGCTGATACAATGTGATACAATGTGAGTGCATTACGCAGTTAATTGTCTCAACAAAGTTAAAAGAACAATTGCTGTGACTGATGTGATAGTGTCTGAACAAATAAGTTCCATTAACCCAGTCTCCCCCTTAATCCATGAAGAAAATAAAGTTAAATACTTTACTGGCTCATTTTGTCATCCCTATCAAACTTATCACTGAGGGCCATGAAATTCATTGCTCTGCTATGCTGGACTCCAGGGCAAGGGGAAATTATATGGACAGAGTTCACCCAAAGCAATTTTATTTAAACAAGAAATACATCTGCCCCTATTGATATGCAGACTGTTGAAATTGTTTTATCGTCAGGACCTGTTACCCATGAAACCATTCCTCTGATACTTCAATTAGAGGCTGAACATTGTGGGACTATCAGCTTCCAGCTAATTACCTCACCCAGATTTCCTGTCATCCTGGGCATTCCTTGTATTTTTATTCACAATCCATCCATCAATTGGATGGGGAGCACAGACTATACATTTTGTTCCCATTGCGAGGAACATTTTAGAGAATCTTGTAAAACAAGTTCACCGCTCATCAAGGAATCACTAGTTGATGTGGTAACTACCCAGTCATATGACAACTTGCCTACACAATACCATTAGTTACAGGATGTCTGTGATAAGAAGATTGCTGATCAATTACCACCTCATCGCCCATATGATTGTCCCATTGAGCTGCTCCCAGGGACAGAAATACCCATCGGCCACTTATTCAGTCTGTCAGAACCTGAATTAAAGGTGCTCAGGAAGTGGCTTGATAAGAATTTAGAGAACAGACACTCAACATCTTCTGCAGGATCAGCCCTTTTCTTTGTTGAAAAGAAAGACTCCACCTTGCGTCCGTGCATCAATTACAGGGATTTAAATAAAATCACTATTAAAAACTGTTATCTACTCCCCTTGATCTCTGAAATGTTGGAAAGTCATTGTTCTGCCAAAATCTTTACAAAACCAGACTTACGGGGGGCATATAACCTCATCCCCATTCGTCAATTTTATCAATGGTAATCCGCCTTTAGAACCAGAAATGGGTATTTCGAGTCCTTGGTTATGCCTTTTGGCCTTTGCAACCCACTTGCAACTTTTCAACACTTCATCAATGATGTTTTTTGAGATCTGTTGGACCAGTTTGTGATTGCTTCTCTGGATGATATTCTCATCTTTTCCAATAACCTGGAGGAGCATTTCAAGTATGTTTGCACTGTCTTACAAAGATTAAGAAAGAATCGCCTGTATATCAAACTGGAGAAATGTGAGTTTGAGGAGACCAAGATCTAGTTATTGGGGTATATTATTTTTCCAGAAGGAGTGAGCATGGATCCTGGGAAGGTCAAAGAAGTAGTACTTTGGCCTGTCCCTAGAAACGTTAAGGAGATACAACGATTTGTTGGGTTTGCCAGCTTCTACAGAATTTTCATAAGAAACTTCCCTAAGTTGATAGCCTTACCAATCCTGCTGGTCGGTGGGAATCCCTCTACTGCTATAGCTAGTGGCCTTATACACATGGGCATACTTAAGAGTGCAATCATGTAAGGGCCATGTTGTGCAGTTGTTCCATGCATCTGCATGTGGGTAGTCCCATTCATGTCTATTGGGAGCAAAGGCAAACTTGATTTTCTGAATATTTGTTTATTGAACTTTTCTCTTGAGCTAAAATTTTGATATAAGCATTATAAGTAAATCGGTTCATTTAAAAGTGACTTTCTTTGAAGAACAAGCAGAAACTTATATGGCACAAAATAGAAAATCTTATTATCAAAGTATGAGGGGCAGCATTACTTAATGTTTTAATTACTGTGTGAGTAATGGCCATAATTTAGTCAATTTTATGAGCACTATTTTAAGATGCTGAATATTATGCAATGATTTTGTCAGGTTTTGCTGATGATATTAACAGCTTAATGCTAAACAGGTTTGGAGGAAATAAAGAAAAAAATGACTTACTATATTTACCCTGAAACAAGATTCAATCTGCTACTGTATTTAATGCTATATTTTTTTATTATCTCACAAGCATATGTTGGAATCGTTACAGATGATGGAGTTAGCTGCTGGGCAGAACTATCATCAATGCTTTCCATCTCTATTTTAATAAAAGGAACAGGCAAATTGTTTGTGACCTTTGTCAAGGGCTTTGTGAAGACATGAAACCAAGCTATAACAGAATCACTAGCCTGGAGCACTGCTAAATATTCAAAAGCCTATGCCTGAATTAAATGTGGTTTAACAAAGATGTTGAGCCCGATGTCTACCATAGAATGAAGGACACACAGTTTATTGTCTTTATCTGCCTCACAGGCACAAATCAGAATTTTATTGGCTATACAAATAACATATTTTTAAAACATATTTTTTACATCTTAGGGTGTTCCCTGTGAAAACAGAGACAATAAGAGAGTGCAATAATAGTGTAGTAACATTTATTAATGCACAGAGCTAAAGTCAAACACACTGAGGAAAGGATGTGGCAGTTGCTTACCTGTGGCCCAGTAGCTCTGGCTAGCAGTTTGGGAAAACTGTAATATGTCAAGGATCCTGGGAATGGCCACCTCAGTCCCACTCATACAGTTCATTCAACTTTCAGACCACTGTCATGTGCTTGTTACGGCAACACATTTCAAAGCCAGTTCCCCTTTCTAAAGACAAAGATATAATTTCTAAGAATTACATTTCTATATATTTTGGCATTGTAATATAAGTTTTACATCTGATAGGGCTGTTCCCTGTGAAAACAGAGACAATAAGAGAGTGCAATAATAGTGTAGTAACATTTATTAATGCACAGAGCTAAAGTCAAACACACTGAGGAAAGGATGTGGCAGTTGCTTACCTGTGGCCCAGTAGCTCTGGCTAGCAGTTTGGGAAAACTGTAATATGTCAAGGATCCTGGGAATGGCCACCTCAGTCCCACTCATACAGTTCATTCAACTTTCAGACCACTGTCATGTGCTTGTTACGGCAACACATTTCAAAGCCAGTTCCCCTTTCTAAAGACAAAGATATAATTTCTAAGAATTACATTTCTATATAATTCACATTGTTAAAGTCGTTTTTGAAATAAATTGAACTATATACTATATAACTGGTTAGATGCCCCTCAGGTACATCAGGCAGGGCTAATCGATAGCAGCATTATTTTGTTATGTATTGTTATTACATCAAGTAAAATTGATAGAAGAGGAAAATGGGGTTCCCGGGGTATACCTTGCTGGTGTTGGACTTTAATGGCATGTCATGAGACAAAAACTATATTAATAAAAGATATATCATTTTATTTTTTCATTGTATATCTTTTATTAAAATAGTTTTTGTCTCATTTCATGCCGTCAAAGTCCAGCATCAGCAAGGTATACCCCTGGAACCCATTTTTCCTCTTCTATCAGAATTTTGGGATTTGGCATGGGTAGAGGTCTTCCTTTCTGGTCAAGTAAAATTGATCATAAACTAAAATATTACTATAAATTACTATAAATTACTGCAGGTATTCACTGGATGTCCATGCAATTGGACTGCATGGAAAAAAGATGGAACCTTACTTCAGCAGACGTGTTCTCAATGACCAGCAGTACTGCATCAGTGCTTTAGTAACACTGAATTTGTCATAACAGGGTGCAGACTCTCTCTCTCTCTCTCTCAGTCCATAAGTTCAAAACCAATTTGACATAGCAGTATCCCATAAATCAATTTTCTCAAATGGGAGAAATAAATTATACCAGCCAGGGTCACTTATAAATGACAATCTTTGATATCACACAGATTCTTGTCATCATGGCTCCTTCCCTCAGTCCTGTTTGACACTAACTGCCCAAACTGTCAACTACAAACCAACAGCTAACCTTCTACTCTTAGTGCTTTCTCTGCTGACTGGATTAAATTTCATAAGACAGAGGGAAATGACTAAGACTCTAATGCCCGTACACACGATTGGACATTGATCGGACATTCCGACAACAAAATCCATGGATTTTTTCCGACGGATGTTGGCTCAAACTTGTCTTGCATACACATGGTTACACAAATCTTGTCGAAAATTCCGAACGTCAAGAAAACGGTGATGTACAACACTTACTACGAGCCAAGAAAAATTAGGTTCAATAGCCAGGCACTTTGTGCGTCGGAATTGTGTACACACGATCGGAATTTGCGTGAACGGATTTTGATGTCCTCGGAAAATTTGAGAACCAGATCTCAAATTACGATGGAAACTGTCCAATAAAGCCTACACATGGTCGGAATTTCCGACAACAAGCTCCGATCACACATTTTGTTATTTAATGGTCTTTATTAGTTTTTTTTCACAAAAATGTAATACAAAAGTATAAGAAAACAACATCGATGTCACATAATCACTTAAACGTTTACCTTAATATAACTCAGGTCACTCCTAAACTAAAGCAATGAGGTAGCTCCAGGTACTCATCTCCCCTTAGTCATGCATTTGATGGTTCAGTCTAACCAAATATTCATACTACAATATCAAACTCTGTCCTTCCCCTTTGCTTACTCTAACCTTCCCACATATAACAAAACAAGGACACTACAAGACAGGATAACACAACAAACCAGAACAAAACAAGACAAAACTAGGCAAGAAAATAAAAATAAAAAATTTAATTAAAAGAGGGATGGGGAACCCCCCCTCTCCACATCCCCCACCTGTCTCCCTCCCACCTCTCTCCTCGAATCGTTGACTTATTCTCCGCACCTCTTTCCAAAAGCCCTCAATTCTAGGGCAGGACCAAAAGATATGCAATAGTGTCCCAGGTTCCTCACAGCATCTCTAACGGATGTCAGAAACCTCTGGGTAATATCTATGAAGAAGCTCTGGGGTTCGGTACCACTGAGAGACAATTTTATAGTTTGTTTCCTGTGTCCTTGTACACATTGAAGATTCAAATATATTGTATATTATACTAGTACGCTGTTCTTCTGAAAAAGATTCCCATTTACCTAGAAATGGCAACCGGAAATCCTCAGGAGGTCTAACCAATAGGTCATACATCTTTGAGAGAACATGCGAAAGCAGGTGCTTGTTGCACCTGTTATTTGTTGTGGAAAACGCTGTATTTTCATACTCAATAAACTTTATTTTGATTTATAGAACATGCGAAAGCACCCCTGTCTCATTACAATATTCTTCAAATCTTGTTAATTTCCGCGTAAAATTACCAGGCGGAGGTAAGGTCTGTACGAAATGTCTCAATTGTGCCGCACACCAGAAATCTAATTGGTACAAGTTAGAACTAGATATTAGTGTTTGTCCAGTGGGCCGCGAGCCTTCTTCTAAAAAATGGGAGGCCTGATATAGCCCCTCTCTTTTAATCCCCCAAAGGGCCCCTTACGCAATCCTGGTCAAATTGTGGATTTCCCAAAATGGGGAATAGTGGGGACTCAAATGATGATAACTTCCCTTTAGAGATAAATCCATAACACGTTCTTATCGTATGGCCTATCAATGGGTGTGTCTTAATCGGGTGTGCCGGGCCTCCGCTATCTTCTTGCAGCTCTTTTACTAGCGTTGGCCCGGTTCGACGCTGTCGCTGTGGCCTTCTTCTTCTTTTCTTCTATTTCCTTCCGATGTTGACACAACGCTCTCTCCAGTCGCAATGGCGGGGACGCGTTGCGCGGCGAATTATATAGGGACAATGGGAGGGGTCACTGGGCGATGTCACGTGGTGACCCCGCCCCTTATGATGTCACAGTACCAGGGGATGCTGGGACTGTAACATCATAATGGGTGGGGTCACCATGTGACATCGCCCAGTGACCCTGCCCATTGTCCCTATATAAGTCGCCGCGCAACCCGGCGGATAGTCCGATCGTGTGTACGCGGCATAGGATAAAGTGGCACATAATTATGAAATGAAAGGAAAATTATAAATGGCTTTCAATATTTTTTACAAATAAATATGTGAAAAGTGTGGCGTGCATTTGTATTCAGCCCCCCTGAGTCAATACTCTGCAGAACCACCTTTCGCTTTAATTACAGCTGCAAGTCTTTTTGGCTCTACCAGCTTTGTACATCTAGAAAGGGAAATTTTTGCCCATTCTTCTTTGCAAAATAGCTCAAGCTCTGTCAGATTGGATGGAGAGCATCTGTGAACAGCAATTTTCAAGTCTTGCCACAGATTCTCAATTGGATTTAGGTCTAGACTTTGACTGGGCCATTATAACACATGAATATGCTTTGATGTAAACCATTCCATTGTAGCTCTGGTTGTATGTTTATGGTCGTTGTCCTGCTGGAAGGTGAACCTCTGCCTTAGTCTTAAGTCTTTTGCTTACTCTAATGCGTACACACGGTCGGAAATTCCGACCACAAAATCCGTCGGATTTTTTCCAACGGATTTTGTCCGACACTGGTGTTGCATACACACTGTCGGACAAAGTTGTCGGAAAATCCGATCATTCCGACCGTGGTGACATTCGTTGCGTATGACGTAACTACGTAGAGGCTATTAGCCAATAGCTTTGGTCTCATAATTTGATCTGAGCATGCGTGGCACTTTGTCCGTCGGAATTCTCTACACACGATCGGAAAAAGTCTGATCGGATTTTGTTGTCGGAAAATTTGAGAGCAGGATCACAAATCTTTCCGACACCATGGTCCGATCGGACATTTTCCGTCGGAATTTCCGACCGTGTGTACGGGCTATAATAGGTTTTCTTCTAAGGTTTCCCTGTATTTGGCTCCATCCATCTTCCCATCAACTCTTACCAGCTTCCCTGTACCCGCTGAAGAAAAGCACCCCCACAACATGATGCTGCCACCACCATGTTTCACAGTGGGAATGGTGTGTTCAGGGTGATGTGCAGTGTTAGTTTTTCGCCACACATAACGTTTCGCTTTTAAGCCAAAAAGTTCAATTTTGGTCTCATCTGAGCAACTTCTTCCACATGTTTGCTGTGTCCCCTCACAAACTGCAAACAGACTTCTTATGGCTTTCTTCTTACAATGACTTTCTTCTTGCCACTCTTCCATAAAGGCCCGGTTTTTGGCGTGCATGACTAATAGTTGTTGACAGATTATCCCACCTGAGCTGTAAATCTCCACAGCTCCTCCAGAGTCACCATGGGCCTCTTGGTCTCTTCTCTGATTAATGCTCTCCTTGCCCAGCCTGTCAGTTTAGGTGGATGGCAATGTCCTGGTAGGTTTGCAGTTGTGCCATACTCTTTCCATTTTACGATGATGGATTGAACAGTGCTGCATGAGATGTTCAAAGCTTGGGATATTTTTTTTTATAACTTAAACCTGCTTTAAACTTCTCCACAACTTTATCCCTGACCTGTCTGGTGTGTTCCTTGGCCTTCGTGATGCTGTTTGTTCACTAAGGTTCTCTAACAAACCTCAGAGGGCTTCATAGAACAACTGTATTTATACTGAGATTAAATTACACATAGGTGGACTCTTGTTACTAATTAGGTGACTTCTGAAGGCAATTGGTTCCACTAGATTTTAGTTAGGGTTATCAGAGTAAATGGGGCTGAATACAAATGCACGCCACACTTTTCGGATATTTATTTGTAAAAAAAATTAAAAACCATTTATCATTATCCTTCCACTTTACAATTATGTGCCACTTTGTGTTGGTTTATCACATAAAACCCCAATAAAATACATTTACGTTTTTGGTTCTAATATGACAAAATGTGGAACATTTCAACGGGTATGAATAATTTTTCAAGGCACTGTACATTACCCGGTGGCACCACCCCCTTCTGAAATCATGTGAGGCGTGAGCGTTTTTATTGTTTTCTATTTTTCGTGTCCGACGGGCGGCATGGTCAACAAAGGATTTACATTGAGGGACACAAAGCATCCCTCCCTTTTCCTGACCTGCTGGGCTGCATGCTCAGATAAGGGTCTTGTATGGATTTTGGAAGGGCACCCTAGGCCAAAAAACTATGTGGGGTCCCCTCCCAAAATTCATACCAGAGCCGAAGGACCCAAACAGGCAAATGTTCAGCCTGAAATCATACTCGGGCCAAACAGTTCGCCCATCCCTAATATGCAGTCTTTTTTCAATATACAGTAAGTGGCTGCTGTCATTAAGTTGCAGAAATAAAGTCACCATTCAAACATGGAACCATAAAAAAGTAGAAAGTTTATCTCACAGCTTCAGTTTGAATTTTACAGATCTCAGTTCAATAGGGATGAGCTTCCAGTTCGAGTCAAACTCATATATTTGGGGAGTTCGCGGCAAATTCGAAAAGCCGATAGCACCCTGTAAAAGTCTTTGGGAGAAATCTAAAGTGCTAATTTTAAAAGCCTATATGCAAGTTATTGTCATAAAAAGGGGACATGTATCAATGCAAAAAAAAGTTTTAAAAACGGCCGTTTTTTTCAGGAGCAGTGATTTTAATAATGTTTAAAGTGAAACAATAAAAGTGTAATATTCCTTTAAATTTCGTACCTGGGGGGTGTGTATAGTATGCATGTAAAGGGGCACATGTTTCCCGTGCTTAGAACTGTCCCTGCACAAAGTGTCATTTTTGCAGGAAAAAAAGCTATTTAAAATCACTTGCGGCTATAATGAATTGTCGGCTCCCGTAATACAGAGAACAGTCATTGAAAGTCATTGATAAAAAAAAAAAAAGCCTGGGGTTCCCCCGAAATTCAATCACCAGGCCCTTCAGGTCTGGTATGGATATTAAGGGGAACCCCGGGTCAAATAAAAAAAAAGAAATGACGTGGGGTTCCCCCTAAATGTCCATACCAGTCCCTTCAGGTCTGGCATGGATTTTAAGGGGAACTCAACGCCAAATTTAAAAAAAAATTGGCATGGGGGTCCCCCTCAAAATCCATACCAGACCCTTATCCGAGCACGCAACCTGGCAAGCCGCAGGAAAAGAGGGGGGACGAGAGAGAGCGCCCCCCCTCCTGAACCGTACCAGGCCACATGCCCTGAACATTGGGAGGATGCTTTGGGGTCTGTGACCCCTCAAAGCACCATGTCCCCATGTTGATGAGGAGAAGGGTCTCTTCCCCACAACCCTGGCCAGTGGTTGTGGGGGTCTTCGGACGGGGGGCTTATCAGAATCTGTAAGCCTCATTTAACAAGGGGACCCCCCAGATCCCGCCCCCCCTGTTTGAAATGGTAAGGGGGTACAAAAGTACCCCTACCATTTCACAAAAAAAGATTCCAGCGGTGGTAATCTACTCTTGCTATCCAGCGATGGGTGGTCTATGCTCCGGGGTCCAGCGATGGCTGATCTCTTCTCCGACGTCCAGCGCAGCGCATCCTGTCTCAACGGAGACACTGCGGGAATCCCGTCTGTAGAGGAGGACCGAGCCACTCCGTCACCAGACCCTGCCCCCCTCTGATGTAACGGAAACCTGTGTTACATCAGAGGGGGGCGGGGTCATCCGTATGTCACTGGGGAAACCCAGGCTTCCCCAGTGATGTAAGGGTGACCCCGCCCCCTCTGACGCAAGGAAAAAGCTGGGCTTCCCCAGTGACATACGGATGACCCCGCCCCCTCTGATGTAACGGAAACCTGCGTTACATCAGAGGGAGGCGGGGTCATCCGTATGTCACTGGGAAAACCCAGGCTTCCCCAGTGATGTAAGGGTGACCCCGCCCCCCTGACACGAGGGAAAAGCTGGGCTTCCCCAGTGATGTATGGGTGACCCCACCCCCCTCTGATGTAACGGAAACCTGTGTTTTTTTTTTGGAGATAGTATCTAGAAAATCAGAATACACAATGCTTTGTGCAACATAAGCAAGGTAATTGCTAAAGCTATAGATGGTATAACTATTTTATGAGTACAGAAAATCTGAGTGAACAGTGCTGTGTAAAGTATAGGAAGGGTGATCGCTAAGACTACAATTGTCCTGTATATGTGCATGTGGAAGTAAAGCATCGAGAGAGCAGTGCAGCAACTATATCGGTCCATAAGGGTGTGTGATAACATCTTAATAATTATAGTTGTTTGTTCATAGATTTATTTGGCCTCACATTCTAGGATGTTTTTATTCCAGTTGCCTCCTCTCCTGTTTTGATGGATTCTGTCAAAAACTAAAAATTTTACGGGAGCAAACGTATATTTGTGCACACGTATTATATCTCTACCAAGTGGGCCATGAATATCCCCACTATTCATTGCTGTAATGTGGTCACTTTTTTTTCCCACCAGCATCTATGAGTTTTTCCTATGTAAAAAGCTCCGCAGGGACAGAGGGATACATAAATTACACTGCTGTCTTGCAATTGACAAATTCCTCATCATATTTTTGCCATTTGGAAGCACTATATTTTATCTGTACAAATAAATGGGCAATAGTTTCAATTGCCACAGCAAAATGTACCATAGAGTGTTCAGAGGTCCCCTCTCTTAATCACCTTGTACTCGCTATAGACAACTTTGTCACGAATCAACAGAGCATATCGAAAAGTGATCTGGGGTTTTTCCATCACATATTTGCCTACCTTGGGGTCTGATTTAATGAGGGACCAATTTTTTGTAATTATTTCTTTAACTTTAGCATGTTGTTCAGTGTACCTCATGATTATACGAGTACCTGGATTTGGAGCTTTTGTGGACTATGGTAGGTACCGTTCATCACTCTGTTTAGAAGATGCCCTATTGTTGGCCTTCTTAAGGAAGGTTTTGAATACCCATGGTCTAGCAGTCTGTCTTAGGGCCTGTGCCTCCCTCTTGAAAGACTCTTCATCAGAACATACTCTCCAAAGATGGCGGTATTGGCTGTATGGTAAAGATTCAATGAGGGGTTTGGGATGGAACCTATTTGCCCTCAAAATAGTGTTCCCTGTTGTGGGATTTCTAAAAAGTGTGCTTTCCAGATTACTCATATTTCCAACTCTAGCTTCTACGTCCAAGAGCGTAATTACCTGAGGGTGACAAGGCAATGTAAACTTCCAACTTAAAGTTGACTTGTATGGATTTTGAGGGGGGCCCCCACGCCATTTTTTTTTATTTTGGCATGGGGTTCCCCTTAATATTCATACCAGACCCAAAGGGACTGGTAATGGACTGCCCCCCATGCAATTTTTTTTCAATGATTTATTTTATCTGTATTGCCGGGACCGACAATTCATCATAGGCGCGAGTAGTTTTAAATGACTTTTTTTCCTTTAGAAATTTTGTGCAGGGACTGTTCTAAACACTGGAAACATGCTCCACTTTACAGGCATACTATAGACACCCCCCAGGTACGAAATTTAAAGGAATATTTCACTTTTATTGTTTCACTTTAAGCATTATTAAAATCACTGCTCCTGAAAAAACTGACGTTTTTAAAACTTTTTTTTGCATTGATACATGTCCCCTGGGGCAGGACCCAGGTCCCCAAACACTTTTTATGACAATACCATGCATATAAGCCTTTTAAATTAGCACTTTTGATTTCTCCCATAGACTTTTAAAGGGTGTTCCGCAGCTTTCGAATTTGCCGCATACACCCCAAATTGTTCGAGTTGAACTTACGTTCAACTCGAACATCGGGCTCATCCCTACCCACAGTTATCCAGAAGATGACATAAAAAACCACTAAAGCATGATCCAATTTGATCCAGCAGGGGAACAAATTTCTTCCTGATCCCCGAGAGGCATTGAATATTCCCTGGATCAACTTTACCTATAAATGTTGGTATCCAGTTATATTATGTACATTTAGGAAAGAATCCAGGCCTTTTTTAACCACTTCAGCCCTGGAAGAATTTACCCCCTTCCTGACCAGGCCATTTTTTGCGATACGGCACTGCATCGCTTTAACTGACAATTGTGCGATCGTGCGACATTGTACCCAAACAAAATGTATGTACTTCTTTCCCCACAAATAGAGCTTTATTTTGGTGGTATTTGATCACCAGCGGTTTTAATTTTTTGTGCTAGAAACAAAAAAAAAGTGCCTCAATTTTGAAAAAAAACCACAATATTTTGTACTGTTTGCTATAATAAATATCCCAAAAATAAAAAAATAAAAAAATTCTTCATCAGTTTAGGCCGATATGTATTCTTCTACATATTTTTGGTAAAAAAAAATCGCAATAAGGCGTATATATTGATTGGTTTGCGCAAAAGTTATAGTGTCTACAAAATAGGGTATAGATTTATGGCATTTTTATTATTTTTTTACTAGTAATGGCGGCGATCTGCGATTTTTATCGGGACTGCAACATTGCGACGGACACATCGGACACTTTTGACACTTTTATGGGACCAGTGATATTTATACAGTGATCGGAACTAAAAATAGCCGCTGATTACTGTATAAATGTCACTGACAGGGAAGGGGTTAACACTAGGGGGTGATCAAGGGGTTAAATGTGTTCCCTAGATGTGTTCTAACTGTGGGGGGAATGTGGCTGACTAGAGGAGGAGAGAGATCGTTGTTCCTACTTAGTAGGAACACACGATCTGTCACCTCCTCCTCTGTTTACACACACAGATCCCGGTTCTCACTCTGTCATGAGCGATCGCGGGTGTCCAAGCCTACTACAGCGTCTTAAAGAGCTGGCGCAGGGGAGCCATCCTGCCACAATATAACTGTGACGGCTGGTCGGGAAGGGGTTAAAGCAATCTACTGAACTGGACAGAACTAGCTCTTAAGGTAGTCCATTCCACCTTTTCACAGCTCTTACTGTGAAGAAACCTTTCCATATTTGAAGATCCTTTCGACGTAAAGAGTGCCCCAATGTCCTCTGTGATGACCTTCAAGTGAATAACTCAACACCAAGTTCACTATATGGACCACTAATATTTTTATTATTTATGTATCATAGCTGAGCTAATCCATGCCTATCAGTTTGGTTGCTTTTCTCTGCACTTTCTCCAGTTACCTGATATCCTTTTTGAGAACTGGTGCCCAAAACTGAACTGCATATTCCAGATGGGGTCTTACTAATTATTTGTACAGGGGCAACATGATATCTCTCTCTCTGGAGTTTATACCTCTTTAATACAAGAAAGGGTTTTGCTTGCTTTGGAAACCGCAGCTTGGCATTGCATGCTATTATTGAGCTTATGAACTACCAAAACACGCAGATCCTTCTCCATCCTTGATTCCCCCAGTTGTACCCCCCCCCCCCAGTATGTATGATGCATGCATATTCTTAGCCCCCAAGTGCATAACTTTACATTTCTCAACATTAAACCTCATCTACCACATAGTCGCCCAATGCAACAGTGCATTGAGGTTGGCTTGTAAGTTAGAGACATCATGTAAGGACGTTATTCCAATGCATAGCTTGATGTCATATGCAAAGACTGAAATGGTACTTTTAATCCCAGCCCCTAGATCATATATTATATATATCATATATTAAAAAGTAAGGGTCAAAAAACTTAACTTCGGAGTACACCACTGATAACCTGAAGGAAAAATCCCCCACGTTGGGGTTTTTAGGCAGCGTACAATGAAAAAGTCAGAGTTGGTATGTAAAAAAGTTTTAAAGTTTATTCAATAAAAGATGGGACAATTGGGTTAGAACATGAGCTCCAGTGGGAAAAATGGTATATATAAAAGAACATGGATAAACATCAAGCAGACTAAAGTTCACATAACAACAGTGTAATACAAAGTCTGTCGTATAAATGAGAAGATATCCCTGACGCGTTTCAACCCAATAAGAGGGTCTTCCTCAGAGGGAAAAAGGTCTGCTAGACAAGAAGGAATACAATGTCAATGTTAGTGACAACAATACAGTTTACAAAGTAGAAAGGCTCCGAAGTTGGGAGCAAAAAATGCCAAACACCATAGGATTTATATTTACCACAATGATGTATATCCTGAAGATAAAAAGTATGATATTCCCACGTGTAGAGTTTTTAGTAAGGAAGACACCATCCACTTTCCATAGGGTGTGCCAGAGAGACTCCGCTGGAAGTCACACGGATCCTAAGGCGCCAAGTAAGCCTTACGGGAGGTCACACGCATAGAATTCCTCTCCTTCTTCTCCCACTACTGAGGCAGGGGTATCCAGAGGGGAGGAAAACAACCTGGGTGGGGCCAGGAGACACGCGGGCACCACCTGTGGCAAAGTCCAGAAAGGAGGGGTTATATTAATTGTTGGTATCAGACTGGGCTGAGGCCTTGCTCTATCGTTCCCCATTTAGTGTTTAGGGAGAGAAGAGCAGTGTGCTACAGCCTAGGGGGGGGGGACATTTCTTATATGGGCATCTGTGTGTGGTAATTGTTGCCATACAGGATAGCCATAGACCATGACATGCGGTGAGTGTGGTTGTGTGGGTGAAAAAAACAAACCAGAGCAAACCACAAGGAAGAAACCTAGATCATAAAAACTCAGTGAGGGAGGGGTGGAGAGGTGGGGAGTGCGTGTGTGAGGAAGTGAGAAAAATGGTCCATGAAGAGACGGATCGGGGAGTGGAGTGAGAGTGGGTAAGGAAGGGGGGATGAGCTGTAAAAAGGGAGGAACCAGTGTTGGACAGAACTGATCAAAGTGAAGGAAGGGTGAAGGGGTGTATGTGTGTTGGGGGGATAGGTGGCTATGGTCATACCTGAAGGTGTAAGACACAAGGGTAGTGCCAAAAGCTGCTATCAGTGATGCAGTGTCACAATAGCAGATGATGCGCTGAGAAGGAGTCCCAGATCCTGGTCACAGGAGTGGTGGTTTTTCAAAAGGACCTTGGGCCAAAAAGGTGAAAATCACCTAGTCTGAAATTAAAAGGTAATAATAATATTCTTTAAGGCAAGCAGAAAAATGAATCAAAAAGTATCCCATTAGAGCATCGGGATGATGTACAGAGGTAAGGGCAACAAGTATAGCCCTAGGACGGTGTCCATACATACCGCATAAGAGTCTCAGTGGGATGTGGTCCTGCTTGGATGATGGCAGTAATGTGTACTAACTGCCAGTCATTTAAATAGGTGGGCAATCAACAATGATTGCCGGAAATGAGCCACAGGGGGTGGTCAGTGGGAAGCTGACCCCATTGGTAGATGGGTGCCCGCAAGTTCCTGTATCCATCCAAGTGTATGAGGCCGCCATGTAGGCAGGCCGCGTGTGGCGTCCACGGCGTTCCTGTCGGCCAGGAAGTGGCCCGTAGCTACGTCATCCCTGACGTAAATCACGTGGCGTACGCTCGTCATGCGCACCAGCGGGGCCCCGCGCGTGCGCAATGAGGAGCGCCGTCCAGGGATGTCCAGGGACGCCGCCGACGAGAGGTGCTGCCAGCGATTGGTCGCACGGGACCAGCCCAGATGCGTCAATCAGTGGGACAAGGGGAGGCGCGCAGGAGGTGGAAAACGGCGCATCTCCCCCCCCTCGTCAGGAAGGCGTGGTGGCGTCACCCAGCAACCGGGACAAGACAGCGGGGTCAGGCAGATCCCAGGGGTGGAAGAGTGTGTTCCTTTCATGGAAAAATTGACAAACCTGCAGCGGGAAAAATGATAATAATGAACTGGAAATAAAAAGTAATGATAAAACGTGAGGAAAAAAAACGTGATAAAAAAAGGAAAATAATAAACTGAAATACTAATAATAAAAAAAACAAACAAAAAAAACAAAACAAAACAAAAAACACAACAACACAGCCGCAGGTGAGACAATAGAAACAACTCAAATCTAACACAGGTAACGAGAAACCCTGACTGATTCTAGTATGAGAACATAGAACACAGATACTTTGAGGGTAATGTTCATATAGTACATACTACAGTTTGTACAAAAATATACATAAAAGACATTCATTAAATGTACAGAAATGTATACATGGAACCCTGTTTGAAGACTGTCGTTTAACTGTATGTGGTCTGGTATGGTCTAATTGCATAATATTTCGCAGATGGAGGACATACTATAGACAGAGTATTACAATACAGTGTCAAAGGGAATATTAACAGCGTTTCCGCTGTCAGATGGACCCAGGTATTAATGGGCTGCCACAGAGAGAAACCAGGATAGGGAAAGACAAAGCAGGAGTTGCAGGGACAAACATGTCCAAGGGGGTCAATGCATGAGTATATGGTGTTAGGAACCTAAAGTGCGTATGCCATCGTATGTGAGTAGGTTTCCCTATCCTGGTTTCTCTCTGTGGCAGCCCATTAATACCTGGGTCCATCTGACAGCGGAAACGCTGTTAATATTCCCTTTGACACTGTATTGTAATACTCTGTCTATAGTATGTCCTCCATCTGCGAAATATTATGCAATTAGACCATACCAGACCACATACAGTTAAACGACAGTCTTCAAACAGGGTTCCATGTATACATTTCTGTACATTTAATGAATGTCTTTTGTGTATATTTTTGTACAAACTGTAGTATGTACTATATGAACATTACCCTCAAAGTATCTGTGTTCTATGTTCTCATACTAGAATCAGTCAGGGTTTCTCGTTACCTGTGTTAGATTTGAGTTGTTTCCATTGTCTCACCTGCGGCTGTGTTGTTGTGTTTTTTGTTTTGTTTTTTTTTTTTTATTATTAGTATTTCAGTTAATTATTTTCCTTTTTTTCTCACGTTTTTTTTTTCTCACGTTTTATCATTACTTTTTATTTCCAGTTCATTATTATCATTTTTCCCGCTGCAGGTTTGTCAATTTTTCCATGAAAGGAACACACTCTTCCACCCCTGGGTTCTGCCTGACCCCGCTGTCTTGTCCCGGTTGCTGGGTGACGCCACCACGCCTTCCCGACGAGGGGGGGGAGATGCGCCGTTTTCCACCTCCTGCGCGCCTCCCCTTGTCCCACTGATTGACGCATCTGGGCTGGTCCCGTGCGACCAATCGCTGGCAGCACCTCTCGTCGGCGGCGTCCCTGGACATCCCTGGACGGCGCTCCTCATTGCGCATGCGCGGGGCCCCGCTGGTGCGCATGACGAGCGTACGCCACGTGATTTACGTCAGGGATGACGTAGCTACGGGCCACTTCCTGACCGACAGGAACGCCGTGGACGCCACACGCGGCCTGCCTACATGGCGGCCTCATACACTTGGATGGATACAGGAACTTGCGGGCACCCATCTACCAATGGGGTCAGCTTCCCGCTGACCACCCCCTGTGGCTCATTTCCGGCAATCATTGTTGATTGCCCACCTATTTAAATGACTGGCAGTTAGTACACATTACTGCCATCATCCAAGCAGGACCACATCCCACTGAGACTCTTATGCGGTATGTATGGACACCGTCCTAGGGCTATACTTGTTGCCCTTACCTCTGTACATCATCCCGATGCTCTAATGGGATACTTTTTGATTCATTTTTCTGCTTGCCTTAAAGAATATTATTATTACCTTTTAATTTCAGACTAGGTGATTTTCACCTTTTTGGCCCAAGGTCCTTTTGAAAAAACACCACTCCTGTGACCAGGATCTGGGACTCCTTCTCAGCGCATCATCTGCTATTGTGACACTGCATCACTGATAGCAGCTTTTGGCACTACCCTTGTGTCTTACACCTTCAGGTATGACCATAGCCACCTATCCCCCCAACACACATACACCCCTTCACCCTTCCTTCACTTTGATCAGTTCTGTCCAACACTGGTTCCTCCCTTTTTACAGCTCATCCCCCCTTCCTTACCCACTCTCACTCCACTCCCCGATCCGTCTCTTCATGGACCATTTTTCTCACTTCCTCACACACGCACTCCCCACCTCTCCACCCCTCCCTCACTGAGTTTTTATGATCTAGGTTTCTTCCTTGTGGTTTGCTCTGGTTTGTTTTTTTCACCCACACAACCACACTCACCGCATGTCATGGTCTATGGCTATCCTGTATGGCAACAATTACCACACACAGATGCCCATATAAGAAATGTCCCCCCCCTAGGCTGTAGCACACTGCTCTTCTCTCCCTAAACACTAAATGGGGAACGATAGAGCGAGGCCTCAGCCCAGTCTGATACCAACAATTAATATAACCCCTCCTTTCTGGACTTTGCCACAGGTGGTGCCCGCGTGTCTCCTGGCCCCACCCAGGTTGTTTTCCTCCCCTCTGGATACCCCTGCCTCAGTAGTGGGAGAAGAAGGAGAGGAATTCTATGCGTGTGACCTCCCGTAAGGCTTACTTGGCGCCTTAGGATCCGTGTGACTTCCAGCGGAGTCTCTCTGGCACACCCTATGGAAAGTGGATGGTGTCTTCCTTACTAAAAACTCTCCACGTGGGAATATCATACTTTTTATCTTCAGGATATACATCATTGTGGTAAATATAAATCCTATGGTGTTTTGGCATTTTTTGCTCCCAACTTCGGAGCCTTTCTACTTTGTAAACTGTATTGTTGCCACTAACATTGACATTGTATTCCTTCTTGTCTAGCAGACCTTTTTCCCTCTGAGGAAGACCCTCTTATTGGGTTGAAACGCGTCAGGGATATCTTCTCATTTATACGACAGACTTTGTATTACACTGTTGTTATGTGAACTTTAGTCTGCTTGATGTTTATCCATGTTCTTTTATATATACCATTTTTCCCACTGGAGCTCATGTTCTAACCCAATTGTCCCATCTTTTATTGAATAAACTTTAAAACTTTTTTACATACCAACTCTGACTTTTTCATTGTACGCTGCCTAAAAACCCCAACGTGGGGGATTTTTCCTTCTTGCTATCCTTTAGGGGTGAGCAGCACTCTTTTGACCTTTGGGTCTGTGTCTTCCCTTTGCTACCACTGATAACCTTAGACCATTTAGGGTTATTATTAAAACTACTACTGAATTCAGTCTTTTAGCCCTGGTTTACACTCAGAGGCGTATTTAGTAAAAATGGTGCCTATGGCAAGCACTGAAACTGCGCCCCTGTCAAAACATTTGAAACACACCTTTCAGATAATACTGTCAGTATATACAGGTATATAGGGAGAACAGTAGGTTAGTGGTTGGGACTTGTCTCACTTGGTTTGAATTTGGGCCAGGAAGCTATATGCATGTAGTTTGCATGTTCTCTTGGTGTGGGCACACTACAAAGCCATGTTGGTAGGTGATGATCCCCTGTCTGTATGAAGTGGCAATGTGCATGGGTGATCACATTCTTCATGCCACCCCCCCATGTCCGAAAAATCATCCAAGATGAGTGCTGGCCCAAAATGTGCCAAGAGCTGGACAGGACTGAATGGAAGTATACATAGATATGTGTAGGGTCCTCTATGATTGTAGGGTCAGGGTAGAATGTGATCAACCATGTACACTGCCAGCCTGTACACAGTGTACAATTCAACTACCTGCATGTGTTTGGAGTGGGAGAGGAACCCAAAAGGGAGAACATGCTAATTCCATGTAGCTAGTGTCCTGGGCAGGAGTGGAGCCCAGTATATATATATATATATATATATATATATATATATAGACATTGGGGGGGGGGCGTACCTGCTTTTCCATACTCTCCTTGTCCCCACTGCCATTATGTTTGGGGGGTTCCTCACACAGCTGGCACCCTCCAGCATGTAGAGTCTGGAGGGTCGGGCACTCTGCTTTCTGTCGAAAGAAAGAGGACATTCTGGAAGTGGGTAAACCACTTGTTGTGCCACCTGTTGGTCTTGGCCGCCTTCTTGCTAAGTTGCCCCCTCTTCGTGCCCTCCTTGCGGGCCAGGAGAGCCAGGTACAGAGCGTGACCCTGGTTACAGCGCACACTCTTCTGCATGATCCCGAGCCTGGCACTCCACACTATCCGTCCCCACCGATCACTCCGGGACAGCAATGTGCCACCGATCGCTGCACAAGTGGCCCCTGGCTGCAGGTGTGTGGCCCCTGAGTTTCCTGCCACTGTGCTGTCACTCCGTATTCTGTGCAACAGTGGTGTCTCTAGCTTTAATATTTAGGGGGGGGGGGCACATGGGAGGACAGAAACAAAAGTAGGGGGGCCCAACTATAAAAATGATGTGTGTATAATATATATATATATATATATACACATACATATATACACACATGCACACACACAGTGCCTTGAAAAAGTATTCATACCCCTTGACATTTCCTACCTTTTGTCATTTTTTGTCATGCAAATTAATTTTATTGGAATTGTATGTGATGGACCAACACAAAGTGCCAGGTTAGGGTGGCATAGTGTCAGGTTAGGTAATATACAGTAGTGCCAGGTTAGGGTGGTATAGTGCCAGGTTAGGTGAGAGTGCCAGGTTAAGGGGGTATAGTGCCTGGTAAGGGTAGTATACTGCCAGGTTAGGTGATAGTGCCAGGTTAGGTAATACAGTAGTGCCAGGTTAGGGGGGTATAGTGCCAGGTTAGGTGGTAGTGCCAGGTTTGGTGATATATAGTAGTGCCAGGTTAGGTGAGAGTGCAAGGTTAGGTAATACAGTAGTGCCAGGTTAGGGGGGTATAGTGCCAGGTTAGATGGTAGTGCCAGGTTTGGTGATATATAGTAGTGCCAGGTTAGGTGAGAGTGCAAGGTTAGGGTGTTATACTGCCTGGCTAGGGTGGTATACTGCCAGGTTAGGTGATAGTGTCAGGTTAGGTGATATACAATAGTGCCAGGTTAGGGTGGTATAGTGTCAAGTTAGGTGGTAGTGCCGGGTTAGGGTAATGCCAGGTTAGGTGGTAGTGCCAGGTTAGGGTGGTATAGTGTCAGGTTAGGGTGGTAGTGCCAGGTTAGGGTGGTATAGTGTCAGGTTAGGGTTGTAGTGCCAGGTTCGGGTGGTAGTGCCAGGTTAGGGTGGTACCGTGTCAGGTTAGGGTGGTAGTGCCATGTTAGGGTGGTACAGTGTCAGGTTAGAGTGGTAGTGCCAGGTTAGGGTGGTACAGTGTCAGGTTAGAGTGGTAGTGCCAGGTTAGGGTGGTATAGTGTCAGGTTAGGGTGGTAGTGCCAGGTTAGGGTGGTACAGTGTCAGGTTAGAGTGGTAGTGCCAGGTTAGGGTGGTATAGTGCCAGAGTAAATACATGACAACATGAATGGATAAGAGAATGCTTGTCCTTTTCCCCTCTTCCTCCATCACCTGCACTAAAAGTATAAATCTATGACTGTCCCTGCTGCTACAGAACCTTCTTCTCCCCCTACCTGAAGTAAACATAAAGAAAAAAAACTCACATGTGTGCAAGCTGAGGACCAATTCTGTATTCTTCCTGGAAGTCAAAATGTGGCGGGTGGGAGGGGAAGAGGGAGGGGCTGCAACACAGACAAAGCATTATTGGCTAACACTGAGATGAGATGCAAATATCCCCCTCCCTTTGATGGTCGGGAGTCGGGACACAGACATCATGCAGCCCTGAATCTGTGTGCACTTCTCCACACAGTACATGTTGGAGATGTTGGTTTGCACACACACAGGGACGGGCTTAGGGATGGAAGTGCTGCTGCTCGAGCTGGCACGGTCTGCCTTCTGTCATTATGACCCCGACAGCAAACTTTGAACAGGACATGGAGGGATGGATGATCGGCACGGCAATTACAGATTCTCTGTGTGTCTCCCTCCAGCAGCTGAGAGCTTACAGGAGGGGGAAGGAGACACACAGAGAGAATCGCTCTGTAATTGCCCTTGAAATCATTTTAATTGGGGGGGGGGGCAGGAGGGCCACAGCTGTGCAGCAACTCTGCTCTTCTTACCATGGACAGAAACTTCCTCCCGCTGCCCACCCGTGTACACTGCATGGCCGCGGAGTGGAGAGTGAGCGCCCACCCTGCGGGGAGAATATTGGGATGTGCCAGAGGGGGGAGTCACCTGACCCACACGCTAAAACGCTTTCCCAGATCTTTCGGGGGAGAGGAGAGCACCGACCGTGTGCTCTGCTGGGGGTCATCTCTGAGCAGTGTAGACTGCCAGCCACTCTCCAGCGCCCATGGCACTTGCCATATCTGCCATACCTTGGATACGCCACTGTTTACACTGAGCTGCGGGAATGAAGCTCCTGCATGTCAGTCCAGATTTCGACGGTGATTTCACAGACATCTGTGCGGGTTTCTGCACAGATGTCAATGGAAATCACACCCCGAAATCGCAAAAAGTAGTACAGAAATTATTTTTTGAAATTGGTGCGGCGCCACAAATGCATCTATTATGATGAGGGGATTGCCGGCAATTGCCGCCGATTTGACATGTCAAATTGCATGTCAAAATGCACCAATGTGAACCAGGGCTTAGACAGTTTTCTATCCATTTATAAACAAATCTTTCCTAGCCTGTAAACTTTACCTTACACATTAGCCGTGTGTGGGGAACTGTGTCAAACGCTTTTGAAAATTCCAAGTATACCACATCCACAGCGCCCTCTCTGTCTAAAGTTAAACTCTCCAGTATCTTCGCAACTCTAAAAGTTAAACTAACAAGTCTATAGTTACTTGGTAAAGACTTTGATTCATTTTTAAAGATAGGCACCACATTGGCCTTACACCAATCTAGTGGTACCATTTCCAGTCATTAAAAATTTGAAACAATGGCTTTGAAATATCAGAGCTCAATTCTTTTAGGATACGTGGGTGGATGCCATCTGGTCCTGGTGCTTTATCCACCTTTATTCTGTCTAAATATTTCTGGACCATATAACGTTTGTGAATCATTTGGTGCTGTGTCAAAACTATCCCCATCATGGACATGAGCTCCCCCATGCTCCTTTGTATACACAGAGCCCCAGTCACCCATTCTAGATTATTTTGTAACAAGACTACATGCTCAGACCTGATTCTTATTAACATTTAAACAATGATAGTGTTCCTTCATTTTTATCATTTTTAAAAGCTCTGTTCTTATTACTTATAGTGTTTTTAACTTTGGCCATGAGCCACATAGGTTTTATTTTTAGCTTTTTAAACTTATTGCTCATGGGAATATACTTTGCAGTGAGTTCATATGCAGTTTTTTTTTAAGAATTCCCATTTCTGTACTGTGTTAATCAGTGCCAATATCCTCCCCCCGTCTAAGTCTTGGAGAGCAGTCCTCATCCTTGGAAAATTTGCTCTCTTAAAGGTAAGTGTTTTTATATTTCCAGCATGTGCTTGTTGTTTACAACTAACATTCAATTAAATTATGTTATGGTCACTGCTACCCAGGGATTTTTTTTCTCAGAGAAAATGTGCAGGAACTCCCCCTGCACTATGTCAAGCCTGTCTCTGCCACTACCCACCCCCTTGAACCGCCCCTAGCATGGCCCCCTTTAGAGAACATGGAACCAAGTATAATTTGGGGGGATATATATCTAGCAAGAGACAGCCCCATATATCCAGCAAGAGACAGCCCCAAATATCGAGCATCAGACAGCCCCATATATCCAGCAAGAGACATTCCCCAATATCTAGCAACAGACAGCCCCATATATCCAGCAGGAGACAGCCTCATATATACAGTAAGAGACAGCCCCATATTTCCAGCAAGAGACAGCCCCATATATCCAGCAAGAGATAGCCGCATATATCCAGCAACAGACAGTCCCATATATCCAGCAACAGACAGCCACACATATCCAGCAAGAGACAGCCCACGTATCCAGCAAGAGACAGCCCACATATCCAGCAAGAGACAGCCTCATATCCTGCAAGAGACAATCCCGTAGCCAGGAAGAGACAGCTCACATATCCAGCAAGAGCCAGCCCACATATCCAACAAGAGACAGCCCACATATCCAACAAGAGACAGCCCACATATCAAGCAAGAGACAGCCCACATATTAAGCAAAAGACAGCCCACATATCCAGCAAGAGACAGCCCACATATGCAGCAAAAGACAGTCCCAATAACTTGGCAGCAGCATTAATAGACAGCCCTCATATTTATTCAGCAGCAACACTGAAAAACAATTACAAAAATAAATAAAAGTGCAATGTCTCCAATTGTTTGCAGGTATAAAAAAAAAAACAATAATAATCTATGAATTATAAAGTGAAAACGCTGATGTGCAAAGAAGCTTTAATGATAATAGGCAAAGGTTACATTTTTCATAAATCCATTATATCACATGAAGTGCAAAGTGCAATTCTAAACGAAAACACACCACAGTGATTGTGATATATTTTTTTACAGTTGGTTTATGCTGCTGTCACCTGCTGAGTGAGCTAGCGGCCACATAAGCCAACCCAGCTTCTATAGTGCTGGCTGCAGCCTTAAGAGAGTTGAAGGCGGAGTGATATCAGCTGCACTCCGCCTCTTCCTGTAGCAGACCGGATATTGCTTGTGTGAGGAAGAGCTGCCGTGTGGTGTCCTGTTCTGAGACTCCTTACTGATCACTGCTGGACCAAGACTACATTGCTTTGGTAATTGTTTTTCAGTCTGTTCCAAAAAAAATGTTGCGACTTATTCTTGGCTACTAATATCAAGACTGCTGCACCAAGAAAAGTAGCTGAACACTTGACTACATAAACAAACAATAATAAATAAAAGTGTGCTGTCCCCAATTGTTTGCAGGTATACAAAACCCTAATATTAAAATATGAATTATAAAGTGCAAATGCTGATGTGCAAAGAAGCTATGATGATAATTAGGGATGGGCCGAACGACCCCCTGTTCGGTTCGCACCAGAACTTTCGAACATCGGGAAATTTTGAAACCGAATAATGAACCCCATTGAAGTCTATGGGACCCAAGCGTGAAAAATCAAAAGTGCCCACTTTGAAGGCTTTTATGCAAGTAATTGGGCATACAATGGTTATGGGGGTCTGAGTATTGCCCTGGGGGACATGTGTCAATGAAAAAAATGTTTGTAAAAAAACTTCATTTTTTAAATGAGCAGTGATTTATTGATGCTTAAAATGAAAGTATAAAAATGAAAAATTCCTTTCAATATAGTGCCTGGGGGGTTCCCTTAGTCCACCTGTAACGTGGCACATCTGTACTGTGTATAGAAGCTGGTGCAGCAATAATTGCATTTATAAAGCCCAAAAAATGAATTTTTCCCTGCAAGCTTTCTTTATTTTGTAAGCAACGACTTGGGGAGCCAGTCTGTATGATGAGGCCACAATGTAGAGATTTTTTGGATAAATTCTGGTGTCTCTACCATAGAATTTGGATTTCTACTTCTGTAACAGGTGCGGAAAAATTATTCTTTGGGTGTCGGTGGTGCCTTCACACAGTAACCCTATAGAGGTACTCTTCATGAAAGCAAGAATTGGCCTTGCTGTCAAAAATTGTAATTATATGCACCTGTCAAACAGGTACGGAAAAATTGTTCTTGGGTGTCAGTGGTGCCTTCACATCGTAATCCTATAGAGGTAATCTTAATGAAAGCAAGAATTGGTCTTGCTGTCAAAAACTGTAATGATATGCACCTGTCAAACAGGTGTGCAAAAATTGTGCTTTGGGTATCGGTGGTGCCTTCACACAGTAACCCTATAGAGGTACTCTTGATGAAAGCAAGAATTGGCCTTGCTGTCAAAAATTGAATTCCAGATGAAATCAACACCCACAACACTAGGCAGCCTAGAAGTCCTGCAGAGATTCCACATCCCAAAAACACTTAATTGGCGACATCGGCATCATAGCTGCTGGTAATTCAGGACTGGTTCATTCTGATAAAAGTCAGGCAATCCGAATTCACAATCACAATCAAATTCGTGTGATATGAACGGCCCACGATGCACTGCGCCAGTCGCAGTGCATTGCTGGCTGATGATTGGCCAATCGTGCACTGTGACCCAGCATGCTTGGCCAATCACAGCGCCGGCAGTGAGGAGAGCCATAATTGGCCACAGGCAGGATGCCTGTGGCCAATTATAGCTCAGGGGGTTTAGTACACGCCCCACACTATATAAGGCTTCCAGTGTGGCGGCCTTGTGTAGTGTTGTGCGGCGTTCATAGAGAGAAGGATAGGCAGGAACAGTGTCAGCTGTGCTTTATACTTCTTTAGATAGCGCTGTTACAGTGAGTGTAGTGTTCAGGGAGGGAGCAGGATAGGCAGGGACAGTGTCAGCTGTGCTTTATACTTCTTTAGATAGCGCTGTCACAGTGAGTGTAGTGTTCATGGACAGAGCAGGATAGGCAGGGATAGTGTCAGCTTTGCTTTGCTTCCTAACCTAGCGCTGTTACAGTGGGTGTAGTGTGCCTCCTGCACACTGCACAGCATACACCTGAATCTACCCCCTCATTGCTGGTGTTGTGTAGTTGATTTGTGCAGCACAGGCATCTGCCTAATATTCAGTCAGTGTAGTGTGCCTCCTGCACAGCATACACCTGAATTTAAATAGCACTGATTGCTGTATGGTCCCAAAAATGTGTCAAAAATGTCCGATGTGTCTGCCATAATGTCGCAGTCACAATAATAATCACTGATCGCTGCCATTACTAGTAAAAAAAAAAATATTAATAAAAATGCTGTAAAACTATCCCCTATTAAGTAAACGCTATAACTTTTGCGCAAACCAATCAATAATCGCTAATTGCATTTTTTTTTACCAAAAATATGTAGAAGATTACGTATCGGCCTAAACTGAGGAAAAAAAAAATTTTGATATATTTTTTGGGGAGATTTATTATAGCAAAAAGTAAAATATATTGCATTTTTTTCAAAATTGTCTCTCTATTTTTGTTTATAGCGCAAAAAAAAAAAAATCGCAGAGGTGATCAAATACCACCAAAAGAAAGCTCTATTTGTGGGAAAAAAAGGACGCCAATTTTGTTTGGAAGCCACGTCGCACGACCGCGCAATTGTCAGTTAAAGAAACGCAGTGCCGAATCGCAAAAAGGGGCCTGGTCCTTTGGCTGCAAATTGGTCCGGGGCTTAAGTGGTTAAATGGCTTTTTTTTCCTTTACAAATGTCATTTTGTGCAGGGACAGTTCTAAACATGGGAAACACATGCCACTTCACAGGCATACTTTAGACACCCCCCAGGTACGATATTTAAAGGAATATTTCACTTTTTCTTTTCACTTTATGCATCATTAAAATGAATGCTCCAGAAAAAACTTCAGTTTTTAAAACGTCTTTTTGCATTGATACATGTCCCCTGGGGCAGGATGCCTGTGGCCAATTATAGCTCAGGGGGGTTTAGTACACGCCCCACACTATATAAGGCTTCCAGTGTGGCGGCCTTGTGTAGTGTTGTGCGGCGTTCATAGAGAGAAGGATAGGCAGGAACAGTGTCAGCTGTGCTTTATACTTCTTTAGATAGCGCTGTTACAGTGAGTGTAGTGTTCAGGGAGGGAGCAGGATAGGCAGGGACAGTGTCAGCTGTGCTTTATACTTCTTTAGATAGCGCTGTCACAGTGAGTGTAGTGTTCATGGACAGAGCAGGATAGGCAGGGATAGTGTCAGCTTTGCTTTGCTTCCTAACCTAGCGCTGTTACAGTGGGTGTAGTGTGCCTCCTGCACACTGCACAGCATACACCTGAATCTACCCCCTCATTGCTGGTGTTGTGTAGTTGATTTGTGCAACACAGGCATCTGCCTAATATTCAGTCAGTGTAGTGTGCCTCCTGCACAGCATACACCTGAATTTAAATAGCACTGATTGCTGTATGGTCCCAAAAATGTGTCAAAAATGTCCGATGTGTCTGCCATAATGTCGCAGTCACAATAATAATCACTGATCGCTGCCATTACTAGTAAAAAAAAAAATATTAATAAAAATGCTGTAAAACTATCCCCTATTATGTAAACGCTATAACTTTTGCGCAAACCAATCAATAATCGCTAATTGCATTTTTTTTTACCAAAAATATGTAGAAGATTACGTATCGGCCTAAACTGAGGAAAAAAAAAATTTTGATATATTTTTTGGGGAGATTTATTATAGCAAAAAGTAAAATATATTGCATTTTTTTCAAAATTGTCTCTCTATTTTTGTTTATAGCGCAAAAAATAAAAATCACAGAGGTGATCAAATACCACCAAAAGGTATACAATATAGTGCCTGGGGGGTTCCCTTAGTCCACCTGTAACGTGGCACATCTGTACTGTGTATAGAAGCTGGTGCAGCAATAATTGCATTTATAAAGCCCAAAAAATGAATTTTTCCCTGCAAGCTTTCTTTATTTTGTAAGCAACGACTTGGGGAGCCAGTCTGTATGATGAGGCCACAATGTAGAGATTTTTTGGATAAATTCTGGTGTCTCTACCATAGAATTTGGATTTCTACTTCTGTAACAGGTGCGGAAAAATTATTCTTTGGGTGTCGGTGGTGCCTTCACACAGTAACCCTATAGAGGTACTCTTCATGAAAGCAAGAATTGGCCTTGCTGTCAAAAATTGTAATTATATGCACCTGTCAAACAGGTACGGAAAAATTGTTCTTGGGTGTCAGTGGTGCCTTCACATCGTAATCCTATAGAGGTAATCTTAATGAAAGCAAGAATTGGTCTTGCTGTCAAAAACTGTAATGATATGCACCTGTCAAACAGGTGTGCAAAAATTGTGCTTTGGGTATCGGTGGTGCCTTCACACAGTAACCCTATAGAGGTACTCTTGATGAAAGCAAGAATTGGCCTTGCTGTCAAAAATTGAATTCCAGATGAAATCAACACCCACAACACTAGGCAGCCTAGAAGTCCTGCAGAGATTCCACATCCCAAAAACACTTAATTGGCGACATCGGCATCATAGCTGCTGGTAATTCAGGACTGGTTCATTCTGATAAAAGTCAGGCAATCCGAATTCACAATCACAATCAAATTCGTGTGATATGAACGGCCCACGATGCACTGCGCCAGTCGCAGTGCATTGCTGGCTGATGATTGGCAAAGCCTGCACTGTGACCCAGCATGTTTGGCCAATCACAGCGCCGGCAGTGAGGAGAGCCATAATTGGCCACAGGCAGGATGCCTGTGGCCAATTATAGCTCAGGGGGTTTAGTACACGCCCCACACTATATAAGGCTTCCAGTGTGGCGGCCTTGTGTAGTGTTGTGCGGCGTTCATAGAGAGAAGGATAGGCAGGAACAGTGTCAGCTGTGCTTTATACTTCTTTAGATAGCGCTGTTACAGTGAGTGTAGTGTTCAGGGAGAGAGCAGGATAGGCTGGGACAGTGTCAGCTGTGCTTTATACTTCTTTAGATAGAGCTGTCACAGTGAGTGTAGTGTTCAGGGAGAGAGCAGGATATGCAGGGACAGTGTCAGCTTTGCTTTGCTTCCTAACCTAGCGCTGTTACAGTGGGTGTAGTGTGCCTCCTGCACATTGCACAGCATACACCTGAATCTACCCCCTCATTGCTGGTGTTGTGTAATTGATTTGTGCAACACAGGCATCTGCCTAATATCCAGTCAGTGTAGTGTGCCTTCTGCACAGCATACACCTGAATTTAAATAGCACTGATTGCTGTATGGTCCCAAAAATGTGTCAAAAATGTCCGATGTGTCTGCCATAATGTCGCAGTCACAATAATAATCACTGATCGCTGCCATTACTAGTAAAAAAAAAAAATATTAATAAAAATGCTGTAAAACTATCCCCTATTAAGTAAACGCTATAACTTTTGCGCAAACCAATCAATAATCGCTAATTGCATTTTTTTTTACCAAAAATATGTAGAAGATTACGTATCGGCCTAAACTGAGGAAAAAAAAAATTTTGATATATTTTTTGGGGAGATTTATTATAGCAAAAAGTAAAATATATTGCATTTTTTTCAAAATTGTCTCTCTATTTTTGTTTATAGCGCAAAAAATAAAAATCGCAGAGGTGATCAAATACCACCAAAAGAAAGCTCTATTTGTGGGAAAAAAAGGACGCCAATTTTGTTTGGAAGCCACGTCGCACGACCGCGCAATTGTCAGTTAAAGAAACGCAGTGCCGAATCGCAAAAAGGGGCCTGGTCCTTTGGCTGCAAATTGGTCCGGGGCTTAAGTGGTTAAATGGCGTTTTTTTTTTTTCCTTTACAAATGTCATTTTGTGCAGGGACAGTTCTAAACATGGGAAACACATGCCACTTCACAGGCATACTTTAGACACCCCCCAGGTACGATATTTAAAGGAATATTTCACTTTTTCTTTTCACTTTATGCATCATTAAAATGAATGCTCCAGAAAAAACTTCAGTTTTTAAAACGTCTTTTTGCATTGATACATGTCCCCTGGGGCAGGATGCCTGTGGCCAATTATAGCTCAGGGGGGTTTAGTACACGCCCCACACTATATAAGGCTTCCAGTGTGGCGGCCTTGTGTAGTGTTGTGCGGCGTTCATAGAGAGAAGGATAGGCAGGAACAGTGTCAGCTGTGCTTTATACTTCTTTAGATAGCGCTGTTACAGTGAGTGTAGTGTTCAGGGAGGGAGCAGGATAGGCAGGGACAGTGTCAGCTGTGCTTTATACTTCTTTAGATAGCGCTGTCACAGTGAGTGTAGTGTTCATGGACAGAGCAGGATAGGCAGGGATAGTGTCAGCTTTGCTTTGCTTCCTAACCTAGCGCTGTTACAGTGGGTGTAGTGTGCCTCCTGCACACTGCACAGCATACACCTGAATCTACCCCCTCATTGCTGGTGTTGTGTAGTTGATTTGTGCAACACAGGCATCTGCCTAATATTCAGTCAGTGTAGTGTGCCTCCTGCACAGCATACACCTGAATTTAAATAGCACTGATTGCTGTATGGTCCCAAAAATGTGTCAAAAATGTCCGATGTGTCTGCCATAATGTCGCAGTCACAATAATAATCACTGATCGCTGCCATTACTAGTAAAAAAAAAAATATTAATAAAAATGCTGTAAAACTATCCCCTATTATGTAAACGCTATAACTTTTGCGCAAACCAATCAATAATCGCTAATTGCATTTTTTTTTACCAAAAATATGTAGAAGATTACGTATCGGCCTAAACTGAGGAAAAAAAAAATTTTGATATATTTTTTGGGGAGATTTATTATAGCAAAAAGTAAAATATATTGCATTTTTTTCAAAATTGTCTCTCTATTTTTGTTTATAGCGCAAAAAATAAAAATCACAGAGGTGATCAAATACCACCAAAAGAAAGCTCTATTTGTGGGAAAAAAAGGACGCCAATTTTGTTTGGAAGCCACGTCGGACGACCGCGCAATTGTCAGTTAAAGAAACGCAGTGCCGAATCGCAAAAAGGGGCCTGGTCCTTTGGCTGCAAATTGGTCCGGGGCTTAAGTGGTTAAATGGCTTTTTTTTCCTTTACAAATGTCATTTTGTGCAGGGACAGTTCTAAACATGGGAAACACATGCCACTTCACAGGCATACTTTAGACACCCCCCAGGTACGATATTTAAAGGAATATTTCACTTTTTCTTTTCACTTTATGCATCATTAAAATGAATGCTCCAGAAAAAACTTCAGTTTTTAAAACGTCTTTTTGCATTGATACATGTCCCCTGGGGCATGACCCGGGTCCCCAAACCTTTTTTAGGACAATAACATGCATATTGGCCATTATAATTAATAGGGTTCTAACGTTCGTGCAAACTTTCGGTCCGTTCACAGGTTCTGGTGCGAACCGAACCCGGGGGTGTTCGGCTCATCCCTAATGATCAGTAACAAAACCTCCAGCAGCACTGAATGCCCATTCAGAAAGCATGCTGGATGCAGGGTAGCCCAGCAGCTGAATAGAATACTGGGCAAGTTCTGGCCAGTGGTCTATTCTCATGACCCAGTAAGCTCTCATCTCTGTTATCACCCCTAGATAATCATCCACCATGTGATGCAGACGCTGTCGATGGGATGTGGAAGCTGACAGCCCTGGGTAACGAGGACTAAAAAAAATCAGAAGTGCATCACCTTCTCCACCGCTCTTCTCTTGACCAACAAAAACCTCAAAACTACATTTTCCACGAAACTGTAACCTACCAGAGTCGGGAAAAGCATTCAATAAACTTCCCTTTAAGGTGTCCTCAAGAGATTTCATCTTCTGCTCTCTCTGTGGGGACGGGATGAGTTTTGCGACTTTCCCTTTATAACGGTGGTCAAATTACCTGTTTTATTTTATAACAAACTATAAAACTGTTTTGTTTTGTTCAACATTTTTGATCTTTTTTTGTTTTTTTAGCATAAAATAGCAAACCCAGCAGTGATTAAATACCACTAAAAGAAAGATCTATCTTTCGGGAAAAAAATTATAAAAATTTAATTTGTGTACAGTGTTGCATGACCACGCAATTGTCATTCAAAGAGTGACAGCGCTGAAATCTGAAAATTGGGTTTAATAATTTTTTATATGGATATATGATTTAAAAACAACATTCTCCTGGTATGATCGAGATTCTCAGCTTTAATAATTTTCTAGATAAATAAAAGTGATCCTGGGATATCCAGTAGTATACCAAGCTTATGGACAGATTATGTACAGATCTTCTGCCCATATGTTGGTGTCACATTCTGAGCTGAACTCCCTTATAAAATTATATATATTCTTCGGGAAATAATGTTGTATTTTTTCTTACATATGTTGAAATTGGGACTTGACTAGAACATATGGATTGATGCTGTACATTTATTCTATCTGTTTGCATAGGAGTTGTGATCGTAACATATGGAAAAATTCTCTGCTAATGTTTTAGGGTCATAGTTTGAGCATGATTCATTCATGGATGGATATATAAACTTTAGTCATATGTTCTCTATAGAACAATGTGACATTTCTACATTTTCTGTTTAATATCCTTCTATATACTTACTTTGTATTTGAATCCATATAGATGGTATGTTTGTATATATGTACAGTTTGCATATCAGCCATATGTCCCCAGATGATGTAGATGGAGTTCCCATGTTTTATTTGGCTTGTGCCTATGTGGGGGTCATTTGAGCATGCCAGGGAGATAGGGATTTTTTTCATCTATATGACCATATTGTTTTGGATGGTAAGAAAGAGGGCAGACTCAGTTTTGAAGCATTTCTGCCTCTTTTTGGTCAATGACAATATGCCAACCCTCATATGACTTCTCCGGGATGGCAGTATCTACTTCAGTATGGACATCTGAATAAAGATCCTTTAAGATGGTGGCAGCCGTCTATGACTACGCTATATATAGTATTTTTGCCTCTTTCTGGAACACCTTAATATGGCTGCCCCCAAAGTAGTTCTCCAAGATGGCGGTGTCCATCAAAATAGCCACACCCATAAGGCTTTTCCAGGATGGTGGCAACCTTTGTGCAGGACTATTGTTGGCTGGTGCTAGGAGAGCTCTCTTATTCCAAGATGGCAGGGGAGTAGGGTTGCCACCTTTTCTTCAAGCCAAACCCCAACACTTTAGTGGCAGCATTGTTTTTTTAATTTTTGAATACACGCTATAAGATTGTAAAAGACCTGGGACACTTTTGGTGGCTCAAAAGAGAGTAGTAATGCTGCGCACATAGTGGCGACCAGTATGCGTGGCCGAATTGTGAGTGTTCTGAACGGAATGCGGGGGTCAGAAAAATGTATTGTACAAAATTTAGGGGTCAGATATGTGCTAAGGAGAGGGCGTGACCGGATGGAGGAGGGTGTTTGTGTGTGAGTGTGGGTGCAGGTGTCTTGCCTCTGTTCTCTGTCGCTGCATGATCTGATGCCTCGGAGCCTTGTTGCCAGCTGATGCTTTGGAGCCCTGCCCTGCTGCCGTTGATGCTCTCTTTCACAGGCTGCTGGACCGGGGGGTGTTGGGATCCCGGGGCGGCCCCATTTGTTCCCCTGCCTTCTCCGGACAATACGCTGGTGCCTGCCTCTGGAGTCCTGTTGAGAGCAGAGCCCATGGCTGAAATTAAAAGCCAAGCAGAGCCAAGTAAAACCGAATGAGGGGGTGTGACCTGACGAGGATGGGAGAGTAAGCGTGACTGGCGTCCTCCCCCTCTCCGTCTCCTGTACACGCAGAGAGGTCCGGATCCGGGCAGCAGCGGTATTGTAAAGTGAATGGGGAGGCTGAAGCAGACCAGAGCAGCAGGCAGTGTGATGAGCAGGAGCAGCGGTGAGTGTGGGGGAAGGCGCAGTCTGACGGGGACCAGCGGAGCTGTGCGTCTCCCCCGTCCAAGCCACAGCCGGCCGGTGGATGGTCCGGCTCTATCAGCAGACCCAACAACAATACTGTGGAAGGGGAAAAGTGAGAGGATCCCACTGCTAAAGAACATTGAAGGTGTGAGTGAGATATCTCCATCTACATTTCTGTTTAAACCAGTCTGCAACTAGATGATTGGGAAATAAAACAAGCCCTGGTGGAGAACGTTAAGGAGCAGTGAAATTGACTATCCAGATACTTTCCATTCATCCCCTTGCTCCTATCTATATTTCACAGGACAGCAGGAATTGGATGGACTTCTCCCAAGAATCGTCAAAGAGGGACACTTTGGATGGGTGAGAGACAACCAATGTGTTTTTTACTTTTCTTTTTTTGGAACTGAACTGCCTGCTCTTTTTTTTTAAAGAAAATATTAAAGGGGAAGTTTGCCTTTTTTTCTTCTCTCTTTGAGCCAAAAGCGAAGTAGAAAGCTGAGACTGTACGTGTTGAACACACTGTCTTCTGCCCTTTTTTTTTTTCCTTTTCTGGTATTTCCCGCTACGAATTAGAAGCCACTCATAACTTGGGTGCAACCTCAAACAGGACTGGTATAGCTAAGTGGAGGTACCGAAAAAAGGTGTATGTTTTATATAATTATATATTTGTCTTTTGAGTCAACATTATGCCAACTCAGCGCACCACAAAGGCTAGCCAAGCATCAAGTCAAGCAAGCCAAGCGGCAGGAAAATTAGAAAAATTTGCTCACATTCCAGGCCAGGTTCCAAGCCAGACCCCCCTAAAAATACTCAACAAGGCCAGCAGGCACAATCTAATCAACAAACTGGGGCCACATGGGTAAGGAAAAGTCAGGGCCAGAACCAACCCCCAATGCTAACGGAGGTGGGGGATTTAGCGGGGAGACCCTTAGGGCCAGATGTCCGAAATGGCTTCGGGGGTACCACCTGGGGTGGGGCCTCAGGAGACCCCGAGCCATCACTAAAGGAGGTCCTGCAGGCAGTCAACTCCTGTAGGGACTCCTTGAGTGAAATGAGTGTCCAACTGAAAACAATAAAGGAGGAACTTTCGTTTGTCAGGCACGATTTACAAAAAGTTTGGGAAAGGACCACAGCCCTGGAGGGGAGAGTGGGACTGGTAGAGGAAGATCTTGCCCCCCTTAAACGGGAGATAAGAGCTATAAGAGAACAACTGACTAAACAAGATAGTAAAATAGATGAAATGGAAAATAGGATGAGAAGAAAGAATGTACGAATAGTAGGATTCCCAGAACATAGTGAAGGTGCAGACCCTGCCGCTTTCTAGAAAAATGGTTTAGAGACACATTTGGTCAGGAGTCCCTCAGTCTGGAGCCCCTTCAAGACCTCTCTTGGCAAAGATATTGTATTACAAAGATAAAGTGACTATTACACGCAAAGCCAGGGAGATGGGCAACATACTTTACAATGGCTCCAGGGTGTCTATATATACGGATTTTTCACCAGACCTCCAAAGGAAGAGAGCTAAATTCGGTGAAGTAAAGCGCAAATTACGTCAAGCAAATTTAACATATGCACTGCTTTATCCAGCCAGATTGCAGATAACTGCTTCTGGGGGGACTATATTCTCTGATACACCTGAAGGGGTAGAGGAATGGTTGACAACCCATAATGAGAAACTTTAGAAGAACTGGACCGCCCCCATAGGGGCTTTTTCTGGGGCTAATAAGAACGAATATGGGCTATAGCTATATAATGGGAAGAGGGAGGAGGGGAGAGAGGCGATTTATGGGGGGAGACAGATTCTTTGGAAGGGGTACAGCAAAAAGTTCTCATCTTGTATATGTTGTATTTGTTTTTTTTTTTCTTTTTTATCTTCTGGGGTTTTTGGGAGGGAGGGCTGGGATAACTTCAAAAAGATTCACATTGATTATATCTTGAACGAGGTGTGTATGGTTAGGTCACAGTAGAAGGCCCCCGGCTATGCCTAGTAAGGTAATGAGAGAAGAACACAAGAGAAGTAGATGGTGTATTTGGATCATTTTGTGCGTAAGGTATGTAAAATGCAGTAGGTATGTAAGGGCTAGGCATGAGCCGAACACCCCCGGGTTCGGTTTGCACCAGAACCTTCGAACGGACCGAAAGTTTGTGCGAATTTTCGAACCCTATTCGTTACAATGGACGCAAACTTTCTAAATCAAAAGTGCTAATTATAACGGCCAATATGCATGTTAATGTCATAAAACAGGTTTGGGGACCCGGGTCCTGCCCCAGGGGACATATATCAATGCAAAAAGAAGTTTCAAAAACTGACGTATTTTCGGGAGCAGTCATTTTAATGATGCATAAAGTGAAGAAAAAAAAAGTGAAATATTCCTTTAAATATGGTACCTGGGGGGTGTCTAAAATATGCCTGTGAAGTGGCATGTTAAATGCTCGTGTTTAGAACTGTCCCTGCACAAAATGATATTTGTAAAGGAAAAAAAGAAGCCATTTAAAACCGCTTGCGGCTTTAATGTCATGTCTTGTCCTAGCAATATGGCTAAAAATCCTTGAGAAAAATGGCATGGCTACCCCATGTTAAACAGGGGCTGAAAAATTGGGCCTTTGGTGGCGGACAGTGTTGCCACAAGACTGTAAGCCCTCACAGTTACTCTTGGTGGGCGCAGAATGGGCCCTGCTGTGAACTATTAGATCAAGATTTGTAATTACACGCCCCTGTTAAACAGGGGCTGAAAAATTGTGCCTTAGGCACTGGTGCTGGTGCCACAACACTGCAACCCCTCACAGAAACTGTACTCTGAGCACAGCAATGAGACCTGTTGCAAAGCATTGCATAAAAAATTGTAATTACACGCCCCTGTTAAACAGGGGCTGAAAAATTGTGCCTTAGGCACTGGTGCTGGTGCCACAACACTGCAACCCCTCACAGATACTGTACTTGGAGCACAGCAGTCAGACCTGTTGCGAAGCATTGCTTAAAAAATTGTAATTACACACCCCTGTTAAACAGGGGCTGAAAAATTGGGCCTTAGGCACTGGTGCTGGTGCCACAACACTGCAACCCCTCACAGATACTGTACTTGGAGCACAGCAGTCAGACCTGTTGCGAAGCATTGCTTAAAAAAAAATTGTAATTACACGCCCCTGTTAAACAGGGGCTGAAAAATTGGGCCTTAGCCACTGGTGTGGTGGCACCCAGAAACAAAAATGTTCTTCCAAGCTATCAAGGAATGGATCATTGAGGAGGAGGAAGAGGATAGTCAGTGAACATAACAGGACAGTCACTCAGCATCAGCATAGGCAGTCTTGAAGGGATGTGACGTTATACATTATTCAGTTATATCCGCTTCAGGTGCCTGGTAGCTGGTGGTGATCCAAGACTGATTCATCTTTATGAAGGTCAGTCGATCAACCGAGTCGGTGGACAGGCGCACCCGTGATCGGTGACAAAGCCTCCAGCAGCACTGAATGTGCGTTCGGAAAGAACGCTGGATGCAGGACAGGCCAGTAGCTCAATTGCATACTGTGCAAGCTCTGGCCAGTGATCCATCCTCAAGACCCAGTAAGCCAGAGGATTTTCGGTGGGAAAGGTGTCCAAGTCTGACCTTGCCCCTAGGTATTCCTGCACCATGTATATCAGACGCTGGCGATGGTTGCTGGAACCGATCATACCTTGGGGCTGCGGACTAAAAAATTGTCTGAACGCATCGGTCAGACGTCCACCTTCCCCACCGCTCCTTCTGCTACTGACCGAAGCCTCAGCAACTCGTCGACCAGGAGTTTGTAACCTCCCAGTCTCTGGGAACGCATTGCACAGACCTTTCTGCAAGGCCTCCCTGAGATCTCTCATCCTCTGCTCCCTCTGCGATGGCAAGATAAGGTCCGCAAACCTTACCCTGGTACCGTGGATCAAGGAGAGTGGCCAGCCAGTAATGGTCCCTCTCCTTGATCCGAAGAATACGAGGATCCTTCCGCAGGCTTTGCAGGATCAGGGAGGCCATGCAACGTAGGTTAGCTGAGGCATTTGGTCCGGAGTCTTCTGGGTCACTGAGGACGACATGATCGCCAGCCACCTCCTCCCAGCCACGTACAAGTCCACTGGTTTGTTGGGACTGTAAATCATCCCTAAAAGACTGCTGCTGCTGCTGCTGATGCTGAGTGCCAGGCTCCACCTCCATGCTCACACAATCCTCCTCCTCCTCCGCCTCATCCTCTTCCTGTGTGATGGGTGGGAGAGAAGGAACACTGTCTGGATAAAGGAGGCCTTGAGAGGCAAGGAAGTCCTCCTCTTCCTGCCTCTGTTCTGCCTCAAGTGCCCTGTCCATTATCCCATGCAGCGTATGCTCCAACAGGTGGACAAAAGGTACAGTGTCACTGATGCATGCACTGTCACTGCTCACCATCCTCGTGGCCTCCTCAAATGGTGACAAGACAGTGCATGCATCCCTGATCATGCTCCACTGGTGTTAGGAAAAAAATCCAAGCTCCCCTGACCCTGTCCTGGTGCCATAGTCGCACAGGTACTCATTGATGGCCCTCTGCTGCGTGTGCAGTCGCTGCAGCATGGCCAACGTTGAGTTCCACCTGGTGGGCATGTCACATATAAGGCGGTTCTTGGGCAGGTTCAACTCCATTTGCAGCTCAGCCAGCCGAGCACTGGCATTATACGATCGGCGGAAATGCACACAGACTTTCCTGGCCTGCCTCAGGACATCCTGTAAGCCTGGGTACCTGGCCAAGAACCGCTGCACCACCAGGTTGAGGACGTGAGCCATACAGGGCACATGGGTCAGCTGTCCCTATCGCAGGGCGGAGAGGAGGTTGGTGCCTTTGTCACAAACCACCATTCCTGGCTTAAGCTGGCGTGGCGTCAACCACCTCTTGGCCTGCCCCTGCAGAGCTGCCAGAACCTCTGCCCCAGTGTGGCTCCTGTCCCCCAAACACACCAGCGCAAGCACGGCATGGCATATTTTTGCCTGCGTACTTGCGTAGCCCCTTGTACGCCTACGGAGCACCGCTAGTTCCGAGGATAGAGCACTCGAAGAGGCCATGGAGGAAGAAGAAGAGGAGGGGGTGGAGGAGAGAGGTGTGTCACAACCAGTAGTAGCATTTTGGGGGCGTGGTGGCGGAACAACCTCCAACACTACTGCACCTTGTCCTGCATTCCTCCCAGCTGCCAAAAGAGTGACCCAATGGGCCGTGAAAGACAGGTAACGTCCCTGTCCATGCCATGCCATGTCCATGAGTCAGCGGTAATATGCACCTTACCGCTGACCGCCCTGTCCAGCGAGGCATGGACATTGCCTTCCACATGCCAGTAGAGAGCCGGAATCGCCTTCCGTGAGAAAAAGTGGCGTTTGGGAACCTGCCACTGAGGAAACGCACATTGAACAAACTCACGGAAGGGGGCTGATTCTACCAACTGAAAAGGCAGCAGTTGAAGAGCTAGCAATTTAGCCAAGCTAGCATTCAACCGCTGGGCATGTGGATGGCTGGGAGTAAACTTCTTTCGACGGTCCAGCAGCTGGGGCAGGGAAATTTTCCTGGTAGAATCGGACGTCGGTGTACTGCTAACAGAGTGCCCGCAAGTACTTGGCTGTGACACACCTAATTCTACACCTTCATTCCTCTCAGAGCAGCTTTCAGAGAGGACTGAAGATATAGTGGGGTTGGAGATCCGAGCTGATGAGGAGCAAGGAGAGGTCCGCTTTGTTCTTTGGTGTGGGTCTTTAATGTGCGCTTGCCAACGAGCTGCATGGCAGGTCGACATATGTCTGGTCATGCTTGTGGTGCCCAAGCGGCTGATGTTTTGGCCACGCGAGATACGCTTGAGACATATGTTGCAAATAGCAGTGGTGCGATCTGATGCACTCGTCTCAAAAAAGGCCCACACCAAAGAACTTTTGGGATAACGTGCAGAGGCAGCGCCCTGCACAGGCGGAGCTCTGCGGTGTGATTCAGTTGGTGTGCTGGCCTCTAGCTGGCCTACGGAGGGCATCCTGCCTCGTTGGACATGTGCCGCCTCCTCCTCCTCCTCCTCTCTCCCTTCAGGCACCCACGTGGAGTCAGTGACCTCATCATCCCCTCCCTCTTCACCACTGGAGCAAACCTGGCAGTAAGCTGCAGCTGGTGGAACATGACTGCCAGATTGCTGTCCTTGAGCATCCCCTCTCTCTGCGCTCACGCTACTGCCTTCCTCTAGCTGGGTATCATCATCCGAGCCTTCAAAACGTTGGGCATCCTCCTGGAGCATGTACCCAACACTGTGCTCAAACAGTTCGGGGGACTCCTCAGGAGGACATGGTGGGTCTAGGGAAGGGGTGCCTGATGATGCCATTGAGTACGCGTTGGCAACTGCTTTGCCAGTACCCTGAGCCTGGGTGAGAGAGGATGAGGAGGATGAGGAGGGCTTGGTCATCCATTCTACCAAGCCTTCGGCATGATGCGGCTCAACATGTCCAGCTGCCGAAAACAAGGACAAGCGTGTCCCATGGCCACGTGCTGATGACGATGCACGACCACGTCCACGTCCACGACCAGCACTGTTGTCTCTAGACACAGAGCCTGCTTGCCCTGTGTTCTTGCCTCGGGACTGTCTGCCTCTCCTTGGCGGTCTTCCAGGCATTGTAGTGGGTAGTGTATATTGTGCTGGAGTCACACAGCACACACACTAACTCCTGCAGATGGCTGCCTTAGATGACAGCAACAGGGCCTTACGGCAGATAGAGGCTGCCTTAGATGGCAACAACTGGGCCTTACGGCAGATAGAGGCTGCCTTAGATGACAACAACTGGGCCTTACGGCAAATAGAGAGGCTGAGGTGGTTTTATGTGTGCTGTACTAACACAGCAGACACACACACTAGCTCCTGTAGATGCCTGGCTGCCTTAGAGGACAACAACTGGGCCTTACGGAAGATATAGGCTGCCTTAGATGACAACAACTGGGCCTTACGGCAGATAGAGGCTGCCTTAGATGACAACAACTGGGTCTTACGGCAGATAGAGGCTGCCTTAGATGACAAAAACAGGGCCTTATAGCAGATAGAGTGGCTGAGGTGGTTTTATGTGTGCTGTACTAACACAGCAGACACACACACACTAGCTCCTGGAGATGCCTGGCTGCCTTAGATGACAACAACTGGGCCTTACGGCAGATAGAGGCTGCCTTAGATGACAACAACTGGGCCTTACGGCAGATAGAGGCTGCCTTAGATGACAACAACTGGGCCTTACGGCAGATAGAGGCTGCCTTAGATGACAACAACAGGGCCTTATAGCAGATAGAGTGGCTGAGGTGGTTTTATGTGTGCTGTACTAACACAGCAGACACACACACGCTAGCTTCTGGAGATGCCTGGCTGCCTTAGATGACAACAACTGGGCCTTACGGCAGATATAGGCTGCCTTAGATGACAACAACTGGACCTTATGGCAGATAAAGAGGCTGAGGTGGTTTTATGTGTGCTGTACTAACACAGCAGACACACACACGCTAGCTCCTGGAGATGCCTGGCTGCCTTAGATGACAATAACTGGGCCTTACGGCAGATATAGGCTGCCTTAGATGACAACAACTGGGGTTTATGGCAGATAGAGCGGCTGAGGTGGTTTTATGTGTGCTGTACTAACACAGCAGACACACACACACGCTAGCTCCTGGAGATGCCTGGCTGCCTTAGATGACAACAACTGGGCCTTACGGCAGATATAGGCTGCCTTAGATGGCAACAACTGGGCCTTATAGCAGATAGAGTGGCTGAGGTGGTTTTATGTGTGCTGTACTAACACAGCAGACACACACACGCTAGCTCCTGGAGATGCCTGGCGGCCTTAGATGACAACAACAGGGCCTTATGACAGATAGAGAGGCTGAGGTGGTTTTATGTGTGCTGTACTAACACAGCAGACACACACGCTAGCTCCTGTAAATGCCTGGCTGGCTCCCTTAGATCACAACAGGCCAGAACTAGTATAAAGGTGATACTGCAATGCTGTACAAACAGCACGCACACACCAGACTAATCCCCAGAATCACAGCAGTTAGACTCAGCAACAGATAATGTCACCACTTAGCACAGCAGAATGTATAACACAGCACAGCACTGCAGATACTGTCAGCAGCAGTGCAATCAGCAGAATGAATATAAAGTCAAATGTGTCAGCAATGAATCAGCATCAGCAATGAATCAGCATCAGCAATAAATCAGCATCAGCAATGTACAACTGACTGTCTGTATCACAGTCACCGGAACAGAGTGCACAAGGCCGCCACAGCGGCGGCCTTTTATATGGTGGGGCGTGTACTAAAGCCCCTGAGCTATAATTGGCTACAGGATACCTGCCTGTAGCCAATTGTGGCTCTCCTCGCTGCCGGCGCTGTGATTGGCCAAGCATGCGGGGTCACAGTGCATGCTTGGCCAATCATCAGCCAGCAATGCACTGCGACTGACGCAATGCATTGCGGGCCACTCGCGAATGTGATGCGAACGGCCCAAATAGTTCTGGGCTCGCCGAGCGAACACCCGGTGCTTAATTCGAACGTGGGTTCGAATTGAACACTGGTCTCATCCCTAGTAAGGGCTAAGGAAGAATGGAAGAAGCACATTCTAGAGAAAAAAAGTTTTTCACAAAATTTGGTCACAAAAAGTTTGAGTAAAAGATGAAATGAGTTAAAAAGTAAAGGAATGATATATAATGTCACAAGATCACAAAGTAACTTGAGCACCAATGACTAACGGTACACTGTTAAAAAGTAAAAATATTGTTTTATGTTCATGGAACGTTAGAGGCCTTGGGGACCCAGGGAAAAAAGCAGCAGTTTAACGGCAAAGATATATGGGGCCACACTTCTATGCCTACAGGAGACACACCTTACTAACATTTCCATACTGCATTTGGGGTGGGGAGAGTTTCGCTCACAGTTCCACATGGTCCAAACCTCTTTTTCTAGAGGTGTGAGTATTTTGATTAAAACAGGCGTTACATTTTTTTTTTTAAACGTTTTTTATTTGCCAAGTGTACATACATATCAAACTCTCAATATATCACAGAAAATGCATATCTTGTTATCGTGACAACATCCAAATACATAGTGTACAAACAATCGTTAATGGTTACACATTTCCAAACTTTCTGTAAGTCATACCTTTAGCAATTTTTTTTTAGAGAGAGGAAAAAAAAACTAAACTAACCAGTGTACATTACATCAAGATAGACGCAACATGCGTTCTCCAGAGATATTAGATATCACAAGTATATGCGAAAGTATACTGGAAACCAACTTTCAAGGGAAACTTCCCATAACCTGTAGTTTTTGTGCTGTGTGCTGCCCTTCGCCCCCCACTAGGTGACCCTGTATTCATCTATTCTTTTTTTTTTTTTGTTTTTACATGTCAGATTGTGCTGTTTCGGTTGCTGCAACCCATTTACCCCAGACCTTATTGAATTTCTTAGGGCATCCTCTGGATTCATAGGTCATTTTATACAAGGTAACGTTGGCATTAACTAATCCCTTCCATGCGTTCAGAGTGAGGCAGTCTCTTCTAATCCAATTAAGAGCAATTCATTTCCTAACATAATAAAACAGCAGTCGTAATAGTAATCTCGTGTTATTATTCATAACTTCATCTTCTATAATTCCCAATAGCCCTAGAAGTGGGCTGCAAATGTTCGGTAGGTCCAACGTATCAGCTATGAATTGGGTCACTTGAGACCATAAAGGTCTAATCCTGTCACACTCCCAAACCCCAAGTGGGGTGTAATACGTCTGGTGTAGGTATATGAGTTGTATCAATTTGTCCCTGGTGGAAATAACCATGGGTAGATAAGAATTGAATACTTCCTCCCATTGTTCCTGTGTAATTTCTGGTATAATCGCAATCCATTTTTCTTTAATTTTCCTTTCTTTTGGGAGTATTTTTTCCGTAAGTGTGTTATAGTAGGTGGATACTAGTTTCGTGTGTTCTGGCTGGGCAAGGAGTCTTTCCATTTTAGAGTTCGCAGGAGATACCGGTCCTGCCCCAAACTGAGCTTGCGCAGCATGTCTCAGCCTATTAAATTGGTATTCCCATGTATCTGGAATTTCAAGGTCTCTTTTCAGTTGTACGAACGACTTGAAGTCCACCTTATCATCATATAGTTGATGCAAATATGTGAGTCCAAATTTGGCCCATCTATGTCCATCCTCCAGATGGAAAAACTCCTTTAAACCATAAAGGGGCGTTAGGTGATAACTGAAGGGGATTGTCCATGATGTGTTTTATACAAATTCCCAGGATCCTCTTAGCTGATTTGAGCATTTATATATACTCTGTCAGTGGGTGTCGCCCCTCTAAAAAATAAGTTGAATAGGGTTTCATACGAAGTTACCACCTCAGCCTCAACTCCCACTGCCGCATTGTTCAACTGTGGGAACATGCGCCAGTGAATATGTACTAGTTGTGAGGCTAGGTAGTATAGGCGGAGATCTGGTACCGCCAAACCACCTCTCCTCACCGGTAATTGTAGAAGCTCTAGGGAGATTCTGGTTGCCCCAGTACCCCACAAGAAGGAATTCAGCAACGAGTTAAAGCGGAAGTAAACCCATTGATTTAACAGTCTTAAAAAAAAAAAGGCATGCCGTGAATGCTAACTGCACATTGGCTGTGCTCTCAACCAAACAGTCAAACCATCCAATGGCTGGTGTCATAACGGATCACATGTGCAGCACTGTGGCAGTTGAAGATTAAACAGAGGCAAAGATGGCAGCTTCCTTGGCTGAAAACGATAGGGGGGGTTTACTTCCACTTTAATGTGTCTGAATGTCTTTTTTGGGATATAAGTTGGGGCGTTAGAGATTTCAACATGGTCATTGACCAGACTATAGACAGGCTCCCTTACGGGATACAACGGGGAGGTACAATGGATGGCCGACTATCCCAGTTTATGGGAGAGGTGGGTTTGAAAGACATTTGGAGAATACGGAACCCGATGTCCCGGAGCTACTCATGCTTCTCCAGCACACACTCCACATTATCAAGGATTGATTTGATACTTGGGAACGATGAGGTGATTACTATGGTAAATAATTTAAAGTACTTGCCAAGAGGTCTTTCGAACCACTCACCAATGATAGCTTTATTGGAAATAGGGGTGGGAAATTACCTTCAGGAGTGGAGAATTAGCCCCTCCTGGTTGGAATTTATGGGAGAACCACAGGAGGTACTATCTGCGTTAAGAGAATGCGTTGACTTGAATACCAGTACAGTCTCACAGGGGGTAGTCTGGGATACACTGAAGGCCATTTTTTGAGGTCTATTGATTCAACAGATCTCAAAAATAAAAAAACAATCTAAAGAAAGGGAAGAACGGGCATCAGAAAGAGTGACATTGACAGAAGAACAATATATTAAAGACCCGACACCTGGGAATCTTGGGGCTTGGATAGAGACACAGCAGAATTACCGTTTAATAATGTTAGGTAAAGCCGAGAATAAACACATCTTCCAAAAGCAAATAGCTTTTGGAGAGGGGGAAGTGTAGGCCGGATGCTGGCTCACTTAGTGAGAACAAATTCACCATCATCAGTGGTGCCAATGATCACCAGTGAGGGCAGGACATCTACGTACACGCCTGAGATAGTGGATAGGTTTAGAGACTATTACGAGGACTTATATAGATCCAACCAAGAAGAAAAGGGGGAAATAATGGATAATTTTTTCAGAGACCTGACGATCCCCTGTCTCTCTGAGGAGGATAGGGCTGCACTGGACATTCCTATAGCTCTGGAGGAGATACAGCGGATCGTGTAGGAAATGGCGGGACAGAAGTCCCCAGGCCCAGATGGCCTGCCAATTGAGATTTACCGTAATTATGGAGGGGTGTTGCTTCCTGAAAGTTCTTAACTGGTCGGTGACGAAGGGAGAGCTCCCCCGATCTATGACGGAATCTACCATAATAATGATTCCCAAAGAAAACAAAGATGTGCTTGACCCCCCCTCATATAGACCTATTTCCTTACTGAACTCAGACACAAAGATCTTGGCAAAGGTCTTGGCAGCTAGACTAAATAGAGTTATAGAGAAACTTGTCCATCCTGATCCTTTCCTGGCAGGTCTACTAATATAAATATACGATGTATCTATCTAAACCTTCAAGTACCCTCTGACGAGGATGGACATAGAGCTATTCTCTCTTTGGACGCCGCCAAGGCTTTTGATACCCTAGAGTGGGTATTTCTCTGGAGAGTTCTGAGAGAATTCCAGATAGGACCGACCTTTGTTAAATGGATAAAGCTGCTATATGCCTCACCTGAGGTGAGGGTAAGAGTGAATAATGAGCACTCTGCCAGGTTTCGATTGTTGAGGGGGGTGCCCTTTGTCTCCCCTTCTCTTCGCCCTCACGATCGAACCTCTGGCTGTGTCTCTTAGATCCTCTCCAGGGATAAATGAATATAAAAGAGGGGTGGAGGAAGAAAAGGTAATATTATTTGCGGATGATCTCCTTCTACTCCTAGGTGATGTACAGCAATCATTAAAAGAAACCATGTGTAAAATAAGAAACTTTGACCGCTTTTCTGGCCTGAGGATAAACTGGGAGAAATACACTTTACTACCAGTTGATCCCTTGGACAGCTCCCTACCCCAAGAGGCTGAATGGCTACAAATAGTGAGTCTTATAAAATTTCTTGACAGAAATATTTCCAAAGACCCTAAACAATTTATAGCAGACAACCTGGTACCATTACTAACTAAATTTAAAGGTTAAAATTAAAATCTGGAAAAAAACTCCCCCTATCTGCGGCAGGTCGCTGCAATTTAATCAAAAAGATATTTTTACCACAACTTTTATATGTCCTGCATAACTCTCCAGTATGGATCTATAAAAAAAATGGTTTTATAAGATCGATACCATATTTAGAGAATTAATTTGGAGAGGGGGCTCAGCGCGCATTCGTTTAAACACTTTACAACTTCCAAATAAGGAAGGGGGAGTTGCTCTCCCACATCCCTTTAGCTACTTCTTAGCAGCACAGCTCCAATATATGGGTGGATGCCAATTGGAGGGGGGAAGACGAGAAAGTAGGACTCTTTTACAGAGTTTCTGCATAATTCGGTGGTGGAAGCTCTGGAGGCAGGGACTTATCTACGGGGACTGCCCACTCTTGACTTAATGACAAGAGTATGGCAAGTGGCAAAGGGAACTCTGAGATATAGAGGATTCACAGAATATTCCCCCTTATTGGAAAATAATAAGTTGGGTCAGATGCAGAAAATGGGGCCAATTAGGGAATCGGAAAGACGAGGTGTAAAGTACATTTACCAGATTTATCAAAACGGAAAGTTTAAATCCTTTCAGGAATTAAAGGAAGATTTTGTAATTTTTGAACAGATCTTTCTTTAGATACCTGCAGGTAAGACATGCAATGACAGAGCAGTTTAGAGGGAGGTTAATAGAATGGTGTACTATACCGATATTGCAGCAAATTTTTAGAGCCAAGTCATCGAAAGGCCTAATATCCAACATTTATCCAAGTCTACATAAAGGGAGTCGGGAGGTAATAAAGGAACTGCCTTATTGGAAGAAATGGGAAAGATATGTGGGAAATATACTGGAATCCCAATTGGAAAGGATTCTCAAACTTGCAACGTGGGTCTCTCTTTTTCCACCCCAGAAGATGTCACACTTATTCTTATTATATAGAGTTTATTATACTCCGCAAAAACTTTTTATGTTTGGTCGAAGACAGGATGCTGCCTGTCCGAGATGTGGAAGGACAGAGGGGTACTTGATCCACATGTTTTGGAGATGCCCCAAGTTATTCCGGTACTTGAGGGAGGTAGTGGATATAATAGCCCAGGTGTTTGAAGTATCCATTGTTATGGAACCCATGCTATGTGTATTGGGGTGGATAGAGGGAGAGGGTAAGCCAAAATACATCAGACTAGCAATTCTGAGATGCCTCTTTCAGGCTAGGAAACTTATAGCCCAGAAGTGGCAATCTTCTACCCCTCCATCTAGTAGGGAATGGGAACAGAATATGAATGTGGTGATTCTCAAGGAAAGGACGTCATACATTAGACAAGGAGCCTTTAAGAAATGTGATAAGATCTGGAAAATGTGGAGCGAGAAAAAGAAAAATGGAAGTACTAATGTATAAATGTGAAAGGGTTGATAAATTAAATGTAGTGAAACAAGAAATTAATATAGATGAGAGAGGAATGGAGTGAATAGTGTTGGGTGTTTTGAAATGTACGGTAGTGTGTGAGATGCAGGATTAGTGGAATAGAGATGATAGAGGGTAAATAATAATTTATAGGGACTTATGACACTAGCTACGAAGGAGGGGATCCTACTTCTTTTCGTTCGTTCTTTATTATATTCTATTGTTATATTGTCTTTCCCCTTTGTTGCTTCCTTTTTTAAATCTTAAATGTCTGAAAGTAATGATTGTTTTGTAAATTTGTAAAATAAACCAATAAAGATATAAAGTAAAAAAAAAAAGGAGAGGGCTAGTGCTAGCAGGGGGGATAGATATGTGCTGGGGGACTCTACGGCATGGGAGAGAGCTACTGTTGGGGGAGTCAGATATGAGCTTGGTGGTGCTTCGGGAGGGGAGAGGGCTAGTGCTTGAAGGGGGGGGGGGGGTTCAGATATGTGATATGTGGTGCTTTGTGAGAGGAGAGAGCTAGAGCTAGCAGGGTGGGGGGGGGGGTCAGATATGTGCTGGGGGGTGCTTTAAGAGGGCAGAGGGCTAATGCAAAGGGGGTCGGATATGTGCTATGTGGTGCTTTGGGAGGAGAGAGAACTAGAGCTAGAAAGGGGGGGCACTTTGGGATAGGAGAGCGCTAGAGTTAGCAGGGGGGCTTGGATATGTGGTGGGGGCGCTTTGGAAGGGAAGAGGACTTGTGCTAGCTGGGGGGGTTCCGATATGTGCTAGGGGAATGCTTTGGGAGGCGAGAGAGCTAGAGCTAGCAAGGGGGGGTCAGATATGTGCTGGGGGCACTTCGGGAGGGAAGAGGGCTAGTGCAAGATGGGGGTGGGGAGTCGAATATGTGCTGGGGCGGCGCTTGAAGAGGGGAGAGGGCTAGTGCAAGGGTGGTCAGATATGTGCTGGGGGGCACTTGGGGGGGTCGGATATGTGCTGGGGGTGCTTTGTGAGGGGAGTGGGCTAGTGCAAGAAGAGGGGTAGGGGGTCAGATATGTGCAGGGAGGGTGCTTTGAGAGGGGTAAGGGGGGTAGGAGGGGTTAGATATGTGCTAGGGTATTTTGAGAGGGCAGAGGGCTAGTGCAAGAAGGGGGGTGGGGGGTCAGATATGTGCATGGGGGTGCTTTGAGAGGGCTAGTGCAAGGGGGGTGGGGGTTAGATATGTGCTACGGTGCCTTGAGAGGGCAGAGGGCTAGTGCAAGAAGGCAGTAGGGGGTCAGATATGTGCTGGGGGGTACTTTGAGACGGCTAGTGTAAGGGGGTAGGGGGGTTTTATATGTGCTAGGATGCTTTGAGAGGGGAGAGGGCTAGTGTAAGGGGGGTGGGGGGTTATATATATGCTAGGATGCTCTGAGAGGGGAGAGGGCTAGTGCAAGGGGGGTAGGGGGGTCGAATATGTGCTGGGGGTTGTGCTTTGAGAGGGGAGAGGGCTAGTGCTAGAAGCGGTTGTCAGATTTAAAATCCAACCCACACTTCTAGCATAAGTACCTTCCCCTGCCAAAGCGCCACCCCCAGCACATATCCTCTTAACCCCCCCAATCACTACACATTTTTTAAGTTGTTCTCCTTCCCAGTCACTCTCTCCCCCTCCCCTGTCCATCTACAGAGCGTAATAAAAACTTTCTACAGACCTCGATCAGCGTGTTCCTATTCCCCCCTCCTCCTGTGTGTGTGTGTGTAAACAGAGCGGAGAAGGAGGAGAAGGGGACAGCTTTGATCCACCATGCTGAAACAGGCTGCCGTCAGGGAGAGGAGACAAATCAGATGGCCGAGCAGACTTGGTGCAGTCCAGTGTGAATAATGTGCCTGGGTCTCCGGAAGATGAAAACCTGAACACATAATTTAAAAACCGGACTGTCTGGAAGAAAACCAGACAGGTGGCAACCCTACAGGGGATAGTGTCTGCCCATGCCCCTGGTGATGGATGCTTATTATGCCATTTTTTTGTGACAGGCATGGCCATGAATGGGTAGGTGGGGGCCTGGATGCATATAAAAGCAGAAGGGATGCCTGTAATATATTCAGGCACCTTGCAAGGAGAATGGTCACTGTGGACAGTTACACAAACATAGGGGAGCACCTTTATTTCAGTAGCATAAGTTATACTAGAGGAATGCTTCTCAGGAGGGGGGTTCTCTTGTCTACTGGAACACCGCTAGATATTGTTGAAGTGGTGGTGCTTGGGGGGTGATTGTTTATGGTGCTCTCTTTTCTCTGCCCCAAGGATAACTTTACCCCTGTGAATATTGACTACATGGCTACTCTGAAGACAGATGTAGGTTTGTCCCCCCCCCCCATTATTCACACTCTACTTGTCACCAAGCTTATTTTTGGTAGGTTCCCATACTTGGGTTAATTTGATTTAACCACTTGCCGACCGCCTAACGTATATGTACCGCACCAGGTCGGATTTATTGTGTGAAATCTTGTACCTATACGTCATTTTGTGCAATAGCCACTGGGTGGCATGTTCGCACCGCCGGAGGCGTGATGCACTCTGATTGGACAGATGGGGAGCCAATCAACGGGTCCAGCGGACCCGATGTCTGCCGGCCACCTGCGATCGTTCCCGAGTGAGGCAGAATGCCGGTCTACCTATGTAAACAAGGCAAATTGGCATTCTGACAGGAGAAGATAGAGATTTTGTGTTCCTGCTAAGCAAGAACACCGATCTCTGTCTTCACCCAGTCAGAGGAACCCCCACACAGTTAGCAAGCACCCTCTAGAGACACATTTAACCCTTTGATCGCCCCATGTTAACCCCTTCCCTGCCAGTGTCATTAATACAGTAACAGTACATATTTTTAGCACTGATCACTGTAATAATGTCACTGGTCCCCAAAAAAGTGTCAAAAGTGTCAGTTTGGTGTCCGATTTGTCCGCTACAATGTCCCAGTCCCTCTAAAAATCGCTGATCGCCGCCATTACTAGTAAAAAAAAAATTTAAAAATTAAAAATGAAATAAAAATATCCTATAGTTTGTAGACACAATAACTTTTGCGTAAACCAATCAATATACGCTTATTGGGATTTTTTTTTACCAAAAATATGTAGCAGAATACATATGGGCCTAAATTGATGAAGAAATTAGATTTTTTACATTTTGTTTTATTGGATTTGTTTTATAGCAGAAAGTAAAAAATATATATATATATTTTTTAAATTGTCGTTCTTTTTTTTGTTTTTAGTGTAGAAAATAAAAACCGCAGAGGTGATCAAATACCACCAAAAGAAAGCTCTATTTGTGAGAAAAAAGGACATCAGTTTTTTATTTTGGTACAGGGTTGCACGACCGCACAACCCTATAGAGGTACTCTTGATAAAACCAAGAATTTGCCTTGCTGTAAAAAATTGCAATGATATGCACCTGTCAAACAGGTGCAGAAAAAATGGTCTTTGGGTGTCGGTGGTGCCTTCCCACCGTAACCCTATAGAAGTACTCTTGATGTAAGCAAGAATTTGCCTTGCTGTAAAAAATTGCTATGATATGCACCTGTCAGAGAGGTGCAGAAAAATTGGTCTTTGGCTGTCTGTGGTGCCTTCCCACTGTAACCCTATAGAGGTACTCTTGATGAAAGCAAGAATTTGCCTTGCTGTAAAAAATTGCAATTATATGCACCTGTCAGACAGGTGCAGACAAATTGGTCTTTGGGTGTTAATTGGGTGTGCCCATGAAACCTATACCAAAAACATTCTTCCAGATGAAATGATTGAACACCCTAAAAGCTAGGCAGCCTCAAAGTTCTGCAGAGATTCCACATCCCAAAAAGACTTAATCAGTGACATCGGCATCAGGGGCTTCATAACTGGTAATCCAGGACTGATCCAGGACTGATTCATTTTTATAAAAGTCAAAAGGTCCACAGAGTCTGTGGACAGACGCGTTCTATGATCAGTAACGAAACCTCCTGAATGCTCGCTCTGAAAGCACACTGGATGCAGGGCAGCCCGACAACTCAATAGCATACTGGGCAAGTTCTGGCCAGTGGTCAATTCTCATGACCGAGTAAGCCAGTGGATCGTCAGCTGGAAAGCTCTCCGTCTCTGTTTTGGCCCCAAGGTAATCGTCCCCCATGTGATGCAGACGCTGCCGATGGGATGTGGTGAGGGCTAAAAAAATTCCGAAATGCCTCACTTAGGCGGATACCTTCTCCAACGCTCCTTTCTTGACCAACGGAAGACTCAAAACGCCTACTAGAGTCAGGAAAAACATTCAATAAAATCCTCTTTAATGTGTCCTCAAGAGATTTTATCCTCTGCACTCTCTGTGGGGACAGGATGAGTTCAGAGACCTTCCCCTTATAACAGTGGTCAAGGAGGGTTGCCAACCAGTAATCATCCTTCTCCTTTATGCCACATATTCTTGGGTCCTTTCGCAGGCTTTAAAGCATGAGGTTGCCCATGTGCCTCAAATTTGCAGAGACTTGAAAAGCAGACTCCTCGGGGTCACTCAGGATGACAGCATCTGGAACTTCCTCCTCACAGCCACGTACTACTCCCATGGGTCCTGGGGTTGGAAAGCCATCGCTTACAGATTGATGCATGCCTTCCTCTTCTTCAAAGCCTATGAAAGTGGCAGAATCCTCCTCCCCTCTTTCCTCCTGTGTGTTCTGTGACATAGGAATGATGGTGTCTGCATAAAGTGGGCCTTGAGAGGAGAGGAAGTCCTCCTCTTCCTCCCGCTGCTCTGCCTCCAGTGCTCTGTCCATAATGCCACGCAGAGTCTGCTCCAGCAGGAACACAACAGGGATTGTGTCACTGATGCATGCACTGTCACTGCTCACCATCCTTGTGGCCTCCTCAAATGGTGACAATACAGTGCATGCATCCTTAATGATCAGCCATTGGCGTGGGGAAAAAAAGCTGAGTCGGCCTGAGCCTGACGTCGTGCCGTACTGACACAAGTACTCATTGACGGCCCTCTGCTGCATGTATAGCCGCTGCAGCATGTCACAAATCAGGTGGTTTACGGGCAGGTGGAATTCCAGCTGAATTTCAGCCAACCGAGCACTGGCTGTGTATGACCGCCTGAAATGGCTACAGACTCTTCTGGCCTGCTTTAGTACATCTTGCAACCCTAGGTACGTACTTAGGAAACGCTGCACCACCAAATTGAGGACATGTGCGTGTCAACTTTCCCTGTCTATGGGCGGACAGGAGGTTTGAGCCATTATCGGACACCACCATTCCTGGCTCCAGCTGGCTTGGTGTGAACCACCTCTAGGCCTGTCCTTGCAGAGCTGCAAGAATCTCTGTTCCGGTGTGGTTCCTGTCCCATAAACACACCAGCTGAAGCACTGCATGGCACCGTTTAGCCTGACTCTGGGAAAAGCCCTTTGAAAGCTTAGGGGGTACCTGATGTTCATAGGACAATTCTGCAGAGGAGGGCATGGAGGTGGCGGAGGAGGAGGAGGGGGTAGAGCTCACAGGTCTGGCATCATCACCACCAGCTGTATGGAGACGTGGGGGCACAACAAGCTGCAGCACTGAGCCCTGTTCTGCATCCTTTTGAGTTGCAAGCAGCATTACCCAGTGTGCTGTGAATGAAATATATCGTCCCTGCCCATGCTTGCTGGACCACGTGTCAGCAGTAAGGTGGATTTTATAGCTGACTGCCTTGCCCAACGATGCCAGAACATTCCCTTCCACGTGATAGTAGAGAGATGGGCCTTACGGCCTTACGTGAAAAGTAGTATCAACTGGGAACCTGCCGTTGTGGTACAGCACATTGTGCGAATTCACGGAAGGGGGCAGAATCCACCAGGCTGAAAGGCAGAAGTTGGAGATCCAACAGCTTTGACAAGCTTGTATTCAGGTGCTGGGCATGTGGGTGGCAGGGACTGTATTTTTTTTCCGCTGCAGAAGTTGGGACAGAGAAATTTGCTGACTACAGTCTACAGCTGGTGGTGTGCTGCTGGTAGATGAGCTGCTAGGACCTGGGGCACCCTGTGCTATACCATCATCCCTGTCAGTGGAGGCTGCTGAAAGGTAATGATCACTGGGGCAGACTGAAGTGGCTAAAAGAGGAGGAGGGACAGATTTGTGCCCATTTTGTGTGGCTTTTAGGTGAGTTGGACGCTAAATGCCTTGTTAGGCATGTGGTACCCAAATGGTTGGTGTTTTTGCCACATTTCATGTGCCTGTGACACAGTTTGCAGATAGCAACAGTGCGATCTGCTGCAGATGTTCTGAAAAAGGCCCAGACAGCTGAGCTGTGGGGAGTGGGCCGGGAGATAACAGCTGCAGAATGTGATGGAATAGGGTGGCTGCTCTCTATTATTTCTTGATGCCAACCTCCTTGGGGTTGTGCCGCCTCACCTTCAGTTTCCTGCTCTGCTCTATCTGGCACCCAAGTCGCATCAGTGACCTCATCATCATCATCTCCATCTCCTCCATCTTCATCATTACCACTGGAGACAACTTGGCAATACGCTGTGGCTTGGGGAACATGAATGCTAATTTGTCTACCAGTGTTCCTCCCTCTCTCTAGGCTTATGTTTCTGTCATCCTCAACCTCAGAACCAGCATCTGAATCCAGTAATGGCTGGCCATCATCACGGAGCAAATGGCTGACGCTGTGGTCAAATAACTCAACTAACTCCTCAATGGCTGATGTTAGGGCTATGGCAGGAATAGATGGGGACAAGGAGGCAGGTTTATCCACTCTGGCAACTGCAGGGGACTGCACACTTGTTGTGTGACATAGGATGAGGAGGATGAGGAAGGTTTAGTAAGCCAGTCCACCACCTCCTCTGCATGCTGTGGCTGGATAGCATTGGCAAACTCACTAAACAGAGGAAATAATGCCCTGCCTGAGGACTGACCACCACGTCCACCTTTGCCTGTGGACACATTTGTTGCTGGCCCCCTTACAGTGCCAAGGGAACATCTGCCTCTCCTTGTTGTTCTCCTAGACATTATTGGGAGGGAGGGGGCGGTGCTCATAAGCAAATGTAAAGGAGAAGTTGAAATCTGTACGTAGATGCACTTTAATCAATGTAAAGAGGTGTTTGGTGCACTTTAATTTGAGTACTCACACTATACAGACACACTCCATGAATATAATATTCTGCAATATAATGCGCCAAACGTACGTGACGCACAGAACTATATGGCAGTAACGCACACAGAAGTAAATGGCGTTAAACTGGCAGTAACGCACAAAACTATATGGCGTTAAACTTATAGTAACGCACACATAACTATATGGTGTTAAACTGGCAGTAACGCAAGCAAAATGATATGGCGTTAAACTGGCAGTAACGCGCGCAAAACTATATGGCGTTAAACTGGCAGTAACGCACACAGAAGTAAATGGCGTTAAACTGGCAGTAACGCACAAAACTATAAAGCTCATAGTTTTATAGCTTTATAGTTAGTAAGGATGAATAAAGACACCAGTCCATCCAGTTCAACCTGAGTGAGGTGTCTACAATTGTCCCTATCCCTGTACATTGCACACTCACATCGGTCCCTACCCTCAAGGAGCCCACAATCCAAGGTCCCCATTCATATACTAGGGCCAATTTTTTTTTTGGACAGAAGCCAATTAACCTACCTGATTATTTTTAGGATTGTGGGAGGAAACCGGAGTACCCGGAGGAAACCCACACAGGCACAGGGAGAACATGCAAACTCCAGGCAGGTAGTGTCGTGGTTGGGATATGAACCAGCGATCCTTCTTACTGCTAGGTGAGAGTGCTAACCACTACACCACTGTGCTTCATAATATTGTCATTGATGTCTTGGTGTGTTGTCAGGTCCAGAGCAGGTCATCACTGGAAATAGCAAGAGAACCCATTATTTCCAGTTGTTCACAGCAGTTAACAGCAACAGTGATAATTCGAAGCTGTGCTAAATTTTTCTTTGTGTGTTTGTGGTTAATAAGGGCTTTCTTCTCTCATACTGTCTAAAGCTTCGTACACAGGATCGGGTTTTCCGCAGGCAAAGCTACTTTAACGTACTACGAGCCGATAAAGAGGAAGTTCAATTGTCAGGCGCCACCCTTTGGGCTCTTCTGCTAATTTCGTGTTAGTAGAAGTTTGGTGAGTGTTGATTTGCGCTTTTCATTTTGCGCTTTTCATTTTGCGCTTTTCAGTTCGTTTCTGAATGGCCGTTCGTCAACCAGACATGTTGTGGAATTGGTAGAGATAACGTGTTATTTATTATTGACCTTGGAGTTATTGCTTTGACCCAAGTCCAGTCCAGGAACAGGAGGATTTCTTGGACCAAAAATTGGTTGCTTTATTAACCACTTTAATATCGGGCTATAGTCATATGACATGCGCAGATGGGATCTCCCATCCTGGGCGGGCGTCATATGACGTCCTAGGCTTCTCGCCGCTCCTGTGGGCCCCCTGGGGCCCCAGAGGTCCCGAAGAATGGTGATTGGGATGACGGATGTCCCTCAGACATAGCCCATCCCAGATCCGTGTAAAGAGCCAATAAAAAATGTCTCTTTACCACGTGACCGGCTGTGTCCAATCACAGCCGGTCACATGTACTGCCCACGTGCATTGCGCCCCCCTAGGGCGTGCGCAGAGCGGCGATTGGGGATAGAGCAGCTTGTCACCCTGACACAGCCAAACTTCGATCGCAGTAAGGAGCCAATAAAATTGGCTCTTTACCACATGACCGGCTGTGTCCAATCATAGCCGTTCACAGAATGTCAACAAACCACGGTAAGATGTTACCGGGTTCTCCTCCTCACACACCGATCGTGTGTGAGAAGGAGATTGTGGTAACATCTCATTACCGCTTACAGTGTATACCAACCACACTGAATGCCCTCCTAATAAAGAGGACCTGTCACCAGCCATCAAAGTACCCGTCACAGTCCATCAAAGTACCTGTCACCACCCATCAAAGTACCTGACACAGCCCATCTGAGTACCTGAGTACCGGTCACTGCCCATCTGAGTACCTGAGTACCTGTCACAGCCCATATGAGTACATGAGTACCTGCCACAGTCCATCTGAGTACCCGAGTACCTGAGTACCTGAGTACCTGTCACAGCTCATCTGAGTACCCGAGTACCTGAGTACCTGTCACAGTCCATCTGAGTACCCGAGTTCCTGTCACAGCCCATCTAAGTACCCGAGTACCTGTCACAGTTCATCTGGGTACTGGAGTACCTGTCACAGTCAATCCGAGTACCCGAGTACCTGTAACAGTCCATCTGAGTACCTGTCACAGCCCATCTGAGTACCTGTCACAGCCCCTCTGCGTACCTGGCCCTGTACCCTTCTGAGTACCAGTCACCAGCCCATCAGAGTACCCGAGTACCTATATGTAGAACATCAGAGTACCCGAGTACCTGTCACCAGGCCACCAGAGTACCCGAGTACCTGTCACCAGGCCATCAGAGTACCCGAGTACCTGTCTCCAGCCCATGAGAGTACCTCTCACCAGCCCATGAGAGGAAGTTAGGAAATATTGCGCTGAGTATGAGTGAATTATGTGGATGCTGCAAACATTGCCGATAGACTAACAGAAAAATTAGTTTGGAAAAATTGTGTATGTTGTGCTAGGATGGTGGTATACGTATAAATTCACCCCTACATATAGTTTGCATACATATAGGTTATGTTAAAAACGTAAATATATATCATAAATTATATAAATTATGTTTTATATAAAAATATATATACATATATATATATATATATATAAAAAGGCAGTTATAAAACTGAATAAAACGTGAATAGGTAACTGTGAAAGTGATCATGTGACTGATCAGTCACATGATCACTTTCACAGTTACCTATTCACGTTTTATTCAGTTTTATAACTGCCTTTTTATATATATATATGTATATATATTTTTATATAAAATATAATTTATATAATTTATGATATATATTTACGTTTTTAACATAACCTATATGTATGCAAACTATATGTAGGGGTGAATTTATATGTATACCACCATCCTAGCGCAACATACACAATTTTACCAGCCCTTGAGAGTACCTGTCACCAGCCCATCAGAGTAACCGAGTACCTGTTACCAGCCCATCATACCTGAGTACCTATCTGCAGCCCATGCCTCATAGAATATACATTGGGGTGTTTGCTTTCCAAAATGGGGTTTTGTGGGTAATTCCACTGTCCTGGTGCTCAAGGACCTTCAAAAGTGTGATAGGTAGGAATGAAATGAGATGTGTAATTTATGCTCCTAGCACGCTTGCAGGTACTACTTCAATGATGGGCCTCTCTATGTGGCCAGGCTGTGTAAAAGTCTCACACATGTGGTATCGCCATACTCAGGATGAGTAGCAAAATGTGTTTTGGGGTGTAATTTTTGCTATATACATGCTGTGTTAGAAATATCTTATAAATTGACAACTTTGTGTAAAAAAAAAAAAAAGATTTTCATTTTCATTCCACGTTTTCTGAAGACTTGTGTAAAAAAAAAATAACCTTTCAAAAGACTCATAATGCCTCATAGAATATACGTTGGGGTGTTTTTTTTCAAAATGGGGTCATTTTGTGGGTAATTCCATTGTCCTGGTGCTCTAAAGCCTTCAAAAGTGTAACAGATGTAATTTATGCTCCAAGAACGCCTGACGTTGCTCCCTGCATGTTGGGCCTCTGTATGTGGCCAGGCTGTGTAAACGTCTCACACATGTGGTATTGCCATATGCGGGAGGAGTAGCAAAATGTGTTTTGGGGTGTCATTTTTGCTATATACATGCTTTGAGTTAGAAACATCTTAGAAACTGACCACTTTGTGTAAAAAAAAAATATGTTTTAATTTTCTTTGCACGTTTCCGAAGACTTGTGGAAAAAAATTAACCATTCAAAAGACTCATTATGCATCATAGAATAGACGCTGGGGTGTTTGCTTTCCAAAATGGGGTCATTTTGTGGGTAATTCCACTGTCCTGGTGCTCCAGGGCCTTCACAAATGTAATAGGTCGTTAGGAAATTAGAGGTGTCATTTATACTCCTAGAACCCATGATGGTGCTCCCTGAATGTTGGACCTCTCTGTGTGGTCAGGCTGTGTAAAAGTCACACACATGTGGTATCGACATACTCGGGAGGAGTAGCAGAATGTATTTTGGGGTGTAATTGGAAGTATGTTATTATGACAATTTTGTGAAAAAAAAAAAATAATTCTTAATTTTCCCAAGAATTGGGGGAAAAAATTACAACTTCAAAAAACTCACCATGCCTCTTACTAAATACCTTTGACTGTCTACTTTTCAAATTGGGTCATTTGGGGGGGGGGGGGGGGGGGTATTTGTACTTTCCTGACATTTCAGGGCCTCAAGAAATGAGATGTCAGTGCATCAGATGTGATCAGGTGTGATCAATTTTTAATGATTTGCACCATAGCTTGTAGACTCTATAACTTTCACAGAGACTAAATAATATCCACTAATTTGGGTTATTTTTACCAAAGAGATGTAACAGTATAAATTTTGGCCCAAATTTATGAACAAAAATGACTTATTTGCAAAATGTTATCATAGAAACCAAAAAAAGTGGGGTTTTTTTTGCAAAATTTTCGCTCTTTTTTCACTTATGTCGCAAAAAATGAAAAACCCCACAACACCATTATCCCGTAGTTTTTAAGATCAAATATACAACTATGTTGGTGTCCCTTGTTAATTTTACATTGTATTTTTTTAAATGTAACTGCCTACTCCCAAACTGTCATTTGAAGTAAAACACATAGCCAAGTATTATTCTCCACAATTTTTTTATTGTGCATTAAAAAAAGAAAACAAATAAAATTAGACATTCTATCTATAGAACTTAACCAAAAAAGTGCATTCTATGCATCCAAAAAATGTAATAAAAGCCAATACCAAGAGTTGGTGAAAGCAGGGGTCCGTTATCCAGAGATAATTCCAAAAATCATCTGGATTATTCTACTGGAGCTCCCGCAGCAAAGGCATATGGCATAATTGGTCACAATTAACCACTTCAATACAGCACATTTATACACCCTTCCTGCCCAGACCAATTTTTAGCTTTCAGCACTCTCACACTTTGAATGCCAATTACTCAGTCATGCAACACTGTACCCAAACAAAATTTTAATCATTTTTTCATACAAATAGAGCTTTCTTTTGGTGGTATTTAATCACCACGTTTACAATACATGCCTTTACTACACTACATAAATGTAAGTGCAATATGTACAAATATCTTTCCCATTAAAGCAGTATATACGGAATTATGCTATGGATCTTCCTCTTTTTTTCTCTTCATAAATGAATATTTGTGACGGTGAGGGGAGATTTAAGCAGGATTTCTTCTGTTGATCTGAGTGTACCATCTGGATCATCTGGGATAGAGACCCTGGCTGGGGGATAAGCCACAGGCCCTTTGGATCTCCTTAAAAAAGAGATCTAATCAGCTGGTAAGCTGCAGTTATTTTATTGGTGAAGGATCTTTTCCTTTGGTGTATTCCATCACATCTCTGAGGGTGTTGAGTGCAGCGTCACCATCAAAGTTTTAACTGTGGACTCTTTACCATATTTTGTGGACTTTGTGCATATTTTATATTTTTTCTTTTTCACATTTTCATTTATTTATGAAATTAGTTTTTTGAGTTTGGGATTTTATACACTTTTTATTAACCTTTCTTCATTGATATTTGTCACGCTGATATTTTTTTGAGCTAATAATGATCGATTAATGCCAAATGCTTGTTAGCAGAGTTTTGATCACATTGCAATCATTATTATCACTTCGTTAATATATCACGTATATAATTTTCAGCGCAGCTAGTTTTTCCACTTGTATTGTATTGTGTGTATCTCACATTAAGTTGCAGCAGAATTTTTTTTTATTTTATTTCACTTCAGAATTAGTTTACAAATTTTAGACAGCGCTGTTTTCCCACCATTCACATTTTAATCACAAGGTGTCACAATCACAAGGTGTCACAGGAATAGGAGGTGGAGGGGGTATTGCCTTTTTTCCACCAAAGTTCAGAAGGTATTGCATTCTCACCACTGCATTCTCTAATTGTTCATTTTTTTTATGATTTTTTTTTAGTTGTGGTAACAAAACCATACTTCCCTCCCAAGAATAAAATTTATAATTATAAAATAAAAGGGTTAGCATGCAACCATCCTACTACTCAACTTCAGGAAAGTAAAGAATTTTTTGACAATATCACAGAGAAAACTGTTTTCCCTTTGAAAGACTCTGTTAGAATCCTGATCACAGGCTTATTATCACATGCTTACTGAGGTGTTATAGCGTTGGTTGTATTAAGTATTTCTGGGGTTAAGTGTATTTTCCTATTTAGTTGTAGTACCTAGCTAATGCTTCCCAGCAGAAGTGATGCTGCCTGAGAAGCTAGGGTTAACTCTGCTAGCCAGACTTTCCGTGGTTTTTATGCAGAGCCCTGCCCCCTGCTGGACCTGGGATCAGGTTTGTAGCACAGGGAGCCTATGGACCTAGCTTTGTAGGAAGAGAGAGAGGAAGTAAAAAGTAACTGTGTTCTCACATTGTCACTAGGCGTGAGGGGACAATAATGGCTATGCTGGTGGAGCAGAACACATGCTCTGTGGAATCCCCTCAAAAATATTTGATTTATACGGAAGAAGAAGGTATGTGGTTACACAGGATGAGTACTCCCCAGTAAATTTCTCAGTGAATCAAGTGGAACTGTGCAAGGCAATGGCTCACTTCTAAGTTGGGGTGCCAACTTAATGCTGACTTTCGCATTACCACGACCCCCGCACCTCTGTTCTCGGGAATTAGTGAGTGCATTCATGGGGGTCCCCACATTGAATGATATGCCCAACCCACAGTCTTATCTCCATTAAAAGTAACATATGAGCTATTCTTAGATATTCAGTATGATACTAAGTACACGTGCTAGCTTTTAATGATGGCTGTTTTAGCCTCAACCTTCTGTGTCCACTTTGGAGAAACAGACCGTTCCCACTATAATTGACAGTTGGCACTGACCTCTGCTCCTACCGTGTTAATTCTCCCATACTCTACCCGGTTGACCTTGGTTTTTAGGCAACCAGGAGTACGTATTTCCTCCTGTTCAAAGCAGAGTAGAAGAACTGTGGATCAGTCTCCTCAAAGGCACTCAATAATAACAGTAGGCATGTAATGTACTTTTATTGGCAAACTCATAGATAAATAGAGGTTTAGCAGCTCACATGATTGCTATGGGGTCTGGATGAATCAGGGCCCAGGATTAGAACTCCATTATGTGTTTTAGTTTAGAGCAGCTGCTTTTATGTATTTAACTATAAGCACTGTGACAGTTTGACATTCTGTTACTGTGTAAAGTTGTGTAGCCTGGTTTACAGAGCTGACAGAGGAGGAGCAGCCACACACATCTGACTGTCAGATTACTATTCACATTGATGCCCTTGATCATGCTTGTGGGAAGAATTTAGTGTCTGTGCAGTGACAGGTGCTATGTACAGACAGCTGCAGGTAAGACTGCAATTGCTGAGAAAAGCCACTGTTAAGCCCGCTCTCTGCCCGGTAGGGGCACACGAGGATGTGAAATGCTAGATACCCTGGAGGATTGTGGGCAGTGTAGTTTGCTACAGACTGAGCTATCTCCAAAAGGCATTGGGCTGGAGGGAGAGGAAGGAGGAGGAGAAGTTTGGTTCCCAGGCAGAAAGGGAGAAACATGCAGGACATTTTGGAGGGATGAAGAGTGCATAAGATTGTCAGCAGACTGCTCACCATACAATAGAGATGGGGAGAAGGGTCTGTGACAGACAGTTGGTGATATTAGAGAATTTCTCGGATGCCGACAGAGCTACTGCCTGGTCCAGCATAAGGACGCTGCAGATACTGACTGGTCATGCTGACAACAGAGAACAGGAGGAGATCATCTGCTGACACAGAGTTGGTAAGAGGCCACTGGCTGACCCTGCACTACACTTTGACTAAAGAAGGACGGCATTGTCCTCAAGAAACCCAGTGTCATTGTCAGTGTCTGCATCAGTTTTTAAAGAGACACTATTCTGAGTGCCCCCCATAACAGTTAGATCCCAAAAATGGCCAGCTGAAGAGATAGAGTAGAACATCACTGACTGCTGAACTGTTGTTTTTTTAAAGCCTCTCCTAGTTAGGGTTGCCCAGTATAGGGTTTAGGAGGGGGTTGTGCTTTATATCAATTATTGTTTCTGCAGAGTTTTTCTCTCACGGTTTAACCATTGCAGTATAGCCTTCTTACTGTTTAACCATTTCAGTATGTTTCTTCCACATCATCCTGGGAAGAAGTCCATTGGACACCACATGTCGGAAGCGATTTCAAATACTAGAAATGACATCATCACGCAGGCTGGAAGTGCCGCAGTGGCAAGCCTGAGTGAGGTTTACAGGCTTTTATAACATGTTTGTAAGTGAATTGGTGTATAATAAATACTGAATTTTTTGTAATTTTGCTGCACTATCGGCCCTTATTGATATCTTTACATGGGGGGGGGGGGTCCTAATATTGAGGAATGGAAGATCGGGAGGAGTGCTGATGACAAGATTTTTTTAGAAAGGAGCATTTACATACTAGAAGTTGGTAAGGTGCATGGAGTGACCACATAGAGACTAATTGGCTTGGAAACACATTTCCATGGTGTTTATAAGATAGCACATGATTTTGCATGCTAATGTGAGTGGTTATGGCACCATTGTACAATTTCTAATTTTTAAAGTGGTATTACACTATATATTTCATATTTATATATATTATTAGTAGTACAAATTATACTTTGTGAGAAATGTTTTTTTGCTGTATCACACTATATGTTTAAAATTTCTTTATGAGAACTTCTGACACCTATTTCGAGTAGAGGGAAGATCATTCCAGAGAGCATATAAAAGGCACATAGGAGAGCTACATTGGAGTCCTATAGAAGACTGATTTTAAATTTGGAGGGTAAAGGTGTGTATACATATGCAATTTGTGGTTATTGAAGGCACTTTTGAGAATTTTTTATGTAAGTATATTAAAAGAATGCAGTTGGTGCACACGTGAGTTGGACATACTACATTATGTGGTTATTTTTTTCTTTCTTTTTCAATATTAATCATCGAGTGGAGCAATATTAAAGACCTGAAACCAGTGAGGATGGTGTGGAATCCATGTTTTCTATATTGGACTAAAAGGGGTTCAGGATCACCCGAATGACATTTCTTTGGACTGGGGTTTGAAGGATTTTAATAGTTAGTACTGACCTTATATCTGAAGCATTGAGAACTACCTAGGAATTTTCCTTGCTGGAGAGTACACAATTTTTAATTTTTTTTAAATGCTATGTGAATGGGGAATGTAGCAAATATAAAGTAGGTGTTATCCCAATTTGGTGAGAAAATGGACATTTACTTTACAGGTTAACTGTGTATTGCTAACAGCCATCTAGCCTACATAGTACACACATAATGCAAACCAGTATGTGACATGCTTTCAGACTTACCTATAATACCCAAAACAGTTTGGATATGCTAATGATACCCAGGTAAGCTAGCTATATTGTAACAAATACTTTCTTGTGCAATGGTTACCTGTCATCCGAGAGCAGTGATGGGAGCGTTTTCTACTGCAAAATTTTGGGGACAACAGTCCTCCTCTCTCAAGCAGTTCTCGTTTTTTTTCCTAATCTCGTAATATACAAAACTGTTTAAAGTAGAACTATACTGCATCTAAACACTGCAACCCAAAAAATTAGATTTAATTCATATTTAATATTCACAGCAAACTCGCCCATCCATGTCTCCATTAGATATGTGCTATTAGTTTCGTACGAATTTCCGGAAATTCGTACATTCGGACGAATCCGAAATATGAATTTTTATGCATACGAATTCTGTACGAAATTTCATTGACGAATTTCGGATCCAAATTTACAGAAACGTGATTGGTGTTTTGCTCACCAATCACTCAGAGGAAGTCAGCACAGCACAGGGATGGTGAGAACCCCTCATAATGATAAATTCATCATAACAAACTTTCGTTATTTTAATGAAAAGTTTACGAATCTAACAAAAATTCGTATTTTTTTTTATACGAAGCGGAATGGAATGAAACAAAACAAATTTTTTGATGGCGCCCATGTCTAGTCTCCATGCTTTATTTTGCTGAGAAATCACTTTGAAAAACACTCTCTAGCATTTCTGGGCATGACCATCTTGAGTAAGGGCAGATGATGCATCATTTAGTTCCTGGAATCTGCCCTTAGCTCAGGCATGCAAGCAGGAGATGTGCTTAGCTGGGAATGCCCCCCCCCCCCGCTTGAAGACCCCTGGGATGTATGACATAATTTGCCTGGAGACCATGATGTAACTGAAAAATAGTAAAAAATAAAAAAGTTTAACGCAAGTAAGTTATATATTTTCCTATCTTTTTACCAATGCTAGCAGTATGAGGATTAAAAATAGTCAATGTTAATTGAGAGAGTGAGGTTCCAAGTTGGTATTGCATACACACGATCTGACTTTTTAGGCAACAAACATGAACGTAGTGACGTTTCAACGTACTGATGACACTTCAAAAGAGGACGTTCGAATACTCCAGCGCCACCTTTGGTTAACTTCTATATTGTTGTCTGATCTTTTGCATTGGTTCTGAGCATGCGTGTTTGTACAAAAGTCCGATGGTTTTGTGTACACACGGTTGGACTTTTCTCTATCAGACTTTTGTTGGCAGAAAGTTGGTCCGTTCGCACAGCCAACAAAAGTCCAATGAAAACTGAAAAAGTTGGTCCAAAAAAAAAAGTTGGTATTTTTATTATAAATTTTATTTTTTTACTAGTAATTGCGGTGATCAGCAATTTTTAGTGGGAGTGCGACATTGCGGTTGAGAGATTGGACACTTTTGACACTTTTTTGGGGACAGAAATGGATCGATATCCCACTCCTTAGTATCCACATTTATACAGCGATCAGGAGCTAAAAATAGCCACTGATTACTGTATAAATGTCACTGGCAGGGGAGGGGTTAACACTAGGGGCGATCAAGGGGTTAAGTGTTCCCCTGGGGAGTGTTTCTAACTATGGGGGGAGTGTACTGACTGGAGGAGGAGATAGATCGCTGTTCTTGATCAGTAGGAACAGCAGATCTTTCTCTACTTCCCTGACAGTATGGGGATCATTCTGTTTACATTGACAGATTCTCGTTCTACGGCGATTCGCACAGGGGAGCCAACGACGGAGGCTGGTCGGCAAGTTGTTAAAGCAATGTACAGTATTTAAGACAGATATCGATTCTCCCCGACCAAAAGTGGGTCAGTTATATATACAACAATGTTAAAAATTGTTTTTTTTGTACATATTAATAACCAAAGAATGCATTAAAATACATTTTTAATATAATTTTTATTTTGCTTTAGGCAGGGTAGATGGGTGTGTGAGTTAAGCTATGACAAACAAATATTTATTTTGATGTTGCTTTAACAGAGATAATACTCCGTTTTTATTTTGTCTCTGTGAATCACTATCATATCCATTTTGATGAGCACCTTTCCCAAGGCTCAGTGTCATTGTAGGATCAGCTTGCACATGATTATGTTCGGGATCAGCATGATCGGCTGTCACTGATTTCACTGACATCTGTCCCCACAGTGAGACAAGCTGCAACATGAATTATTAAAGACATACACATGCAGATCTGTGTCATGATTACGGCAAACAATACAGTTTTTCCACGCTATTGAGAGCTAAAGGGGGCCACGGAGGACAGCTGCTTTAACCCTTTTAGACAATCTGTTACGATTTTGCAGACACTAAAACCTGTCATGGTTTTCTGAAATTTGAAGGCCATTTGTATTGGATAATACTCAATGAATAGTTTTGCATACATTTTGTGATCATGTTTTAGATACCTGTCCATACTCCCTTTAAGTGCATATGCTACATACATAGATATACATTTGTGGTATCTATATATATATATATATATATATATATATATATATATATATATATATAGTATAGTTATTTTTTTTTTTTTTTTTTTTTTTTTAAAACATTGTTTTAACTCTTTAAAGCTAATTACAGTGCCTTGCGAAAGTATTCGGCCCCCTTGAACTTTTCAACCTTTTGCCACATTTCAGGCTTCAAACATAAAGATATAAAATTTAAATTTTTTGTGAAGAATCACCAACAAGTGGGACACAATTGTGAAGTGGAACGAAATCTATTGGATATTTTAAACTTTTTTAGCAAATAAAAAACTGAAAAGTGGTGCGTGTAAAATTATTCGGCTCCTTTACTTTCAGTGCAGCAAACTCACTCCAGAAGTTCAGCGAGGATCTCTGAATGATCCAATGTTGTCCTAAATGACTGATGGTGATAAATAGAATCCACCTGTGTGTAATAAAGTCTCTGTATAAATGCATCTGCTCTGTGATAGTCTCAGGGTTCTGTTGAAAGCGCAGAGAGCATCATGAAGACCAAGGAACACACCAGGCAGGTCCGTAATACTGTTGTGGAGAAGTTTAAAGCCGGATTTGGATACAAAAAGATTTCCCAAGCTTTAAACATCCCAAGGAGCACTGTGCAAGCGATCATTTTGAAATGGAAGGAGTATCAGACCACTGCAAATCTACCAAGACCTGGCTGTCCCTCTAAACTTTCAGCTCAGACAAGGAGAAGACTGATCAGAGATGCAGCCAAGAGGCCCATGATCACTCTGGATGAACTACAGAGAACTACAGCTGAGGTGGGAGAGTCTGTCCATAGGACAACAATCAGTCGTACACTGCACAAATCTGGCCTTTATGGAAGAGTGGCAAGAAGAAAGCCATTTCTCAAAGATATCCATAAAAAGTCTCGTCTAAAGTTTGCCACAAGCCACATGGGAGACACACCAAACATGTGGAAGAAGGTGCTCTGGTCCGATGAAACCAAAATCAAACTTTTTGGCCACAATGCAAAACTATATGTTTGGTGTAAAAGCTACACAGCTCATCACCCTCAACACACCATCCCCACTGTCAAACATGGTGGTGGCAGCATCATGGTTTGGGCCTGCTTTTCTTCAGCAGGGACAGGGAAGATGGGTAAAATTGAGGGGAAAATGGATGCAGCCAAATACAGGACCATTTTGGATGAAAACCTGTTGGAGTCCTGAAAGTGGGACGGAGATTTATCTTCCAACAAAACAATGATCCCAAACATACAGCAAAATCTACAAAGGAATGGTTCACAAATAAACGTATCCAGGTGTTAGAATGGCCAAGTCAAAGTCCAGACCTGAATCCAATCGAGAATCTGTGGAAAGAGCTGAAAACTGCTGTTTTGCAAGGAAGAATGGGCAAGAATTTCAGTCTCTCGATGTGCAAAACTGATAGAGACATACCCCAAGCAACTTGCAGCTGTAATCGCAGCAAAAGGTGGCTCTACAAAGTATTACCGCAAGGGGGCCGAATAATTTTGCACGCCCCGCTTTTCATTTTTTTATTAGTTAAAAAAGTTTCAACAATCCAATAGATTTCGTTCCACTTCACAATTGTGTCCCACTTGTTGGTGATTCTTCACAAAAAATTTAAATTTTATATCTTTATGTTTGAAGCATGAAATGTGGCAAAAGGTTGAAAAGTTCAAGGGGGCCGAATACTTTCGCAAGGCACTGTATATCTACTAATGCTGCAATGCTAACAAGGAATTTACTGATTTACTATGACAGTATTGTCAATGTGGATTTGTAGTCACTGGTCCCCCACTTTGTGCCAGTTGCTGTGTAATATCCAGCAGGATACAACTGACACAGAGATGAAAATTGAAACACTGAGGTAACACAGAGATGGGAAAGGAAGTTAACCACATGCCGACCGGGCCATAGCTGAAAGATGGCTACAGCTCAGTCGGCTTGTTCTGGGTGGATGTCCTCCCAGAAACTTGCTCCCGCGCGCCCCCTGGGGTGCGCATTCGGGAACATCCGTGACTGCTGGGTCCCGAGGACCCGGCGCATCACGGTAATCGGCCGCTGATAGCGGCCGTTTACCACATGATCGCTCTGTCAAATGACGGAGCGATCACATGTACACAAACCAATCGGTACAGTGAGAGGGGAGAAGCGGAAAGGGGAGAGATGGCAGCAGCGCTGTGGGCTGGATGTGTAGTGCCCACAGCGCTGGTCAGTGACAGCTACACTGCCACCACTGTGCAATGCACTGCCACCACTGTTCAATGCTCTGCCACCACTGTGCAATGCTCTGCCACCACTGTGCAATGCTCTGCCAACACTGTGCAATGCTCTGCCAACACTGTGCAATACTCTGCCACCACTGTGCAATACTCTGCCACCACTGTGCAATACTCTGCCACCACTGTGCAATACTCTACCAATACTGTGCAACACTGCAATACTCTGCCACCACTGTGCAATACTCTACCAATACTGTGCAACACTGCAATACTCTGCCAATACTCGCCAATACTCTGCAATAAATTTAAATAGAAACAAAGAATTATTTTTTTTTGTCACCGAATTTTCTGTATTTTTTGATTTATAGCGCAAAAAATAAAAAACCCAGCAGTGATTACATACCACCAAAAGAAAGCTCTATTTTTGTGAAAAAAGGACCCAAAATTCGTATGGGTACAGTGTTGCATGACTGAGTAATTGTCATTCAAAATGTGAGAGCACCGAAAGCTAAAAATTGGTCTGGTTAGGAAGGGGGGTTAAGTGCCCAGTGGGTAAGTGGTTCAATATATAATGGGAGAGCAAGAAGTCAGGGGTCATGGGTCAAGAGCAAAGTTAAGAAGTCAGACATGTCATGGTCTGGTCTAGAAATTAATACATACTGTGGATTGGCAACATATTTGAACATCAAAATAACAGGGCAGCAGTGAAAGCCAGCCTCAAGCCCAGGAAAAGATCAAGATTCTGGGCAAGTTCGATACTGTCAGATTCTGATAAGCCCCCCTTCAGTTTTCCACAACCACCTGCCCAGGGTTGTGGGGAAGAGGTCCTTGTCCTTATCAATATAGGGACAAGGTGCTTTGCAAGTGAGATCCCTCTTGGCAATGTTGTAGGCATGTGTCCTAGTATAGTTCAGGAGGGAGGCCCAGATGCTTCCTGCCCATCCTTTCCTGGTCAGCCAGCCTACAAGCTTGGATGACAACCTGGTGTGGATTTTGGGGGGACCCCACAATTTTTTCTCTTTTTTTTTTTTCATCATTAGCAAATCTTTTACACATACCAAACTGGCATTGCATTTTAGCAATTTGGTATTTACACCAGGGCTGCATCCCCAACAGTTTAAATAGTGGCTGGATTAAGGTCTGAATTCCATAGGACACTTGTGCAATCATAAAGGGATTCAAACACCTGATTATTTTCTGCATATACTAAACATTTCTGAATTTTTGTTGCATCAAAGTCTACATTTTTTGCACTGTCTTTATTCATTGGCTGTTTGATATTTGTAGAACCTGGAGCAAAGAGTAGGCAAATTGCTATTGTACCAGGTTTTTACCACTCTCTCCACTGAGTTGCCTTACACACTCACCTGGGAGGCAGATATAAAGTTAGATTTCAGCACTGAGGATTGGACCCATTGGACTACAAGGTAACATACATGGATCATTTATCCCCTAACCTTTATAGAAGTTATATACAAAGGCCTTTCCCTCTTGTACCCCGTACCTGCTATGCCTGTTTAGGAACGGTGGACAAGTGGGCACAATGTTCCACATCTTGTGGACTTATCCTATGATCAAACACTGTTGGACAAGAAAATATACAATGATTCACTCTGTTATTAGTATTACAGTGTTACTGTGTTACTGTGTACCAAACTTATAGTGTCAACCCAGACTATGAAACTCTCATTATATGCTAGTAAAGGTGTATACGGCGCGATAAGTGTTTGTGTGTACATAAATGTCTATGCAGAACAGCAAAAAGTTTACTAGTGTTTAGGATAACTTTCTGCTGATCTCAAAGCACCAGTTGCAGCACCTCTGAAAATACTGGAGTATCTCTGGGAAAACAGATAAGAAGAATAGCAGTGCGAAATCTGAGAATAGTAAACAGATTTATTTTAGTGAAAAGACAAATGACAACTCACATTGTGACAGTTAAAATCAGGCGAATCACATAGTAAGGGTTTCCGAAGGACAGTCCCACACAGGGCTGCTGTTAGAAATCACGGGGCCCCGTATAGCCTACCTGGCTGCCCCCCCCCCCAAAATATCAAAACAATATTTTCACAAAAAATACACAAAAATCATTATTAGCAGACACACACATAACAGATAACTTGTATGAATTAGCCCTTTTTAATAGTTTTTTTACATTTAAAAAAAAAAATTAAAAAGTATAGTTTTTTTTTAAATGTTTACATTTTTAAAAAATATTTTATTTTACAATGTTAATTTTAAGTTACAGGACAGGGAAGCCAGCAGTGCCACAGGAGGGGGGGGGTGCAGCACAGTGACAGGGGGTCACACGGGGGGGGATCAGAAGTAGGCAGAACAAGGAGGGGGATCGGTGCGGGGGAAGTAATTACAGGAATGGTGCCCTGTGTCTCTCCCTGCAGCAGCTGAAAGCCCTCTGGGGACTGAAATATCAGCTTTCAGCAGCTGCAGCAAGCCTAACAGGGCATCTTTCTGTAATTGCTCCTCCGCCCGACCACACCAATTCCTTCTGCTGTTTGACCCCCCTGTGTGCCCAGGCCCTCTACAGAAGGCCCTTAAAGATTTTTTTAGTCATGTGATGGGCACAACACCAATCAGGACTGGCCAGACACAGACTCTAATTGGAGAGAGCATACATCAGCAGAGTAATAGAAGCCCCTCCCAAGGATCTTCCCCTGCAGACACCAAAAAACATGGAGAGATCATGTCACCAAACAACAGCACTGCAGGAATAGGGTACTTAGAGAATGTAAATAAAAAAAACAAACAAACAAAAAAAAAAATACAGTGTCATGATATATATGATGTATATGATTTATTTATGACAATTAATACTTCTCTGTTTAGCATCAATTTAACCTCCCCAAGTGTCTACACTTCTCTTTTAAATTTACTGACACCCAGACTCTCATCTTTTATATGTTTCTGGTTACAAAGTTGTCCATTGCTAATGCATGGAAATCCTCGTTGGTAGACATTACTGTGACACAACACAAAATATCCTGGATTATGCTCTATGAAAAACTTGCAAGCTTATTGCAAGACAAGCAAAAGAGGTCTGCAAGAATCTGGTACCCATGTATTTATTATTCCACTCTTACGTAGTTGCAGCCTCAATGCAAAGCAAGTTAATGTGTGACACAATGTGTGTTTGGTTTAGCCAGCCAGGCTACCTGGCATAGATTTATTGGGCACCTCACACTTTGTTTCTTTTTAATTTGTTTGAGGTTCCTCCTTAATATCCATATAAAACTTAAAGGGTCGAAGGGCAGACCCCATCCCATTTTTTTACATTTACCTGACATCCAGGAATTCTTGGCTAACATCTGAATGGGCCAGGTGAGGATATGCCACTGGCTATTAGATGTCCTGTTAGTATGCCCCCAACAATAATACGGCTGCTAAAACGTTCATGCCTTTGCTGAAAACCTATTTAGCTTTACCATTTGCCAAACCTCTGAACATGCAAACTTTTGTCGAAACATGGGTTCAGACAAAACCAGAAGCACATCCCTAGTGGTCAGTGGTATCTCCCCCCTTCACACCTCCTGCACAGCATTGGTGGTCAGTGGTATTCCCCCCAACTCCCTTTCTTGAAAAGTATTATTGGTCAGTGGTGTTTGCCCCCCCCCCCAATAAAACATCGGTTATCAGTGGTATTTCTTACCCCCCCACCCCAAAAAGCATTGTTGGTCAGTGTTAATTTTCTATTCCCTACCCTGTTAATAAGCATTGGTGTTACACAGAAAGGGTGTGTGTGGTTCCACGCAGAGGAATGTACAAGGCAGATAAAAGATGTAAGAGAACTTCTGCCCCTAAAAAATACTGCCACTTAAGTGGAGTACAGGTAATTGATTGGGAAGGGTGTCGCTGATCGCCAGCCATTATTAGTAAAAAAAAAGTCATGAAACTATCCCCTATTTTGTAGACGCTATAACTTTTGCGCAAACCAATCAATAAACGCTTATTGTGATTTTTTTTTTACCAAAAATATGTAGAAGAATACATATCGGCTTATAGCAAAAAGTAAAAAATATTGTGCTTTTTTCAAAATTTTCGCTCTTTTTTTGTTTATAGCGCAAAAAATAAAAACCGCAGAGGTGATCAAATACCACCAAAAGAAAGCTCTATTTGTGGGGAAAAAGGGACGGCAATTTTGTTGGGAGCCACGTCACACAACCTCGCAATTGTCAGTTAAACAACACAGTGCCGAATCACAAAAAACACTCTGGTCTTTGGTAAGTCACATGGTCCGGTGCTTATGTTGTTAAAGAGCACAAGTCACTTTGTTTATCACTGCTTCAAATGTGAAAAATATTGTTTATATATTTTCAGTTTTCTATTAACATTATAATTTCTGGTGCACATATCTTTTATCAAAAACTTTTATTTATTTATTTATTTTTAAAACACATTTCAGCTGGCTTTTTATAAATGATAACTTTTCTACGTTGTAAACATCAGTTTATGCAACTAGCTTTTATCAAACCCCAGCCTTTTTACCAACATCTGTGGAATGTATAAAAGGAGTAAGAGCACATAGGGGTTGTTATTTTCATATACACCATCAGTACACATCCTCATTAACCCCAAAGGCATCTATATCTTTTTAAGTGTTGCACTCTGCAGAGGGTGTAACACATAAGCATCAATCACTTTAATTATATGCAAAGACTGTCGCACACATTTAATTTGTTTTCCACATTGGTCTTTTGGATACATTTCAGCACTTTATTTTAAGCACTTTAATATTTAATTCTCTTTAAGAGAAATAGCGCCACGCCTACACCCTCCCCAATCAATTGGTGTTACACAGTCCAGATCCACAGGATACTGGGGTTCTGTGGAGGTCCTGGGGCTGGAAAATTTGTCCTCAGGGTTCTGTGGAGGTCCTGGGGCTGGAAAATTTGTCCTGGGGTTCTGGAAATCCTGCTAGCCTTATAAGGTTTAGTAAATCATATATATATATATATATATGTGATGTGCATATGGGTTTGCAGATAGGATCTACTGTTTAAAAATAATTTAATTTAAAAAATATAAAATATATATAAAATATTATTATATATAAATTTTTATATAATATTACGATATTACCGTATATAATACACTGTTGTTTGAGTTACCTCTTTAATAGTAGTGTTTTACAGAGGAATTCAGAATAAAATGTTTGGCAATTTGTACAATTGTGTGTGATGCTAAATAGAATAAAAATGGTATAAAAAGTGTAGAACTGAATAAATTCATTTTATACTAGGTGTAATTATGTAGCTCATACCCAGCAAATCTGGATTACAGTTGTCATTATAGTTTTGAAAGATTGCTTGATGATATAGTATTAGGCTAAGACCAGTTTGGAGAAACAATCACGTCTGCAATATGTTAAAGGAATCTATTTAATAAGAAATGGTGAAAGCATACTAAAAAGTTATTTTAGATATTATAATTTTCTGAAATTCCATTACTATAGATTTGAATACTGTGCTTGGATCAAATCATCTCCATTTTAAATGTTATTAATACATTATAATCAAAAAGAAAATGTTATATAAATGAAGGATTGCTTAATTCTTTTGTTTTTGTTTTGGATAGGGAAGGTTAGAATTCCTGTCAGGTTTAACTGCTCTCTGGTTTCAGTTAGAGATATTTTTCCTCACTTGCAGGCTTTCCTGTGAAAATGCTAGCTGTCAGAATAAGCATATAGCCAAAGAAAATCATAGAAGAGTCAGAATTCCTTATGGCTAAATAAATTTTAGGTCAGTGACTTAGAATGCATTAAAGTGGTAGTAAACCTTTACTCGTTTTGTTTTCTTTTTTTTTAAACCTGCAAGGTAAAGTTATAATGTGCTAGTATGGCCTTGCCGTGATGACGTCACTCCCACGCATGCGTGCGGGAGCCGCTAGTTACGGCACAGGGTTATGAAGGAACAGAATGGGCATAATGTTCCTTCAGTGCGCATGCTCCGGTGATGTCCCCTGTCCATTCACAAGTAAATATCTCCTAAATGGAGCACGGTTAGGAGATATTTACTGTACCTATAGGTAAGCCTTATTATAGGCTTACCTATAGGTAGATATCAACCATGGGAGTTTACTCCCACTTTTGAAGCCAGGGAGTCAGCCCAGACAACCATTTTCAGGAAAAAGGTTAGTATTGGAGGCCTACATGTTTCTCTCATGACAGGTTTCCTCCAATGGAAGTGTGAGTTGCAACATTGGTAGCAGGCAATTATTTGAGGAAAGAAATTTAAAAAGTTTTGGGACTCCCTAAGCCATCTAAAATAGCAAACATGTGCTAGATTGGCTCCTCATCATCTGAGAATTTGTGACCACTATTACACTTGTTATCTTCATCTATTCAGGCAATTTACCTTTCTTGCCTTCTATCAACCTGATGATACTCACCCAATGGGCAAAATAAGAAGGAGCTTGAAATGCAAGTAGAGATCCAATTTCGTTGGCTTCCCTCCAAATGTCAGCTAAACCCTCTAGGACGCACATCACAGACTTCTCTTTACCAGATGCCGAGCAACTGTCTTCTCTGGAGACACCTTCTGACCTGTTTGATTCTTTAGGGGATAGCACTGCCAACTCACCCATAAAAAAGTATCAAATTATGCACCCAAGGAACAAGCAGTTTTAAATCAAGGCTACAAAGCAAGATGCATTTGACAGAATCACCTTCAATTTGATGAGGAAGATCAGAGTTATGGGAAGCCACACAGACCTCTTCTAACAGAAAATAGGCAATCTCACCTCAGTGTTAAACTCACTCACATATACTTGATAGATGTTCCACAGACAGAGCTAGCTGCAGCTTTGCTAAAGCTGGAAGACTTTGATAACAGGGCCCAATGTGGAAATCTCCAAATTATCGGGGTTCCAAAATCAGTAGATGATATACAGTCCACCATAATCCCAAATCCCAAGTCAACCATTTTAGTCCCAATTAAAAAGCCCGAATTCAACAGAATCCACAGGGCCCTTGCCCCAGACATCCAGAGGGACCCCTAGGGAAGATATTGTTAAATTCACTTTGAGGAGGCCTGCAATAAACATGCTTTGGAATTCTAATGCCGCGTACACACAAAGGGACTATCCCGCGGGATTATCCGCTGGACTCAAGTCCACCGGACAATCCCCTCGTGTGTGGGCGTCGGCGGACTTTTTGGCGTCCAAAAGTCCGGCGGACTAGGTTTTAAGTTTTGTTTTAAAATTGTCCGCTGGACTTGGCAGTCCGGCGGACAATCTGGCAGTCCGGCGGACAATCCCGCCGTTAGTAGGCTAGTCCGCCGGACTTTTGAAATGAACGGACTTGCCGCTCATCGGAAAGTCCGTTCATTTAGCACGTGACTTCAGGTATACGTAGCTAGCGTAGGCAGTGAATGCCGCCGCACTAGCTCCGTCACCTGGCATGGATTTAAAGGGACTCCCCACGCTGAAAAACGGCGTGGGGGTCCCCCCCAAATCCATCTCAGACCCTTATCCGAGCACCCAGCCCGGCAGGCCAGGAAAGGGGTGGGGACGAGCGAGCGCCCCCCCCTTCTGAGCCGTACCAGGCCGCGTGCCCTCAACATGGGGGGTGCCCTGGGGAAAGGGGGGCCGTGCGGCCCCCCCACCCCAAAGCACCTTGTCCCCATGTTGATGAGGACAAGGGCCTCTTCCCGACAACCCTGGCCATTGGTTGTCGGGGGTCTGCGGGCGGGGGGCTTATCGGAATCTGGGAGCCCCTTTTTATAAGGGGGCCCCCAGATCCCGGCCCCCCACCCTATGTGAATGAGTATGGGGTACGATGTACCCCTACCCATTCACCTAAGGTGTAAAATGTAAAGTAAAAAACCACACAATTTTGAAAAAATATTTTTTTGCACTTCTCCGGGGGTCTTCTTCCGTCTTGGGGGTCTTCTCGCCGGACTCCTCCGCTCATTTACCTAGCTCTTTTACCGAGCGGAGAAGTCCGGCTACCTTCTTCGTCGTCGCCGCCGTCGCCTGGGGGTCTCGATCCGCCTTCGGCGGTCTTCCGGGGTCTCTTCTGTTCTTGCCGCGGTCGTCGTTTTCCGCGCCGCCGGCGCCGCCTTCTTCTTCTTCCGATGTTGACTCGTCGCTCTCTCTGGCCGGAATGCCAGAGCCGCGCTGTGCTGGGACTTATATAGGGACAAGGGGACAGGGTCACATGCTCATGTCACATGGTGACCCCGCCCCTTGTGATGTCACAGTCCCGGAGGATGCTGGGACTGTGACATCACAGGGGGGCTGGGTCACCATGTGACATGAGCATGTGACCCTGTCCCCTTGTCCCTATATAAGTCCCAGCACAGCGCGGCGCGGCTCTGGCATTCCGGCCAGAGAGAGCGACGAGTCAACATCGGAAGAAGAAGAAGAAGAAGGTGCCGGCGGCGCGAAAAACGACGACCGCGGCAAGAACAGAAGAGACCCCGGAAGACCCCCGAAGGCGGATCGAGACCCCCAGACGACGGCGGCGACGAGGAAGAAGGTAGCTGGCCTCCTCTGCTCGGTAAAAGAGCTAGGTAAATGGCGGAGGAGTCCGGCGAGAAGACCCCCAAGACGGAAGAAGACCCCCGGAGCAGTGCAATAAAATATTTTTTCAAAATTGTGTGGTTTTTTACTTTACATTTTACACCTTAGGTGAATGGGTAGGGGTACATCGTACCCCATACTCATTCACATAGGGTGGGGGGCCGGGATCTGGGGGCCCCCTTATAAAAGGGGGCTCCCAGATTCCGATAAGCCCCCCCGCCCGCAGACCCCGACAACCAATGGCCAGGGTTGTCGGGAAGAGGCCCTTGTCCTCATCAACATGGGGACAAGGTGCTTTGGGGTGGGGGGGGGCCACACGGCCCCCCTTTCCCCAGGGCACCTCCCATGTTGAGGGCACGCGGCCTGGTATGGCTCAGGAGGGGGGGGGGGCGCTCGCTCGTCCCCACCCCTTTCCTGGCCTGCCGGGCTGCGTGCTCGGATAAGGGTCAGAGATGGATTTGGGGGGGACCCCCACGCCGTTTTTCGGCGTGGGGAGTCCCTTTAAATCCATGCCAGGTGACGGAGCTAGCGCGGCGGCATTCACTGCCTACGCTAGCTACGTATACATATTTTCATATTCTTTCCTCATTTTACAAAAGCTTTTCGCAAAAGAGACATTTTAAAGAGACTCATTGTGTCTTTCAGGAAATACCTTGGAGCATTTTCTTTCCAAAATGTGGTAGTTTTGTGGGTGTTTCCATTGTCCCGGTGCTCCAGGGCCTCCAAAAATGCGATAAGTAGTCAGGAAATTAAATGTGTAATTCATGTCCCTGGAATGCCTTAAAGTGTTACTAAACTCAGGACCCTGCATTCCCTATATCTGGTCTTCTACAGTACACAGAACATGGAAATGTAATTATTTTAGTAAATACAAACTGCTAAATACCTTTTCTCATCAGAAGTTAGACAAGTCTTGTGACTTCTAGCAGTGCCTTGTTAAAGCTTGTAGGAGGAGTTTTCATTCTGCTCTGACTGTCCTATGAGCCTGCAGGATCCCTGACCCTCTGTCTGGATAGAGCTGATTGGCCCTGTGCTGATCACATAAACACTCCCAAGAAAAAAAAAACTCTCCAACACACACCAAACTGAGCATGTGCAGCTTGCCTCCAAGGCTCTGTTCTATCAGGATATAGATTTGGGACGGTGGAAGAAGGGGAGGTTAACGGAAGACAGGCTAAAAAATAGCCTTTTTACACAATGCAGAGGATTTACCCCTTAGGTTCCACAGTGAGTATAACAAGAATGCTTTACTGCATATACAGACTGATTTTAATGTTGTGGGTTTAGTAACACTTTAAGGTGCTCCTTGGATTGTGGGCTCTTCTATGCATTTAGGTTGTGAAAAAGTCCATGTGGCATCTCCATACTCAGCAGGCATAGCAGAATGTGTTTGGGGGTGTAATTGTAAGTATGCCCATGCTGTGTTTGAAAAATAACTTGTTAAAATTACAACTTTGTGAAAAAAAAAATTACAACTTCAAAAAACTCACCATGCCTCTTAATAGAAACATCGGACTGTCTACTTTCCAAAAAGGGGTCATTTGGGGAGTATATGTACTGTCCTGGAATTTAGGGGCCTCAATAATTTAGGATTAATCAATTTTCAAATATATTTATATAGCAAAGATAAAAATCCCAGTGGTGATTAACCACTTTGGGAATGGAAATGTAGCGCTAAACAATGCACTAAGAAGTGCCGAAAAATTAATACCTAGTGCCGACAAAAATAAATACCAGAGTGACTGTCTGGTGAAAAGTACAACACAAAAACGCATCTAACATAAATGCATATAGACAATGCACCATGCATGCATATAATTAGTGCCTGTGAAGTGCATATAAAGTGCGTATAAACAATAAACCATACATGCATATAATTAGAGCTGGTAAAGAATTAGTGAAATGAATGAAAATGTCCACCATAAGAAAACACTTCAAATGAATGAATGTCCCAATGTGATGAACAGATGTAAATCTCAGAGGTAAATGAACACCAACAAGGAATAACTTGGACTGGATCCTCTTCCAGTATTCAGATCAATAAGGAAAAATAGATGTATGCTTACCAAAGCAAGTGGACTCCCTGTCAGCGACAGGAAAGTCAAACAAGCCTGTAGTATCCAGACACCGATGGGTGGAACATCACGGGCACAAACTGATGAAATCCGTGGGCTTCTCACTGGGCGGTGGTGGGGCAGTTCTTCCAGGGCCCAAGGCAGAACCGGGTACACGGCTGTAGGCGCAGGACCACAAACTCCAATCGGTCAGACCGGACTGCAGGCAGGGTATGAGAACTGATGGCCAAAGACCACTAGGATGGGGTCAAGGCTCTCATAGGGTGTTTGTCAGAACAGCATGTGGAGAGAGAAGAAAAGGAGGGGGACTCCAATAGTGCAGATCAGCATGGAAGGTTTTATTGAAAGAAAACCACCAATACAAAAATAAAACAATAAAAGTGATCACGATTAGATTAAAAGCAGTATGGGGATAGGTGAAACCTCGCCCTACGCGTTTCGTCTTAGACAGACTTCAACTGGGGCATCTACCTGTTCCCCCACACTGCAGACATATATATAGATATTTCATAAAATGACAACCAATCATCAAATGCCCATAGTTGGTGTTCTGGAAGTGTTGATTGGCTCTGAAAGCACCATGTGACAGGAAGTGGGAATGGGAATGGATAACGTGGCCAATCAACTTTTAGGCCGGGCCGGAAGAACCAAGTGTATGGTGGAAACCACCGACATGTTACATCCATTCACATGAAGCTCCTCCCAGACACATGGTGAGTTTTGGCGCCAAATACTCTCACCCAATCGGCAGGACGATAACCTGGCGTCCAATAAGTGGGTCAATCAGATCTAACTTGGACCATGCAGACTCGAGAAACACCAGATCTGATTGGTCGGAAATTGACCAATCAGAGACAGGGAAAAAACAGGCGTCCAATCCCGGGCAGAATAGAGTCCGGAATTGGTTTGGCGCCAAAAAAGTAAGGACCACGTGGTGACGCACGCTACGTCTCTCCATCGGAAGTGACGCAACTGAGACAGAATGGCAGTGAGACGCCCCGGCATATGGAAATCCACGCCGGCAGCGTCAAACTTCATCTTAGCGTGATGACGTCACCGCTCTTGGGACGTCCGAAGTCAGCCTAAGGCTCGGGCTGTACGTGATGGCGTCGGACGTCCATAGACGTCCAGTATCCGCCTAATCACGTGACCAGCACGAAGGTATACATGAATATCAAAAGTCTAAAGGAAAAACAATAAAAAACTTTTAAAAGGTTACCATGAGATAGAACAAAGATGTGTTAAATAAAAAAGGGAAGAAGCCATCCCTTTAGAAAACTTCATGGTGACACTTAGGTACAGGTACAACGCCCTGACCCCTAGTGTTAGGAGGTATGAATAACAGGTCGGGAATAGCCAGAATATGTACAGAAAGACTGGGATAAACACTACGCAGTGTGGATGGCGGGCTAACGCCATCATGTGGTTGAAACCCGCATTGCATTTAGCAATGGGTAATCTCTCTGTATAGATTGTGCCTAACCGACAAAGGGAAAGGGGACCCTCTACAAAGCATGATGGTAAAAATGTATAACATCTTTCTCAGCTTATGCAATTTGAAATACATAACAGATATCACATATATATGCATATATAAACAGGACTGGGACAACTATAGTGAAATGCAAAGAATGGGGCAGGAGGCAAAATGTAAAATGTAGACTCAAGATAAGTTGATGAAAGAATTAATATCCCACTCGACGTTTAACCCAAACGGCGAGTAGGTGCGGAGCTCATAGATCCCATAAGTTTCAAGACGGGATACCCCACGTAGGCGGGATTCGCCTCTCCAATGAGGAATGAACTGATCTATGATTAAAAATTGTGTTCCAATGGGGTTGCGGTCATGGGTCTCTAAATAGTGACGAGGGACACTGTGGTTCGTTTCCCCCTTTTTTATGTTGTTTATATGTTCGTTGACGCGAACAGAAAAGGTCCTGATTGTGCGTCCAATGTATTGTTTCTTGCAAGGGCAAGTAAGGAGGTAAACAACATATTGGGTAGCACAAGTCACAAAACGCTGTATGGGATAGATACGTGTAGTGATGGACGATTGAAAGGTGTCACTCTTACGCCTCCCGCAAGTATTGTGCAAACAAACGTTGCACTTGCGGCAGGGAAAGTAGCCCTTACATTGAAAAAAGAAAGAAGGCCTTTTTGGGGGATCAATCACGTTGGGGGCAATTTGACCTTGGATGGATCTCGCGCCCCTAAAGATAACACCAGCCGTCTCTGGGAGAGCTGGACCCAAAACTTTGTCGTTTTGGAGTACTCCCCAGTGCTTCTTCACAATCTCTTTGATTTGTCTTGACTGTGTGGAGAAGGTGGTGAAAAGAGACCACTTGAATTTATCGTCAGTAGACTTTTTAGGTTTCACTTCAAGTAGAGTTCTACGATCGATTTGTTGAATACGGTCAATCTCCAAATCGAGATCCTCAGATTTATAACCCTTTTCTATGAAGCGTTGTTTCAGAACCACCGCTTGTGTGGAAAAATCGTCTACCTTAGTACAGTTCCTCCGTAAACGGAGGAACTGACTACGTGGTACCGATCTGAGCCATTGGGGATGGTGACAGCTATCAACCGGAATGTACCTATTCCGGTCGGTAGGTTTGAAATATGTAACGAATTCCAAATTGTGGTCAGTCACCTTGATCTCGAGGTCCAGAAAGCTAACACGGGAGGTGCTAGCCTCATGGCTCAGACTAATACCCCTGTCATAGGAATTGAGATGGACAATGAAGTTATCCAAGGACTCGCGGCTGCCCCTCCAGAGGAGGAGGATGTCGTCTATGTACCTCGCCCAGAAAACTAATTCTGGTCTGTTGAGGGCATAGACGACATCCTCCTCCCACTTGGCCATGAACAAGTTTGCGAGACTAGGGGCAAACTTGGCCCCCATGGCCACCCCGCGTGTCTGCAAATAAAACTTGTCCTGAAACCAAAAGTAGTTGTGCTGTGCCGCGAACCTCAGAAGGTCCATAATAAAATTCCGCTGTAAGGGGGATATACGGGTATCCCTGGATAGATAGTATTCGACTGCCTCAAATCCCAAAGAGTGTGGAATACATGTGTAAAGAGAGGCCACATCCGCTGTGGCCAATATCATATCATCTTGATACACAATGGATTCCAACTTCCTGATGGTATCTCCCGTGTCTTTCAAAAAGGAGGGGACCAATCTCACTAGGGGCTGTAGGTAAAAATCCACATACTTCCCTATTCTAGCTGTAACAGAATCTATCCCACTAACTATTGGCCGTCCTGGAGGGTGGACGGGATTTTTATGGATCTTGGGAAGATAATACATGGCGGGGATACGTGGAACCAGTGGGATCAAGAAACATTTTTCTTTTTTGTTTAAAATACCTAGGGAAAAGCCTTCTTCTATTAGTGAGGTGAGGGCTCTCTTGAAACGTGAAGTTGGATCCGTTTGGATAGGGATATATGTGTTAGTATCACTCAAGATGTTATGCATTTCTTTAATATAGTCCTCCTTGTTGAGGATGACAATGCCTCCGCCTTTGTCTGCAGGTCGGACTATTAGATCTTTGCGTTCACATAGTTGTCTCAATCCCGCTTTTACATTGGAATCAGTATAAACTTTCTTGGTGGGTAATTTGTCCAAATCCTGTAGGACCAAGCTCCGAAAAACATGAAGTGAGGGGGCCAAAGCACCTGGGGGGTTGAACAATGAAGGATTGGCCAGTCCCGAATGAACATGGCCATCTGATACCAAGGACACATTATGAGGTGTTGTCAAAAAGTGTCTCTGAATATTAAGTTTTCGAGTAAATTTATGAACATCAATAAATGTTGAAAATTTATTGAGGGATCTTGGCGGAACATATTTTAAGCCCCTATCAAGAACTAGTTTCTCTGCTTCTGTTAAATTGACTGTGCTCAAATTAAATATACCTGAACAGGTCAAGTTCTTTTTCTTTTTGCTTTGGATCCGCCGCCCGCCTCGTGTCCCTCGTTTCCTTTTGGGTTTCCCGTGTGTTCTTGTGTGGACCTGGGAAAATCCGAGGGGTGGGGGCGTCCATTGCCATTTTGGTTATAGCCGTATGGAGAGCGAGGACGGAAGTCTTCGTCCCTCTCCATATGTCTATAAGTATCTTGGTATCCCTCCTCTCTCCTATTGTCTTGAACTGGGACGGTTCGTGGGAAGTTACGTGTGGGGGTTCTATAATTATTCTCCTGGTAGCCATGGTGATAGTCATCACGCTGACCATGCCAACCAGAAGCATGAGCTTTGGGGCTATTATAATAATAGGAGTCCTCATATTGGCCGTGATAGGTGCCTCTACCTTTTTTGGTGGAACCCCTACCTCTAGGATTTGGAGGCTGGTATCCATTTTGGATGTGTGGTTTCCCACGAACATCAGGGACCCTTGGGGGTCCACCTTTAAACGGTTGAGGGGGATAGGATGGTCGCAGAGGACCTTCTTTGAAATTGGGATCATACGTTAGTCTCCGATCAGGGTTGGAGGTCTCAAGTTGTGTGACCTCCATTTCTGAACTACCAACATCGGAACTCAACTTCTTCTGCCAATTAAAGACTGTTTTAGTTTTATAGTCAGTGACATCTCTATTATATTTTTTCTGTTTTTTCGTCCTTTGGTCTCTCTCTTCCTTTTCTAGATGGTTTTTTAGACTAGTAGAGAGAGAAGTATATTCTGATGATGTTTTATAAGGAGTTAATTTCTCTCTGAGATCTTTAATCTCCTTATCTATACCAGCCAATTTGAGCTGTTTCCTCTCTACCAGGAACCCAAGGAGCTGGATACCGACTTCATTGAAATATCTAAACCAAGTGTCGGTATCCGTATCCCCTTGTTGGGGGGATACATCCCATCTTAACCCTCTGGGGACCATTTGTTCCTTGACATATTGTTCCAGGAACGCTGTGTCCCACTGGAGGTGTATTTCTGTGGTCATGAGATTTTTAAGTCTCATAAACATACCACTGGTTTCAGTGTCGGATCTAATGGAAGTAAATACTACATCAGTGTCTAATACTCTAGAGGTTCTATAGTCAAAGACGTCCATGTCGATGAACAAATGTAAAGTAGCAGCAATATAAAAAGTGGTCAAAAATGAAAGTGTTAATGAAGGAACAATATCGCGCTAAACTTTGGTAAGTAACTAAATAAACAGGTGTAACCCCTAAGCAGCTACATAGAAATGTGACGAAAATTTGATCAACAGTGGGAATGGAAATGTAGCGCTAAACAATGCACTGAGAAGTGCCGAAAGATTAATACCTAGTGCCGACAAAAAATAAATACCAGAGTGACTGTCTAGTGAAAAGTACAACACAAAAACGCATCTAACATAAATGCATATAGACAATGCACCATGCATGCATATAATTAGTGCCTGTGAAGTGCATATAAAGTGCGTATAAACAATAAACCATACATGCATATAATTAGAGCTGGTAAAGAATTAGTGAAATGAATGAAAATGTCCACCATAAGAAAACACTTCAAATGAATGAATGTCCCAATGTGATGAACAGATGTAAATCTCAGAGGTAAATGAACACCAACAAGGAATAACTTGGACTGGATCCTCTTCCAGTATTCAGATCAATAAGGAAAAATAGATGTATGCTTACCAAAGCAAGTGGACTCCCTGTCAGCGACAGGAAAGTCAAACAAGCCTGTAGTATCCAGACACCGATGGGTGGAACATCACGGGCACAAACTGATGAAATCCGTGGGCTTCTCACTGGGCGATGGTGGGGCAGTTCTTCCAGGGCCCAAGGCAGAACCGGGTACACGGCTGTAGGCGCAGGACCACGAACTCCAATCGGTCAGACCGGACTGCAGGCAGGGTATGAGAACTGATGGCCAAAGACCACTAGGATGGGGTCAAGGCTCTCATAGGGTGTTTGTCAGAACAGCATGTGGAGAGAGAAGAAAAGGAGGGGGACTCCAATAGTGCAGATCAGCATGGAAGGTTTTATTGAAAGAAAACCACCAATACAAAAATAAAACAATAAAAGTGATCACGATTAGATTAAAAGCAGTATGGGGATAGGTGAAACCTCGCCCTACGCGTTTCGTCTTAGACAGACTTCAACTGGGGCATCTACCTGTTCCCCCACACTGCAGACATATATATATATAGATATTTCATAAAATGACAACCAATCATCAAATGCCCATAGTTGGTGTTCTGGAAGTGTTGATTGGCTCTGAAAGCACCATGTGACAGGAAGTGGGAATGGGAATGGATAACGTGGCCAATCAACCTTTAGGCCGGGCCGGAAGAACCAAGTGTGTGGTGGAAACCACCGACATGTTACATCCATTCACATGAAGCTCCTCCCAGACACATGGTGAGTTTTGGCGCCAAATACTCTCACCCAATCGGCAGGACGATAACCTGGCGTCCAATAAGTGGGTCAATCAGATCTAACTTGGACCATGCAGACTCGAGAAACACCAGATCTGATTGGTCTGAAATTGACCATTGATTAACCACTTGCCGTCTAACCACAGTACATATACTGTGGCAGGTCATCTCGATTGCGCAAAACGACATACATGTACATCCCGTTATGCAATAGATACTGTGGGGGCGCGCCCGATGCACACCGCAGGAGCGTGCGCGTGAGTCCGGCGGACTCCGTGTCCGCTGGCCACCCAGGATCGGAGTGCAAAGAGGCAGAATGGGGATCTGCCTATGTAAACAAGGCAGATTCCCATTCTGACAGGGGACAACATGGAGATCAGCTGTTCCTAGTAGGGATGATCCTGATGTTCGAGATGAATGTAATTTCGACTCGAACATCGGCTGTTCGCCGAACAGCGAACAATATGCGGTGTTCGCAGCAAATTCTAAAGCTGCCGGAACATCGTTAAAGTCTATGGGACACTAACATGAAAAATCAAAAGTGAAAATTTTAAAGGCTTATATGCAAGTTATTGTCATAAAAAGTGTTTGGGGACCTGGGTCCTGTCCCAGGGGACATGTATCAGTGCAAAAAATATGTTCCTTAGTTTAGGTCGATACGTATTCTACATATTTTTGGTAAAAAAAAAAAATCGCAATAATCGCTTATTGATTGGTTTGCGCAAAAGTTATAGCGTCTACAAAATAGGGGTTTGTTTTATTAATAATTTTTTTTTTTTTACTTGTAATGGCGGCGATCAACGATTTTTATCATGACTGCAACATTATGGCAGACACATCGGACAATTTTGACACATTTTTGGGACCATTGTCATTTTTACAGCGATCAGTGCTATAAAATTGCATTGATTACTGTAAAAATTACACTGGCAGTGAAGGGGTTAACCACTAGGGGGCTAGGGAGGGGTTAAGTGTGTCCTGTGGAGTGTTTCTAACTGTTAGGGGGATGGGCTAGGAACGACACTTCACTGATCATAGCTCCTAATTACAGGGAGCTATGATCAGTGACAGTGTCACTAGGCAGAACAGGGAGATGCTTGTTTACATTAGCATCTCCCCATTCTTCAGCTCCGTGAGATGATCGTGGGCATCCCCATGGTGATCAAGTTCGCGGGACCAGCAATCTTACTCATGGAGCTCCTGGCAGGGTTGCGTACGCGCCGCCGTCGGAGCTCACGGGACCACATGGCGGCAAATTCAAAGGGACCTACCTGTACGCCCATTTGCCCAGCCAGGCCATTCTGCCGACGTATATGTACATGCGGTGGTTGGCAAGTGGTTAAAGTGAAACAATAAAAATGAAATATTCCTTTAAATATTGTGCCTGGGGGGTGTCTATTGTATACCTGTAAAGTGGCGCACTTTTCCAGTGTTTAGAACAGCACCACAGCAAAATGACATTTCTAAAGAAAAAATTGTCATTTAAAACTGATTAGAACATCGAACAATATGCGGTGTTTGTGGCAAATTCGAAAGCTGCCGGAACACCGTTAAAGTCTATGGGACACTAGATCAGTTTTAAATGACAATTTTTCTGGCGCTCGGAGTCACCACCTGTCTCGGCAGTAGTGATCTCTCGAGTGAATAGCCAATACACTATGGAAAAACTACTAGCATATAAAGAAGGCAGAGCCTCAACCTTCCACAAATACTGGGAGTCATGGAGAATTTCCAAATATGCCTCTTCACATTTGTGAACCCCACCAACCCATCTATTTCTACTGATATAATGATATACTTGTGCCCACCTAGTGGAAGAAGTGTAAACCCCCTAAAGTAGTAATGACAATTTTTGTAGCAGCCTTTACGATTGTATACATTACCATTGTTACTTTAGGAATACTTGTATACTGTGTGTATACTTGTATACTCTGTATACTCTTGTATACTTATCAAGGTTTCTTGAGTTAGTAGCATATGTTTACATGACTATAAGTTCTCTATCAGTTACGCAATACCCTGTGCGGCTTCATTATCTCCCAAGACCCTCAGTAAGGTCTATGGGTAGCTGCCCTAGGACTACATTCACTCTAAGCCTGCTCACAATGCACCCGCAAGGGGTCACAGGCTGTGCCTCCTTTGAGGCCATTATCTAGAATTGTAAAGGTAGCTTGTTGCTGTTTAACATTGGGCTTGATTTTCCTGTATCTACAATTTATCTTGTAACTGCATGTTTATACTGTTCTTGCTATCACATGTAAATTGTAAAACTCAATAAAAATCTTTGGTTAAAAAAAAATAAATGACAATTTTTCCTTTAGAAATTCCATTTTGCTGTGGTATTGTTCTAAACACGGGAAAAATGCAGTTTTTAAAGGAATATTTAATTTTAATTGTTTCACTTTGACCACTTAAGGACCGCCTCATGCCGATATACGTTGGCAAAATGGCATGGCTGGGCACAATCACGTACAGGTACGTTGCCCTTTAAGAGCCCAGCCATGGGTCCCTGTCCTGAGCTCTGGGACCCGTGGACCCGATCGCTGCTGGTGTCCCACGATCAGGTCACAGAGCTGAAGAACGGGGAGAGGTAAGTGTAAACAAACCTCTCCCCGTGCTTCCTAGTGAGGCTGTCACTGATCGTCTGTTCCCTGTCATAGGGAAAGACGATCAGTGATGTCACATGCCAAGCCACTCCCCCTACAGTAAAAAAACACACAGGTCACACTTAACCCTCTACACTGCCCCCTAGTGGTTAACCCCTTCAATGCCAGTGAAATTTTTACAGTAATCAATGAATTTTTAATCGCACTGATCGCTGTATTAATGCCAATGGTCCCAAAAATGTGTCAAAATTGTCCGACGTGTCCGCCACCATTACTAGTAAAAAAAAAATATTAATAAAAATGCCATAAAACTATCCCCTATTTTGTAGACGCTATAACTTTTGCGCAAACCAATCAATAAATGCTTATTGCAATTTTTTTACCAAAAATATGTAGAAGAATGCGTATCGGCCTAAACTGAGGAGAATTTTTTTTTTATATATTTTTGGGGGATATTTATTATAGCAAAAAGTAAAACATATTGCATTTTTTTTAAATTATCGCTATTTATAGCGCAAAAAATAAAAACCGCAGAGGTGATCATATACCACCAAAATAAAGCTCTATTTGTGGGAAAAAATACATCAATTTTTTTTGGATACAACTTCGCACAACCGCGCAATTGTCAGTTAAAGTGACGCAGTGCTGTATAGCAAAAAATGGCCTGGTCATTAAGGTGGTAAATCCTTCTGGGGCTGAAGTGGTTAAATGCTACCAAAAGAAAGCTCTATCTGTCTCAAAAAATGATAGAAAATTAATTTGGGTACAGTGTCGTATGCCTGAGTAATTGGCATTCAAAATGTAACAGTGCTGAAAGCTAAAAATAAAAAGTGAAAATATCCGGACTTGAAGTGGTTATAGCTAAACCTTGGACAAATAGCTACACACAAAATGAGAACATCTTTGACATTAAATCTCAAAAAGTTTATTAAAAACACATCTTTTTCATTAGAAATTCAATATAGAATTCAGTGCAATTTATATTTTGTTTAGCCTCATAGGAGATAGCCACACTCTGTACCTACAATCTTTCTTTTATATACTGTATTGCAGGCTCTACAAGTCTACAAGTTGGATAGTTTGGACCTCCCTATTGGTCACCTCTGGGCTTCCTAGCTGACCCCTTGGAGGCCCATTGCCCCGTTCTGTTGCACTGTTTTTTCCCTGTTGTTAGCGCCCTACGGATCTTCATTCGCATAAGATTAATACATTTTTGATGAATAATATAGCTGTATATATAATTCAATAAGATTAATACATACTCAATGAATAATATAGCTGTATATATAATTCAATAGGATTAATACATTCTCAATTAATAATATAGCCATAAGTAATTAATTGTATATAGGTGTACATCTATATCTGTAATTCTGATGTTCATTATATTGTCTTTTTGAATCTGTAGCTTTATATATGTTATATCTTTTTTCATCAGCTGTACTCTTTGAACCCCTGAGAAAACGTAACCAGCAAAACGATCTCACACCTTCTGTCATTGTTCTGATTACCATCAGTCTGCTTATTGTTTTGTTCTATACCCACTCATGATTGAATATGTATTTGAACATGAGAAGTTATCTAAGGTAGTTGATATTTTAAATATCTCATATTCATCTATTGTTTTTATGGACTTATTGTTCTTTTTTTTAGAAATATTTTTCTAACAAAAAGATGTATTTTGTATAAACTTGTATGAGTTTTTCCGAGGTTTTGAGATTTGACCTCTACAGGGACATGGTGCTGAGATTACATAACATACAACTTATTTAAATTATATCTTTGAGGTTATATACATGTTAGCTGTTAGAAATGCCAAAGGATTAGTATTTTTGTACATTAAATTCTGAGATTTACACAGAGACTAGATCCATAGATTTGTCACCTGACTTTTCTCTCCTGCAGTTAAAGTGGAGTTCCACCCATAAAATTAACTTTGCATTATTCAGCAGCATTAAACCTAAGAAACAACATTTGGTAAAATGTAAAGTAGGAGGTAGTGGTGCGCTGTATAGAAAATTAATAAAGTGCAATAGTGCTATAAATAAAGCACCCTAATAGACGGAAGAGGCATGTGCTGGTAATGACTGAACCTGCATGCGTGAGGGGCAGGTGTCACAAAGTAAAAAATTCCTAGAGCAGTAAATGTCGCAGATATCCAATATTTCAAAGCACAGTGATGGATAAACAATAATGCAATAAATAGATATAAATGAACGATGACGGTTGATAAATAAATAGATATATAAAAAGTCCAAAGTGGTAAATTATGCTGAATCCTTAATTATGGTGAATAAAATGTGTTAAAATATCCGTGATAAATTCCTATTAAAGTATAAGCAAAAGTGCAATATATAGTGGCTCATAAACACAAATGAGGTGACTTGTAAACAATAAAGTGCAAGCTGGTGATTTGATTCTGCAATGTGATGCTGGTGCTGAGTGGCTTCTTGTGTGCTGGGTAATGTGTGGGTGTCCCCTTACTTTACTGCTGTAAGGTAACAGCATATAAATGTGTGCCTTTGGGAATGGAAGCCTTTGGGAATCCCCTGGTGTCCTGTCTTGGTGTCTCCGGCTCTGTTGGTGAGTGTGGCCTGTTTACAGTCAGCATTAGCGTTGGCGTCCCCCTTTAAAATCCTGCAGCTGTCTGGAGCGGATAAAAACCTCGCCAGTGGACCATGGGTGAGAGGAAATGGACAGGAAGGATGCCCCAATAGTGTAATATTGTTACAGCGTTTTTATTAAAGTAATAACAAACAAGTACAGGTACTCACATTGAGTAGAAACATGCAGCCTTTGGGATGCAGCCAGGGGATTCCCAAAGCCTTCCATTCCCAAAGGCACACATTTATATGCTGTTACCTTACAGCAGTAAGGTAAGGGGACACCCACACATTACCCAGCACGGAGGACACAAGAAGCCACTCAGCACCAGTATCATATTGCAGAATCAAATCACCAGCACTTGTACTTTATTGTTTACAAGTCACCTCATTTGTGTTTATGAGACACTATATATTGCACTTCTGCTTATACTTTAATATGAATTTATTCACCATAATTAAGGATTCAGCATAATTTACCACTTTGGAATTTTTATATATCTATTTATTTAGTTATCAACTGTCATCGTTCATTTATATCTATTTATTGCATTATAGTTTATCCATCACTGTGCTTTGAAATATTGGATATCTGCGACATTTACTGCACTAGGAATTTTTTACTTTGTGACACCTGCACCTCACGCATGCAGGTTCAGTCATTACCAGCACTTGCCTCTTCCGTCCATTAGGGTGCTTTATTTATAGCACTATTGCACTTTATTAATTTTCTATACAGCGCACCACTACCTCCTACTTTTCTTTGGGTTCAGACATTTCCCTCAGTTCGTGCAACAGTAACCATAGTATATTCATTTGAGTTGGCGCAGGAATACCACCTTTTCATAACATTCGGTAAAAAAAAACGTTTTTTTACTCACTTTTTCATGTCTGTTGCTAAGGGGTGCCTTGTAATCTGCCTCTTCCTCCCCCTGGCCCCTGATGTAATTACCCTTGGCGCCTGTGCTCGCTAGTGCTCCTGGGAGATGCTTGTCATCATTTCCCAGGAGTCAGTGGGCAGCGCCGAGGGCTTCGTTGCCATCACAATGGGAGGGGGCACTTCCGATGAAGCCGCCCATTGTGATGGCAACGTCAGAAGTGTACGGCGATGCGAGCCTTACATACTGCGCATGCGGGAGAACAGGCGGTGCATGCTGGAACTCCGCTTTAAGCATAAATGCTTGGTCACCTCCCTGTCTCTACCCTGTGTTTAGCAGCAGATTACACCTCTGTTTGCCTCCCATCAGCATATCAAATTGGGCCCTAGGGCTGACTATGTCTTTGCTAATCTGTGGCTTGATGTACAGTGCATTGCAAGAGACTGATAACTAATTCAAGTTTAGGTATTTTTAATAGTTGCATTTAAAAGTACATTTTATTATTTTTAATTAAAAAATAGCTGAATGATTTGTGTTTTTACATCTGTCTGGAGTTCAGATTTAAAGAAAATTCAAACCCAAACTGTAAAATCTATTATTCATTTAACATGTTATCATAGTTTCAAAAGTTATTTTAGATCTTTTTAATTTTGCAGCTTTCATTAAAATCATACCTGGCTGGGTCCTTGTTCAAGCACTAACTCTTATAGGGTGGCAACTGTTTGCCAATTATGCACCTGCATGTGTCACCAACCACCTGTGCCCCTGGTAGTGACTGAAAATGGCTGTGCTAACATACATTGATAGGCATGGTCTATCATTGTTGCATTCAAGAAGCTACACTTGAGTAATGATGTGCAGCCAATGCTGTAGTGCGTGGATATACTGTGTACAAGAAGAATATGGAAAGAGGCTGAAGGAAATCAGCAGCGTTAAGATAAAGCACATAACAAAACAGGTAAAACAGTATTTCAATTTAAAATTTAAAAAATGTAAAAAATACAAGTGTTTAACATGATGGAACTGATTTACTAAAACTGGAGAATGCTAAATCTGGTGCAGCTGTGCATGGTAGCCAATCAGTCTCTAACTTCAGCTTGTTAAGTTAAGCTTTGACAAAAAAATGGAAATGGATTGGTTTCTATGTAAAGTTGCACCACATTTTTCACTTTCCAGTTTTAGTAAATCAACCACACAGTGTTTTAGCAAACAAAATGCCATCCCTTTTAGGTTTGAAACAACTTTGAAGCGTTTGTTAACCCCAAAAAAATGGATCCTGCTCCTTTAAAGCATGTTATATGACCCAGTGCTTGTCCTGTATAATTTGGCCCCCTGTAACACCTAAAAAAACCTGGCTGATCCTGCCAGTTTCTCCCCACCCCTCTGTAAACTGACCACAGTGTATCATGGCTGCTGAGACCAGACACTGTGGTCAGTTTATGTGCCTCTGTCATCAGCAGCCTGCTATCGGCTCTCCTCTCTGCCCCTGTGTCCTCCTCCCCCCTTCCCTCTCTATCTGTGTGTGAGCCAATACCCTCCCCACTCCTGCTGCTCTCATAACACTAACCTGTATACACCACCAGCACTGTCTCCTATTGCAGCGCCCCGCTCTGTGAATGATTTATAAATATAAATGCTGTAAATACCTAATTTAAGAGCCGAGATTGCGATCACGTGACCAGACAGCTCTCTCCTCCTCCCCTCCAGACTGACATCAACAGAAGAATCTCAGCCTCTCCTGCTGTATCTCTCAGAGGAGGAAAGGAGAAAGCTGGCCAGTCATGTGATCACAATCTTGGCTGTTAAATTAGGTATTTTCAGCATTTATTTTTATAAATCACACACAGAGGGAGACACTACAATAGGAGCCAATGTGATGGTGCATACAGGTTAGAGTAGCTCAACAACCACTTTAAAGCAGAGCTGCACCCGCACAAAAAATATTAAAAGTCAGCAGCTACAAATACTGCAGCTGCTGACTTTTAATAAATGGACACTCACCTGTTCCTGGTTCCAGCGGTGTAGGCAGAATGTGACGCGCGGTCGTCTCTCGCTGCCCCACCGCCATCCTCTGTCAGGGAATCAGGAAGTGAAGACGCACCATCTTCACTGCCCGGTTCCCTACTGCGCATGCGCGAGTCGCGCCGCACGTCTCTATTGGTCCCCGCTGTGTCCTGGGAACTGTGTGTTTCCCAAGACACAACGGGAACCCTCGGATATGGGCGGGCATCCTCGGATATGGGCAGGGCAGATACCTGTATTATACAGGTATCTGCACCCCCCTCCCCCCTGAAAGGTGCCAATTGTGGCACTGGAGGGGGGGGAGGAATCCGATAAGCGGAAGTTCCACTTTAGGGTGGAACTCCGCTTTAACTAATCTCAATGTTTTGCTTATACCAGTCCCAATGACTGTTGATAATATTGCTTGTATTGCACTGATCCCTTTGATGTACATTCGAGAAAATTCCTTTTTGGCATAATGTTTAAAGCATAACTCCACATTCCCCTCTGGATAATCTATGCACATTGCAAGGATTTTAACAAACTTTGTTGCAGATTCCTACCTTTTGTTAATCTGAAGAAATCACTGTTTGTTCCTCTGTGCCCATGTGTTAAGTGAGTCTAATGGGAGTGGTTTAATAATTATCAGCCAGCTGCTGCAAAATTAGGCCTCTAATGAGGAAAATTGCACTATATGTATCCCTTTAGATGTTATTTCCTGTTGGGAGTATCTTACCAAAAATGAAATTTTTGTTACAGGGGATGTCTGAAATCTGACTTGTATTTTACAGCAGACTTCTTGGAAAATCAGTGAGCCAATCACACAAGCAGGAAATTATATTTCTGGGGGACGATCTGTACACATTCTGTATACAGAACACCTCCAGGTAGCCATAATGTATTGCACTTTACAGAAAATTACAGAGCTGCAGATTGAAATGGAAAGGTAATTTCAAATAACACTCAATTACAATATGACATATCGCAATTGTATATGCAATATTATTATTTTTTTATCAAAGTGTTGTTACCCTTTAAGCATTATCATTGCACCGCTCTGAAATAAAACCTTAGTAATACTCATGACCTTCAATAAACTCAGTACAGGTCAAAAAATATGGTGCCAGTGGATGTAATATGATTGTGCACATAAGAAATTTGACCTAATTTTTAATTCGCTATAGCATTAATTGATTTTATGTTATCATTGCTTATGACCGGTATTAATTTTCATGATGTTATGGTAATTAAATTAATTAAGACTAATAATGCATTTAACAGTAAATTAATGCATATAATAATAGCTAAAACAGATTTGCATTCAGTTGATGAAAATACATTATTCCAGAATATTAGCTTAATTTCCAGCATCATCATTATTATTGGAGTTATATTTTCTTAAAGGCATACTGTTTACATTAAAATAATATCTACGCAATCATTAAAGTACTTCTAGAGATTAGTTGCCTGTTGTCTGAAACCTAAAATTCACTCTTTATGGCACAGCAATGCACAACAAATAGCCATTTATATGCAGTTATAAATGTAATTCTCTTCTGAAAGTACATACTAAATGACAAAGAGCACACGTTTTTTATATTCTAAAACTGCTGTATATCGAATCACCTTTGAATGATAAAGGTACACTCCAGTCAAAATATAAAATGTAAAGTATATAAGAAATGTATACAAAGTGCATAGCCTAGCATAACATAGATTATTTTTTTCAAGACATTGTTTAAATGAAGCAGTTAACCTATATTCCATTTGTCTGTAATGTGATTATGCTGGATCACAGCTCCTGGTTAGGGATGAGCCGAACACCCCCCTGGTTCGGTTCGCACCAGAACCTGCGAACGGACTGAATATTTGCGCGAACTTTAGAACCCCGTTAAAGTCTATAGGACTCAAACGTTTGAAATCAAAAGTGCTAATTTTAAAGGCTAATATGCAAGTTATTGTCCTAAAAAGGGTTTGGGGACCCAGGTCCTGCCCCAGGGGACATGTATAAATGCAAAAAAAAGTTTTAAAAACTGCAGTGATTTTAATGATGCTTAAAGGGGAAAAAAGAGTGAAATATTCATTTAAATATCATACCTGGGGGGTGTCTAATACTGTCTATAGTATGTCTGTAAAGTGGCTCATGTTTCCCGTGCTTAGAACAGTCCCTGCACAAAATGACATTTTTAAAGGAATAAAAGTCATTTAAAACTGCTTGCGGCTTTAATGTAATGTCTGGTCCTGGCAATATGGATGAAAATCAGTGAGACAAAACGACATGGGTTTCCCCCCAGTCCATTACCAGGCCCTTTGGGTCTTGTATGGATATTAAGGGGAACCCTGCACCCGAATTAAAAAAAGGAAAGGCGTGGGGGCCCCCAGACCCTATATACTCTGAACAGCAGTATACAGGCGGTGCAAACAAGACAGGGACTGTAGGTTTGTTGTTAAGTAGAATCTGTTTGTAATTTTGAACTGGTACATTTTTAAAGGGTAGCTCCAGTCAAAAAATCTATTTTTAAACTTTTTGGAAAACATAGAGAAGGGTTATCACTCCTGTAACATTTTATTTGCTGTCTGTGCACCTCTTCAGAAGATTTCACCTCACTTTCTGTCCCAATGACAAATGTTTTTTGAAATTTATTTTAGTGAAATGAGGATTGGTGATAAAGCATCAGTGGAGAGGAGACACGTTTTTTCCCATATCAACTCTTACAGGAGAGAATTTCCCATCCATGGGGTAGATTTCATCTCACTTCCTGTTGTCTCCTTCCGTTTGCAAGTAGGAGTCATTTGTAAGTTGGATGTTTGAAAGTAGGGGCCTGCCCTATATGCTCTGCAGAAATTTGGGCATAAGGTGTTGGTGTTGCCACAACACTGTAAGCCCTCACAGTTACTCTTGGTGAGCGCTGGAACGCCCTGCTGTGAACTATTATATCAAGAATTGTAATTACATGCCATTGTTGAACAGTGGTAGAAAAATTGGGCCTTTTGTGGTGGTGGTGGTGGTGCTGGTGCCATAACACTGTAAGTCCTCACAGTTACTCTTGGTGGGCGCTGGAACGCGCCGTACTGTGAAATATTATATCAAGAATTGTAATTACATGCTCCTGTTGAACAGGGTAAGAAAAATCGGCCTTTGGTGGTGGTGTTGCCAAAACTCTGTAAGCCCTCACAGTTACTCTTGGTGGGCACTGGAACAGGCCCTGCTGTGAAATATTATATCAAGAATTGTAATTACATGCCCCTGTTGAACAGGGTCAGAAAAATTGGGCTTTGGGCACTGGTGCTGGTGCCACAACACTGCAACCCCTCACAGCTAGTTGAGTGCAGGAACAAGCCCTGCTGCAAAATATTACAGCAAAAATTGTAATTACATGTCCCTGTTAAACAGGAGCAGAAAAATTGGGCTTTAGGCACTGGTGCCCCAACACTGTAACCCCTCAGATTCTGTTGTTGAGCGCAGGAACGAGCCTTGCTGTTAAATATTTGATTTAAAAATTGCAATTATGTGCCCCTGTTACACAGGGGCAAAAAAAATGGGCTTTAGGTACTGGTGCTGGTGCCACAACACTGCAACCCTTCACAGATACTCTAGTTGGAGCGCAGTAATGAGCCCTGCTGCAAAGTATTGCATCAAAAATTTTAATTTGTAAGGCTCCCTGCCTGTCAGTATATTATGAAGAGAAGAACCGGAACGGATCTAGCTAAACTGAATACAGTGTATAAATATATATACAACACACCTGGGATGCATATATATCCTCTACACACTGTAACTGAAGCTAACTGACTTGCCTGCCTACTCTATCTAACTCAAATTAAATGACACTGTCTCTCTCTCTCTATGTCTTTAATCACCGCCGCAACACACTACACAAGTCCTCCACGCAGGTGGCCTTATATAGTGTAGGGCGTGTACTAAACCCTCTGAGAATTAATTGGCCAAAGCCACCCTGGCTTTGGCCAATCATGGCTCTCCGTTTCTTCTGCATTGTGACTGGCCAAAGCATGTGGGTCATAGTGCATGCTTGGCCAATCAGCAGCCAGCGATGCACTGCGATGCCGCAGTGAATTATGGGCCGTGACGCGCCACTCGAATTTAGCGAGAACGCCCCATAACTTTCGCAATTCATCGAACGGCCGAACAGATGATATTCGAGTCGAACATGGGTTTGACTCGAACACGAAGCTCATCCCTACTCTTGGTAATGTGGGAACTTGCAGCCTCTCACTAAAATCCTGTTGCAAAATGAATTTGCCAGTACTAATAAGTTTCTTATCACATCTCATGTCCTAGAAGTTTAAAGCTGTGTTAAACCCAAATGCAAACATATATTATATCGCAGCTTACCAATTCTTAGATGCGATGGCTACATTTGTTTGTATTTTAGGCGTTCTTTACTTTATTTTCATTTGGTGATCTGGCCAGTAGGTCTGTTGTCTGTCAACAGAACAGGCTCTCCTGTAAATCTATCAGTTAGAGACAAACCATTTACAACTGACAGAAGTGCTTACAATAATCAGCTTTTATTTATTTATGTAAAACCTTTATCCCAAAAGGAAAACAAAAACTGTTGCTGCAACTGCTTATAAAGTGTGAGATGGAGTTTGGCTTCAATTTGTTTGTGTAATCTAAATCTGCTACTACATTCATCACTCTCCTCATCCCAGAATAATAATGCTGCTGTCCAAAGGTGCCTCTTTTCTCCTTCATCCATAGGCACTCTAGTAGGTGTGGTACTGGCCATATCACCAGGTGAAAACAGAGGGAAAAATCACAAAAAAGAAAGCAAATGCAGCCACCACATCTAAGAATTTTTAAGCTGCATTATATTACATTTTTTGTGTTGGGTTTAACCACTTGCCGACCGCCGCAGAATGGCACGGCTGAGCAAATGGGCGTACAGGTACGTCCCTTTGAATTTGCCGCCGTGTGGTCACGTGCGTGCCTCCGGCGGTGCATGCGCGCGACCCTGCTACTAGCTCTGTGAGTAGGATCGTGGGTCCCGCGGACTCGATGTCCACGGGGATACCCGCGGCCATCTCACGGAGTTGAAGAATGGGGAGATGCTAATATAAACAAGCATCTCCCCGTTCTGCCTAGTTACACTGTCACTGATCATAGCTCCCTGTGATCGGGAGCTATGATCAGTGATGTGTCACACGTAGCCACGCCCCCTAACAGTTAGAATCACTCCCTAGGACACACTTAACCCCTTCCTAGCCAGATAGTGGTTAACCCCTTCACTGCCAGTGTCATTTTTACAGTAATCAATGCAATTTTATAGCACTGATGGCTGTAAAAATTACAATGGTCCCAAAAATGTGTCAAAATTGTCCGATGTGTCCGCCATAATGTCACAGTCATGATAAAAATCACAGATCGCCACCATTACTAGTAAAAAATAAATTATTAATAAAAATGCCATTTTGCGCAAACCAATCAATAAACGCTTATTGCAATTTTTTTACCAACAATATGTAGAAGAATATGCATTGGCCTAAACTGAGGAAAAACATTTTTTTATATATTTTGTGGGGATATTTATTATAGCAAAAAGTAAAAAATTATGTGTTTTTTTTAAATTGTCGCTCTATTTTTGTTTATAGTGCAAAAAATAAAAACCGCAGAGGTGATCAAATACCACCAAAAGAAAGCTCTATTTGTGGGGAAAAAAGGATGTCAATTTTGTTTGGGAGCTACGTCTCACGACCGTGCAATTATCAGTTAAAGCGGCGCATTGCCAAATCGCAAAATATGCTCTGGTCTTTGGCCAGCCAAATGGTCTGGGGCTTAAGTGGTTAATACTGCTTTAAATGTGACTAGTGTAACACCCTTCCAGTGTAGGTACTAGGCAAATTTAGCTTTTGAGTCCTTTTAAATCGAAGGAGCAGTAATTGTTTGGTCTTGCCTGTTTAAGGTCTCACAGATTGGAAGTTTAATTGTTTCCCATGCCTCTGGAAGACGCTTCCATAGAGAGGGAGATTCAACTCTCCCAGCCGAAATATTTATCAGGTTTTGGACAATCCCTGAAATTGAAGTTTTCAGAATGGGGCCAGAGTGTGGATAAATAGTCTGAGACACTGGAGAGCAGGGTTCTTTCTCTTAGGAGGGTTAAAGAGGTGCGGGGGTTGCTGCTGCCAGGCAGCCAGTGGACTCAACAACTGCTCAAGAAGGCTTTAGAGAGGCTAGACTAAAAGGCCCAAATAGATTTTTCTCATAGCTGACTGCAGAACCACACCACAAAAAAGGGCATATGATCCTGAGAGGTACCATCTCACTCACTGGGTTGTGTCCAGAGGAAGCTGGAAGGAGACAGCTGGCCTGGGGACTTGTGAGTAGTAGCTTTAAGTTGATCCCTGAGGCTGGATACTGCACTAGGGACGGAACTTAAGCACACTGGCACAGGGTAACCAGCTACCCAAATTCTTGACCCATGATCCACAGCTGTGAGGCCTTAAAAAATGTTCACTATTAACCATTATAACTACAACTAGAAGACTATTCTCTGACTACTGGCTACTGATGATCATTTTCAGGGTATCCCATGCCCCAAATCCTCTCCAGTTACCAGTTATTCCAGCAATAAACTGCAAAAAGACAATCCTTAGTCTGTTCGTTGGAGCTGGAGTGTATGGACTGTTGCTTGGATGGCTGGTGGCATTTCTGCTGTTGAGAACACTGTTTGGGAGAAAATACCCTTGTGGGGGTAGCACTATACTGGTAATGCAGGAATCTGAAAGTAAAAATGAATCACACAGCACAGGTTTCAGGAAGGTCCACAACTGAATCTTGTATAGGGGTTTGTGTACTTATTCTGCAGGTTGTTGCAAACAAATACAAAGAACTGTGGTGATCTAATATAATCGTCGTTCCTCGTAGATGGAATATAGTTATTTAAAGTATTGTCTCCGCAGCAAAACCCGATTCTCCCAGAGAGAGATTTTATTGACTTCCAAAACAGAACAGTCTTACAGATGACAAAAATCCAACAGAGTTCATATCACGACAGTGCTAGTAAATATTTAGAGCCCCATGGAGACATGTGACTCTTGGGTGCCTTCGTAAGAACACACACTTCTAAACAGATTGAACGTCCTGTTATATCCCCCCACACACACTGAATGTCTGAGCAATTTGATTGGGCGTTTCCATTAAATGCTTTGATCTGCCCCGGTCTTTCAGAGTGACCGGAGACAACCCCACGCTGTGAATAGTTGTAATTATAAAGCTGCCCCAATTTACATTCTTGCATATTCCCCCTTTGACATGTGTGAATACTGATTAGATTAAGATAATCATTATCTGTTCCCTTTCATATGTGGAGTAAGTCTGGTCTGGCCATTTGTCCTTTGACCAACAAACCCTCTTTTAATATGCGCAATTAGATAACGGCTACCAAAGCGGCCTGCCTAGAATAAACTTGTCTTTAGAATGCCTAAATAAAAACACTACATATAATAAATATATATATAACATATATACATATATATATATATACATATATATATATATATACACATACACATGTATACACACATATATATATATATTAGACACAATATACTACATATACCCCCACTTGGATCGGTTCGAATCAGAATCGATTCACAATCAAACCGCTCAGACATCCCTGGCTCTTAAGATTGAAGCCATCTCTATGCTTTCCTTATTTTTCTGGATTGTTCTTAGTTGTCTTCTACCACAACAATATAAACCAAACAAAAAACATATTAATATAAATTGAACGAACACAAAAATCATGGAAAGAGTTCTCAATAGCGGGTGAGAAAGAGTGTTATTGGGTATGCTCCACCAAGGCTCCTGAAATTCTTTAGCAATTTTATTAGAACTGATGAGGTTTTCCTTCACCAGTTCTTGTAATTCTAAAATTTTCCTACTATCCCTCTTAAATAATGTATCCAATTCAACTGTAAGTGGTGGAATTTTCTTAAATAAAGGAGAAATCATAGAGTCCCAATTGCCAAGATCTGTTTGCTCAATGTTTACAGATACTTGATTCATGTGGATATTGGCTTGAATGTCTTCCTGTCCGATTGTTAACAGTCCATATGTGAGGTTCACACACCAGCCTGTGATAGGTGTCCGGCACTGAACTTGCTTCTGCCAAGTGAATGAGGGAACCCCCAATGCACAGACCCTCGAGTCTTCTCCATGAATTATTCTCTTCCAGGCCGGTTCAAATTTTTGTAATCGAACCAGGCAGTTTCCAGAGTGTGTAGCAGCACAACCCTCTACGTACTCCAGCTGCTCAAAAGAACAGGAACAAAGCCAGGCCTGGGCACGTTTGGTACAGCAGTTGGGGTCCATGGTTTTCCATACTTGGTTATCCTTGACGACGAGTCTGCTTTGTGGTAGCAGTTGTTTCAGTATATTAGTGCCATTTCTCACCTCCACCTCACCAAGAACGATCATCTTGTATACGGGTAAGGGTTTTGTTGACCATGTAGGGATGTCGATGGTCAGAGGTACTTCCTGCTTTCTGATGCGATCTTTATTACAAAGAGTATCCAGGCTCCTTACATTAGCAAGGGCAAAGTTCCTACAAGTAACACCACTGTCTTTGATAAGATTGAATAATAAAGTTGAGTTCATTATCCTTGGCCATTCTCCTCGTTTGATTTCTTGAAGCCCTAGGCTCAGATGCTCACTCAGCAAGTTTCCTATAATACCACAAACTATAGACTTGGATACATTATTCGTTTGAATGGTTTTATTCAATGCATTCACCGACATTTGAACGTTCTGCAAATCTGCAGCAATGGTGTGAATGTTCTGAATATCTATTTTCATTTCAGCTAGAGCGTTTAAATCCACTCTTCCCCCTTTAAGCAGTATCTGCTGTAATCCACCCACAAAATTTTGTTCTCTCATATTTAGACTCTCTATATCAACCCTATTCCAAATCGAACTACCCAAACTGAGGCCTGATATGATATCAGTACCCAGATCCCTCTTTGAAACTTTCTTAAAATTAAGCCCTTGTGTAGCATCCCAAAATAAGTTTATATGTGTTTGAAAGACTGTTTTAAACCATAACCCCATTGATTTTGGGCAACTTTCTGGAATGTTAAATGATGTAAAATTCAACAATAATGGTAATGATAAGTATGAAACATCGCTATACACTAAATTTTGAGTCCGCTCAAGGAAAAGTCCATGTTCTGGCCACTGTAAAATTGTAGGACAGTCTCTAGAATTTGTGACCATTATCTTTAGGATTTTTGCATAGACTCCATCCTTCACATCATGAGGGCTACAGGATATAATACCCTCCTTAAATATTGTAAAGTTCCTTTCTAAAGTCATTTGCATTTGTGGTCCATTCTTTGTCTCCACTAATATTATATCTGTACTCCTGTGACGATCGCTTCCTTCTGGGTAAGTCCAAACAGCAGATTCCATCAAGTAATCAGATTTCGGCATCATGATTTCACATCTAACGACTATCCACCCCCCGACTATGCCCTTTACAGTATCCCCATGTATCTGGATGCCTTCCGAGTCCTCTAAAACAGTAAGTTCTGTAGTATGATCCATTACACTTCTTTTATTTCGATCAGATTTCCCCACTGGGAAGCATTTTGATTCCTCAACTTGGCACTCTTTCACTCTGATGTTTGTGATGCAAAGAAGTAAAGTGATTGACGCTGTTATCAACACATATGTTAATAGAGAAGGCTTGTATTTGTCCAGGGGGGATGTCTTCATTATGGTGTAGTCTTCTGGTATTCGCCTCACTCCTGGGACCTGAAAGACAATCTCAGCAAGAAAATTAGACAATGCTCACATCCATCAAATCCATTTTTCCCTTAAATGCTTTGATCTGACATGCATGACTCCATCTTGACTTGTCCTCTCCCAAGTCTAGTAAGTAAACAGAGGGTCCAATTTTATCTATTACTGCATAAGGGCCCTTCCACTTTGCTCTAGGAAATGGGTGAAACCCAGAAAAATCCTGTAACATTACTCTAGACCCAATTTGGTATTCACTAGTGTCACCCATTGCATTAAACCACTGTTGTGAGCTTTTATGGGTACATTCATCAGTGGCACATACAGCCTTATGTACTGTAATCACATGGTCCTTTAAGATCTTTACCCATGATTCAGACAATGACACAGTTTCTAATGCTGCTGGGACTGGATTTATCAGATGTTCCCACGTTTTCATTGTTCTGCCGAGCAGAGCTTCATAAGGGGCAAAGCCTATGGACCTGCAAACTCTGGAACGAATAGTTGCCAGAACAAAGGGTAATTTTTCATCCCAATCAGTACCTTGCTCATTTACAACCTTTCTAAGGGCATTTTTAATTGTCCTGTTCATTCGTTCAACCTGTCCCGCAGACTCAGGGTGATAGAAGATGTGAAATTTTTGAATAACACCAAGGAGCTTACATGTCTCTTGTATTACATTACCTACAAATCCTGGACCATTGTCACTGTCTAAAACTTTTGGTATCCCCCACCGACTAAATATTTCTTTGACCAGGATCCTTGCAGTAGTAGTGGCAGTACAGTTTTTGGTAGGGAATGCTTCAACCCAGTGACTGAAGGAATCCACCACAACGAGTAAATATCTGTTCTGGTGTGCAGTGTTAGGAAATTCACCTGTGTAATCAATTTGTATTCTCTCCCATGGTCCCATGGGAGCTTGCCTCATCAGTGCCCTTCTCCTTTTTCTATTGGCGGGATCATGCCTGGCACATATCAAACATGATAAGATATGGTCCTGCATGTGTTGTTTATTTTGAGGCCACCATGCTACATGATCTAATCTCTCTAAAGCTAAAGGAAGCTTGGGGTGTCCACCAACAGGGGACCCATGAATCCATGTAAGAATGTCTTTCCTCACACCTTTTGGGGCAACCCATAAAGATAAATCATTTTTGTAAGTTATTAAAAGGCCATCCTTCACCTGCATCTCTTGACCTTCAAATTGTATGGGCCCAGTCCCACACATTGCTTTTAGTTGAGCTAATTCCTCATCCTGATCTTGTAATTTACCCAACTCACATGTCCTTTCTTCAACTCCTTTTGCTTGAGCACGTGTAAGGGCAGACACTGGAAATGATAAAGTATGCTCTATATGAGGCCATTCGGGGGATGTTACTGCAGCCTCCTTCGCTAATCTATCTACCGTATTGTTCCAGTAGTGCTCGGTTGTTTGCTTTTTGTGGGCCTGTACCTTTCGGATATTGATTTTTGAAAAGAATTGTGTTTCCTCCTCTATCATTTTCCATAAGGGTGCATATCTTATCTCACTTCCATCTGTTCCTTTAAAACCCATCACATTCCACCATGAAAGATAGACAACTGCACCCTTGCATACCTGGTCTGAGTCAGAAGCAATGTTAACAACTCCACCATCGTCTCTTAATTCACTGAGAACTTGCAGAAGTGCTGCTATTTTCACATATTGTGCAGAACGAGCTCTACATGAATATGAAAATTGTCTCTGAACCTCGCCATCTTTTACACAAACACCAGCAAATCCTGAGATTCTACTTCCATCTTTATAATAAGAAGAACCATCAATGTACCAGCAGTCACTTTCAAGGTCAAAGGGTTTGGATACGGCAGTAAAAACTCTGTGTTGCAAACTACCGTATTTATCGGCGTATAACACGCACCGGCGTATAACACGCACCCCAAGTTTAGGAGGGAATTTTAAGGAAAAAAAGTTTTAGGAGAGAAGTTTAGGGAAAAAAAAAACTTACATTTAAGCGTTATTTGCAGCTTGCCCAGCGTCATTTGCAGCTTGCCCAGCGTCATTTGCAGCTTGCCCAGCGTCATTTGTAGCTTGCTCAGCGTCATTTGCAGCTTGCTCAGCGTCATTTGCAGCTTGCCCAGCGTCATTTGCAGCCTTTCCCAGCATCATTTGCAACCTGCCCAGCGTCATTTGCAACCTGCCCAGCGTCATTTGTAGCTTGCCCAGCATCATTTGTAGCTTGCCCGGCGTCATTTGCAGCTTGCTAGTGTCATTTACAGCTTGCTAGTGTCAGTTGAAGTTCGCCAGCGTTTAAATTTCCCGCCGCGAGAAATACCGCGCATGCGCGGCCGAAAAAAGACCGAACCGCGGCCGAAAAAGGCCGAAGTGCGGCCGAAAAAGACCGAGCCGACTGTTCAGCTCCGCTCGGAGTCCCGCCTCCCTGCTGTTTCGGGAGCGAGCGCAGGGAGGCGGGACTCCGAGCGGAGCTGAACAGCCGGCTTCGGTCTTTTTCGGCCGCGCTTCGGCTTTTTCCGGCCTTTTTCGGCCGCGGTTCGGCCTTTTTCGGCCGCGGTCGCCATTTTTTCGGCGCCGCAACCGATTTTTGTCATTTTTTTTTTGGGTATCGGCGTATAACACGCACCCACGACTTTCCCCCGATTTTAAGGGGGAAAAAGTGCGTGTTATACGCCGATAAATACGGTACTTCCTTGTACTTGACATTCATGAGCTTCACCTTCAATCATCAATCCACCAATCAGGACACTAGGTTCCTTTAACATCAAACCCTCAATATTCTCTGACAATAAAGCTGTAGTCCATCTGGCCAGCCTTTTACAATTCACATCCGCTTCTTTCCATTTCCCATTGGCTAACATGACTATAGGAGTGTGATGACTAGCAATGATGACCCTTTGTGTACCTGTCAAGTATCTGAATTTGTTGATTGCCCAATAACAACACAGCACCATACGAGTACATAAAGGATACTTTTGTTCTACAGATGATAGTAAACGTGATGCATAGGCTAAAGGTCTTTGTTTTCCAAAATAATCTTGGGTAAGTGCAACAGACAAAGTGCTAAGGCCTACATGTGGATAGAGTCTGAATTCTTTGTTGGGGTCTGGTGATGCTAATGAAGGGGCATTGCCTAAAGTTTCCTTTAACGCTTCAATAGCTTGTGTGTGCTCTGATTTCCATATCCATTCATCTTGCTTCAGCAGATCATACAAACACTCTGTTAATGATGCATAATGAGGCACAAACTCCCTACAGAAACCTGTCATGCCTAAGATCTGTCTCAGACTTTTTTCATCAGTGGGCAAAGGTAGTTTAGCTATTAGCTCAACCCTTTGTTCATTGATACTCCGCCCTGACTGTGCTACAGTAACACCCAGAAATTGGACTTCCTGCTTCCCCAATTGTATTTTCTTTGGATTAACTTTCAAACCTGCTTCTCTCAAAAGCAATAACATTTCACTCACATCGTTCACGTGCTCCTCCATAGAGGCTGACCCAATCAAAATGTCATCAACATATGAAATTACTCTTTCAGGTTTTGAAAACTTATCAATCACTTCTTTCATATGTGAGTGAAATATTGCTGCACTGTCTTTGTAGCCTTGTGGAAGAACTGTCCAATAATATTGAAGGCCCGCCCAGCTGAAGGCTGTTTTGTATTGACATGTTGGGTCAAGGGGTAAATTCCAATAACTGTTACTGATATCAATGACCGTAAACCATTTCATTTCTGGTGTCAACTTGGCAATCATTTCAGGGTAAGCTGCCACCACAGGTGCCATACTTTTAGCATATTTGTTTAAGGCACGGTAATCTATCGTCAGCCTGAACGACCCATCGGGCTTGATGACTGGCCAGGCTGGCGAATTGCAAACTGATGCACCCCTTTTTAATGTACCTTGCGCCTCCAATTGTTTTATAGCTTCTGTTATAGGTTTAATGGCCTCTTTCGGAACTGGGTATTGCTTAACAGGTGCAGGATCAAATCCTTCCAATAAAATCATTGTATTCATCCTACCACAATCTTGTTTATGTTTAGCCATTATGTCTTCAAATTCACCCATCAGACTATCCCAACAGGGATCCCAATCTCCATGTAACACACCAACGGGCTTCACTGCTGCTGTTACTAATTCCATGGGAGGATGCCACACATGACCCAATCCGTCATTTTCCGACATTATCCACAACTTCATGTTTGCAAGATCAACCACCAAACCCTGCTGTACACAGACATCAGCACCAATTATGTCCTGATTTTCACAAACAACGTCACACTCCCACTTTTCTCCCCCTATTTGCATCTCAACACCACGCACAAAAGGAGCTTCAATGGAATGTCCAGTGACACCTGTTATTTTAATTTTCTCATTTCCAGGGACAACTGATTTACTAAAACTAATAGCTGCCCCACTATCTAACAGCGCATTTACACGAGTTCCCCCTAATGTTACATCAACAGTGGGCCGCCCCCAGGAATCTAATGTTAAATCGGTTAAGAATCGGCAAGAAGGGGCGTGGGGGGCTCGGAACCCCTAACAATGACTGGTAGAGGGGGACACAGCACGTTCCTTTCCTACTGCTGCTACTTTGACCCCTCCTGCTTTTATTCTTTTCATTTCTTCCTGTATTTTATATAGCTCCTCCTGCAAACGATCTCTTTCACTTCTCATTTCACTAAACGGCACCCAAGGCTGTTTACTAGGTTTTTCTCTGGATTCTGGCCTCCTGTAACTACCTGAATTGTTATAAGATCTTCCTCTCCATGGTCCTAAATCATCTCTATTTTGCTGCCCCTCGACTCTAAAAATTCTAGCTGCATCAACCGCAAGACTGTCTTCTCTGCACTTTCTCCTCCACAAATTATCCGCTCTTACCAAGATATCACTATAATCACTAGGATCAGGTGTAACAGATAAAATGCCTTCCCTGACATCACCATCCAATGCTTCTAATAACATTGACCTATGAACCAAACCACCACGTTCAAAACCAGGATTCCCAGTCATGACATTTTCCATCACACTGCTAATTCTATCTGCAAGTTCATATGGGCATTCATTCTTCATTTGCTTAATTTTTCCTGACAAGCACACATATGTCGTCGCACCATACAATGCTTTCAATAATTCCTTTAAAACATCCTTAGTTTTATGACGCTGGCCACAATTTTGCAAAACCCGTGCCCATAATCCATTGCCTATACTTTTCTGCAAAATTCTAGCTAGGTCCTCAATATTCAAGTTGTATGTGTCTCTGACTCTCTGCAAATCACAAAACCATTTCATGAACCTATTTACATCATAGCGGGGTACCTGACCTATCTCTCTTATAATAGCTTCCATCTCCTGTGGCTTTAGTTGTTTTGTGATCAATTTAATTTCACTTGAATCGTCAGTGTTCAATACAGTTGTTGTAGTGGTAGAAGCTGCTGGTATGCATGGGGCTGCATGTAAATCACCCCAGGGATATATTGGCTTATAATCTTTGGTATCAAGCTTTATAGAGGTATCATTTTGATCTGGGTAACTTGATTTTTCTGCCAATTTATCAAAAGCAATGTTAGCAGCATGTTTACACTCCTCCAACTGTTTCTCAACAATTTGTATTTTTACTGACAATTCCTCATTGACCCGCCTTAAATCATCACATAATTTAGCCTTTTCAATCAGTGCCTCCCCAGTAGTGATAGCATGTAACCTGAGATCTGATATCCTCTCATTCAACCCTTTCTCCTTCTCCTCATATCTCTGAGTCTGTTCCAGAATTTTCTGCTTTTTTTCTTTAACCTCCCCTATTAATTCTGTACAACAAGACAGTAGTCCCTGAATAATGATACCCTTACGTTTCTTTTGTTTTGTTTTCTTATCAAAGACACTATCAGATAAAAAGCATTTCATTAAATCCCATGACTGTCTATATTCTTGGGGAATCTCGTAAGGCCCCCCATGACTTTTTATATAATTTAACAGCCATATATTCACATCCTCTCCCTTAGTACTATTGTCCCCACTAGACACAGCCAAAGCCATTGTAAAAAATACAATGAGAAAAAAAATTATATTTAGAAAATAATGAACAAGGCACACTTACCAATTGTTAGGTTTCCTAGAACTTCCTTCCTGGGTCCTCACGGCCTTCTGTCACCACACAGATTGTAAGATCCAGTCTCCAGAGAACAATTCTGGTCTTTAAAACTTGTTAAATTTTGTTAAAATCCGGGTCACGGCACCAATGTAGTGATCTAATATAATCGTCGTTCCTCGTAGATGGAATATAGTTATTAAAAGTATTGTCTCCGCAGCAAAACCTGATTCTCCCAGAGAGAGATTTTACTGACTTCCAAAACAGAACAGTCTTACAGATGACAAAAATCCAACAGAGTTCATATCACGACAGTGCTAGTAAATATTTAGAGCCCCATGGAGACATGTGACTCTTGGGTGCCTTCGTAAGAACACACACTTCTAAACAGATTGAACGTCCTGTTATATCCCCCCACACACACTGAATGTCTGAGCAATTTGATTGGGCGTTTCCATTAAATGCTTTGATCTGCCCCGGTCTTTCAGAGTGACCGGAGACAACCCCACGCTGTGAATAGTTGTAATTATAAAGCTGCCCCAATTTACATTCTTGCATATTCCCCCTTTGACATGTGTGAATACTGATTAGATTAAGATAATCATTATCTGTTCCCTTTCATATGTGGAGTAAGTCTGGTCTGGCCATTTGTCCTTTGACCAACAAACCCTCTTTTAATATGCGCAATTAGATAACGGCTACCAAAGCGGCCTGCCTAGAATAAACTTGTCTTTAGAATGCCTAAATAAAAACACTACATATAATAAATATATATATAACATATATACATATATATATATATACATATATATATATACATATATATATATATATATATATATATATATATATATATATATATATATATATATATATATATATATATATATATATATATATATATATATATACACATACACATGTATACACACATATATATATATATTAGACAAAATATACTACAAGAACATTTTTAGTTTTGATTATAGTTGGGAAGAGTAAATCCCTTGTTACCTTTCCCTTACTGTCACTTTGTTCATTGGGTAGATTGGCCCACTCTTTTACTGCTGGTAATCATTGTCAACAAGACAAAAAGTGGGTAAAATATAAAATGGACCAAGAAGGACATTTCCCTCACACTGGAGAGATTTGCTCTCACTTCCTCCATCCAGCTAACTCTAAAGAAAATTTGGCTACACATAAACCTATAATTTTTAACTTTCTTAATTTAACATGGCTAAATTGTTCACAGGATAACATGCTGGAGGCTTCCACTTTTTTTTCCTGGAAATACTAATTTAGAGTTTTCTAAATTTTTACAAACAATATGTTTGCTGGATTGAAAAAATGAAAGTCAAATTGTATTTAATATTAAAACTGATCTTGTCATTAATTATAAAAGTCCATGGTTTTAAGTGATTTTCTGCAATAATTAGGTAAGCATAGTTTAGTCAGTCTCGGTGCTAAATGTTTTTGTAAACTCCAGGGAAACAACGTGGTGATGCAGATGCTGCACTGTTTCTCCAGTATTCGCCAGAGCAGGAGGCAAAGTGAGAATTCTCTTTCATGCCATCCCTAGAGGGGATATGGATCATTGAATAAAACAGGCCATTTTTTGATGATAGATGACGTTTTCACCAACACTATATTAAACTTCACTAAACTGCAGTAAAAATCAAGGGTGATTTACTGATTACACTGATCAATAAATAAATCAGGTCAATTTCAAATAATCTAGGCTACCATCCATTGGCATATCTTCTGTTCTCTCATAGCAAGTTCAGCTGATTTTATAGAAAAGTAATTTAAATGAAAACACTACTACACTGGATACACTTTATTACAAGCATGTCAGATACATGTTTGTTAGATGATTTGAGCTCACGTACAATTGTCCCTGGCACCCACAATTCTTAAAAGATTAAGTGAATTTTATGTAGTCATTGAAAAAAATCATAATGCGAGAGAAACAAGAACATGTAACAAAAAGATATTTTTTGTATCTAGCAGAAATATATTATACTGTATGCACTAAATACTTTTTATACTTTTTAGATTTGTTTCTACCAGTCAAATTAGAAGTTGGGTAAAGATGGAGAAAAGGTAGACACTTCCAGAAAACATGTTATATGTCATGCTGCTATAAAGACAATGGGGAGAATTTCTTAAAACTGGAGCAACCATAATCTAGAGCAGCTGCGCATGACAACCAATCAGTTTCTATCTTCAGCTTGTACAGTTAAACGTTGAAAATGAAAGATAGAAGCTGATTGGTTGCCATGCACAGCCGCTCCAGATTATGGCTGCTTCAGTTTCTTAGAAGGTTAAGTTCCTCGTTCATTTTTGCAGGTTAATAAATATGCATTTATTCATTTTTTTACATGGAGCCTGTAAAGCATTGCACCCTGATCAGCAGATCGTGGGTGCCATGCGGAACACCTGCAGACCTGTCAGTGTTTCTTTCTGCTCATAAGGTACCTTGTACGGGCAGGTAGATACGCACTGACAGGAAGAGACAATGAACCACCAGAGTGTTCAAAAGTGCCATGGTAGTTCATTAAGAACTACAAACTGACAGCTGTGTAGTTTCCCATTCACAGAACTCTGAACAGATGACGTGCCTGGGCAGCGGAGTCTCATTTTTATAAAATAGTGACAGTAAGCAAGGGGAGAAGATCCCGTTTGCTGTCACTGCAAGCAATGGAGCAGGCCGCAGCTGCAATAGTGGGAACATGTTAAATGTTCTCAAAAGTAAACTTATTCTTTAAATTCCCCTCAAAGAGCATCACAGGTAGGCAGCTAAAATGACACAACTAGGAGGCTTTTCACCTGCTAAATTGCTCAATTGTCAGGTCCTACACAGGACTGACTCACCCCCTTTGTGGCATTGTTGTGTCAAATATCAAAGTTGTAAGTATTTCAGTACCATAGCTGTCTTAAAACCCCTTACAGTGGTGGTCAATAGATGCTAAGCCCATTTATACTGGTGATCAGTGGAAAAAAATGCCCATTTAGATTGTTGTTCAGTGGGAAGAATATTCCTTACACTGGTCAGAAGTGGGAAAAATACCCTTTAAGCCCCATACACACGGTCGGACAATCGTCGGACCATGTCCGTCATACTTTGTCCGATGTTGGTTTTGCGTACACACGGTCGGACAAAGTTGTCGGAAAATCCGATCATTCTGAACGTGGTGACGTTTTTTGCCTACGACGGGACTACGTAGAGGCTAGTAGCCAATAGCTTTGGTCTTGTAATGTGATCTGAGCATGCGTAGCACTTTGTCCGGTCGGACAACCGTACACACGATCGGATTTGGTGTGATCGGACCGTGTTGTCGGCAAATCTTTCCAGCAGGAGATAAGACTTTGTCCGTCGGACAATCCGACGTACACTGTCCGATGGTGCATACACACGGTCTGATTTTTCAACAACATTGTCCGATCGGACAGAATCCATGAAAAAGTCCGACCGTGTGTATGGGGCTTTACACTAGTAGTCAGTGTAGTGCCTACTTGTGTTAATAATCACTGGTCCAATGCCAGTAATGTTTGTGCTGGCACTATGCAGATACCATTAAAAGGAACTCTCAACAACCCCTGAAGGAACCCTAGGGTTCCACCAAACTTTGGTTGACCCAGCCTGGTCTAGCGGCTAAAAGCTAACACAAAATTACACATCTAATTCCCAAACTACTGTATCAAAATTTTTATCAGACCGGGCTTAATACTTTCCCTGGTGTGAGTTTCCTTTATGTATTTCTGTGTAAAATTGGAGAAACTTAATTCCAGATATGTTTGAAATACATATTAAAAAGGAATAGCAGTGGACTAGCAGAGTACTCATATATGCAATTAACAGTGAGAGTAAGGCAGTGAGAGAACACGGTTCGAATCTGGGCCGGTTCAGCAGGAACCTGCCAACATTCAAACCGTTAATGGGCATGCTGAATGTACGCAATTGATTGATTGCGCAACTTGGTTCTCTTGCGATTATAGCCATAGTGATATAGCCACTAGTGTTAATCACTGTCATCTCCTGGTGGGGAGTACAGTATGCCTGTGCTACTTTACCCATGCAGAGCAACACCCCCCCCCCATTTCATAATATGGAGTTAGGAAAGAAAGACTCACTTCAGTCGTATTTTAAAACAGAGCTTACTCGGGGCTGCCTCATCTCCTTGAGACGTTGCTGTTTAAATCATCAAACACCAGTGCTGATACATGGAGTGAATCTCATGCTAGCAAATACCTACACGTGCCTGTTTTTTCTAATACTCCTAGTGATTGAATGGAGTGGTGGGGTATTGACGGAAAGGTGAGTATGTGCTACTAGGGACCAGACTTAAAGCACACATGTTGCTTTTCCTTGCATAGGCAGGCACATGTTTGCCTTTGCATTATCAGCTGGGAAACTCCAGGTTCTTCCTTTAATCTTTGGGTCATTAAGATCATTAAAAGGACGCAATAAAATCAAAACTTTTAAAATTCACAATCAGTAAATTAAATGACACATGCACATCCTCATAACCATATCTATAGTATTGAGTAGGAACACAGCTTTTCATTTTAACTGTTGCCATAAAGAACACAATTAGGTAAACAATTGTAGACTTATTAAAATATGACACCATTTTACAAATGAAATATTAATGAAATGAACATTCTTTATGTTTTAGTGCCCTCAAAATGTAACCCTTAATAGGTAGAAAAAAATTAGTAGTTTATTGACAATAAGAAAAGCTAAACTAACAAAAAACATTAATTGGTGTTCAATGTGTCTTAACCACTAGCGAACCGTCCCATTTACATATACAGTGTCAGGACGGCCGCTCTGGGATGGATCACTGCACAAGTCAGTCAGTAGGTCCTGGCCAATGATTTATGGCCGGGACCTGCTGATCCACTTAGTAAACACAGGGCTCGGTACTGTGATTTGCTAACAACACTGGGCTCTGTATATGGAGCAGCGAAGCCGCTGTGTTTTCTTTCTGCAGGGAGAAAAAAACAACCATCAATTAGTAAAAGCAGCCCACATTATACACATTACACATTGTTAGGCACACAAATAATCTTTTGATTGCCCCTAGATGTTTATCCCTTCCCAGCCAGTGTCATTAGTACAGTGACAGTGTACAGTATTAGCACTGATCAGTGTATTAGTGTCACTGGCAATGTCATTGTCAGTCAGTTTCAACCCAGTATCAGTTAGTGTTAAATAGCCAGCCTCACTATCACACTCCCACTATAAGTCGCTGATCACCGCCATTACTAATATATAAAATAATGAAAGACATAAAACTTGCTGCCTTTCCCCCTCCCCCCTTTTTTTTTATATTTTATTTTTATTTTAATTGTTTTTTTTTTTCTTTCTCTCCTTCCAGCATAGGAGTAAACAGGGAAAACAAGGAAAAGTTTTATTCAGACTTATTCAGTTGTGTAGGTTTGAGCTATTAGGGTGCATTCACACCCACACAACACATACTGATTACATGCAAGAACTCCAGCGGGGGTTTCCAGTAATTAGCTGTGATTGCCTCTGAGTGAAGACTGTTCTTGCATGTAATCAGTGTTGGGTACATTCAAGTGTGAATGCACCCTTGAGCTCTAAGGCCAGCCATACATGGAGCAAATTTCTTTCCAGCAACCATGGGTTGCAAGAAAGAAATTTGCTTGATTCCCCCATCAATACAGACAGTGTTGATGTGGAAATCCCTCCTGCCTTGCCATTGTCTTTCCCAGAAGACAGAAGACAGTGATTATCATCACTAGCAGCTATATCAGCTGCTAGCAATAATCGCAAGAGAATACGGGCAGGCTGCTTGTACCCAAGTTGATCGATCTATCAACTTGGTACATTTAGCCTGCCTGTTAATTGTTCGAATCTCGGCTGAGATTCGAACAGTGCATGGCCGAACTAAGACAGGCTTTTTTAGAAAGGGATAGCCTGGAAATCCTAAAGTTGGGCTTTAACATAGAAAGATAATAAAGGCTAAACAGTTAGTATGGATTTCATGTTGAACTATAACCAATATATGGGCAAAGATACACATACTTTTCCCAGCGCTCAAAGTACTCACTCAAGATCAAACAAAGTCCAAGAAAAGTCCAAAGATAAAAGAGTGAAGTGGCCACAAAAAGGTTAATGGAGATCTAAAGTTCCTGGAAAAACAGATCTGGGATTGATCTGCTCAAGCACATGTAAAGAAACAACTTTTGCTCCAGTAAGGATTGGAAGAAGACAAGAAGGTGTGCAGCTTCAAGTGCAGAAGGGGAACCTGTAAGCACGGTAGATGGATCACAGGACCGCTATATCAGTAAGCCTGTATGCAAGCGCCGGACCCTCCAAACACAAAAATAACGGCGACATCTCATGGCCATCCTTCAGAAAGCCTTGTCCACTTTGTCAAGTCTGCCCAGTAGAAAACACAGCCAGCTTTTAAGCTGGGGGGGGGGGGGTAAATAGCACAAACCGTGGGAGAACCAGAAGCCACAGGATAGCTTATTGATGCAACATGAACACAATGACCAGCATGATCAAAATTGTGGCAAACAAATTAACAGAAAGAATGATGCTAATAAGACGGATATAATAATAAAAATAGTGTTATGAACTTTCAATATCAAAGATTCAAAAATGAAATTTAATTAATCGCCAACGTAATGCAAATATGCAGCCTTCGGCTTGAATCGGTTGAGCCGTTTTTTAGAGCCAACGATCAGCTGCCCGGCTGTTATCCCAAGCAGCAGGAAGGGACCCCCCCTCCAAATGCCTTCTGTGGCTCGCCCGGGCTCTCCCATCCCACCGGGCGGCTGGAGCCACCAGCTGACATGTCCGCCGGCTGGCCAGAAAGCTGAACGAAGCCGGAATCGGCTTTGATCTGGTCTCGGATCTGGTAACCCGGAAGCGATGTCATGACATCACTTCCGGTTTACTTAAGACATAAAGGTGCCAAATTTAAAAAAAATGACAGCATTCAAAACAGCCAAAGTTGGCATTTTGAATGCATTTAAGTGCAAAGGAGGGATTTGGGGTCCATAGGGATAAAAGTGATCAGAATTTATTTTCTTAAAGGGACAGTGTAAAAAAAAAAAAAAAAAAGAAGAAAAAAAGAATTAACAAAGAACACTTTTTTTTACATAAAACCAGCAAACTTCAATAAACATAGTGTGTACAGATGAATAAATACTAACAACGATTATAATCTGGTGTGACCCTCCACATGTAATAAAGAAAAAATCAATTCAGCCGCACATACAAGACTCCTGTAGAAGAGTATGTGTCATTCTCAGCCTGGGCTCTGAGCAGGACATGCCCCCAACACGCTTTGCTCCACCCCCGGAGCTTAATCATGGGGATTCCAGGCAAGGGGGGAGGTTAAAATGCAACATCTGCTGCCGCATAATAGGAAAAAAAAAAAACTATCAGGTGTATAATGGTCTAATCATAGAGGATGGAGCCAAATAGACCTCATATGCATAATAACAAAAACAAACAAAGATAAATGGACAAAGAAAAAAATGTAGAAAAAAATTTAAATGAGGAAAGAAAAAAGAAAAAATTGAATAAATAAATAAAAAATAAAAATGTCATAAAAAGGAACAGAATGGTCTATCCAGGCTACAGAATCCACAATGGTTAGCTAAAGAAACAAAAATATATAAAAAATACATCAAATGCATACTGTATATATAATCAAAAAAATCAAGAGTTGTGTCCATCTATTATTCTACATACTGTAAGATGCAGAATAACCCCTATTTAAAATTAAAACTTTATTGAGAAAAATTAAGTTAAAATTAGGTTGAGGATATCAGAAAATAGGAGAACAAATTAGAATCCCTATCAGTGCACTCATATATGAAAATATTAAAGATTATCATATAGTAAAAAAGATTAGAGAGAGACAATAAATAGTATTCTAAATAGAAGCAGGCAGATAATGGTAATACTCTCTCTAGGTTAAACAGACTATACAGATTAATGAATAATATCCCACTCAAAATTTAAACCCTTGGGGATATGGGTGTCCAACTTAAAAATTCAGTACACTTCCCTCCTGCATGAGAGGATGGGATGATTCATCCTTTCAATGATCTGAACTTTAAAAGCTTATACGCCAGTGGCGGCTGGTGAAGTTTTAGGATGGGGGCGCCAGACCCCGCCCTTCCTTTTTGACCCCTCCCACTTGGTGAAAATGGGCGTGTCTTCAGCTAAATAGTGGGCATGGCTCTAAGGTGGTGTGGTTAGTGTCTGAGATGAACGAGGGATGGAGGGACAGAGGGATGGAGGGACAGATCCTACACAACAATAGAAATATGTGTATTCTAGAAAGTTTAACAATTAGCAGATAAAGATATTTCAAACACCTGGTGTTAGCACTTCAATCATCCCGACACCTTGGTTGTTATAAGTAAAATAAATATCTCTGCGCTGCCTTTCTGTATGGTAATATTGTAGTGAATACTGCGGCAAACACTGAAAGGAATTTTCAGGTCCAGGTATAGAATAAATAGAGGGGTAGTGCTGCGCTGTATATTATAAGTATAATATATTGGTGCCAAAATAAAATTGAGATAAATATAAATATAAAGAGCTTTAAGAGACAACGTACATATATCAGTGTCAAGTGACTAATAGTGCATAAAGTGCAAATCAATATTCCATCAGGAACGAGAGTAAAAACACATATAAGAAACACATATATAAAATAGCTAAACGGTGGTGCAAATTAAATATAAAGTGACTAATGTGCTATTTCAAAGAAATTCCGAAAAATTCATAGTAGGTAAATGGGTGCGGGTAAAATCGCATAGAATTCCATAAGTGACCAATATGCAGCTTAAAATAAAGAGTTTCAGCATATGCAGATAAATACGGAGAAATTCACATAAAATCCCATAAAATCGCATATAATCGCATAAAATTTCAAAACTGCATAAAATTCCAAAGAAATCGCATATATTCTCATAAAGTTGTATAAAGTCACATGGAATCTCATAAAATCGCATAAAAACGCATAATAAAAGCGTTAGCATAAAAGAAGTGAAAAGTGGTGACGGAAATATGAATAAATAACGGTGTAAGTCCGTGAGGTCAGTCCTATCTCAACTTGACCTATAGTGCAGTGTATTGTGGCTTCAGTGTCATAACGACACATTTAAAAGTGAATCACTGGTGGTACTGCTGGTGCAATGATATTTGATTCTCCAAGGGGATGGTGCATTCAGTGGTTGCGTGGTTTTCTTCTGAATTAAAGTATAGGTGTCCCCTTACCTTACCGCTGTAAGGTAACAGTGTTTAAAGATGTGTGGGCTCCAGGCGGGCCTCTGTTTTTCTCTGGTGGCGTCCCCCCAATAGGGTTTTCTTATTTGGCTCCTGGTCCTAAGGGGTCCTGGTCGTAAAGGGTGTCCTCTCTGAAAACAGGGGTCCTCTGCTACCTGGCGCTGTTAGATATGCCTCACAGGGTAGGGTAGGGTAACGAGGAATCTTGATAGTGTAGTATTTCTTTTAAATCAGGTTTATTTGCAATAGTAAAAAAAAACACTTACATTTGGCAAAGGTAAGTTTGCATGTAAAAAACGAGCGCCGAGCTCGTACCTCACTTCCGGTATCTCAGTGGTTGTGACGTCCCGATGCGTGTTCGTCACGGTCACGTGACTTCATCAGGGGACTTTATATTTATATTTATCTCAATTTTATTTTGGCACCAATATATTATACTTATAATATACAGCGCAGCACTACCCCTCTATTTATTCTATACCTTGGTTGTTATGGTGTCAGGATGATTGAAGCGCATTATTTCTATTATTACATTGTAATATAAAATGAAATCATTGAACTCACCATAATGCAGAATCAGTGGCAGCCCTGAGCATGTCACTAGCCACATCACCTGCCACCAGATGCCATCAGGTGTCCCCAGCGGAGTCCCTCCTTACATGCGGCCTGTGTCCCACCAAATGCAGTCTGTGTCACCATCAATTGCAGCAGTTTGTGTCATCACCAAATTGCAGCAGTATGTGTCACCATCAATTGCAGCAGCATGGGTCACCACCAAATTGCAGCAGCATGTGTCCCCATCAATTGCAGCAGCATGTGGCATCACCAAATTGCAGCAGCATGTGTCTCCATCAATTGCAGCAGCATGTGTCACCACCAAATTGCAGCAGCATGTGTCACCACCAAATTGCAGCAGCATGTGTCCCACCAAATTGCAGCAGCAAGTGTCCCACCAAATTGCAGCAGCAAGTGTCACCACCAAATTGCAGCAGCATGTGTCACCATCAAATTGCAGCAGCATGTGTCACCATCAAATTGCAGCAACATGTGTCACCATCAAATTGCAGCAGCATGTGTCACCATCAATTGCAGCAGCATGTGTCACCACCAAATTGCAGCAGCATGTGTCACCTTCAAATTGCAGCAGCATGTGTCACCATCAAATTGCAGCAGCATGTGTCACCTTCAAATTTCAGCAGCATGTGTCACCATCAAATTGCAGCAGCATGTGTCACCATCAAATTGCAGCAGCATGTGTCACCTTCAAATTGCAGCAGCATGTGTCACCATCAAATTGCAGCAGCATGTGTCCCACCAAATTGCAGCAGCAAGTGTCCCACCAAATTGCAGCAGCAAGTGTCACCACCAAATTGCAGCAGCATGTGTCACCGTCAAATTGCAGCAGCATGTGTCACCATCAATTGCAGCAGCATGTGTCACCACCAAATTGCAGCAGCATGTGTCACCATCAATTGCAGCAGCATGTGTCACCACCTAATTGCAGCAGCATGTGTCCCACCAAATTGCAGCAGCATGTGTCACCACCAAATTGCAGCAGCATGTGTCACCATCAATTGCAGCAGCATGTGTCCCACCAAATTGCAGCAGAATGTGTCACCTTCAAATTGCAGCAGCATGTGTCACCATCAAATTGCAGCAGCATGTGTCACCTTCAAATTTCAGCAGCATGTGTCACCATCAAATTGCAGCAGCATGTGGCATCACCAAATTGCAGCAGCATGTGTCTCCATCAATTGCAGCAGCATGTGTCACCACCAAATTGCAGCAGCATGTGTCACCACCAAATTGCAGCAGCATGTGTCCCACCAAATTGCAGCAGCAAGTGTCCCACCAAATTGCAGCAGCAAGTGTCACCACCAAATTGCAGCAGCATGTGTCACCATCAAATTGCAGCAGCATGTGTCACCATCAAATTGCAGCAACATGTGTCACCATCAAATTGCAGCAGCATGTGTCACCATCAATTGCAGCAGCATGTGTCACCACCAAATTGCAGCAGCATGTGTCACCTTCAAATTGCAGCAGCATGTGTCACCTTCAAATTTCAGCAGCATGTGTCACCATCAAATTGCAGCAGCATGTGTCACCATCAAATTGCAGCAGCATGTGTCACCATCAAATTGCAGCAGCATGTGTCACCTTCAAATTGCAGCAGCATGTGTCACCATCAAATTGCAGCAGCATGTGTCCCACCAAATTGCAGCAGCAAGTGTCCCACCAAATTGCAGCAGCAAGTGTCACCACCAAATTGCAGCAGCATGTGTCACCGTCAAATTGCAGCAGCATGTGTCACCATCAATTGCAGCAGCATGTGTCACCACCAAATTGCAGCAGCATGTGTCACCATCAATTGCAGCAGCATGTGTCACCACCTAATTGCAGCAGCATGTGTCCCACCAAATTGCAGCAGCATGTGTCACCACCAAATTGCAGCAGCATGTGTCACCATCAATTGCAGCAGCATGTGTCCCACCAAATTGCAGCAGAATGTGTCACCTTCAAATTGCAGCAGCATGTGTCACCATCAAATTGCAGCAGCATGTGTCACCTTCAAATTTCAGCAGCATGTGTCACCATCAAATTGCAGCAGCATGTGTCACCTTCAAATTGCAGCAGAATGTGTCACCATCAAATTGCAGCAGCATGTGTCACCATCAAATTGCAGCAGCATGTGTCACCTTCAAATTGCAGCAGCATGTGTCACCATCAAATTGTGTCACCATCAAATTGCAGCAGCATGTGTCACCTTCAAATTGCAGCAGCATGTGTCACCATCAAATTGCAGCAGCATGTGTCACCATCAATTGCAGCAGCATGTGTCACCATCAATTGCAGCAGCATGTGCCACCATCAATTGCAGCAGCATGCATCCCACCAAATTGCAGCAGCATGCGTCCCACCAAATTGCAGCAGCATGTGTCCCACCAAGTTGCAGCAGCATGTGTCACCACCAATTGCAACAGCATGCGTCCCACCAAATTGCAGCAGCATGTGCCACCGCCAAATTGCAGCAGCATGTGTCACCTTCAAATTGCAGCAGCATGTGTCACCATCAAATTGCAGCAGCATGTGTCACCATCAAATTGCAGCAGCATGTGTCACCATCAAATTGCAGCAGCATGTGTCACCATCAATTGCAGCAGCATGTGTCACCATCAATTGCAGCAGCATGTGTCACCATCAATTGCAGTAGCATGCGTCCCACCAAATTGCAGCAGCATGCATCCCACCAAATTGCAGCAGCATGCGTCCCACCAAATTGCAGCAGCATGTGTCCCACCAAGTTGCAGCAGCATGTGTCACCACCAATTGCAGCAGCATGCATCCCACCAAGTTGCAGCATCATATGTCACCAAGTTGCAGCAGCATGTGTCCCACCAAGTTGCAGCAGCATGCGTCCCACCAAATTGCAGCAGCATGCATCCCACCAAATTGCAGCAGCATGTGTCACCAATTTGCAGCATCATGTGTCACCAATTTGCAGCATCATGTGTCACCAAGTTACAGCAGCATGTGTCCCACCAAGTTGCAGCAGCATGTGTCCCACCAAGTTGCAGCAGCATGTGTCCCACCAAGTTGCAGCAGCATGTGTCCCACCAAGTTGCAGCAGCATGTGTCCCACCAAGTTGCAGCAGAATGTGTCACCAAGTTGCAGCAGCCTCACATGAAACCCCCCTTACTTACCTTGCAGTGTGTTGTCCTCTCCAGCGATGTCTCCTCATACTTTCTGGTTCCTCTCTTCTGGGCGCAATTGGAGAGAGAAAACAGGAAGTGACATCATCTCAGATGTCAATCAAACCGCCCGGCTGTAGTAATATATACCACGAATGGGCGGAAGCTACTCGCCACTTCACAAAGCGCCGCAAGGTGGGCTAAACGCCCGCAAATGAAGTGCCATTTCTGCATTCTCGTGATTGCATAGACATGGCGCTTCCAATAGGTGCAATGTGTCCAGTGTCGGACTGTGTCCAGCGTCCGAACACAGTGCACTTAAGGGCCAGCTTTAAAAATAATATATATATATTTTTTTTGGACTGCCTGGGGGGGGGGGGGGGGCCAGGCGCCCCCTATGGACGGGCCACCCCTGTTGTATGCTCAGGTGATGGAATTGGTTAAAGTGTCTGGCCAGATTTGTGTTTTTATTGGTCCTTATATGAGAAAAATGGTCCTTCATCCTATCACCGAGACGTCTAGTTGTCCTACCCACATATTGGATATTACATGAGATGCATGTCACTAGGTATATAATGAACCTAGTGTTGCAGTTGACAAGCTGTGTGATGGTTGAGGAAAAAAACATTTGAACGTGTTATGATGTTGGGGATTGCCCAAATGGCCACAGCACAAACACTTGGTGGCTCCACAACTGTACATGTCTGTTGGGTTGAGCCATGTGCATGGTGTGAACCTCCAGCTCCTCATTGAGCACCTTTAGAGCTAGAGTGGCCAGTGTAGACACACAGAATGTTTTAAGACCTACAGAGTTTCTAAAGAGGAGTTATTGGGATTAGTTTCAATCACCCAAACTCTGAGCCCTTTAAAGGATTTATTGTGCTTGAGGGTAAAATGTCTTGAGATGTTGTGATCAACATCTCCATCCTTAATTAACCTTCTATACTTGCTGAATCTTGCTATAACTGTATGAATGGTATGGCCTACATAAATGAGGCCACACTGGCAAAATAAGCAGTAGACTACAAAAGTGGAGGCACTTTATTGATGGTGTACACATTGCCACTTTGGTCATTAAACATTTTTTGGCTATTTTACATAATCTCATTTTGCGTTGGTACATACCCTCTAAATTGCAAATAGTGGCCAGGAGTTGAAAGGAGGGTTTTTGAACTTCCTGCAGTTTACTGGGAGCAATACAATTTTTGATGTTAGGGGGATCTATTATTGACAAATCATGGTCTTAGGGGAATAACGTATTTTAATTTAGCATCTTGGAGCAATATGTTCCAAGGCTGTTAAACAGTTTTCTACATTTGTTTAAACCTGCAGTGAAAATTTGTGATATAATTTACATCTGACTAGGATGATGAATCCAGATTTTTATCTTGGATGGAAACTGAGTGGGCCTTGTCAATGAGTTCTGTGTTGTACCCCTTGTCAAGGAACTTGCTTTTGAGTAATGCTCCCTGTGAAACATAATCTGCTTTAAGGGTGCATATTCTGATGTACCTAGGCTTGAGAAGACAAGGGAGGTATAATTCCAAACATGAGTGAACAAAAGGCCCATGTTATTGCTATTGCAATATTGTACAAAGGAGTCAATAAAAGATGGGGAGTTAACCCATATAATGATTCTATCATCTATATACCTTCTGAAAAAAATTAGTGGGTCACAAATGGGTTATTCCTCCAAATACAGGACTTCTCCCACCAAACCATGGTGAGGTTGGCATAGCTGGGCACAAAATAAATGGTACCTTGTATTTGCTGGTAAGGATCACCCAAAAATTTAAAATAATTGTTCCGGGCAGAACTGCATGCTGTCCAGGTTGAATTGTAATTGGTTGTTCTCCATCTACAGTACTTGCACAATCCCCTTCGGCGCTCGTAGATGCTTGCCTTCTTATTCATAATGTAAGTGTGTATTATTGTTTACAATTAACGTGGATACCTTTTACTAATCCTGCATTCTGGCAACATTGTTTTTTTTCATGGATTTCTGTTTGCCCTTTTTATAAATTGGCTTAGCAAGCTTCAAATTCCTGAGCACTTAGTCATAGCTAATTTTACTCCATATTGTAAAAGCATTTAGGAATTTCTTAGTAAAACATGATAGAGACATATGTGATCTAACTTATTTAACATAAAGACTAGTTGTTAGGGTCCATGACATCAGCCAACACTCCTATAATACCCCTTTCAAAAAAAATGTAGCACTTCATTCATATCTCAGCACAGCAGCACAGTGCACTTCCATGACATGCCCAGTGCACTGTAATAAAATACTACATTGTTTTCTATGTGCCCTAGTGTTGACCTGCATTGATTTAATGAGCTTGCTCCTGGCAGTGTTTGAGACTATGCCTGGCAGAAAGATGCATCTGCTCTCCCTCGTGAACTTAACACCGACCAACCAAGCTCTAGGCCGTCGCCAGGAAAGCTTTATGTAATCTGCAATAACAGTCTCTGAAGTTTGAAAAAAGCTTTCCTGCCTGCCTGCCGTTACGAACTTGAATGAGTTCAGAACCTGTAAGTTAGAGCAACTGTGTTTGCAGAACGGCACTAAAAGAAAATGACAAAATTACAATTTACCAGAAAACTCTGGTCAAAATATGACTGGGGTGGTAACAGGGGGCTTGATTTTCTAAAGACAAATAGACTGTTCACTTTGCAAGGGAAGTTGCACTATACAGGGGAATATGCCCCAGAGCTTAGTCAATTTGATTAAGTTTCACTTTGCAAAGAATACCCAACCACGTGCAAAAAAGGATTAAATGAATTAAATAAACAAACTTAATTTTAGCTTGCATATGATTGGATGATAGAAGTTGGCAGAGATCTGAAGAAAATTTCTTTGAAAAGTGCAGCTTTACTTGAAAATTAAACAGCCTTTTTGCCTTTAGTAAATCAACCCCAGAGTCTGTTTAACCACTTAAGGTCCGTCCTATAGCAGTCTTACTGCTACAGAGCAGCACCTCTGCGCAGTATCACTCGGGTAGCTAGTGTGAATGCACGCTGCAGGGGCTCGCTCCTGCTGTGATTATACACAGCGGGAGCTGAGCGGCGGGTACCCCGGAATTGATGTCCGCTGGCACCCACCAATCTTTCGGTACACAGGCAAAACAGCAGTCTGCCTATGTAAACAAGGCAGATTGGCTTTCTGAGTAGGGAAGACATGGATCTTGTGTTGCTGCAAAGCAGTGACATGGATCCATGCCTTCCCCTAGTGAAAACACCTCCCATAGTAGAATAAAACACTGATTAGGAATGCAGTTAACCCCTTGATCGCCCCTGATGTTAACCCCTTCCCAGCCAGAGTCATTAGTACAGTGACAGTGCATATTTTTTAGCACTGATCGTTGTATTGGTGTCACTGGTCCCATAAAAGCGTCAAAAGTGTCAGCTAGTGTCAGAGTGTCCGCCGCAATATCACAGTCCCGCTATAAGTTGCTGATTTCCGCCATTAATAGTAAAAAAATGAAATATGAATAACCCTAAGTTTGTAGACACTATAGCCTTTGCACAAACCAATCAATATAAGCTTTTTATATTTTTTGTTACCAAAAATATGTAACAGAATACATATTGGCCTAGATCAATGAAGAATTGTATTGGTTATGTTTTATAGCTGAAATTAAAAAAAAATGTTTGAAACCTTTCAGTCTTTTTTTTTGTGTATAGCATAAAAAATAAAAAATTCAGAGGTGATCAAATACCACTAAAAGAAAGCCCTATTTGTGGGAAAAAAAGCAATATTTATTTGGGTACAGTGTTGCAAACCACGCATTTGTCAGTTAAAGTAACGCAGTGCCGTGTCGCAAAAAATGGCCTGGTCAGGAAGGTGGATAAATCTTCCGGAGGTGAAGTGGTTTACTTAAACTGAAAGTCATTATGTAAAACGATGTGAGGTGTAGCAATTTTTTACAGTATTTTTTATGCATTCTAACATATAAATAACCCATCTAACAGCAGCAGGAAGCAGGAAGCTGGGGGGTTGATTTATTAAAGACAACTTCAATTGCAGGGGATTTTTCACTTTGCAAGAGAATTTCCCCTTAGGTGACTTTCACACTGGGGCAGGTGGGCGCAGGCGGTAAAGCGACGCTATTTTTAGCGACGCTTTACCGTTGTTTTAGCGGCGCTATTCAGCCGCTAGAGTGCCCCCACTAGCGGCCGACAAAGGGTTAAAACCGCCCTTTGCCGGCGGTTTGGCGGCGCTACCCCATTGTTTTCAATGGGCAGGGGCGCTTTAGGAATGGTGCATACACCGCTCCTACAGCGCTGCAAAGATGCGGCTTGCAGGACTTTTTTGACCGCCCTGCAAGCGCACCGCTCCAGTGTGAAAGCACTCAGGCTTTCACACTGGAGACACATGAGAGGCTCTTTACAGGTGCTATACAGGTGCTATTTTTAGCACTGGAGCTCTGTAAAGCCCCTCAGTGTGAAAGTTGCCTTAGCTTAGTGAATGAAGTGAGGCTCTGCTGACTTCGATCATCCAATCATGTTTTCTCTGAGTTTTCTGACATTGAGACATAAGTAGAAACTTATGCTGAGCTGCTAGTTGAATATAAAGAGGCACCCCCACATGACAGTGCTTGGACCTGCTGACAGCTCCACCACCATATATTGAGGGATGGCACACCTAAACTACAATATATACTGGCATTGGTCAAACTGCAGGAAGAATGGAGAAATTCTGAATTTTATTCAGAAGTTATGTGTTGACCAGAGCCAGCCCTACCATGGGACCCAGTGGACCCATGGTCCCAAGCATCATTTTAAGAGGGGCGGCTGTGACATGTTGCATCCAATGAGTGTGCAGCCCCTGCTGCCTGTGAGACAGTTTCACACTGAGCTGATCGTTCTGCTTGTAGGAGCCACTGAGTGTGTGACACTGTCATGTAATGTAACTGAATGCAGAGAGAGACCGGCTGTCAGAATTCAGCGTTTATGTCGGGGGTGGGCGGGCCCCAGCAGCTGTCAAACACCAGCCAATGGGATGATTCTGGGCGGGCCGCTACGTGTATGTGGCCTGGCCCCCTTTCTTAAGCAGCCCAATTATTGGCTGGTGTTTGATAGCTGCTGGGTCCCGTCCACCCTCAACATCACCAATGAATTTTGACAGCTGGTCTCTCTCTGCATTCAGTTACATTACATGACAGTGTCACACACAGTTTCACTAAGCATCAATATTGGCTCAGTGTGAAACTCTCTATCCTCTGTCAGTGCCAATCAGTGCCACCTGTCAGTGCCACCTGCCAGTGCCAATCATTGCCACCTGCTAGTACCAGTCAGTGCCGATCAGTGCTACCTGCCGGTGCCAATCAGTGCCACCAGTGCCAATCAGTGCCAGTGTTTCCAATCAGTGCTATCTGTCAGTGCCAATCAGTGCCACCTGTCAGTGCCGGTCAGTGCTAATCAGTGTTTCCAATCAGTGCCACCTGTCAGTGCCAATCATTGCTTCCAATCAGTGCCACCTGTCAGTGCCAATCAGAGCCATCTAATATCAGTGCCAACCAATGCCACTTGTTAGTGCCAATCAGTGTTTTCAATCAGTGCCACCTACCAGTCCCAATCAGTGCTAATCAGTACCACCAATCAGTGCCAGTGCTTCCAATCAGTGCCCATCATTGCCACCTGCCAATGCCGCCTTTCATTGCCCATCAGTCATGCCAATCAATGCCCATGAGTGGCACCTATTAGCACCCATCAGTGCTGCCTATCAGTGCCCATCAGTGCTGCCAAACAGTGCTACTAAATGCTGCCTATCAGTGCTGATCAGTGCTGCCTATCAGTGCTGATCAGTGCTGAAAATCAGTGCCAATCAGTGTCACCTATTAGTGCCAATAAGGGCCCATCAGTGCTGCCTATCAGTTCTGATCAGTGCTGCCTATCAGTGCAAACCAGGGCCCATCAGTGCTGCCTCTCAGTGCCAATCAGTGCTGCCAATCAGTGCCAGTGCTTTCTATTAGTGCCAATCAGTGCTGCCTATCAGTGCCAATCATTGCTGCCTGTCAGTGGTGCCAATCAGTGCAGGGATGGGGCGATTAACTCAGTAGTCAGGCACATTGTCCATCGGGGGGGCCGGCCTGGTGGGGCACAACTGAAATCTGTTGATGTTTATTAATTCCACATGCCGATCTTTAGTATAATAGGTAATCACCACACTACTATTTACAATAAACTACTGGAGGTAAAATAAGAAAGTGTCAGGAAAAGGCCTGCCGCTAAGCACAGGCTTATGTGTTCCCACACCACAAAATAAAAAAAAAAGTGCAGCACTAACTTACTGGTCAAAAACCTAACAATAATGTTGAAATCCTCTAATGTATGGAAATCTCAATAGGCTTCAATATTACCACAATACCAGTCTCTGATACGCAACTTCACATATAATACACATCAAACTCAAAATAAGACCTACTGTATACAATTAAACTTAGCAGGGATGGTAGGAATCCCTCCTATAGATATTGGCTATAAAGAAATGTCTTCATCAGTTAAGGCCAATATGTATTCTGCTACATATTTTTGGTTAAAAAAAAAATTGCAATAAGCGTATATTGATTGGTTTGCTTAAAAGCCATAGCGTCTACAAAATAGGGATAGATTTATGGCATTTTTAATATGATTTTCTGATAAATGTAATTTTAGTTATCATCATGATATAAAATAATGAATGTGGGGGCCTTTTGGTGGGCGTGATTTTTTATTTTTATTTTTGGGGATGGGGGCATATCATTCTTGGGCCCAGGTAGCACAATGTCTTGGGCCGGCCCTGGTGTTGACTATGTAAACTGCCTGCTGCCTGCTGTTGCTTTTTTTTTTGTCAGTTTGTTTTCAACACAATTGCTTTTAAAATATGACGTATGTAACACACAAACACCTGAAAGCTCACTTACTACCATTCTGAAAGAACACCTGCATAGCCAGAGAAAACCCTGGCTACCCTCTGCTTGATTGGTTCTCTATGCAATGCAATCCTGCGCCGCTCTGCACTACGAATAAGCATTTAATTCACTAAAAAGTCATTGAAGGTTCTTTGAAGAAAAATATGACTGCTCGTGTAAACAATTAATGGTTGTTAAGCATGGCAGTGTATATTATGACAAACAACACATGCTACATTATGCCAGCTGGTGTAATGATGTGATAATGTCTGACTCATTAACTCTAGCACACAGTTTACGATGCCCTTGTATGACAGGATTAATTGATTCCCACATACATTAAAACAAAAATAACTAAGCTGAAATTCAGCTGGAAGCCTAGATTCTCATTTGTCATAAACTCTTTTGACTGAGTGTGACTGTAACCTTTGTCTTGGCTTCAAATTGCTGCTTTTCTTTTTAGTCCTTGTCCATTGGCTACTGCCTTTTGTTTTGCTTTTTTTTTTTTTTACTTTGCTTTCAGTGCTTTCATGTTTTGGATAATGAGAGCAGAAAAACATATTCAAATATAAGCACTATTTTAGGAAAATGCAAGATAAATGTTTGATTTCCATTCAAGGCATTGGAATGTATCAGGCTGAGTAGACTATTTGGACATAAAGATAGATAAGGTAAATGGCTATGACAGAATGAAGAATTAGTTATAGGGCTCATGTTCACAGGGCAGTTGAAACCCTTTTACGAACGCTGGAAACTGACAGCTGGAAACCGACAGTGAAAAACATAAATTTTAGCCTAGGTCAGTGATGGCGAACCTTGGTACCCCAGATTTTTTGGAACTACATTTCCTATGATGCTCATCTACACTGCAGAGTGCATGAGCATCATGGGAAATGTAGTTCCAAAACATCTGGGGTGCCAAGGTTCGCCATCACTGGCCTAGGTTCACATTGGAGCGATTTGTTATGCCATTTGAGAGATCAAATCGCATGACAATTTGTGTCAAATCCCTGTGCTGTCAGAGGATAGGAGACATGTCGTTTGTTCCTACTAGGAACAGCGATTTGTCTCCTCTCCTACTCAGTCCTATCCCCATACAGTTAGAACACACTTTTAACCCCTAGGATCGCCCCCTAGTGTTAACCCCTTCCCTACCAGTGACATTTATACATTAAATCAGTGCATTTTTATAGCACTGATCGTTGTATAAACGTCAATGGTCCTAAAAATGTGTCAAAAGTGTCCGAACTGTCTGGTGCAATGTCGCAATACTGCTAAAAATATTATTTTAATATAATTTTTTCCCCTGCTGTAAAAAATTGGATGCTGCTTTTCTGGGGGTTTTTTCGCCTTCCTCTGGATCAACTGTGGGTATAGGATTGGGTATAAGGGATTGTATGATATTTTTTATTTTATTTATTTTATGGTTGAACTAGATGGACTTGTGTCTTTTTTCAACCTGACTAACTATGTAACTATGGAACGAGGGACACTTATTAGCAAAAGTATGTAGGCATAGAACACACACCCTGCCATGCCCCTTAAAGGAGAATTATACAAAAAAAATGATTAGTTAAAACCACAAGTACTTTTTTTTACCCCTACTATTCCTTTATACTGGCTTTTGACATTTACAAATGCAGTAATTTAGAAATTGGATGAAAGATTTAGCACTGGGAAACCCTTTCTGAAAGATAAATATGTGCATTGTATATACAACTATATGCAACAGACCAAAATGAGGGACAAATGAGGAGGAAAGAGGGACAGAGGGACTTTGTTCCAAATCAGGGACAGTCCCTGGAAATCAGGTACAGTTGGGAGCTATGCCCTCTTTGCCTCCTCCAAAAGAAAAAAAAAGGCCCATGAAGATAACTGGGATGTATGACATCATCTTGGCTTAGGCCAGAAACCAGTTAGCAACTGAAGAGATATAAAAAAAATATATATAATATACCTTCCTATCTATTTACAAATGCTAACAGCATAAGGATTAAAAACAGTTCATTTTGATTAAGATAGTTTAGTTCCACCTGAAATCATCTTGTTTTGTACTGCACTGTTGTTGAATTTGGATTATTTCACTTATGCTTTTAGCAGAGTTTCTATTGTTCCCTGTGGTTAGGTTACAATTTCTGCACATGCTGTTCTCATATGCTATCTTTAAATTATGTTTTTTGAGATGATAGTATATTAACCCTTGATTTCTTCTTTGCCAGAACGGTATTAGGTCTTGAAGATCAACTAGATCAGTGGAACAGCCACACAAACTAATCAAACTGTACACTAATTTAAAAGAGCATTGCTATCACTTTTACTATTCAGGCCTCAGATGGTCCTCATTCCTGTTTTGATAATTTTTCCAATAGTTGATATTTACCTAAGTTACATCTCCACAAATTAATTGGGGGGGGTTCAATAAAGCTGCTGTGCCACTCCTCAATCCTTCTTGCATTGCGCCAAATTCATGAAGCATTTGCAACACTTTTGGTTCTGACAGCAACTCATGTACCAAATTCATGCAAGGTAGTACTAAAGTGCAGCATTTTTTCATTGTGTCGCATTGAAATGTGCTACTTTTCTGTTGTATTGCATTGAACACAACACTTTAACATTTTGTCACATTGACTGCGCCAAATGTAAAAGCGGAACTAATTGAGACCAACTCTCTTTTGGCATACAGAGGGAAAAACTGTCTCCAACAAAGTTTGCAAAAGTCTCTCTCGTGCATTATAAAAGTGGTGTAACACAAGCCAAATTCAAGTTCTAGACATGTATATGAATTTGATGCATTCCTCCCCACTTTTGGGATGCATGAGAGATATATTTGCCAAATCTGTCTGCACCAGTCTTTATGAATTCCAGGGATTATGTTGCCTGCCCTGTCCAGCACAGTCTTGTTGACCAGGACCACCTGTTCTGCACAGCCTGAATGTCAATGATTTTAACTATGGATGAGCCAACTGCACCAGGGTTTGGTTTGAAACTATGAATAAAGTTTGCATGCAGAACCCCACTAAAATCAATAGGAGCCAAATATTAAAAAACAGTAGTGGGCATTTATTTTTAGCTAATAGGCAAGATATTGTCAAACAAATTGGGGATGGACATTGCCCTGGGGTACCAAAAGAGAAAAAAAAAAAACTTATAAAAATGTCAGAGAGCAGCAATTTTAATAATGCTGTAAATGAAACAAAAAAACAAAAGCTTCCTTTAAAGAACATGCCTGGGGGATGCTCTGAATTCCTGTGAAGTGGTGCATATGTAGAATGTATGCAACCTACTTCAGCAAAACAGACATTTACAAAGAAACAAATGCTGTTTAACCACTTGACCTTCAGAAGATTTACCCCCCTTCAGGAGCAGGCCATTTTTTGCCATTTGTTATTTTAACTGACAATTGTGCGGTCAAGCGACACTGTACACAAACAAAATGTATGTCCTTTTTTTCCCACAAATGCATCTTATATTTTTTGCGCTATAAACAAAGAAAGGCTGTGAATTTTTATATTATATAATATTTTTGTACCGTATATACTCGGGTATAAGCCGAGTTTTTCAGCAAATTTTTTTGTGCTGAAAGTGCCCCCCTCGGCTTATACTCGAGTCAAGCCCTTTTCTGCAGAAAAAAATGACATTTTCCGACCCAACTTTGCGGCCCTGTATCTCGGGGCTACTTGGTGCTAGGAACCCCAAATTTGGTGTGCAAACCCAGTGGAACCAACACTACAACATGTTTGGGGTTCCTAGCATTAAGTGGCCCCGAGATACGGGGCCCGAAAGTCGGTTCGGAAAATGTCATTCTCTGCTGCAGAAAAGTGCTTGACATTTTCCGACCCGACTTTGGGGTTCCTAGCACCAAGTGGCCCCGAGATACAGGGCCCCAAAGTCGGTCAACTGTGTCCATCTGCAGCAATGTCATTTTGGGACCCTTTGGGTCCAGAGACCTCAAATGTTGGCTGCAGCTAGGGGGCATCTAGAAACCCTTAACTACCAAGTTTGAAGTTCAGGGGACCTTTGGCTGCAAATGGGCACAGTGAGGCATGCAAATAGGCACACTGAGGCTGCAAATGGGCATTGTTGACCCTCTTTTCCACTTCCAGTAGCTGCGCATTTCTCACCCTAGGCTTATACTCGAGTCAATAAGTTTTCCCAGTTTTTTTGTGGTAAAATTAGGTGCCTCGGCTTATATTCGGGTCGGCTTATACTCAAGTATATACAGTACTTTCTTCTATAAAACATATCCAATTAAAAAAAGTAAAAAATCGAATTTATTGATAAATTTACAGTGCCTTGAAAAAAGTATTCATACCCTTTGACATTTTCATGTTACAATCAAAAACGTAAATGTATTTTATTGGGATTTTATGTGATAGACCAACACAAAGTGGCACATAATTGTGAAGTGGATGGAAAATCATAAATGGTTTTCCAATTTTTTTACAAATAAATATATGAAAAGTGTGACATGCATTTGTATTCAGCCCCTTTACTCTGATACCCTTAACTAAAATCTAGTGGAACCAATTGCCTTCAGAAGTTACCTAATTAGTAAACAGAGTCTACCTGTGTGTAATTTATTCTCAGTATAAATACAGCTATTCTGTGAAGGTTTGTTAGAGAAACAGCATCATGAAGGCCAAAAAACACACCAGACAGGTCAGGGATAAAGTTGTGGAGAAGCTTAAAGCAGGGTTAGGTTATAAAGAAATATCCCAAGCTTTGAACATCTTACGACATTGCTCAATCCCTCATCTGAAAATGGTAAGAGTATGGCACAACTTCAAACCTACTAAGATATGGCCGTCCACCTAAACTGACAAGCTGGGCAAAGACAGCATTAATCAGAGAAGCAGCCAAGAGGTGCATGGTAACTCATGAGCAGCTGTAGAGATCCACAGCTCAGGTGGGAGAATCTGTTAACAGGACAAATGTTAGTCATGCACTTCTCAAATCTGGTCTTTATGGAAGAGTGGCAAAAAGAAAGCCATTGTTGAAAGCAAGCCATAAGAATTCCCATTTGAAGTTTGTGAGGAGCCATGTGGGTAGGGATGAGCCGAACACCCCCGGGTTCGGTTCGCACCAGAAGCTTCGAACGGACCGAAAGTTCGTGCGAATTTTCGAACCCTATTCATTACAATGGACGTGAACGTTCAAAATCAAAAGTGCTAATTATAACGGCCAGTATGCATGTTAATGTCATAAAACAGGTTTGGGGACCAGGGTCCTGCCCCAGGGGACATATATCAATGCAAAAAGAACTTTTAAAAACTAACGTTTTTTCGGGAGCAGTCATTTTAATGATGCATAAAGTGAAAAAAAAAGTGAAATATTCCTTTAAATATGGTACCTGGGGGTGTCTAAAGTATGCCCGTGAAGTGGCATGTGTTTCCCGTGTTTAGAACTGTCCCTGCACAAAATGACATTTGTAAAGGAAAAAAAGAAGCCATTTAAAACCACATACGGCTTTAATGTCATGTCTTGTCCTGGCAATATGGCTGAAAATCCTTGAGAAAATGGCATGGCTACCTCATCAACCCCCCCTCCCACCCCAGCCCCTTTGGGTCTTGTATGGATATTAAGGGGAACCCTGCACCCAAAATAAAACCCTATACCTACAACCCTATATACTCTGAACAGCAGTATACAGGCGGTGCAAACAAGACAGGGACTGTAGGTTTGTTCTTAAGTAGAATCTGAACAGGTACATTTTTAAATGTAGCTCCATCCAAAAAAAATCTATTTTTAAGATTTTTGGAGAACATGGGAGGGGTTATCACCCCTGTAACATTTGCTGTCTTTGCACATCTGTTCAGAACATTTCACCTTACTTTCCGTCCCAATGACAAATGTTTTTGGAAAAGTGGGGTTTTAATTGAAACAAGGATTGGTGATAACGCATCAGTAGAGAGGAGATACCTTTTTCCCAAATTAAATCTAACAGGATCGAATTTCCCTTCCTAGGGGTAGATTTCCTCTCACTTCCTGTTTTCTCCTTCCGTTTGCAAGTAGGAGTCATTTGTAAGTTGGATGTTTGAAAGTAGGGGCCTGCCGTATAAACTCTGCAGAAATTTGCCCCATTAGATGTTGGTGTAGCCACAACACTGTAAGCCCTCACAGTTGAGGCGGGCACAGGAATTGGCCCTGCTGTGAATTATTAGATCAAGATTTGTAATTGCATGCACTTGTTGAACAGGGCAGAAAAATTGGGCCTTTGGTGGTGGTGGTGGTGGTGGTGGACGGTGTTGCCACAAGACTGTAAGCCCTCACAGTTACTCTTGGTGGGCGCAGGAATGGGCCCTGCTGTGAATTATTAGATCAAGATTTGTAATTGCATGCACCTGTTGAACAGGGCAGAAAAATTGGGCCTTTGGTGGTGGTGGTGGATGGTGTTGCCACAAGACTGTAAGCCCTCACAGTTACTCTTGGTGGGCGCAGGAATGGGCCCTGCTGTGAATTATTAGATCAAGATTTGTAATTGCATGCACCTGTTGAACAGGGCAGAAAAATTGGGCCTTTGGTGGTGGTGGTGGACGGTGTTGCCACAAGACTGTAAGCCCTCACAGTTACTCTTGGTGGGCGCAGGAATGGGCCCTGCTGTGAATTATTAGATCAAGATTTGTAATTGCATGCATCTGTTGAACAGGGCAGAAAAATTGGGCCTTTGGTGGTGGTGGTGGACGGTGTTGCCACAAGACTGTAAGCCCTCACAGTTACTCTTGGTGGGCACAGGAATGGGCCCTGCTGTGAACTATTAGATCAAGATTTGTAATTACACGCCCCTGTTAAACAGGGGCTAAAAAATTGTGCCTTAGGCACTGGTGCTGGTGCCACAACACTGCAACCCATCACAGGTACTGTACTCTGAGCACAGCAATGAGACCTGTTGCAAAGCATTGCATAAAAAATTTTAATTACACGCCAACAGGGGCTGAAAAAATGTGCCTTAGGCACTGGTGCTGGTGCCACAACACTGCAACCCCTCACAGATACTGTACTTGGAGCACAGCAGTCAGACCTGTTGCGAAGCATTGCTTAAAAAAATGTAATTACACGCCCCTGTTAAACAGGGGCTGAAAAATTGTGCCTTAGGCACTGGTGCTGGTGCCACAACACTGCAACCCCTCACAGATACTGTACTTGGAGCACAGCAGTCAGACCTGTTGCGAAGCATTGCTTAAAAAATTGTAATTACACGCCCCTGGTAAACAAGGGCTGAAAAATTGTGCCTTAGGCACTGGTGCTGGTGCCACAACACTGCAACCCCTCACAGATACTGTACTTGGAGCACAGCAGTCAGACCTGTTGCGAAGCATCACTTAAAAAATTGGAATTACACGCCCCTGTTAAACAGGGGCTGAAAAATTGTGCCTTAGGCACTGGTGCTGGTGCCACAACACTGCAACCCCTCACAGATACTGTACTTGGAGCACAGCAGTCAGACCTGTTGCGAAGCATTGCTTAAAAAATTGTAATTACACGCCCCTGTTAAACAGGGGCTGAAAAATTGTGCCTTAGGCACTGGTGTGGTGGCACCCAGAAACAAAAATGTTCTTCCAAGCTATCAAGGAATGGATCATTGAGGAGGAGCAGGAGGATAGTCAGTGAACATAACAGGACAGTCACTCAGCATCAGCATAGGCAGTCTTGAAGGGATGTGACATTATAAATTATTCAGTTATAATTGCTTCAGGTATAAATTGCTTCAGGTGCCTGGTAGCTGGTGGTGATCCAAGACTGATTCATCTTTATGAAGGTCAGTCGATCAACCGAGTCGGTGGACAGGTGAACCCTGTGATCGGTGACAAATCCTCCAGCAGCACTGAATGTGCATTCGGAAAGAACGCTGGATGCAGGACAGGCCAGTAGCTCAATTGCATACTGTGCAAGCTCTGGCCAGTGATCCATCCTCAAGACCCAGTAAGCCAGAAGATTTTCGGTGGGAAAGGTGTCCAAGTCTGACCTTGCCCCTAGGTATTCCTGCACCATGTATATCAGACGCTGGTGATGGTTGCTGGAACCGATCATACCTTGGGGCTGCGGACTAAAAAATTGTCTGAACGCATCAGTCAGACGTCCACCTTCCCCACCGCTCGTTCTGCTACTGACTGAAGCCTCAGCAATTCGTCGTCCAGGACCAGGAGTTTGTAACCTCCCAGTTTCTGGGAACGCGTTGCACAGATCTTTCTGCAAGGCCTACCTGCGATGTCTCATCCTCTGCTCCCTCTGCAACGGCAAGATAAGGTCTGCAACCTTACCCTTGTACCGTGGATCAAGGAGAGTGGCCAGCCAGTAATGGTCCCTCTCCTTGATCCGAAGAATACGAGGATCCTTCTGTAGGCTTTGCAGGATCAGGGAGGCCATGCAACGTAGGTTAGCTGAGGCATTCGGTCCAGAGTCTTCTGGGTCACTGAGGACGACATGATCGCCAGCCACCTCCTCCCAGCCACGTACAAGTCCACTGGTTTGTTGGGACTGTACATCATCCCTAAAAGACTGCTGCTGCTGAGTGACAGGCTCCACCTCCATGCTCACACAATCCAACTCCTCCTCCTCCTCCTCCTCATCCTCTTCCTGTGTGATGGGTGGGACAGAAGGAACACTGTCTGGATAAAGGGGGACTTGAGAGGCAAGGAAGTCCTCCTCTTCCTGCCTCTGTTCTGCCTCAAGTGCCCTGTCCCTTATCCCACGCAGCGTATGCTCCAACAGGTGGACAAGAGGTACAGTGTCACTGATGCATGCACTGTCACTGCTCACCATCCTTGTGGCCTCCTCAAATGGTGACAGGACAGTGCATGCATCCCTGATCATGCTCCACTGGCGTGGGGAAAAAATCCAAGCTCCCCTGATGCCATTGAGTACGCGTTGGCAGCTGCTCTGCCAGTACCCTGAGCCTGGGTGAGAGAGGATGAGGAGGATGAGGAGGGCTTGGTCATCCATTCTACCAAGCCTTCGGCATGATGCGGCTCAACATGTCCAGCTGCCGAAAACAAGGACAAGCGTGTCCCATGGCCACGTGCTGATGACGATGCACGACCACGTCCACGACCAGCACTGTTGTCTCTAGAAACAGAGCCTGCTTGCCCTGTGTTCTTGCCTCAGGACTGTCTGCCTCTCCTTGGTGGTCTTCCAGGCATTGTAGTGGGTAGTGTATATTGTGCTGGAGTCACACAGCACACACACTAACTCCTGCAGATGGATGCCTTAGATGACAGCAACAGGGCCTTACGGCAGATAGAGACTGCCTTATATCACAACAACTGGGCCTTATAGCAGATAGAGTGACTGAGGTGGTTTTATGTGTGCTGACACACACACACTAGCTCCTATGTGTGTTGACACACACACACACTAGCTCCTATGTGTGCTGACACACACACACACACTAGCTCCTATGTGTGCTGACACACACACACACACACACTAGCTCCTATGTGTGCTGACACACACACACTAGCTCCTATGTGTGCTGACACACACACACTAGCTCCTATGTGTGCTGACACACACACACTAGCTCCTATGTGTGCTGACACACACACTAGCTCCTATGTGTGCTGACACACACACACTAGCTCCTATGTGTGCTGACACACACACTAGCTCCTATGTGTGCTGACACACACACACACACACTAGCTCCTATGTGTGCTGACACACACACACTAGCTCACACACACACACACTAGCTCCTATATGTGCTCACACTGTGCTCACACACACACACACTAGCTCCTATATGTGCTCACACACACACACACTAGCTCCTATGTGTGCTGACACACACACACACACTAGCTGCTATGTGTGCTGACACACACACTAGCTCCTATGTGTGCTGACACACACACACTCGCTCCTATGTGTGCTGACACACACACACTAGCTCCTATGTGTGCTGACACACACACACTAGCTCCTATGTGTGCTGACACACACACACTAGCTCCTATGTGTGCTGACACACACACACACTAGCTCCTATGTGTGCTGACACACACACACTAGCTCCTATGTGTGCTGACACACACTAGCTCCTATGTGTGCTGACACACACACACACTAGCTCCTATGTGTGCTGACACACACACACACTAGCTCCTATGTGTGCTGACACACACACACTAGCTCCTATGTGTGCTGACACACACACTAGCTCCTATGTGTGCTGACACACACACACACTAGCTCCTATGTGTGCTGACACACACACACTAGCTCCTATGTGTGCTGACACACACACACTAGCTCCTATGTGTGCTGACACACACACACTAGCTCCTATGTATGCTGACACACACACACTAGCTCCTATAAATCCCTGCCTGCCTGCCTTAGATCACAATGGGACAGAAGGTTATGGTGCAATACTGTACTTACAGCATAGGACAGGGTGCTACTGCAATGCTGTACTAACAGCACGCACACACCAGACTAATCCCCAGAATGAAAGCACTTAGACTCAGCAGCAGATGATGTCACCACTCAGCAGCAGTGCAATCAGCAGAAATTATCAGTATTCACTTCAGTAATAATGAATCAGCAGCAATGAATCAGCAATGGTAATCAGCAATGGTTTAGCAATGAATCAGCAGTCTGCCTATTCACACAATCAAAGCCGGAACACATGTGCACTAGGCCGACGGCGCGGCTGCCTTTTATACAGTGGGGCGTGTACTAAAGCCCCTGAGCTATAATTGGCTACAGGCATCCTGCCTGTAGCCAATTATTGCTCTCCTCGCTGCCGGCACTGTGATTGGCCAAGCATGCTAGGTCACAGTGCATGCTTGGCCAATCATCAGCCAGCAATGCACTGCACCTGGCGCAATGCATTGCGGGCCGCTCGCATCATACGAATGTGATGCGAACGGCCCAAATAGTTCTGGGCTCGCCGAGCGGGCGAACGCCCGGTGCTCGATTTGAACGTGGGTTCGAATCGAACACCGGGCCCATCCCTACATGTGGGGGACACAGCAAACATGTGGAAGAAGATGCTCTAATCAGATGAGACCAAAATTGAAATTGTGGTGGAAAACACTGCACGTCACCCTGAACACACCATCCCCACCTTGAAACATGGTGGTGGCAGCATCATGTTGTTGGGATGCTTTTCTTCAGCAGGGACAGGGAAGCTGGTCAGAGTTGATAGCAAGATGGATGGAGCCAAATACAGGAAAACCTACAAAAAAACAGTCACTTTCAGCGCTAATAGGTCTTCTGTGGTAAGTGGGTAACAGGTATCAGGTATAATGATGGTAAAAAAGGCCTAAATGGTATCCCAGTACTGGGTGGATGCTGCCTTCCTCAAATGGGGTTTATCCGAAAGAAACTACAAGAAAAACAGAAATGTAAGGCATGCATACCTAGTGCATTACCAAAGATAATTTAATAATAAAAAACTGTATAAAAGTGGGTACAGTAAACCCCCGCTATATTGTGGTTCAGTTATTGCGGTCCCGGTATATCGCGGTATTTTAATTAGGACCTGTTATTCTGATATTGTGGTAATATTTCGCCATTTTCGCAGTTATGTACTCTATTTTTTACTGTACTGTACAGTATACTGTACTGTTAAGACAATATTTTTGTGTTTTAAAAATCCTCTTGATCTCTCTCTCTATCTTTAATGTGTTTCTATTGCATAAAAGTGTGTTTAAAGACCTTTAAATGCTATTAAAAAATTAACAAAACATGCCTAGGGTGTATTTAAATAGGGTCTTTCTATTTCGCGTTTTTTCACTTTTCGCGGGTGGGTCCGGAACATAACCCCAGCGATGGAGGGGGGTTTACTGTACTCACAAAATGCAACTGCCAATAAGCCATAAACATGCACAGAACACGGCGTACAGCCAACGCATTTCGGGGCGCACCATCTTCCTCAGAGCTAGGCATTTCTGTAGGCATTCCATACACCAACCAAAGATAAAAGTGGGTAGGGGAAAAAAGAGAAAAGAACAGGAAAGTAGGATGGGTGGTAAAGGGGGGAAGGGGGAATGGGAGAAGGAGAAAACAGAGTAGAAGGGGAGGTAGGAACTAGTAGGGTAAAGCGGTTGAACATTACATCCAGTTTTCAAATCTAGTGTCTGCCTTGGTCTTTAGAACTTTTACAAAAAGACCAGGTTTGATAAGCGATAAACTGTCAATAGTGGATCCAGTATCATCAGGAGTGTCTATATTTATCAAATTTGCCAAGTGAGATTGCTCTTGCTTCTTCCATTTGTGACACTAAGTCTACTCTGTTTCTCCACTCAGAACATGTGCCCTGCAACTCTAGCCTGGTGCTCTAGGTGCAAAAGCTGCCAGCCATGTTTATTTTCATTGCTACTGCCTGGTGAGGATGGCTGGACAGTAAATCAATGTACTATGCACACTGCGATGTCTTTACAAAACAGCATGCCTTTAGAGTTGCAAAGGCTGCTGTAAGAGCCTTGGATGGGGAGGGGCAAGGCATATAGAAGTGAAAGCTCTGGATGGAAAGTTTTCACATAGGTGAGACCTGTGGGATTAAGAGATGAGATCTTTAGCGATGGAGGGGGGGATCAAAGGTGAAGGCTGTGGATGGGGGATTTAATGGTGGAACTGTTGATGGGGGGGTAGTTGTAGATGAAAGCTGTGGATGCAGATGTGAGAGCTGAATATCAGGGGGGTTGAATGAATGAATGAATGAATGAATGAATGAATGATTTGTATAGCGCTGCAACTGCGAACTGAATCGCCTCGAGGCGCTTGACTGCTCTTGTTGGGATGCCATGTTTAGAAGAGGTGGGTCTTGAGTTTTTTCCTGAAGGCCTGATGGTTTTCTTCCATGCGGATGTTGTTTGGTAGAGCATTCCATAGCCGGGGTCCCTGTACTGCGAATCTTCGTTCTCCCTTCGATTTGTAGCGGGCTTTGGGGATGAGAAGGCGATTTTGGTTTGTTGATCGAAGGCTGCGATTCGGTATGTATTTTTCTATTTTCTCACAAAGGTATTGAGGCGCATTTCCTTGTGTACATTTGTGGGTGAGGCAGAGGGTCTTGAATGTGATCCTGTCTTTTACCTTGAGCCAATGGAGCATCCTTAGGGATGGGGAGATGGATTCCCAGGGTTTCTTTCCGGTGATTAATCTTGCTGCTGTGTTTTGGACAATTTGAAGGCGCGCAATCTGGTAATCCGGTAATCCTATGTAGAGTGAGTTTGCGTAGTCGAGCCGTGAATTGATGATGGTTCCTACTACTACCGCTTTTTCCTTTTCCGGGATCAAGGGGATGAGTCTACGTAGCATGCGGAGGAGATGGTGGGATCCGCTGATTACGGATCCTATTTGTGCCTCCATTGTCATCTCTGAATCAAAGATTACTCCGAGGCTTTTGGCTTTGTTGCTTGGAAGGATGGTCTGTCCCAAGATGGTTGGTGGTGTCCAAGGGGTCTTCGTCTTTTTCCTTGAGTTTGCGTCGAGGAGCAGTAATTCTGTTTTTGATCCATTTAGTTTGAGGGAGCTAGTGGTCATCCAGTCATCTATCAATGTGAGACATTTTCCTAGTTCCTGGTATTGGTCTTTTTGTCCGGTGATCCCGAAGTACAGTTGAGTGTCGTCCGCGTATGAGTGGAAGCACAGATCCAATTTGCTAATAATTTTGAAGAGTGGTCGGATGTAAATGTTGAACAGTACTGGTGACAATGGTGATCCTTGAGGGACTCCATAAGTGATTGCCCGGGTTTCCGAAGTGAAGGCTCCTAGTTTCACTGTTTGTGACCGGTTTCCTAAGAAGGAAGCGAACCATGGCAGATCTCCATCTGTAACTCCTGCCACTTCCTTGAGGCGGCTGAGAAGCATGTTGTGGTCCACTGTGTCGAACGCCGCACTGAGATCCAGCAATACCAGAAGACACGATTCTCCATCATCCGCTGCTTCTAGGGCGTCATCCCATATTTTCAGAAGTGCCGTTTCTGTGCCATGGCCTGGGCGGAAGCCCGATTGTAGTGGGTCCAGGAGCTTGTGTGTGTCCAGATGAAGTTGAAGCTGTTGTACTACTGCTTTCTCCATGATCTTGGAAATGGTGTTCAGGCTTGTTACCGGTCTGCGATTGTTCGGATCCTTGGGGTCGAGGTTGGGTTTCTTTAGTAATGGTTTGATGATGCCTTGCTTGAGGGAATTCGGAACCAATCCTTCTTTGAACGACTGATTTACAAGGTGTGTGATAGCAGGGGCCAGAATGTCGGAGCATTCTTTCAAGAGTTTTGTGGGGATGATGTCGTTTGGCGAGGTGCTGTCTCGGAGGCTCTTGATGACATTTTTGGTTTCATCCGTTGTGATCGGGGTAAGTGAAAAATGTGGTGCTTGTGCGCTGTGGATGTAAAATTCCTTACCTGGGTTGAGTTGAGTAGAGCTGGTTGTTGTTTTTTTTTGTTGAATTATTTTCTGAATGTTGTCTATTTTGTTGATGAAAAAATCGGATAATTTGTTGCAGTATTCTTGAGTTTCGTTTCCTAGGGGCTCAAGGCAGGTGGGGTTCATAGTCTGGGCGACTAGTTTGAAAAGTTCCCGTGGTCGGTTTAAGGCTTTTGAGAGGGTGTTTGAGACATGTTCTTTTTTTGCTGTGAAAATTGCTTTATGATATCTCTTGGTGAGTATTCTGTAGTTTGTGTGATTTTCCTTTGTGGTGTTTCTTCTCCAGGCTCTTTCTGCTCTTCTGTGTTCCCGTTTCAGTAGAGTAAGCGTGCCATTAAACCAACCAGAATTTTTCTTGCGGATGGGTACTCGATGTTTCGGGGCGACTGCGTCTGCTGTTTGTAGAAGTGCCTTGTTTATGAAGCTGAGTATTCGTTCTGTTGAGTGGTTTTGATTTAGTGTACCCATTTTGTGTGTTAGTGTGGTTTTGAAGATTTCCAAATGTAGTTTCTTCTGCGATCTAATCCAGTGTGTTGTTGCTGCTGGGTTTGGTTTTTGCAGGGAGATGTTGGTGGCGATCTCAAATTTGATAGCGTGGTGGTCTGACCATGGTAGCGCTATGTTGTCTTGAATGCTGATGTCCGTATTTTGCTTGAAGATGAGGTCCAGGATGTGACCCGACCCATGTGTGGGAGCCTTTACTAGTTGTTGAAGCCCTAGGTCTTCCAGTTGATTGATGCAGGTGGTGGTGATGGGGTCTTCGGTGGAGTTCGCCCAGAGGTTGAAATCTCCGAGTACCAGAATCTTGTTGTTTTTCAGGGTGTGTGCCGAGATGAATTCCGTGAGTGGTATCGGTAGATTTGTCTTTGGTCCTGGTGGTCTGTAGCATAGCAGCATGTGGATGGTTTCTTGTGGTGTGGTTTGCATCTGTAGAGTAAGTGTCTCCATAAACGTTGCTTTGTTCTGTACCGTAGGTTTGACGAGCGCTAGATGAGCTTTGAAGATCACTGCTAGGCCTCCTCCTTTTTTTCCTTTCCGATGCTCGGTTAGGATCCTGTAGTTTTCTGGCACTAATTCTGTTAGGATGGTGTTGCAGTCGGGTGTTAGCCAGCTTTCCGTGATGAAGAGGCAATCTATGTTGTTTTGTGTGATGAAGTCATGGATTTCGTGCCTGTGCTTGACTGCCGATCTGGTGTTAATCAAAGCGCATGCTAACTGTTGCGGTTGAGTTGTAGTCTTCTTGCGTTTGATCGTTGCTTGTGGATCGATTCTTAGTAGTCGTTCTTTTTGTAATATTTTTTGAATGTCGGTCGGTAGAGTTGCGGTCAAATTTCTTAGTCTGCATAGGGACTCTGCTGAGTATTTGAAATTGCACATGTTGAGGTGCTCCAAAAAATTTCCCTGCTGTGGACGAGATGATGCGTTGAAAAAACGCTGATGCTGTTGTTGAGGCGATAACGGTCTTGCGCAGGCTAGTTGAAGATGTTGCGGATCTGTGGGAAAACCCTGTAGACCTAAACCCTCCCTCCCGTTGATCCAGAGGAAGGCGAAAAACCCCTACTAGCGCGGCCAATTGCTGTAGCAGAGGAAAAAATTCCTTCCTGACCCCCCGAGGGGCGGTCGGATGTTGGTCCCTGGATCAACTGCTAAGTGGTGGTCCCTGCGTTACTTACCAGAATATTTACCTTACCGGGTGATCCAATGATGGCGATAGGGTGGATCCCGATGTTGATCTCCTGGGGAAGAAAAGGCGGCTTTATAGCGATGCTGATATTGCTGGTGAATGCTGTTAAAAACTAGTGGTTAAAAACTAGCTGGTCTGGCGTATGCTGTAATTAAAAGCTTGTTAAAACTTGATTAAAAATTTGATTAAGACAATTAAAACAAGCAATTATACGGTTGTACAATCGCTTGTAGTTAAAAACCTGTGTTTAAAAATAGATTTGGCCGGTCTGGGTGTACCAAGATGGCCGCCCTATTCGGTCCCAGCAGGTGGAGTGCTGTGGTCTGGGTGTACCAAGATGGCCGCCGGACTAGGCCCGAGCCGCGGCCTGTCCCAGTTCTGGCTCCTGGACTGTCTCCTGCTGAGGTTCGAGGGCAGTAGAGTGGCTGGAGAGGGGGGGGGGCGCCGCGTTGACCCTATAGGGGAGTGGAGATGCGATCGGGGAGGCGGATGGCCCGCTCGGCCGGGACTAGGCCGGAGCCGGGGGCTATCCTAAAGGCTGATGCCCGATTATCAGCTGTGGCCGGCGCGGAGGAGGGTCGGGCCGATTCGTTGGGCGGGCCCCGTGGGGTCCGCAGTGGGGTCCGGGGGGTACTGTATCCAACCCAAATCCCCGTTCCAACGGGGATTCGGGATAGGAACTTGTTTGGTAGCTGGGGGTAGTGGGGCTCCTGACGGCCGGAGCTCTAGACGCACGTCCTCCTCTAGGCAGGGTTCAGGGCAAGTGGCAATCAGCAGCACACCTCAGAGGTTCAGAGGTGAGATCTGTGAATAGATGGGTGCAGAGGTGACAGCCGTGAATGGAGGGGGGGGGGTGCTGAGGTGAAAGCTGTGGATAGAAGAAGGGTGCAGAGGTTAAAGATATGGGGAGGGGGGATTAAGAGGTAAGAACTATTGGCGGGGGTATCAAAGGTGAGAGCTGTGGATGTAGGGGAATTCAGAAGTGAGAGCTGGGAATAGAGTGGATTGAAAAAATAGAAGCTGTGAGGGGATACCGAGGTGAGAATTGTGAATGGAGGGGTGCAGAGGTGAGAGCTGTGAATGGAGGGGGGGGGGCTAAGGGTGAGAGCTGTAAATAGAGGGGGTGCAGATGTAAGAGCTATGGATAGAGGAGAGAGTGTGCCAAAGGTTAGAGCTGTGGATTTAGGAGGGTTTGCAGAAATGGATAGAGGAGGAGGATGTTACAAACGACTGTGGATGGAGGGGGGGGGGGGGGGTAAGAGTTGTGGTTGGGGAGGCAGAGAAAAGTGCTTGAGAGGGGAGTGCAGAGATAAGCAAGAGATGGCTACTTTTGAAGGGATACTTGAGGAAGGGGGGTTATTTTTCCTTGGCCTAAGGGACCAGCAAAAAGGTCTGAATTTAAGGCCTAAGCATTAGTGCTGCAAAAGCGAGCCAGGAGGCTGGTGTCATTTTCATTTGCATGTGAGGTGATTAGGGATGAGCCGAACACCCCCCGGTTCGGTTTGCACCAGAACCTGCGAACGGAGCTAAACTTTGCGTGAACTTTAGAACCCTATTAAAGTCTATGGGACTCGAACGTTCAAAATCAAAAGTGCTAATTTTAAAGGCTAATATGCAAGTTATTGTCCTAAAGTGTTTGGGGACCTGGGTCCTGCCCCAGGGGACATGTATAAATGCAAAAAAAACTTTTAAAAACAGACGTTTTTTTCAGGAGCAGTGATTTTAATAATGCTTAAAGTGAAACAATAAAAGTGTAATATTAGTAGTATATAAAATTTCGTACATGGGGGGTGTGTATAGTATCCCCTTGCGTCAGAGGGGGGCGGGGTCAGGTGACCCTGTCCTCCTCAGCTAAGACCTGTCAGGCTATCACCGGGATTCCCGCGGTGTCTCCGGTGGACTATCGGGAGAGATCACCCATCGCTGGACCCCGGAGAAGAGATCAGCCATCGCTGGATAGCAAGAGTGGATTACCACTGCTGGAATCTTTTTTTATTTTTTTTATTTTTAATAAAGAACTTTTCCCAACGGTGTCTGTGTTTTTTAACAATTGTTTACACTTTCTTTGTGAAATGGTAGGGGTACAATGTACCCGTTACCATTTCAAACAGGGGGGGCCGGGATCTGGGGGTCCCCTTGTTAAAGGGGGCTTCCAGATTCTGATAAGCCCCCCACAACCACCGGCCAGGGCTGTGGGGATGAGGCCCTTGTTTCCATCAACATGGGGACATGGTGCTTTGAGGGGTCACAGACCCCAAAAGCATCCTCCCAATGTTGAGTGCATGTGGCCTGGTACGGTTCAGGAGGGGGGGCGTGCTCTCTCGTCCCCCCTCTTTTCCTGCGGCCTGCCAGGTTGCGTGCTCAGATAGGGTCTGGTATGGATTTTTGGGGGGAACCCCACGCATTTTTTTATTTTTTTTAATCAATGACTTTCAATGACTGTTCTCTGTATTATGGGGAGCCGACAATTCATTATAGCCAGGAGTGCTTTTAAATTACTACTTTTTTTCCTGCAGAAATTACACTTTGTGCAGGGACAGTTCTAAGCATGGGAAACATGCGCCACCTTTACAGGCATACTATAGACACCCCCAGGTACGAAATTTAAAGGAATATTATACTTTTATTGTTCCACTTTAAGCATTATTAAAATCACTTCCCCCTGAAAAAACTGCCATTTTTAAGACATTTTTTTGCATTGATACATGTCCCCTGGGGCAGGACCCAGGTCCCCAAACACTTTTTATGACAATATCTTGCATATAAGCCTTTAAAATTAGCACTTTAGACTTCTCCCATAGACTTTTACAGGGTGTTCTGTGGCTTTTCGAATTTGCCGCGAACCCCGCAAATTGTTCGCTGTTCGGTGAACGGGCGAACAGGCAATGTTCGAGTCGAACATGAGTTCGACTCGAACTCGAAGCTCATCCCTACTGCTAATATTCCTTCCTGATGATAAAAATAAAATGTTACAAATTAGAATTTCACTCTCAACCTGTTCAGGTATTTGATGTGAACATGGGCTCCTCCTTTAGTGGATATATATAATGAGAGAGAAAAACATAAGCTAGCAACAGCATGATGTAATATATGCATTAATTTATCTAGCTATAAATGACTTTTTTACAAAGTACTGCTATTGCAGATTTGTTCTCCATTAGCATTAACATATGTGGTAGCCCACCAATGTATATACAAAATTCAGATATTAGTGCAGAACTAAAATTATTCTTCCTAATAGCAGATGTCCTCTTTCAGCATGTTCTTCCTACTGCAATAATAACTCTGTGCTTTGAAATATCACGGTCTGTTGCTTTTGGAATGATTGTGATCTGAAAAGATGTAGAATGGCATATGAACTACCAAATATGCTTCCAAGAATCTGCCAAGAATGTAGCAAATGTACTGTAGCATGGAGGGACATATTTTCATCTTGAATGTAAAGCAAAAACTTTACTTTCTTTGTGAACATGCTGGAATTCTGGCACAGGAAGGTAGTTCCAACAGTTCTAAAATGTATGTAATTACAATGCAAATGTTGTTTTAAAATGCAAGTATTTTCTACTGAGAAATGGACAGATGTATGACACAACCTTAGACTGGCATACTGTAAGCATGGTTAAACATTGATTTTTTTCTCTCCTTTACGCCCCCCCCCCCCCCCTTTTCTCGTTTCTCATTTCTCTCTTCTCCACTCTTCCCTTAAATTTTCTCCCTCTCTGCCCTCCTCTCCCCTCTGTTCTCTTCTACCATCATGCCTGTATTGCCATTGCAACATAGCGCTCTCATTTCCATTGCATTACCTTCTTCTCTTGCCCTACACATTCTGATGTAAAATGAATAAAGAAGGGAATAGAAGAACTCTGTGACATCGATGATACTGATGAAGACTTCAAGACGTCTTGCAGTAAAGGAGTACACTGATCAGCAATTGGGAAAGACAGTAATGAAAATGTTTTTTCTTCTCTTCCCGTTTACTTTTCAGTGGACCTCTTTGGATAAAACCACAGAAAGTTTTCAAATGGAAGTTGTAAATGAGAACCTAATTTATTCTGCTTTTCTGTCATGGTTGTGTGAAATCAACCTTGTGCAATGCCCAGTGAAATATTCTTTGTATAACTTTTTATGTGAATGGGTTTAGGTCAGGGGCATGAAGGATATGTAGCTTCATTGCCTATGTTTAATGGGCCATGTGTTCATGGCTATGAGTACTCCACTGACCGCATAATCCACCCCCCACAGACACATTATGCCCTGTACACACTATAGGATTTTCCAACAACAAAATCCAAGGGATTTTTTCTGACGAATGTTGGCTCAAACTTGTCTTGCATACACACGGTCACACAAAGTTGGTCAGAAATTCCGAACGTCAATAACGCGGTGACGTACAACACGTACGATGAGCTTAGAAAAATGAAGTTCAATAGCCAGTGCTGCTCTTCTGCTTGATTCCAAGCATGCGTGGAAGTTTGTGCGTCGGAATTGTGTACACACGATCGGAATTTCCGACAACGAATTTTGTTGGAAAATTTGAGAACCAGATCTCATATTTTGTGTGAAGGAAATTCCTATGGAAAATATGTGATGGAGCCTACACACGGTCGGAATTTCCAAAAACAAGGTCCTATCACACCTATCGTGTGTACAGGGCATTGTTTTCCACATGCTAGAGGACAGCAAGGATGGCCTTTTGGGCAAAAAATGGAGACTAGGTAACATAGAAAAGGGATGGAAGAAAAAGAAAGTCAATCGAGTCTGTCCATTTTTTTTTTTTTTTTTGTATTTTTGGTTATGGGATTTTTTTAGTATAGATCTATGTTTGTCCCAAGCATGTTTGAAGCCATTTACTGTCTCACTACCTCTGCTGGAAGTTTATTCCAAGTATCAACTACCCTTTCAGTAAAATAATACTATCTAAAATTAGTTTTGAACCAGCCATTGTGGTGTAGCACAGGCAATAAACTCACATGAGTAGGCTGATTTCATGATCCAGAATAGGAGCAGCTGGAAAGCCAGCAGTTTTGGCAAACAGGCATTATAATGCTAGTCATGGGCCATTTTTTTTATTCCACTTCAGCAGCTGTGGAAGAGACACTTGCCTGGTGAAGCTGTGTTGCCAAAGATAGCAAGTTGGGTGTATGATAATTCTTCACAGGTTCAAGCCTTTGCTTGGCCCTACTCATTGTGACCCAATGACCCTCTTCCCCACTTGACATAGTGTATCCTTAGCATTTTAAAGTAAATTTTGCCCTAAATATTTTTTTCCTATGTCTATTTTATAAATCATAATCCCTATCATTTTTATATACTTCTTCCATCTGAAGTACCTAGTTGACCTTGCCATTCACCTTTTTGCTTTGTTCTAAACTGTCCACACAAAGCACAGAGGCTGATCTGTATTAGCCTGATCAGTTTACGTCCTTTGTCTGGCCATTTGATGGTACAGGATACTGTGCAGACACACAGCATGCCTGTACTGAGTTTGGCCACCACAACCTACCTCTGGCACACACACTATTCCAATCACAGCTTGCCTCTTGAACATGCCATCTGCTTAAGCACAGACTGCATTTTGCCTTATGCCCTGTACACACGGTCGGAAAATCCGACCACAAAATCCATCGGATTTTTTCAGACGGATTTAGTCCGACACTGGTGTTGCATACACACGGTCGGACAAAGTTGTCGGAAAATCCGATCATTCTGAACGTGGTGACGTTTGTTGCCTACGACGGGACTACGTAGAGGCTAGTAGCCAATAGCTTTGGTCTTGTAATGTGATCTGAGCATGCGTGGCACTTTGTCCGTCGGAATTCGCTACACACGATCGGAAAAAGTCTGATAGGACTTTGTTGTCGGAAAATTTGAGAGCAGGAGATAAAACTTTGTCCGTCTGAAAATCCGATGGAAAATGTCCGATGGAGCCTACACACGGTCGGAATTTCCGACAACATTGTCCGATAGGACATTTTCCGTCGGAAAATCCGACCGTGTGTATGGGGCTTTAGACTGAACAGATTGTGGAATATAGATGTATATATGTGTTTGCACAGTCCTGTAACCCTGCCCCCCACTATCAGGAAGAAGAGATGCATGGTCACATGACTGAACTTTTAACCTTGTAAAATAGGTAAGAAAGATCTTTACTAAAACGAATCAAAAGCCATTATGATGCCTGCATCGTTATAACTGTATTAGGAAGTTTCTATAACATTGTATGTTCACTACTACTTTAAACCTATCGTGATACTTCCCTCAGTCACCATAGCTCCCGGTTCCTGATTTGGAACAAAGTCCCTTTGTCCCTCATTCCTCCTCATTTGTCCCTCATTTTGGTCTGATTTTTATAGTTGTATAAAAATACACTATTTATCTTTCAAAAACTGTTTCCCAGTGCTAAACCTTTCCACCAAATTCTAAATGGTTGCATTTGAAAATGACAAAAGCCAGAATATAAACAAAAAATAAAAACCACAGGGGCGATCAAATACCACCAAAAGAAAGCTCTATTTGTGGGAAAAAAAGGACACTAATTTTGTTAAAGCGACGCAGTGCCGAATTGCAAAAAGGGGCCTGGTCCTTTGGCTGCAAATTGGTCCGGGGCTGAAGTGGTTAAGGGGGAGTGACAGGGGGTGTGTACTATGCCTACATACTTTTGCTAGTAGGTATTCCTCATTCCCTTCTCAAAAAGTTTGGAGGTATGCAGTCACTAGAGGTCACAGATGATGCTGAGGATGCATCAAGAGAATGTCAGGAAGGAGAGTAGGAACTAAAAGGAGAAGTGCAAGGCTTTTGATTCTGACTTGTGTCATTGAGATGCTAGTCCGAGAAAACTCTGTGATGCAGTCATATGTTTCCTCATGTTTGTGGTATTCAAATGACTTTTACTACAGTTGATACACCTCTGGCAAACTGCAGACCACAATGGTGCTGTTGGCAGAAAATACATTCAAAAAGGCCCACAGACCTCTGTGGACTGGTCCTGGGGATACCAGTAGCCTGTACCTGTGTGGCAGTACTGCCAGACAGATTGGAAGGGATACTCCCTCTAGTGCTCTTTAGACTGCCCTGCACCTGCCCCTGGACAACATAATCTCTCACCGCTGTTCTGCCTCTCCATCAGAACTTTCCTCCTCCCACAGATGTTCTGCCACCTCATCATCTATGCCTTCCTCATTGCTGCAGCCCACCTTGCAGTACATTTCCGCTGCTCAAACATCATTCCCTTTTTCTGCCCTTGATATACCCTCCCTCTATGGTCTATTCTCCTCCTCCTCCTCAATATCAGATAGAAGAATGCTTGTATAAAACCCAGATTATTTTCCTGCAGGAAGTCAGTGATTGAACGATCAAATATTTAACAGAAGAGAAAGAAAATACAGAAGAGGTTGCATCATAACAACCCAATATGCTGTGCAAAAAAGTGTGTGGGGTTCTCCGTACACATACATACCAAACCCTTTTCCTCAATGAAGGTCTGGTGTGAATTTTAAGGGGGGACCCTATGTAAATAAAAACTGTGTGGTCCACCCTCCATAAGCAATATCAGACCCTTTGACTCTCCCCCACTTACCCCACCTAATAAAAATCATTATACCCTCCTTCTTCCCCAAATAACTGATCCTTATCTGAGCATGCAGCCTGACTAGTCTACAAATTTGGGGCAGTGAGCATATGTGTCCCTCTTTCTGAACCACGTTAGCCCATATTTCCCTAAAAAATACATACTATAATATCATACCCTGCCAGTCACCCCCGAGCAATGCAACCTGCCCCTATTTTGATGAGAACAGGGGTACCTTTACCACATCCCTCTTCCAGCAGTCCAGGACTGCAGGGACCCAAAGACCTGCTCCCTGCCAAATAGTATAAAAAAAATAAAAAATAAAAATAAAAAAACACTTTTGGTTTAGTACATGTCCTCACTGGCAATGCCCCTATTTGTCTAATACCTCAAGAATTTTGAGATCTGGCATTTAATAGTTGCCTCCCATTGATTTTGTACAGGTGTGTGAAAAGAGGAGTAGACGCAAACATGAAGGATAATGATGATATACAGTACATTTATTAAATGAGTTACATAATGTATAAGAGAAGAACACATTTGAAAAAATGGAATAACCCTCAGACAAAATGATTTGGCATTGCCCCATTACACAATACTGGTAACATATTCCATACATTCCTAAAATATAACAATTGATACAAACATGCTCTTAACCAACCTTGGCTAATAAATGAACACTGTTGTATGACATATACTGCATAAATATTGCATGACATGGTATGTTATATTACTGTGCTCCAACACCTAGCTAAATATGTGTGCTTGCTTTAAATGGTGAGCCAATATAGACTTTAGCACTCCTCTCCACGACTTAACCAGCAAGGTTATTCCTTCTATAATATTATTTGTTTAATTTTAATGACACACTACCGAACATTTCCAATAGCTAAAAAATAAATACTTCAATGCACATTTTATAAACAACTTTTTTGCTGAGAAGATATATTTTAATGGATTTTGTGTCAAAACTCATAGCCACTTTAACAAAAACTGTAAATGCACATATGAGCTCATTGGGTAGCCTACTGAAATATTTCCAATAAGGTCACTAGTGTTGCTGAATTAATTATCTTTACTGATGGTTTTAGGAAACCTGTAGCTTTGGGACAGCATGTTCATTTATCTCTACCACTTTCATACATTTTCTGTGCAAAATTATTTTCTCCCCTTTAAAGTCTACCCCAACCCCCTTTCCTGTGCTGTCGCCACACTGTTTCTCTGTCAGGGCACTTACCGCTGGGAAAGCTCTGTGTAGAATGGTTTGGGAGCTTACATAAGATTGATGATGTCACCCCCTCTATCATATGACAGTGTGCACACCTGGTGATTGGCTGCTCTAACCTGAGAACTTCATGTTAGAAGGAGTTCATGAGTTTGCCTCATACCTGTAAGTACTAGGCATTTGCATGGTGTGGAAATTCTGAGTATGCAACTCGTATTACCTTTAAGTGTACAGACATCTATTTGTATATGTTTAAATAGGATAGAGATCCATTAACTTTGATATATCAGTTCATTGATACTTGGTAGTAATGAGCCAAAGTAAACTGCCTTGAGTTTGATTTGAGCAGGGTTCCGCCAACCTTATTGAAATCAATTGAAGCCAAATCTCAAATTAAAAAAGTTTGAGGCTAATATGCTAAGGGTTATCAAAAAATAGCATGGGTTGGTGGACACTGCCCTGGGAAACGTATCAATGCCAAACAAAAAAACATAAAAAAAATAAGAATTCAATTTAGCCAGAAGCAGTGATTCCTAAATGCTTAAAGTAATGTCCAATCTTCTTAAATAACATGTCTCATAGGGGGTGGGGTTTAATAATTTCCTGTGAATGGACACATCTTTATGATGTACAGAAAGTGCTGACATTTACAAAGGAAAAGGGTGTTTAAAATTGCAAGCAAATTACATGTCATTGACAGCTTCTTTGTTTAACCACTTCCGGACTGCCCAATGTACATGTACTGCGGCAGGGGCAGCCCTTCAGTGCGAAATCATGTACCTGTACATGTGTTTTACTTCCTGGTCTGTGGTACATATGGATCTCCCTATCTGGAATGGAGCAGACAGCTAAACCATACCAAGCCACATGGACTTAACATGTGGGGGGGGGGGGGGGTGACAAATGGCCTTGTGGAAAAACAATAGACTTACTGGCAGGATCAAGAGAAAAACAAATTGCTGCCCGATAGTTAACTATATTTACAGTTTTGTACACTTTTGACTTTGTCATTATACAGTATACTTAATTATTGTTACCTATGTGCAAACACGTGGTCATTTTAATTGAACCAGGTCTGCCTTTATACTGCTGATTGCTACAGAAAGGCGTGTTTATTGATCTATAACACGCAAATGTCAGTTTTGACTTTTGCATTATTTGAATTCAATACTTAATTGCATTATTTGCTTCATTCTATGGTTTCATTTTTCTGCCAGTAGCAGTAGGTATTGCTTGTATGGGCGCCCGGGGCATCCAAAGGTTTATGTGTTAATCAATCACTCGACCAGTGTTTTTCCTCATTCTTGGTTCTGTCTGTCTGCCTGGCCCTGGTTTGTTGAGCTCTCTCCAGGTAATTGGGATGAGTTGCCCCTTTTGGTCTGCCCATCTCTACGCCTTGGCTCTGCCCTCTCCATGTCATGATGAGGGCACAGGACTTTGCAAGATGGCGGCCGTGCACCCATGATGCCAAGCGTCTGTGGGGCATGCACGGTTCATCTTCCCTGGTGTCCGCGCACTCGACATTCCTTTTCATGCCCGCAGCTTGACGGTGACATCAGATGCCGCCGAGTCAGATAGGGGATATGTAAGTGGCAGCAGTCTACCTCCACAGTCTGTTGGAGACAGCCGTATAGGGATGACCTGATATCCCTTCCGGGACTCGAGGATTTGCTCTACAATTCCCTTGGTAAGACAAAGGATTGTTTCACTTTTAAATTACTTCCTACGCTCTCTCATTGAAATGAAGAGTTGTTTTCACAATTTTACTTAGACTGCATATGTCATACTTTCGTAGGTGCACCTGGCAACCAATGCCTGGACCTTTCTTAAGCCCCATACACACGGTCGGATTTTTGCATGGATTCTGTCCGATCGGACAATGTTGTTGAAAAATCAGACCGTGTGTATGCACCATCGGACAGTGTACGTCGGATTGTCCGACGGACAAAGTCCTATCTCCTGCTGGATAGATTTTCCGACAACACGGTCCGATCACACCAAATCCGATCGTGTGTACGGTTGTCCGACGGACAAAGTGCTACGCATGCTCAGATCACATTACAAGACCAAAGCTATTGGCTACTAGCCTCTACGTAGTCCCGTCATAGGCAACAAACGTCACCACGTTCAGAATGATCGGATTTTCCGACAACTTTGTCCGACCGTGTGTACGCAAAACCAACATCGGACAAAGTATGACGGACATGATCCGACGAACCTGGTCCTCGGATAATCCGAGCGTGTGTATGGGGCTTAAGTCTTGGTGCCTGTGATATCCATTATCAATTTAAATACCACCAGCAATTTGCTTAACAGCATTAACAACCGAATCTTGTATTGATGCAACCTCAGTATACATCAAGGTAACTAGTTTTGAGTTAGGAACCTTATGTTTCCACTCTCCCTTGTTAGCCACCCCATCTAAATACCTTGCTCTAGAGGCTTATACATGTTTATATATTTCTTTTAGAGACATTACTAGTACTGCTCCTCTCTGCAAGCATCCAATACCGCTCTGCTGGTTGAATGGTTGTCCCTACACATCGATTGACTTTTCTTGTTTTATTTACACCTATCTTTGGAATTTAAGCAGTTTTGGTGAGACCTGTTTTCTGTATTTTTGTCCTTATGCCTTGATATTTTTTGTTTTTGTTCATGAATTTTGCTTAGTTTCCTGAAATCACTAAGCCAATGTGCATGTTTATCCATGTTACTGTGCATTTATTTTATATGTATTCATGAGATGCTCATTACACTGTTCTGTTATTTCAGTATAAAAAAGAGCCACACCATCAATCTCCTGAAGAAACTCTATCTAGTGAAACATGTCAAGAGTGGTAGTGCCTTGTATATATATATGCTTAAATAATCAATTTATCCTTTGTTATGGATGTATACTGTCTTTCTTCTCATGCTTTTAATCTTTTTCAATAAAAACCTTGAATCTTTATGCTACCTTTTTGAGTTTTGACCTCTATACCTGACAGTGACACAGATAAAGTCCAGAGGTTTGTTACCTCTTAGCCCTGCTCTTCAATTTTGCATGATAATTCTTATATTTTCTTGCAGAAATTGTCTCATGAATTTGGATACGATTAGACATATAGGGGAAGCGTATTTACTATCAATTCAAACTACAGAAATTAATCTATTTTAATAAATCTATTGGTGCCAACTGGTGCTGCACAATGCAAAACAAAGTATTGTACTGTCTCACACATTTCTACTGTGAAACAGTCAGTCTGTAACTGTTTGTCAAACTTTTTAGAATTCTGACATTTTTGACTTGCAAAACAAAATTTGCAATGAACCAAAATAAGACAAAGAGTTTAATGTCTTGTTAACCATATACTGGCTGACTGTTTGCCCATGTGATTTTCTTGCCTCAAGTTGACTAGCAAAATTGTAGCGATTTCGTAATGAACAGAATATGAAAAGACATGTCACTACAGTGGTAGTAAGCACAGAAATGAGTATTGGTACAGTGACAGCTAGCACAAAGATGGGCATTGGTGTTGTAATGAGTGAAGTGGGGGCATACAGGAGAGGTAATGAAGTGACGGTGGGATTTCAGGAATGCTGGTACTGGCGCATTGATGGTGAGCTGGGGGGATTGCGGGTACAGTGGTGAGTGGTGCCTCCAGGCTCCACCATTCATCAGAGATCTGGTTAGGGGGTTGATGGCTTGAGATGCTAGTACACAGATTATAGTGCCTGTGTGGGCCACAGCAGTCAAGGATAGGGTGGTGATTTAACCTGATAGGGCCAATTAGAAGACCATGTCCCATTTAAAAAAGGACCAAGATATATAGCTGGGAAATACAGACCAGTTAGCCTAACGTCAATAGTTTGCAAGCTCTTGGAAGGGATGATACAAGATTTTAGTAATGAAAACAGTATCATTAGCAGTAATCAGCATGGATTCATGAAGAATTGTTCTTGCCAAACCAACCTATTAACCTTCTATGAGGAGGTGAGCTGCCATGTAGATAAAGGAAGACCCGTAGACGTGGTGTATCTGGATTTTGCAAAAGCATTTAATACAGTTCCCCATAAATGTTTACTGTACAAAGTAAGGTCTGTTGACATGGACCATAGGGTGAGTACATGGATTGGAAACTGGCTACTGGCTCAGAGGGTAGAGATAAATGGGGAGTACTCAGAATGGTCCGGTGTGAAAAGTGGGGTCCCCCAGGGTGCTGTCCTGGGACCAATCCTATTTAACTTATTCATAAACGACCTGGAGGATGGGATAATCAGCTCAATCTCAGTATTTGCGGACGATACAAAGCTAAGCAGGGCAATCATTTCTCTGCAGGATGTGGAAACCTTGCAAGAAGATCTGACAGGCTCAGCAATGGCATGCAATGCCAAGCAGCTGCAAGCAAAGACAACAGAATATTGGCATGCATTAAAAAGGTGATTAACTACAGAGATAAAACAATAATTCTCCCACTCTACAAGACTTTGGTCCAGCCACACCAAGAGTATGCTGTCCAGTTCTGGGCACCAGTCCTCAGGAAGGATGTGTTGTAACTGGAGAGAGTCCAGAGAAGGACAACAAAGCTAATTAAGGGACTGGAGGATCTCAGCTACGGGGAAAGACTGCAAGCACTGAACTTATTCTTGCTGGAGATAAGACGCTTGAGAGGAGATATGATTTCAATGTACAAATACTGTACTGGTGACCCCACAATAAGGATAACACTCTTCCGCAAAAGGGAATTTAAAAAGACACGCGGGTGCGCATGCGCGGCAGCTCTAAGATGGCCGCCGGCTACTAGAGCTCCGCTCCACCACAGCCCACCGCTAGCCACCGGAGCCGACGGAGCCCTCGTTTCCGCCCCACACCGCGCCATCCTGACAGGGGAACACCCGGGGCACCGGGATATGCAAAAACCCCAGGTCCGGAGGGACCTCTCTGGCCAAATGACGGCCGCGAACGGCCCCCTCACATATGCCAAGATGGCGTCGGCTACACGAGGCTTACAGGCCTCAGACAAACAAGAGGACTCTATAGCCGACCAGGACCAGACCGATCCACCTTATGCAGGTACTGACTTCCCCCCCCTGCAAGCTGTCAGCTCTCCCTCCTCCACGGAATCCCTTTTGGGGAGGATGAGCCCAGGATATCCCTCATCCCCATTGCTGGATCCACACACAGGAATGCTGCTCACAGTGAGTGAGGCCCAAGCAGACATGCCTGTCCCCACTGACTTTCAGTCTATGATGACAGCTTTCTCACACATGCTACATAAAGGATTGGCTCAGAATGCTGCCCAAATTACTGCATCTTTACATGCTGACCTGCAGCAAATAGGGATACGGATGGACACCATAGAACAAAAAGCTGATCAATCAGTTGCTCAGATTAACCAAAACTCTGCCAGATTACAGGAAGTACAGGATCAATTGGAATCTGCCTTTTCAAAAATCGATGACCTTGAGAACAGATCCAGAAGATATAACTTTAGACTCCGGGGACTCCCTGAATCTGAGAAGGATGTCCATAAAGCAGTTAAATCTTTGATTAAAAACCTTATCCCTGACATTCCGGATAACCACCTGGAACTTGACAGAGCACACAGGGCACTACAGGCCCCTAGATCTGACGGTTTGCCCAGAGATGTCATTGTTAAACCACATTACTATTCCGTCAAAGAAGCAGTCATGAGGAAAGCCAGATATTCGGATAATCTCACTTTACTCGGTCACAAAATTCAAATATTCGCTGACCTATCACCTTATACAGTTCAGAAGAGGCGCTCCTTCAAACCGTTGCTGCAGGTGCTGATCGATAAGGAAATCGCATATCGGTGGTCTTTCCCTCTTCGCCTGAATTTTTCCTACAAAAGCAAGAATTTCTGCTTCTCCTCTTTCCAGGAAGGTGAACGACTCCTCACGCATCTCGGCCTGATACTGCTGGAACCTACGCCTGCGCAAGCTAACCGAGGGACCCCTTCTTCCGCCAAAAGACCCCCGCCTGCCAGCCCGCTGCAACAATCCTGGCTGAAGCAGGGCCCAAAAAGATCCAAAGAAACCATGCCACCCTGAGCATATTTGCTTATAATCTTTTTTCCTTTTTTGATCCTGACCTGGACTTCTCCCCTGCTCCTGGGGTGAGGTTCTGGAGGAAGGACAGGTTGGGGCCTTCTCTTTTCCCCCTCTTCCTTGTAGAGGGTGGTTAAGGGGGGGTCCCCCTTCCCCCACTGCACTAACTGATCGAGCATCTATACATGCTGTGTTAAAGTTGATAATAATTGTTTTTTTTTACCTTTTGTGATAATTGGGTACTGACTTACTGGTAGAGGGAATACAAACTATCCTCATTAGGAGGGGAACATGCAGTGTAATAGGTTGAATACCTTATTGGTCCCTGCTGCCTGGGGAAATTCGGCTTACTAGCCGGTCCCCCTTTCCCTTTTTTTTTTTTTTTTTTTTTTTTAACTCCATACAATTACTTCCCCTGGAAGTTTGGCGATTGTTAGACCCCTTTCCATAATTTTTGCGTGCTAAAACGTTAATGTTGACTGGGGGTTAATCTCTACAGGGGACTCCGGCACTTATAGATGATGGGGTTGTTTTTGCCCCTCAGTAGCTACAGATTTGAGGTGGGGGGGCTGTGGTGGACCCAATGCGCCTCGATTGGATCAGGAACCCACTTGGCGTACCTAGATCCTATTCCGGACTTTCTTCATTTGGAAAGTCCGGAACCATGGGGGTTATGGTAGGTTTGGTGAATCTAAACCGACCTGGGGGTGGGAAGGGACCAGGGGGCCCCTTTGTTTTCTTGAGCTACTCTTCTCGTACCGGAATGATTCCTCAGCAGGTTGTTAATGTTCTTGTTCTTCCCTCTCTCCTTCTCCCACTCATCTCTTTTCTCTCTCTCTTCTCGATTGATCTCAGTGGTGCTAGCAGGTCACACGGACTTCTCCGGTCGTCTCTCTCAGGCTCTGGGCTCCCCGCTACAGGACCATCAGATTTTACTCTGCCGTCTATCTCTACATGGAAGGGTAAGTCCCATAAGGATTGTATAGATCATTCCCCTCTGATCCATGCCTGATTCTCACTCCTTGCCCACTACCTTGAAGGTTATATCACACAACACTCAGGGCCTTAACTCCCCAATCAAACGTAGAAAAATCCTCCAATGCTATCACTCAATGCACGCCGACATCCTACTGCTACAGGAGACACACTTCCCATCTACTTACAAGCCCACTTTTCTCCACCACAGTTATCCACAATTCTTCCTGGCCTCCGCGGAGAATAAAACCAAGGGGGTCGCGATCTGCTTTGCGAAACATATAAATCTCTCCCAACCTGAAACTGTTGTTGATCCCCAGGGTCGATATGTCCTAGTCTCCGGTTTCATTGATGGAGAACTCTACACCTTTGTATCCTACTACGCACCGAATAAAGGGCAAAGATCCTTTATGGAATCTCTGCTCACTACACTACATGAACATCTTAAGGGGACGGTTTTTATGGGCGGGGACACGAACATTGCATTTGACTCTTCCCTGGACAAACTGGCGAACGGTGCGTCTAAACCCAAGCGTCCCTCTAAACAGAGCGTTAAAATAGCTGAAATACTTAATGAGGCAGGCCTGATAGACGTTTGGAGAGAGAACAACCCGCGTACTAAAGACTACACACATTTTTCAGCTCCACATAACTCCTTTGCCAGGATAGACCACATCTTCACCAGGGCCGCCACGCTTCCACTCATTAGGAACTCCACAATCATTGATTCGTCACTCTCGGACCACTCATTAGTTGTGCTGACCACATGTAAACCGACGGGCACCGGTAACCGACCACGCTGGCGCCTACGAGAAACCCTGTTGAACGACCCTATTCAATGCACTCTACTAGAATCTGCCATCCAAGAATACTTTACCTTAAACGCGACGGATGGGGCTTCTCCTTCTATCGTTTGGGCGGCTCATAAACCGGTCATCAGAGGTAGACTGATTCAGTTAGCGGCACAACTCAGGGCGGAACACAGTGCTGATACAGTAAGACTTACGAAGGAGTTTCAGAAATTGACAAGAGATCATAAACGTAACCCCAATCTAGACTCACTAGCCAAATGAGACACAGCAAGGGCTCTCCTTAATATGCAATTAACCACGTCAGCGGCGCAACATCTTAAATGGACTAGGGCCAAGTTTTATGCACAACAAGATAGGATTGGTTCCAGATTGGCAACTAAACTTTCCCCTAAACCACGCACTCAAGCCTTCCCCAAACTGAGGGTAACCTCGGGGGAACTGTCTCAGAACCCAAGCAAGATAATGGACACCTTTAAACAGTTTTATTCTGATCTTTATAAACAGAACCCCAGTACATCCGCAGCCAGGAGAGATAGGTTCCTTAACAACCTTAAGTTGCCAGTGATGGATAAGGCACATATAGAACTTTTGGAATCCCCCTTCACACAAGAGGAGGTCCTGGATACTATTAAGAACCTTAAATTGGGCTCCTCACCGGGTCCTGATGGCTTCTCCACGGGTTATTATAAGAAATTTGGGAATTGTCTAGCACCTCATCTAACCAAGATGTTCAACTCTCTCAGGGATGGGGCCTCTTTAAATTCAGATTTAAATGCAGCGTACATATCGGTAATACCGAAACCAGATAAAGACACTAGTGAGGTTGGCAATTATCGCCCCATATCTCTTATTAACAATGATGTCAAAATAATGACTAAGATACTTGCCAACCGCCTTTCCAGCTTTATCTCGTCATACATTCACAGGGATCAGGTAGGCTTCATCCCGGGGAGACAAGGACCAGATCAGATCAGAAGGGCAGTGGATATAATCTCTTTGCTTCAATCTCATTGGGATGGGAACCCTGCACAAAAAGGTTTTCTACTGTCAATTGATCTACACAAGGCCTTCGACTCGATTGACTGGGCATACCTGTCTGAGATCCTTAGGAGATGGGGATGTGGCAAATACTTTCTTAATCTTATAGATTCCCTGTATTCCACTCCATCGGCACAAGTGCGCCTACTGGGCAGGTACTCGGAGTCCTTTCCCATAAATAGGGGTACCAGGCAGGGATGCCCTCTTTCGCCGCTTCTCTTTGCGATAGCGATCGAAACTTTAGCCATTGCCCTTCGATCAAACCCTGATATTAAAGGGGTTTCTTGCGGCCCCCACGAACATAAATGCGCGTTATACGCGGATGATCTCCTTCTCTTCATCACCTCCCCACTGATCTCCATGCCTGTGATACTTCAAACCCTGGAGGAATTTAGTGGGGCGTCAGGACTACGCGTTAATATGACCAAGTCTCTGGCTCTGAACGTAACTCTCCCGCCGGATCTCCTCAAACAACTCAAAGATAACTTTACTTTCGCCTGGGCTACAAACCAGATTCCGTATCTGGGTATCAAGCTCACCCCAAATATTGAAGGCCTCTTCCGCTCAAACTATCCCCCCATGGTGCATAAATGTTTGCAGGACGTGGAGAGGTGGTCCAGATGTGGTCTATCCTGGCTGGGCAGAATACATGCGGTAAAAATGACCCTACTACCAAAACTCTTGTACTTATTTCGCTCATTGCCAATACCCTTGCCCAAAAGTTTCCTCACGAAGACGCAGTCAGACATACTACGATTTATCTGGGGTAAGAAAGGCTACAGATGTCCTTCGGATACGCTCTACAGACTAAAGACGCAAGGAGGGTTAGGTCTTCCCAACCTTTGGGCTTACTACCAGGCGGCTCGGCTGGCACAAATATCGTTAGCTTACTCTAGTTATAATAAACCAGACTGGCTTAGTATGGAAAGGCAGGCTACTCCATTGCATACTATTGACTTCCTTTTGGGATGTTCCCCGAAACATAGGCCAGCTGTCATGGCTCCCACCCTATCGCACTCTATAGCGCTTTGCACCAAACTTTTCTCCCTTAATACCATAATCTCTCCTCTGACACCCCTAATGCACATCTTTCATAATCCTAACTTTCCACCGGGGATGGACATTGGGGCCTTTAAATGGTGGACTGACAAGGGCCTGTACCGTATCGGACACTTCTTCTCCCACTCTGGACCCATCACATTGCAACACTGTCGGAAGAAATTAGACATGCCCGACTCAGAACTTTATAGATTCACACAAATTTCCCACTTCTTACACTCTATATGGACCACCAAACCGCTTCCACCTAACATTACCCCATTTGAACATTGGTGTATCAACACGGCAGATCAGAGGGGAGGCATTTCACTGATCTATACGGCACTTATGACTAAACAGTCTATACCTTCGTATGCTAGGGCCTGGGAGGACGATTTGGACGACTCCTGGGACTCTGCGACATGGTATCGGGCTTCTACAAGAGCATACAAAGGTATCCTCAATGTCTCCCTTGTTGAAGCCAGCTTGAAAGTTTTACTGAGGTGGTATTATGTCCCTTCCAGGCTGGCAATACTTTTCCCAGGTACATCATCAGTTTGTTTCCGAGGCTGCGGTCTTGAGGGCTCTATGGTCCATGTGTGGTGGACATGTCCTCGCATACGGTCGTTCTGGAAGAAAGTGTTCCGTTCCATAAGCTCGCTTACAGGTACCACTGTTATACCTCACCCTAGGTGGGCGTTGCTTAATTTCCCTATCCCAGAGCTATCCAAAGCCTCACAGGCTCTAGCACTGTTTCTATGCCTAGGAGCCAAAATGACAATAGCCAAAGCCTGGAAGTCAGATACCATCTCTTTTAGGTTGTTTAAACGTAAGGTAACCTGGGTCATGGTCCAGGAACAAATTGTTGCCAAGCTCAATGACTCTACCGAGAAGTTTAGAGCCATCTGGGAACCCTGGGCTACCCTCTGCAACATCTCCCTTATACCGGGAGTGCCTCCGGGCAGTTAGATCACGCACTGTTCAAGTTGACAGACAGAACACCACCTTCCTCTCGTCTTTTCTGTCCCCTCACACGTTTCTTCCTTCCCCATCGTGCTTCTCTATCCTTTTCTGTCGCCTCTCTTGGCGAACCGCTATTTCCTGCGCATAACCTGACCGGTTTAGTATGTTACATCCGAAGTTTGTTTTTCAATATGTGAAGGGCTTTGCCCCGCCACTCCAGTTCTGATCCTGGACCTAGCCATATACACATTGGGGCGTCTCTGTACTCCCAACTCCTGGGGTGCAGCAGGATCCCATTTGGGGCTCCTGGGAGCTTGGGAGTCGCGGAGTATCCCCAATTCGGATTTCTTTTGAAGATCGGCTGGTGTGCCGGGGCAAGTTGTTCCCTGGGCAGACGGGACGGATACCTGTTATATGGTACGACATCCAAGGCTGCGTTGCCGAGCGAATGTGATTATTGTACTTACCTGTTCAATGACATGCCTGTATACTTCACATTGTTATGCAGTTGTATTGGATATCTTTTTGTTAAGTTTGTAAAACTTTAATAAAAATTTTCAAACGAAAAAGACACGCGGCCATTCACTAAGATTAGTAGAGAAGCAGTTTAACCTTAAACTGCGTAGAGGGTTCTTTACTGTAAGAATGGTAAGGATGTGGAATTCTCTTCCACAGGTGGTGGTTTCAGCAGGGAGCATAGATAATTTAAAAAAACGATTAGATAGGCACCTGAACAACCATAACATACACGGCTATACAATAGAACGCTGACATAAAAGCACACACACAGGTTGGACTTGATGGACTTGTGTCTTTTTTCAACCTCACCAACTATGTAACTATGTAACTATGTAACACAACTTCCCCTGCTGCAGCAGATTTCCTTCTTACTGGGTATGACTGTTGAATATTGTGATGGTCTACATTTAGGCTGGGTTCACACCTATGCGAATTGGATGCGGGTTTCCCCAAATTGCATAGCAGGAGAATGTGACTGGCTCTCTATGGAGCCAGGTTAACATATCTCCGCAGCAGGTCCGGTGCATTTTGCAGGTAAAATGCATGCTTTTTTTGGTCCGTTTCAGGTCTGAATTCAGCCAAAAATTTGGGCTGAAATCGGACCTGAAACGATGAACCAATGAGGCACCAGACCCCTGCTGTGCGATGGATCCATCTTAGGTGTGAATCCAGCCTTAAACATCACTGCTATCACACATGTGCATTAGTGTATTTGGGTTTGATGAAAATGGTGCCGATACCTGGCGCTCATAGAGACACAATGTTGAGAGCAATACACAATTCGTATAGAAGTGACAGTGCTGCTGAATTCTTATAACCTGCAGTGATCTCCATCGAGCCTGGCAATCAGCTACCAGCACAAAAAGTCTTTGTCACTAATAACTTAGTTATACATGTTACATTATTGGGTTTAAAAAAGCCACAAATACTGTACATTTTTACATTTTTAGTTATTGCTGGATCAGGAACTGATTGCTGGCAGGTGCGGTCTGATCAGCTCAGTACTGCTGAATTAAGCAGTACGGTCATCAAATGATAGGTTCAGGGGGCGTGGCCTAGATCTGCAGGAAGATGGACGCTTAATCCTTCGGCTCCCGCTACCTCACGACGAATCTTCTGCTTATCGGAGGTTTTCAATCACCTACCAACCGCTCACATATGGGGACTGCCTCACGGACATCCTCAACCTCCCGCTCCCGCTCCCCAAGGAGACATTCCGGGTCCCGGCAAGGCAATATTCCGGACATGTTCGGGGCCGACAGGAGAAATATGACGGACTCCCGCCTCAGGAGCTCTCAGGCGCCGAACTCCTCTCAACCTGGGATACCGCTCATCCCCACCCCAACCGTCTCTCCGCCTGATGGGACTTCAGATCAGTCTCCACCGCACTCTCAACCCCACCTCAGCATCCAGGACCTTCGATCCATAGCCACAGATATCAAGGATACACTCTCGGCAGCCATTGCGGAGCTCCGCCTTGACCTTCGGGCAGTCAACGACAGGGTAATGGCGGTAGAAGATGCTGTACAGCTACAAAGCTCCCAACTGAAAAAAACCACTCACTATGTGGACACCCACACCCTGCAACTGCGTGACATGGCTAGACACCTGGAAGACCTCGACAACAGAGGGAGACGCCATAATTTGAGGGTCAGAGGTCTTCCAGAGTCCGTCGAGGGAGACAGATTAACGCCGGCCGTTACTAGCATCTTCAATGACCTGCTGCAGAGACCTCTCCCCACTGCTATTGAGATGGAAAGAATCCACAGGGCTCTACGACCCAAAGGCAGGGATAACGATCCCCCCCGGGACATTATTTGTTGCATCTCCAGCTTCAAACTGAAAGAAGAAATCCTTAAACAAGCCAGAGGGCGAGCCCAGATACAGTTTGATGGCAATCCGGTCCAAATTTATCAAGACTTGTCTAACATCACCCTGCAACACCGAAGGAATCTAAGACCATTGTTAGACGTCCTTAGATCCAAAGGAATTGTATACAAATGGAAATTTCCCTTCTGTCTGTCTGCCTCCTCTCAGGGACGCACTGCACTTCTGAGAGTGCCGGAGGATCTGCCGCATTTTTGCCACGCAATGAACATCCCGAAGACAGAAGTGCCAGAGTGGTTTGCGGAATTCCGCCGCTCTGCTGTAAGCCGAGACCCACCATCTTCCGAACCGATGGATGCCCAGTCTACTATCCCGTTCCATACTGGATCTCCTTCCACTACAAATGACCGTACTTACCACAGAGGATCCCACCGACACCGCAGCCCTCCCCGCTCTCCCACCTCACGTCGGGCCAGGAGAGATTATTGAGGTTGCTCTCTTTGTAATCCACGGAGCTCTCTCCCTGTCGTGTGCAACCCGTAGATAGAGACGCTCCAGACACATTTCCTCCGGTCCCACACCCTTTCGTCATCCCGGACAAGCTACCGGTCGGTGAGTAGCGTTCAGAATACGACATGCTTCATATCTTATATATGATCCTACACCCTGTACAGTTCATTACTACAGAATATGGTGACTACCTAGCTAGTAAACCCACACTGCCCGACTCGGGACCTTATACACCGCCACTACAATATCCCCTAAACGGAGGATGAGCGGGCATACCCCTGCTCATTTAAATTACAGATTGTTCTGCAACTAAATCAGAGGTCCATTATACTTCCATACGTGCAGTCTTCACGGCCACTTTCTAATCGGCTTCATCCCTCCACTATTTACTTGATTCCCTCTACTGCCATACTTTAAATATACTACTTGTCTCATGTTAAGTTTTTCTTTATTTTTAACACAATGGATCCGACCTGGCTGTGAACTACAATCCCCATACTGCATTGCGATGGATCTCCCGCCTAACTTTGCATACCAACACAAACCCGGAACGATATACGTCATTACCTCAGTAACAGTCTATAATTGGCAGTCCTCACTGCCTCCCGCCCAATGATGCTCTGAGATTAACCGTGCATGTGACCATCACGACACTCAAACCAACGTTGACAACAACACTCTGCAAGATACCGGAACTTCTGCAGCACCTCACTCCTCATAAACTGCCGGCTATCTCTGACATTGATGTTTGCCCTTAAAAACTGCTGCAACTACCTTGTGGGCGACAAATGTACGCTGCCTGATACAAATGACCTGGATCTCCTATCCTACATAGATGCTCCGACTACTAGCAAACAGGCACCATGACGGGACCCACTCTGTACATGCACTCTCAAGATCCACAGGCGCTGAATGCCTAATATATCCGCCCATCAAGACGGTCCTGTATCCATTACGGTTAGCAGTTGCCATTTAATGCATGTCACAACGATGTCTCACTTATCACCATATATGTGTATTGCATATTCTTTTACAGGTCTAGTTAAGTTGACAGAATTGCCGATAGGCTTGTATTGTTTACCTGCATTTGCTAGCAAATGCAAAGTTACAACACAGTTCAATATGTTGTTTTTCTTTTTTATCGCATCATCCGTGATAAACCTCAGATCACTCTACATGTTTCTAACCCCAATATGGGATCACATGTCTTACAATGACCACCTTGCCTTCCTCTAGTAACTCATCCCACTCAAGTTTAAACACACCCCATACTAATACGACATACAAACACCTACTTAGTCCGCCCCTTCCCTGACCACATGGGCTCACATATTCCCATACTTACCATGTCCATACCCCCTTGAACCCTACGCTATGTCACCTCCTTCATACATAGTTACATCATAGTCGCGATGTGGCGGGACATTGTCCTGTTACTCATTCCTTTCCACCTCTCCGTTGCAGAACTAGTACCAACCCCCACACAGTGGTGGTCGCACGTCTCACTACTCCTTCTGGAGTGTAGACGTAGCTCCCACTCTGTATTATACACCGACTCCTCTATTCTAGAGGCGGTTGGGGACACTCTCCCACCACCTCTTCGGTTGATTTGTGATAATCACTCCGCGCATCCTTAACAGATCACGTAACCTTGGCCTCTAGCCCAATCCTGCTCCTACAGATCCACCCGCCTTTTATTTTTATTTATTTTTTCTAAGGAATAACTTGTTAAATCCTTTTTTGTATATCACAAATGGATAACCCTCCGATACCGCAAACTGAACCGCCTCCTTTTCCCCACATCAAAATATGTTCTCTCAATGTCCAAGGTTTAAATACGCCCGAAAAACGCTCATTGCTACTTTCCTCTTTACTAAAATCTAACGTTCATATAGCCCTACTACAAGAAACCCATTTTAGAACTGACAACGTACCAAAACTTCACAACAAACACTTTCCCACTGTCCACCACGCCCCTAATAACAATGCCAAATCCAAGGGTGTCTCTATCCTGATCTCCCGTCACTGCCCGCTTCATATCACTGATGTCCAAAAGGACGAAGGGGGACGATTCATTTTCTTGAAAGGAAAACTACAAGATAGACCCATAACCATTGCGAACATTTACGCTCCCAACACACACCAGGTTACCTTCTTTCGCACCTCCCTTCAACAACTTACGGCATTTTACTCTGGCACCCTTGTAGTTGGGGGGGACTTTAACGTAGCCATGAACCCATTGATGGACACGTCTAACGGCCACTCCACACTGCCCTACAAGGCACTAAAGGCGATAAAATCTCAATTCCATGACTTATTATTACATGATTCCTGGCGTACAATGCACCCTACTGACAAAGACTTCACTTTTTTTTCTGCACCCCACAATAAGTATTCGAGGCTGGACTACATCTTTGTCTCACAAAATGATCTTTCCTATCTCTCCAAGGCTACTATTGATCCAATGATTCTATCGGATCACAACCCAATCTCCCTGACCTTATCCCTACCCGAAAGAAAACCCAAATCTCCCATCTGGCGGTTGGACAACTCCCTTCTGACCGACCCAGAGAACACCCGCATCATATCAGAACACCTCTCTAACTACTTTAGGGACAACATCACTGATGACTCCTCCCCAGCATCGATATGGGCCGCTCACAAATGTGTCATTAGGGGAACCCTCATCTCATTAGCCTCCAAACGTAACAAACTAAGGAAAGAACGCATTGATCTCTTGACAAATAAAATCCGTGTTCTTGAGAGAAAACATAAAGCATCCCTCAATGCCACGGTTCTGACAGAATTGACACAAACCAGAGAGGAACTTCTAGGAGAATTACAAATTAAACTAAAACGCAATTACACCATGTCCAGGAAGGTCTTCTACGAGCTTGGCCACAAGTCTGGTAGACTACTGGCTAGAGCTCTTCAAAAACAAAAAGCGACCCAGGCTATTCACACGATCAAAGATCCGAAGGGTACATCCCATTCTAAGACAGAGGACATCACAGATCAATTTGTCAAATACTTTTCCCAATTATATAACCTCCCTACCGCCATACAAGAATTCCTACGTACATACTCACCTACGCCCCTTACTCCCACGGATTCGGATACTCTGAACTCCCCTCTCGATCTAGATGAAGTCCGTCATGCGCTAAAACAACTGAAACCGGGGAAAAGTCCGGGCCCAGACGGCCTAACGGCCAGCTATTATAAATCCTTCCCTGAAACTCTACTCCCACACCTAATCAAGGCTTTTAACAACCTCTCACCTTCTGATTCGGCCCGTAGGGACCTTTTGGAGGCCCACATCACACTCATTCCGAAACCGGACAAAGATACCACATTAGTCACTAACTATCGACCCATCTCCCTCCTCAATGTCGATTTAAAACTTTACGCCAAAGTACTGTCTAACCGCATCCTACCCTTTCTCCCAGATTTGATTGGTCTAGACCAAGTTGGTTTTGTCCCTGGCAGGGAAGCCAGGGACAACACCATCAAAGCTCTAAATATACACCACTGGCTTACCAAAACCTCCGCCGAAGGCTTCTTCTTATCCCTAGATGCAGAGAAGGCGTTCGACAGGGTAGCATGGGACTATATGGAAGCGGTACTCAGGGCGGTGGGCATACCCCCGCTCCTACTCCAAATGATTATGATGCTATACTCGTCTCCATCAGCTAAGCTTAGGGTCAATGGCTGCCTGTCGAACGCCTTCTCCATTTCCAATGGCACGCGCCAAGGTTGTCCTCTGTCCCCCAGCATCTTCTTACTCACCATGGAACCTCTCCTCCGTAGGCTCAGGGAAAACCCTGACATCAAGGGCATATCGATCAACAACAAAACATTTAAAATAGCCGCTTATGCGGACGACATTTTGCTATCCCTTACCGACCCCATTGTCACCATTCCCAACCTCCTCAAAGACTTCGCTTTCTTTAAAACCCTTTCTAATCTACAAATTAATTTCTCAAAATCTAAAGCCTTAAATGTTTCCCTTCTCCCCAAATTAGTATCACAATGTAAACTCAATTTTCCCTTTGGATGGGAACTCAACGCCATATCCTATCTTGGAATCAAATTACCTGCTAAACTGTCAGATCTATACGCTTTGAATTTTAAATCTACACTTCAAGCTATACAAAGGGATGTACAGAAATGGCACTCGGGGTCCTTTTCTTGGTTCGGAAGAATAGCAATCTTGAAAATGAACGCCCTACCTAGGATTCTATATCTGCTACAAACTGTACCCATCAAACTGCCTCCATCCTTTTTCTCCACTTACAATAAAATGTGCAGAACCTTCATTTGGTCCTCTAAACCGTCCAGACTTAAGTGGTCACACATGACATTACCCAAACCACTAGGCGGTTTAGGCCTACCTGACATTCATAAATATCAACTTGCCTGTCACTTGACGAGAATGATTGATTGGCACACACACAAACTACACAAAGATTGGATCCAGTTAGAACAAGTTTTCTCCCAAGTCCCCCTGTCACACCTACCTTGGATATCTCATGCACATATCCCTAAATCTCTATCTTCCCACCCACTAATAGACACCACACTACGGTGCTTCCGCACATCTTGCCTACACATGAAACTAAACCCAACCAATGGCCCTATGACACCAATAATTGACAACCCTGCATTCCCTCCAAGCCTGTCACTACGTACTACGCAGGAAACCACGCATAATCCTTGTCCAAAGGCACTTGACTTTTTTCGAAATAAAGAACTCCTATCCCACCAAGCAATGTTGTCTGCTTTCCCAGACTACCATTTACCGTTCTTCAAATTTCTACAACTAAGGCATTTTTTCCAAAACTCCACCCAGACTACACAATGGTGCAGGGACTATTCTCCTTTTGAATCACTATGTATGCAGACAGATCCACAAAGACACCTGATTTCCAAGACATATGCCCTTCTTTTCAACACCCACATCATTAAAAATGACAATAGAGTCCGAAACTGGGAATCAGATCTTGCTTTAGATCTCTCCACTGAAGACTGGGAACACATTTATCACCACGTGCATAAAGGCTCCATTAGTGTCTCCACTCAGGAGAGCAGGTACAAACTGCTTTCTAGATGGTATAGGACCCCAGACAAATTGCACAAATTTCAACCTACCACTCCTTCATCATGCTGGTGCTGTAACTCAGCTCTGGGCACTTTACTACATATATGGTGGGACTGTCCAGTCCTTCATGCTTATTGGACAGAGATCCACAGCTTAATCTCTCAAATTACTACTTACACCCCGGATTTCACACCTGCCCAGTTTCTCCTACACCACACATCAATTCCCCAACACTCGTACTCAAAATCACTAGCCATGCACCTCATTAATGCAGCAGTCCAATGTATCCCAGTTCACTGGAGGACCCCTTCACCCCCAACTATACCTGAATGGATAAAGAGGGTAGACAACATTGCAAACATGGAATCCCTCATACATCAAGCCACGGACAACCCCACTAAATACAATACTACCTGGGCCTGCTGGACACATTTCAGAAACACGCCACCTATTTCTGACCCCATAGATACCCCACCGGCGGAGCCACCAGCGATACCTTAAATACTCTAACAAGATATTTTTTAGATATATACCTATCCTCAATTTTCTCCAAACCCGCTCCCCAACCTCCCATTCTACCTTCACCTATATACCGGTGAATTAGTGTCCTCTCACCTTGTACTGACCCTTGCATTCCCCCCACCTCCCAGATTAAGGGCCCCTTACTCACAATAATATATAACTAACGTCTGGTTAATGATATACTACACATACTCACGCCTATTGACAAGCCGCCTCTCTCATGTTCAGCGAAAGCTATTGTGTTCTCGCACGCACTCACAGCAAGATCCCCTAGGGGGTGACTGTGGGCGAGATAGACTTGACCGGCTTGACACTATGCTACACGTGAGACCACGGAGCCCACCCCACATTACTACCCAACATTGAACTCTACTATCCGCCCTTCACTGATCCGATACTGGGCTCCCCGTCCTGATCTGAATCGTTACAGGAATCTTGGAAATTGTCTGTTTAGATTGATTTTCATACAGATCCTAAGTTCAGTTATGGCACTGTTCACCATGATCTAACACTGTTATGTACATCACCGTTAATAGTTACCTAGTTACCTGTTTAGCTTCCAATGCATACTGTACATATTGAACGTTTTGCATTTATTGTACAACTGTAAACCTTCAATAAAATCTTTTGACAAAAAAAAAAATGATAGGTTCAGGTCCTGCTGTCTGCACATATGAGGTAGAACCCCATAGAAATCTATGGGGTTCTATAGTGCACATCAGACAGCAGGAAGGAGAGGACTGGCTGACCACATGCATAATGCTGGTAGAGGTGGAGAGGGTGGTTTAGATCAGCATGTAGGCATGTGGAGTTTATCCTCCCCTCTGCAGGTTGTGCTGTGTTGCTGGCCACTGTACAGAGGGAATGGAGGACGTAGGTGTCATTAGGAGAGCAACTGTCCGATTGGATGCTGCAACACTTGGTGGCCATCTTTAGTGAGGGCTATGCTAATAAATAGCACTGTCCCACTGCAATTGGCACTCATTTGCAAAGTGGATAGAGTAGGCACAGGATCCCTGCTAATTATGGACTGTGCAACTAGCACTAGGGAGAGGTTCCTGACAAGGAGGGACAGAGCAGGGATACCCCTGCTGGCTTTGCTGTCCTGGGACTTCAGAGCTAAAGCAAAGAACTTTCTGTCGAACTGCAAGTGTGCCTACACCACTGCTCTGCCACCCTCTTCATTCAGATTCTGCCTGTAAGTATTGGTAAAGTGGAACCTCAAGTGTAGGAGCTGTTGTACCCAAATTGCCTGCATTCCTAAGACTCTGATGCCATGCTGTTTTGGGATTGTTAAGCAAGCACTTTGCCACTAAATCTATTTAACCAAATAATAACGGTGCCCCTTTCCTTGGTCTCTATGTACCTTTACTCTATCCTGGGTACCAGTCAATGGGCCCTGCCCACAAGAACAGGGGACAGGGAACAGAGGGTGAGGAAATGTTTAGAAAATTCAGTTTCAACATTTCTTTACCTTTTTAAAATCAGTCATAAGACAATTATAAATGTGCTTTTCCTTATATTGCAAGATTATTATTTTAACACTTAAAGAATCCAACTTTATAAAACTCAAATCTGTTTTAAATTTTGCTAAGATCTCAAACATAATAAAAAAGCTTAGAATTTGTAAGTTAGAGGTTTCTTAAAACATATGGAAAGCACATACTGCTTACCCATTTTGGTAAGCCTTCTTACAGTCCACTCATTACATGGCTTGCAACGAAGATCACAATATAAAATTCATATTGAGGTGTGTCACCGTATACAAATAATGTGCTATATTTTGAATCAAAATAAACTGGTATGATAAAATCGTTTGCGCTCCTACTATTCCACACCACCACTGCGCACAAAGAAAAATTACTTAAAACACCTATGTGTATAAAAATACATATTATTTTTGAATGCAGATCATCTCACAGGGCTTTAATTTGATTGAACCACCAGGAGACCTGGGAGAGGACCAGTGATAATTTTCATTGACGAAAATAACACTATTTTAGTTGACTAAAATATGAGTAAAACAATCCAGATGACTAAAATATGACTAAAACTAAAATGGCATTTTAGTCAAAAGACTAAAGCCCCATACACACGGTAGGATTCTGTCCTATCAGACAATGTTGTCGGAAATTCCGACCGTGTGTAGGCACCATCGGACAGTTTCCATCGAATTGTCCGACGGACAAAGTCCTATCTCCTGCTGGATAGATTTTTTGACAACAAAGTCCGATCACACCAAATCCGATCGTGTGTAGCGAATTCCGACGGACAAAGTGCTACGCATGCTCAGATCACATTACAAGACCAAAGCTATTGGCTACTAGCCTCTACGTAGTCCCGTGGTAGGCAACAAACGTCACCACGTTCAGAATGATCGGATTTTCCGACAACTTTGTCCGACCGTGTGTACGCAAAACCAACATCGGACAAAGTACGACGGACATGATCCGACAGACCTGGTCCTCGGATAATCCGAGCGTGTGTATGGGGCTTTAAACTAAATTGAAACTTGATGTCAAAGTTAACACTGCACTACCACATATGATTAAGTAGGGGGTATCTACTAAGCTGCTGAAAGAAAAAGAAAAAAGAAAAATACTTTTTTTCTTAATATTTAATGTTGGTAATATAATTAGGTAAAATGTGCAATGGCATTACAGCCAATAGAGTTTACAGTTTTTTGGGGTTCTTGTTTCAGTTGCACTTCTATTTGTCAAAAATCTATAATTTGTTTGATTAGGAAACTTTATTTATAAAGATGTCATCTATCACAATGGTTACATCTGTGTCTGTAGTGCATGTTCAAATCTTAAAACCATACAAAAAAACATTATATTAGATTATTAGGTTATTCGATTTTTACTCCAGGAGTATATCATGAGTGTGGCAATTCCAGAGAAATGCTTAAATAATGCATTACAATTTAACTTAACCCTGTTAGATTTATTTTTTTACGGAAAAACTTTTCATTAAAGGTGTATCAAAGTCAGTACAATACATGACTGTATACAGTCCAAATATTGAATCTGCAATCTAAGTATATATCAATTACACATCATTACTTCACATATACTATACAGAATTAGTCTGACTAAGGCATTTTGAGTTTGCATAAGTAGTTACCAATAGGGATGGGCAAACAGGTTCGGCCTGAGAATAAGTTCGGGCCGAACTTTGGTTGTTCGGACGTTCGGCGGACAACGTACATATGCGGTGTTTGCAGCAAATTTGAAAGCCGTGGAACCCTATTAAAGTCTATGGGACACTAACATGAAAAAACAAAAGTGCTAATTTAAAAGGCTTATATGCAAGTTATTGTCATAAAAAGTGCCTGCCCCATGGGACATGTATCAATGCAAAAAAAGTTTTTCCAGGAGCGGTGATTTTAATAATGCTTAAAGTGAAACAATAAACATGAAATATTACTTTAAATGTCGTGCCTGGTGGGTGTCTATAATATGCCTGTAAAGTGGCACAGTTTTCCCGTGTTTAGAACAGTACCAGAGCAAAATTAAATTTCTAAGACCCCTTTCACACTGGAGGCGTTTTTCAGGCGCTACAGCGCAAAAAATAGCACCTGCATAGCGCCTGAAAAAAGCCTCAGCTGCAAACCCAGTGTGAAAGCCTGAGTGCTTTCACACTGGGGCGTTGCGCTGGCAGGGCGTCACAAAAAGTCCTGCCAGCAGCTTCTTTGCGCCGGTGTAGGATCGGTGAATACACTACTCTTCCACTGCTCCTCCACCACTCCTCCACCGCTCCTGGCCATTTAGAACATTGGGGCAGTGCCGCCATACAGCCAGCAAAGCGCTGCTGCAGCGGCGTCTTGTGGGTGGATTTAACCCTTTTTCAGCTACTAGCGGGTTAAAACCGCCCCGCTAGCACCGAATAGTGCCACTTAAATGACGGTAAAGTGGCGCTAACAATAGCACCGCTTTACCGCCGATGCCCAGGGCGTCTCAGTTTGAAAGGGGTCTAAAGGAAAAAAAGTTATTTAATACTGATTGCGGTTGTAATGAATTGTCGGGTCTCTGCAACATAGATAAAACTCATTGAAAAAAAACGGCATGGGTCCCCCCCAGTCCATTACCAGGCCCTTTAAGTCTGGTATGAATATTAAGGGGAACCCCCAAACAAAAATTGCATGGGGGTCCCCGCAAAATCCATACCAGGCCTTTCGGATCTGGTATGGATATTAAGGGGAACCCTGCGCCAAATTAAAAAAAAAATTGGCGTAGGGGTCCCCCACAAAATCCATACCAGACCCTTCAGGTGACGCATACAAATCCACAGGCCTGCGGTGCCTGTCTTGTGTGGGGCTGTGGGTGCCTGTTGTGCACAGGCATGGGCCCATTCACCACTGATACTGGTGCCAAGTGGCCTACACAAGTGCAGCAGCTTCATTAGTTAGTTGCTGTCTGATACACAGCTTTATCTGTGTTCCTGTACCCATTCCTGTACTTGTGTTCTGTGATTGACTCGGCTCATCCTGACCATGCTTGAACCCTACCTGCCCATACCTCAGCCTGTCTTTGGATTCTGCTTGCCTCCCACTCATCTGCCTGCTCCTGTGTTGCCGACCTCTGCTTGTATACTGACCATTCTCCTGTCTACTGTCCATGACTGTACCTGACCATCTGTTGCTGATCTGGCCCATTTGACTACACATCCTGTTACCTGTCTGCTCTGCTCCATATGCTACTTACCTGGTCCTTTCTGGTCTTCTGCCTGCCATGTGTTACCAGTCTACCCTACACCTGTGACCAGTCATCTGCCAGCCAAGCAACTGCCAGCTTGCTGCTCCTGCTACCATCTGCTGTGTTGGTCATCTGATATGATCCTGGCAAGCACTTCTCTTCATATTTGCGGTCTGCTGAACACTCTACAGACACTTTTACCTCACCGCACTCTCGTTACCACTGTCTCACTATCAGAGGTCCCAAAGCAAGGGCTGTAAGAGAGGCCTTCCTCTGCACATCAGGTTCATCAACCAGGTACGTGACAGCAAGACATTGTCAAACAAATGCCATGGGAGGCTGGGCGCTACTTTGGGGAACACGTTTTTGTTTTCATATTGCTTAAAACACAACATTCTAACTGCAAAATCATTTTAAACAACTTCCCTGGGGATGCCCTTGATCTGTCAGTGTAGTGGCACATCTGTACAATGTATGCAACCTACTGTAACAAAATTTAAATTTACAAAGAAAACAATGCCATTTAAGTTGCTGGCAAATTACAGTTTCAACCACTTTACTTCTGTTTGTAAACAAACAGCCGGGGATTGTATTAATCTATATCAGATCCTTATCCTAGATTAGGGTCTGATATAGGTGTTAATGGGGGATCCCACACAAAAAAAATGTCATGCAGTACCTCTCATATTTCATACCAGGCACTTCTTGTGAACCACCTGAACCATACCAGGCCACATGCCTCCGACATGGGTGGGGTACCTTGCCAGAGGATATCCCCTAGCAAAGCACTTTGTCCCAAAGTTGATGAGGGTAATGGCCCTTTTCCCGCAACCCAGCCCCAGTGGTTGTTGGAGCCTGTGGGTAGGAGGCTTAAAGTGGAGGGCCACCCTGAAAAACAAAACTTGATAAAAATGTTAATAAAAATGTAAAATGAAAAAAAAAAATGTTTACCAGAAATGGCTTTTCCTCGGAGCTGTTCTGTCTTCTGCTCCTAGCGCCACCTTCTAGTGAATGGGGCGCGGTGTGCTATGGGAACTGTGTCCCACAATACATTGCGTTCCCCATTCACAAAGCGCCACGCATGCGCAGTAGGCCGCGCGACGACTCGCACATGCGCAGTAGGAAATGGGCAGCGATCACTGCCCGTTTCCCTTACTGAGGATGGCGGCGCTAGGGAACGGAGCGCCGAGGGACATCTCGGCCTCCAGGACCAACATCGCGGGCGTCCTGGGAGGGTAAGTGTACTTATTAAAAGTCAGCTGCTACTTTTTTTTTAGCGGCTGACTTTAAAAAAATAGGGTTTAAGATATCAGTGTAGGCAAATTTAGACAGGCCTGTGCTTTAGGTTAGGCCTGTTTGTTTTGATTTGAGATTGGGAGTGTTTAGTGTAGTGGTGGGTGTGACTACCTGTACTCTGACTCAGAGGCAGGCAGCTCATGTGAGGAGCTCAGACCAATTACCATTCGGTATTGGCGGGGCACAGGCCTCCCATATAAGCTGGGGTCACATGCTGCTGGGGAGTTCTGATGGTCAGGAGAAAAGGAGAATGGAGTTTTAGGTAGCTGCCACAGGGCGTCCCTGTGTGTGGGGGGGGGGGGGGGTGTGGGTGGGGGGGGAATCTGGTGTCAAGCTGCTGTGACCGGGGAACACAGAACTTGCACTTTGGAGAAGATCAGTGAAGAAGAAGCAACAGTAGGACTGAGGAGAGTAGAACAAATTTCTGTGACCAAGGAACACAGAACTTGCCCTTTGGAGATGGTCAGTGTGAAAGAAGCAAAAGGAGAATTGTTGAGAGTAGTGCAGAATGCTGTGGCCGGGGAACACAGCGTTTGCAGTTATGGACTGGCTGGGAACAGTAGTCTGCTTATTACCATGTGCTAGGCCGTCGGGGAGAGGTACCGAGTATCTCTGGCCTGGTAAAGCACTCTGGTAATACCTTCCAAGAGACTGTGTAGCTACCAAATTCACTGAGCTGATGGGGAAAGGTATTGTATGCCTCTGGCTTATTGATTTGCTGAAGCAACACCATTCAAGAGACTTTATTACAGTAACAAAGTACAGCCAGCAAATTGGGGTTATTCAGAGTGATCCCTTTTTGTTCTACTAGAAGTGATGATACAGGAGTCTAACAGTTTTGCAGCAAAAGATTTGTACAAGAGGAGTTTTAGGTAGTGATACTTTGCAGGAGTCAGTGCAGAGGAGGAAGAGGAGAAATAGTCTGCAGTGGAGATATGCAGGAGAACGGAGTAATAGTCTGCAGTGGAGATATGCAGGAGAACAGGCTGTGAATGTTAGAAGTGCATCATTTTCAGGGCTAAAGCTGCTCATCAATGTTCTACAAATTTGATGACAAGTCAATAAGTGCTATGGGCATCCCATATCTTCCTTTACCCCAACCAAGTTGGATCCCACAGTAAACACAACAAAACTACGCAAATGACTGCTCATTGTCTCAGAGGTGATAGATGGGGGTCTGGCAGCAGTGTGATTTGGTGGATGTTAGTAACTAGTGGTAACCAACCAGTACATTTTCTTTTTAGCAAAGACCCTAGGGTAGGAGTAGACAACCTTGGCCCTCCAGCTGTGGTGAAACTACAAATCCCATCATGCCTCTGCCTCTAGGAGTCATGCCTGGGATTGTCAGGCTCTTGCAATGTCTCATAAAATGATGACTGTTGCAATTTTTTATGTCACATGGTATTTGGGCAGCAGTTTATCAAACACAATTGTTTTAGAAAAAAGACGCTTTAATTAATTAAAAAACAAAACACAACATATACCCCATTTTTTTTTTGTAAAATATGAAAGATGATTTTAAACCGAGTAAATAGATACCTAATCTGTCATGCTTTAAAATTGAACACACTCATGGAATGGCGACAAACTACAGTACTTAAAAATCTCTTTTTACAGGTTTCCTGTTTATAGTTACAGAGGGGGTCTAGCAGTAGAATTGTTGCTCTCACTCTAACAATCATGGTGATACCTCACATGTGTGGTGCAAACACTGCATGTGTGACTTACATATGCATTTGCTTTTGCGCATGAGCACAGAGTGATGGGGGGGGGGGCGGTTTTAATTTTTTCTTATTTACTTTATTTTTTATTTTTACACTGTCCCTTAAATTTTTTTTTTCACTTTTATTCCTATTACAGGGAGGTAAACATCCCTGGTAATATAAATAAGGATGCCAGATTATCTTTATGGAAAGAAGGTAAATAAGAGATTTGGGGTCTTTTGGACCCCAGTCTAAATTACCCCAAATTTAGAGCTGCCCTATGTCTTGTGCACACTTTCTACATTAGAACTACAGAATGATTAGTCTATATGTAATGTATGGGTTCTGAGCAGTCAGCGGGTTCCCATGGGATAGCTCAAAGGGTTCAAGTGTCTCCTCCTTCCCCTCCTTCTATCCGCAGGCTTCTACTGGATACAGCACCAGCCGCATCTGCTCGGCAACAGGAGCAGGATTGGTCGGTTTTGGCGGGCTACATTTGCCCATGTAGCAGGAGTCAGCCAGCAGTCGTGGCGTCGTGGAGTCAGTCGTGGCGCTGAGGAGAGGACCGAACCCTGTCCCCCGTCCACCCTTCGATATTAATATTTTGTTAATCGTCATGGTGTTTTTCAGTGGGTAGTAGTCGTCCAGGAGAGTCTGGATGTACACCGTGTTTTGATTTACTGATATGTGGTTAATAGCCAGAATGGTTTAATGTCAGTTAAAGGTTGTTTCTGATTTATTAAGGTTACTCCTTGAATAAACACTGTGGCCAAAATTGTAATATTTACCAAAATATTGGTTTATATGTTTGAATCTGTCTCTTTATTTGTGCTATCCCATTGACAACAGAAAAGGGGGTAGGTCTGTGTAACAAAGGAAAACTGGGCAGAGCTGACATCACTCATTCCACCAAAAAATGCTGTGTGACGTCGGCCCACAACAGGACTTCTGGCAGAGGGATACAACATATGCATGTATTTGCAGAGAAATGTAGAAAAAGTGCATGCATTTGCATGTACTGTAAACTGCATATGCTTTCTTTTGTGTCCTGACATATACTTTAAGTATTTGGAGTTTTGAAGTTCTGCTGTAGGAATATCCCTCACCGTCTGCTGTCCAACAGTGGAGAATATTAGTAAAACATATGGCGTAGTGAAAAACTAGGAAAAAAATTGTTATGCACCACTAAGCAGTGCATTGCATTTATATATAATTAGTCAAAGGGATATCTGTTTTTAAAACCTGCCGCACACTGTAAGATCTCTCTCAGGCTAAAATAGTGTGGATGGAGCATGTTCCACTGCCAGCATTTTATTTTGACAGCCTGCACCCAAAACTGTTACAATACCTAAATGGTGGCTGCATCTGATTGGATGCAGCCAATGTTTGGCTGGTACAAAAATTTTCCATTCACGACCTTCAGTTTTCATATCAAAGGATGGTAGGTGGGGGATGTCAAAAGGACCATCCATGGCTTAAATTTCAACCAGGTCTTCAGAAACTGACTAAAATCTGTTTCATATATGTCAAGCTTAAAGGAGTTGTAAATCCTCAGGGTTTCTTACCTTACTGCATTCTATGCAGTAAGGTGAAAACCATTCTGTGCTGCAGCTGCCCCCAGAGCCCACTTTTTCTTACCTGAACCCGATTGTTCCAGTGACGAGAATGAGCCCAGCAGCTCCAGCCACTGTCTTGGGTCCTCATTGGAAAGATTGATATCTGCAGGAGCCATTGGCTCCCACTGCTGTCATTCAAATTCAGTGACACGGGAACCGGGGTGCTGGGCCGAGTCCTGCTGTCTGTGTCAATGAACACAGCAGCAGGACTCGGGAGCCCGTCCGCATGAGTGCCCCCATGGAATGCAGCTCTCCGTTGTAGAACTTGATGAGTAGGGATAGGCTAGGCCGAACAGCCCCCGGCTCAGTTTGCACCAGAACATGTGAACAGGCAAAAATTTTGTGCGAACATGCGAATCCTATTAAAGACTATGGGACACGAACATGAAAAATCAAAAGTTTTAATTTTAAAAGCTTAAATGCAAGTTATTGCCATAAAAAGTGTATGGGGACCCGGGTACTGCCCCAGGGGACATGTATCAAGGCAAAATATTTTTTTTAAAACAACCCTGCAGCAAGGGGCCCGGTACTCTTTGAGGGTCCCCTGTACTCTTTGATAGGAGGGGAGGCTGAGAGGAGCTCCCCGATCGTCAGCCGAACTGTAATTGGCACTGTGCAGGGAGCTCGTCCTCACATACCTAAAGTGAAAGCAGTGTGTGCTGTGCTCTTTGTCTCCCCCTACAGTGCAGTACCCGGCAGGAAGAGCCAAGGTAAATGTCTGGCGTTTTTTTTATAAGACTATCTACTGTATGTGTGTTTATATGTGTGTGTGTGCATGTGTGTGGGGGTGTGCATGCATGCATGTGGGGGGGGGTGGGGTGTGCATGTGTGTGGGGGTGTGCATGCATGTGTGTGTGTGTGTGTGGGGGGTGCATGTGTGTGTGCATGCATGTGTGTGGGGGTGTGCATGCATGCATGTGTGTGTGGGGGGGGGGGTGTGCATGCATGTGTGTGTGCATGCATGTGTGTGGGGGTGTGCATGCATGTGTGTGTGGGGGGTGTGCATGTGTGTGTGCATGCATGTGCGTGTGTGTGCATGTGTGTGTGGGGGGGGTGCGCATGCATGTGTGTGTGGGGGGGGGTGTGCATGCATGTGTATTTGGGGGGGGGGTGCATGCATGTGTGTGTGTGTGGGGTGTGTGCATGCATGTGTGGGGGGTGGGTGTGTGCATGCATATGTGTGGGTGTGCACGCATGTGTGTGGGTGTGCGAGCGGGCGGTGGGGATTCACAGTGGCAGCCTTTGGCACACCGGCAGCATTTGATGGGCACAGTGGTGGCATTTGATGGCACAGTGGCGGCATTTGATGGGCACAGTGGCGGCATTTTATGGGCACACTGGCGGCATTTGATGGCACAGTGGCAGCGTGTGATGGGCACAGTGGCAGCATTTGATGGGCACAGTGGCGACATTTGATGCTACAGTGGTGGCGTTTGATGGTACAGTGGCTGCAATTGATGGCACAGTGGCGACATTTGATGGTACAGTGTCGACATTTGATGGTACAGTGGTGGCGTTTGATGGTACAGTGGCTGCAATTGATGGGCACAGTGGCAGCATTTGATGGGCGCAGTGGCGACATTTGATGGCACAGTGGTGGCGTTTGATGGTACAGTGGCTGCAATAGATGTTTTTATTTCTGAATTTTTCGGTTTGCTTGCGCCACCCTAAAAATGTTGAGCAACAGCTGTCACTGGTTTATATGTGCATTTATATATATATATATATTATATATATTTATATGTGTGTGTGTGTTTTTATATATGTGTGTGTGTTTACATGTATGTATGCACATTTTATGTAAAATGCTGTTCCTCCGAAAAGCGATCCATGCTCAGATCGCTTTTCAGAGGCATTTGACAGCCGGTAGAGAGGCAATATGTTGTCTACTTTAACCCCTTAAATGCATCATCACTATGTTGCAACTGCATGCAATGCACACAGTTGCAGAGGGGTTGCAGTGCAGCCCCATTCACCTAGGGGTGTACTTCAAGGGTGCCCTGACTGGAAAAAGATTGTGAAACACTGTGCCAAAAATATAAATATATATATATACACTCGTCAGTGTGTCATAAATGAGGATAAAATAAGTGTTTCATCTAAAATAAAAATAAAGTGATTCAGGTGCACATATACAAAATGTGATAGGTAAATGCTTGAAAAAATATATATAATTAAAGTTAAAAAATATATATAATGAAAAAATAAAAAATCTATGAAAATTGTCCCAAACGATTAGTATTAATGTTCAGTAAAAATGATGGAGTCCTATGCTGTCCTCTGAAATAATCAGCAATCTTGCAACATCGTATGACATATAGGAAAAAAGACTTCTACACGGTGACCATTCCAGTGCTCCCCTCCTTCCGTCGAGTGCCCCCAGAAGTGCAAACACTCACCAGAGTGCCTAACCCCTGCAGGGGTAATAGGCGTATGATCTCCTTGGGGGTTCCTCCTCAGTGGGGACGGCTTATCCAGGAAAAAAGAAGGCCTCCTCTGCGGTGATGTCCAGCCTCTGCACCTCTTCAGGGATGGGGGGTAAAAACTCCAGTGGGGTCAGTGTATATAAAGAAATAGGGAACTAATAGTGTAATATTGCCAAGAAATTCTTTTATTAAAAATGTGAAAACTTGACAATATAGCCGATCGGCTTTAAAACAAGAGTTCATGCAAAAAAATATAAATAAGTTGGTTTAAAAATGATTAAAAAAGATTAAAAAACAGCAGAGCGCGCAGCAGAAAGGGCAGAGCGGTGACGGCACTGCAAAGCCCCGAGTACGGCGTGCGTTCCACAGACGGCGCTTCCGAAACCGGAAGTCGCTCGTAGGAAGTGATGTATTGCGTGCCAAGGGTATCGCCTGACGTACGTTTCGTCGGTAGGACGTCTTCGGAGGCGAGGTTCCACTGGAATGGTCACCGTGTAGAAGTCTTTTTTCCTATATGTCATACGATGTTGCAAGATTGCTGATTATTTCAGAGGACAGCATAGGACTCCATAATTTTTACTGAACATTAATACTGATGGTTTGGGACAATTTTCATAGATTTTTTACTGACATAGAGGAACCCATCTCTCCATTTTCCTCCTACGGCTGTTGAATGCCTGCGGGTGGGAGAGGAGGAGAAGCAGGGGGAAATTAAGAAATCGGTTCCTTTATATGCAGCCACCCACTTGTGACTGGGCCCTGGTGTTCCAACATCGGGCTCTGAGTAAAGAGCTGTGTCCGGAGGTCGGGGGGGGGGGGGCCTCCATGGTTTCTTGCATCGGGCCCTGAGGGTTCTAGTTACGCCACTGGCCGCAGGACAATATTCCAACATGATAAGGACCCCAAACACACCTCCAAGAAGACCACAGCCTTGCTAAAGAAGCTGAAGGTAAAGGTGATGGACTGGCCAAGCATGTCTCCAGACCTAAACCCTATTTAGCATCTGTGCTCCAAATGGAGGGTAGAGGAGCGCAAGGTCTCCAACATCCACCAGCTCCATGACTACATCATGGAGTACTGGAAGAAGACTCTATGCCTGTACTGGACTCTATACTAAAAATTAGTATAGTACAGGGGGGCGGGAGAAGCCCACCCAAGACTACAGAATACAGGATATTTTTAAAATGAACCATAATGCATCGATTTGGTGAGAACATGCAGCATTTACATACATGAATTTCTAAAAAAAAATACTGTTTGCAAAGTGCAGTTAGAATTGCTTCTGTTGTCAATGGATCCTTATCTGAAGGTTTGCTAAAACTGGTGCTCTCAGAAACAGCATCTATGTTTTATTGTTAAAGATTAATTGAACAAGATGAAATTAGAAGTTGGTTGGTTACTATGCACAGCTGCACCAGATTCTGTGTGCTCCAGTTTTAGTAAATCTCCCCCTAAGGCCCCTCTCACATGGGCACCTCCACTAAGCGGAATCCACGTGCTCAGCGGGAGAACTCTCCGATGATCCTTGCTGAGCAGGGGGACACAGTCCCACTCTCCTCTATGGGGGAATTGGATGTAAATGGACTGCCTGTCCATTTCCATCGGTTGCCATCTGATCCAATCTGCCGGATGAATGGGGAATAGGAGCACCATCCATCTGTTTTTGGCAGGTAGGATCAGATCAGACGGCAGCGGGTGTCAGCAGACATGTGTCCGCTGACATCCGCTGTTCCATAGAAGAGACTGGAGTGTCCAGTCAGGTCTGCCTGCCAAACTGTCAGGGGAAAAAAAAAGGGCCTTAGGCCGGGTTTACTTATGTACGACCATGGGTTTGTGGCTGGGGTCCGGCGCGTGTCTGTTCACCAGTTCAGGTGCGATTCAGGTCTGAGCTTTTGCCTGAATTTGCACCTGAACTGGACCCTAACACGCACAGGACCCCTTTTCAATCCGCTTTACATCTGCTCTGGACCTGTGTGAAACATTTCCACTGAAAGCCAGTCACACTCGCCTGTCATGAGAATTGGATGCGGGGGAAACCCGGTGCATTGCCATAGAATGAGATTTGCCGTCGGATGAGATGTCCAGCCCTCTGCACTGCTGTTCCGCCCCCGTACCCCGAATGCAAATCTGCAAATCACACCTCTATATATATATATATATATATTAATAAATAATAAACAAAAACAAAATAAATATATATATATATATATATATATTACAATATTATTACTCCTTCCACTATATATATATATATATATATATAAATACATAAATAAATAATAAACAAAGAAAAAAAAATATATATAATGTGGAAGGAGTAATCATATTGTACTATATATATATATATATATATAGATGGAGTATTTAGATATGGAAGAAGTAAAAATATATATAGATATGTGTTCGTAGATGGACTAATAGTATTGTACAGGGGACGGGGACGGGGGCGGGGACAGTAGAAGTGTGATTTGCATTCGGGGTAGAGGATGCGGAACAGCAGTGCAGAGGGCTGGACAGGCGGAGTTCCGATGTGAGCCGAGAGCCAGGGGAAACCGATATCGAGGGGGGAACGTGACCAGTGTGAGCCAATAGGATGTGATGGAGGCGGAGCATCTCATCCGAAGGCAAATCTCATTCTATGGCAATGCACCGGCCTTAACTCAGGTACACACTATTCATTTATTTCCTTCAACACCGTGGGTTGAACGAAAAAAAAAACCTGCCAGTTCCGGTTGGAGCCGCTGTACTAACCATGCAAGGTGAGTTCAGCGATCTCCCCCGCTCCCCCCCCCCACTAGAACACTTTGATCAGCGCTCTTTGATGAAAACATTGATCGGGAGTCGATCGAATGCTGGTCCTCCAGCATGAACGGCTGGCTGGCCGGCTTCTGTCAGACAAACCGACATACACAAGAGCAGAATGTCTGACTTATTTTTTTGAACCGGCAAATGTCTCCCGACGTTCTGCCCGTGTGTACGGGGCTTTAGTGTAGAATTACATCGTTCCACCTGACTGAATGTGGGAAAAGGTGTGTAGAGTGTAGGAGAAGAAGACTAGTAAGGCCTCAAGAGTTGCAGATAACCACTTTGGGCAAACTAATAGGATATGCATAAAATTCTGGTTTGCACACATCAGTTTTCTCCACTATACTTACAGTAGAAATTTTGCAAGGTTGATTCCATGTGCATGTTTCTGTGCCCTTGTTTGTTATTTTTAGCAATGAAAATCATTTCAGCACTGATCTCAATGTTAATGTATTCATGCTTACATTTGACTTTTGAATATACTACAGCTAATTATCATTATGCAGGACGAAAGATCAGAGCCCTAAGTGAGGTGCTCAGTGTGGAAACAAAAAGAGCCCATATCTGTGACTTGGAACCAAGCCACAGATTGAAAACCAGCATGCAAAGAAAGCACAGGCATCATTTTTTTTTTCATTTTTCCACATTTCATAAATGTTATGAACAAGAGGTAGAGGCAAAAATATTGGGGGAGAGCAAAAAGAGGGCAAATTTTCCCCTTGAACATCTTGTCAATATGTTGGCATGTCTCCTCTTATTAAGATGCCATCCAACTGATAACAAGTCCTGCTGTGTTTTACCAACATAAAAAATTAGACTGGAGACCGAAGAGCGGCAGGTGGCTTTTGGCACCAAGAAATAATCACACTTGATGTGGAAAGTAAAGTAAAAGGAGCCATCTGTTCACTGCAGGAGGACTTGAAAAATCACATTAACATATTGTCACTAACATCATGAAATACACAGTTAATAATTTAGTTATCATGGCAAGCCGCATTGGATGCTTGCTTAGAAAAATGTAAAATGTGAAAGATGCTGCAGTCCTCACCCTTTTGAAAACTATATTTTTGTTCTTGTGTTGCCCAAAACAAAGCTTTGCCCCTTGTTGCATGTCATTGACTATGAGAACAGACAGGGTTGTATTCCTACGGGACAGTGAATGACTTCACTGATTCCCCATACTCTGCAGCTGTCCTTTAATCCACAGTGTCTTTATCTTAATATTCTTTTCATGACTGTCTGACAAATGAATTTAAATGGCAGAAATGGAAAGTCTCTGAACTGCTACACTAACTGTAGACTCATGCAAAGGATGGGCTAATTACTTTGGAGGCAGGAGTTACAATTGCTAAGGATTTGCAATGTCATGTTCTGTGACCTGGAAATGTAGGAAATCGAGGAATATGAGAAACTATTTTAACTCAAGAATACGCCTTGGTGGAATTAGTAAAAGTTAGACTTAAAAGGCAAGAAAACTTATATTACTTATTCATTTATATAGAAGAGTATTTAACCACTTCAGCCTCAGAAGGATTTACCCCCTTAATGACCAGGTCATTTTTTCCTATACGGCACTGCATCGCTTTAACTTATAATTGTGCGGTCATGCGACGTTGTATATAAACAAAATGTATGACTTTTTAGCTTTGCGGCAGACAGATCGGACACTTTTGACACTTTTGGGACCAGTGACTTTTATACAGAGATCAGTGCTAAAAATAGCTACTGATTACTGTATAAATTACACTAGCAGGGAAGGGGTTAACACTAGGAGGGGTTAAGTGTTCCCTAGGGAGGTGTTTCTAATGGGGGGGAGTGGACTGGCTGGGAGTAGAGAGAGATCGCTGTTCCTGATCACTAGGAACAACAGATCTCTCTCTCCTCCCCTGCCAGAACAGGGATCTGTTTGTTTACATTGACAGATCCCCATTCTAGCTCTCTGTGGAGCGATCGCGGGTGCCCGTAGGACATTGCGGTCTCTGGCCACGCGCATTGGCTCCGGGTGCAGCGCGCACCTACTATTGCTCTTAAAGCACCCAACGCACACCTACGGCGATTCACGCAGCCATGCCAACCTGCCACGGTTTAATGATGGCGGCCGGTCGGCAAGCAGTTAATGAAGAATATGGAAACATTTCTGAATCATGTCAGAGATGAAGATGTTTAGATATGAGTTTAAATTGGCATTATTGTTGGGCATAATTTTCTCCACAAATCTAACTTCCTGTCTGAAAAACTTTAGGAAGATTAGTGATATCTGATACCACTATCTGAATAATATTTTCTCAAGCAATGTGCATTCACACTTTTTATCATCTTTTCTTGATACTAATCTCATTTATCACCTTCCTGACTACCTGCCCTTCAGTGATGGCTGCATGGCATTTCTTTGGGCATGTTTCCAGATAATGGCAGCAGTAGACCATGCCTGCATGAAGTGTGCTAAAAGAGCCACTTGTATTCTCTATTGGAAGCCCGTGCGATAGAGTGACAGAACATACAATACTGGAAACATTTGGGAGTCAGAAACAGAGTGTTATCGGCCTTGAACAAGGACTTTCATAACAGGATCACCAGGTATCAGTGGCATAACAATAACCATAGCAGTCTGCATGGCTCCTATGGGGTGAAAGGGGCATTATCAGGGAAGCTGTTACGGCAATTGAAACATAATAATACATGTGAAAATAACACATACCCATTACTATTTTAGTAAATGTTGCACAGATCACGGTTGACTCTAATACTGTACCCCCTGTGACATTTCTAGTCAAGAGGAGCTGACATCAGATGTAAATGAGGAGGCCTTAGAATCATTTCTGCTAGTCACAAATACACTTTTCAGGATTTACAGTAAGGAAATTTTGATTAAAAGTCTTAACCACTGCAATACATGACACTTATACACCCTTCCTGCCGAGACCAAGGTTCAGCTTTCAGCGCTCTCACACTTTGAATGCCAATTACTCAGTCATGCAACACTGTACCCAAAAACAACATTTTTATCATTTTTTTCACACAAATAGAGCTTTCTTTTGGTGGTATTTAATCACCACTGGGTTTTTAATTTTTGATGCTGATCCCATTTCTGATGCTGATCCCTCTTTCTTCTTCTAAATGTCCCCTTAGCAAGCTAGGTACTATGGGGGCAACTGTGCCTGAATGCTCTCGATCCAGGCTATGTGTGTCTATAGACACACACAGCGCTGGAAAGCCCTGTCCTTGCTCCCCCCTCACTGGAGTTTGACTGACAGCAGCAGAAGCCTATGTCATGTTTTAACCTCCAAATACAGAAAGGTTTCTTCACAGTAAGAGCTGTGAAAATGTGGAATATACTCCCTCAAGAGCTGGTTCTGACCAGCTCAGTAGATTGTTAGAAAGATCTGGATTATTTCCTAAATGCACAAAATATAACTGGATACTAATATTTATAGGTAAAGTTGATCCAAAAAATAGCCTCAGATCAGAAAGACATTTTCCCCCACTGAAGTAAATTGGACCATGCTTTATTTTTTTTTTTTGCCTTCCTCTGGATCAACTGTGGATATAGCATTGTGTATATGAAGGTTTTCAATTTGCGTGTGTTTTTTTTCTCTGTTGGTTGAACTGGATGGCCTTTGTCTTTTCTCAACCAGATGATCTATGTAACTATGTCTTTTGTGAATCCAGGAAGAGAGGAGAGAGCAGCCAGAACCTGAGAGGGGTCAGGTACGTGCTTAGGGATGGGAGTTGGAAACATAGTAGGGAGTTTTTCATCTTAAGGCCCCTTTCATACGACAAGCCCGCTCGGATCCGTCTGTCCATTTTTCAGGCGGATCCGAGCAGGCCACCCATTGACTCCTATGGGTAGGGGCATGTCAGCGGAGAAGTGTCCGCTGATAACCGCCTGCCATCCGATCCGCTCAAGACAAATGCATGGCGATACATCTGCCATCCGTCTTGGCGGAACGGATCGGATAAGATCTGATAAAAATGGATATGCTGTCTGTTTTTCGTCCGATCTCCCCATCAGCTCTAACAGGCCTCTCTCTGCTCAGTGAGCAGAGACAGCGGAGATCAACGGATTCATCCCGTGTGGAAGGGGCCTAATGCAGAGAATGTATTAAGGAAAAAAAAACTATTTAGAACCACTTTAGGATCAATGACAGTGGCCAAGGAGGGCACAGGATCTGTAGTTACACCCTGTTCCAGTATTATTTGATTGAAGGCTGCAGACTTCAAAAGATTAAAAATGACTCTAAAATCACAGCATGTTAAAGCTTTTATGGCATTTTAACGTCTGGGTTTAAATATACTTTAAATTATAATATATTATGGTGAACAGGTCTGAAGTTTTTTGTTTATTCAGGACGTTATAAATACAGTAGCAATAATTTGTCTCATTTAGCTAGGCTTGAAACGTTTTCAATATTACAAAAGTCGAACTAAATTTGACTAACTACTACTAGCAATAGACTGAACAGCCAAGTCAAATACAACAACATATATATTGTACAGAGATGTGAGCATGTGAATATGATTTTTTTATGAATGTTGTTAAGGGCTAGTAATAGCATATTTATAAAGTTTCCTGGTCTTTTATTAAAGAACAATATGCTTAAAAGGAATGAGTAAGACGTACGATCAATAAAATGCTTAGCAGAGTAGTAAAGTGTTCTTGATCATGCGACTCAATAATGTATATTACATTAAAAAAAAAAAAAAATGTCTCACTTCTCCCTTGGGAATATTGCATTACACATTTGTTTTCCTCGCACTTTTGTCCTCTTTTTACAGTCATTCAGTAAAGATGGAAGCTGTTATGACAGCATACAGTGAGAAGAGGCATAAATAACCTGTATATTTTACTTTGTTAATGAGGTGTCCTGATACTTCACCCTGAATTTATTTGTAAGCGTTATTTTTCAAATACTTTCAAATGTCTTCCCCAGCACAGTAATAATAAGCACCAGCAGGGCCCTCATCACACTGAAGCTTCAAGTTTCTTAACTGACTAAATTTACCCTTAAACTCTAGAGACTGGTTAGATATGTATATGATAGACATGTCAGACTTCACTTTAGAGCACTTAATAAACTTGAAAATAGGACAATACATTTTCTGATAGCATCTATGCATCTAATCATGGAGGCATTCAAGCCAGAACTTACAACTACCAGAAGTTCTGGTTATTTTCTTCATTCCTAACTGCTGAACAAAGCAGTGAAGGCACAAAAAAAAAAAGTGAATATGTGCTGCTGGAAGGTGAATATTACAGGCTGTTTACATTGTTACGATGCATATGCATTATGCCATGTCTAAGGGTCCATGCTCATTGGCTTAAACAAAAAAACAAATGCTGCTCTCAGAGGAGTTTAGCATTTTGCCTGTCGAAGCAACTAATATTATCCTATGTGTCCCATGCACATTAGATCATTTCGAGGCATATTTTAGGCTCAGCGTTTAGAGGCAGAAAAAACCCTTCTGTTTTGCATTTTTGAGATCGTTTTTCTGGCAGAAAAAAAGCTAGAACAAAAGATGCTCAAAATTAACGTTTGTTTTTTGTTGCCAAGAGCATTGCCATTTTTTTAAGCCAGTGTGCATTGACTCTTAATGTGCATTACGTTAAGGCAGCCCATTCATTTTAATGAGCTGCCTAACACACCGAGAAAAAGGTTCATGCAGCATTTACGACAGTGCTGAACGCACCTACGCATGTTAGGGCATTTCCACTCATTGCACTGTGCTGCAACACAAGTGCATTGATGAGTGCGTTGGACAACATGCAGGAAGCAAGAAAACTTGTTGATTTATCTTACAGTACATACAGTGAGGGAAAAAAAGTATTTGATCATCTGATGATTTTGTACATTTGCCCACTGACAAAGAAATCATCAGTCTATAATTTTAATGGTAGGTTTATTTTAACAGTGAGAGACAGAATAACAACAAAATATCCATAAAAACGCATTTCAAAAAAGTTATAAATTGATTTGCATTTTAATGATTGAAATAAGTATTTGATCCCCTATCAATCAGCAAGATTTCTGGCTTCCAGGTGTATTCTATAAAGGTAACGAGCTGAGATTGGGAGCACTCTCTTACAGGGAGTGCTCCTAATTAAGGATGAGCCCGGTGTTCGATTCGAACCCATGTTCGAATCGAGCACCGGGTGTTCGCTCGCTCGGCGAGCCCAGAACTATTGGGGCCGCTCGCATCAAATTCGTGTGATGCGAGCGGCCCCGCAATGCATTGCGGCCCGCGCAGTGCAATGCTGGCTGATGATTGGCCAAGCATGCACTGTGACCCCGCATGCTTGGCCAATCACAGCGCCGGCAGCGAGGAGAGCCATAATTGGCTACAGGCAGGATGCCTGTAGCCAATTATAGCTCAGGGGCTTTAGTACACGCCCCACGGTATAAGAGGCCGCCGCGCCGGCGGCCTCGCATATTATGTTTCAGTCAGTGTCAGCGTGTCAGTGTGCTGCTGACTGCTGACAACAATATGTGCTCTATTTCTGGGGATATGTGTGTGCATGCTGTTAGAACAGCATTGCAGTATCACATCTGGGGGGTGTCTATAGGTGGCCTGTGAAGGGGGCAGGTTTCCTGTGCTTAGAACTTTCCCTGCAAAAAAGTGTCATTTTTGCAGGAAAAAAGCTATTTAAAATCACTCGCGGCTAATGAATTGATGGCTCCTGTAACACAGAGAACTGTCATTCATTAATAAAAAACAAAAAAAAAGCGTAGAGTCCCCCCAAATTCAATAACCAGGCCCTTCAGGTCTGGGATGAATATTAAGGGGGATCCCAGCCAAAAAAAATAAAAAAAAATGGCGTAGGGTCCCCCTCAAAATTCATACCAGACCCTTGAGGTCTGGTATGGATTTTAAGGGGAACCCTAGCCAAAAAAAATGGCGTGGGGTCCCCCTCAAAATCCATACCAGACCCTTATCCGAGCACGCAACCTGGCAGGCCGCAGGAAAAGAGGGGGGACGAGAGCGGCCCCCCCTCTCGCCTGAACCGTACCAGGCCACATGCCCTCAACATTGGGAGGATGCTTTGGGGGTCTAAGACCCCTAAAGCACCTTGTCCCCATGTTGATGAGGACAAGGGCCTCTTCCCCACAACCGTGCCCGGTGGTTGTGGGGGTCTGCGGGCGGGGGGCTTATCGGAATCTGGAAGCCCCCTTTAACAAGGGGACCCCCAGATCCCGGCCCCCCCCTGTGTGAAATGGTAAGGGGGTACAAAAGTACCCCTACCATTTCACCAAAAAAGTGGCAAAAATGGTAAAAATGACAGGAGACAGTCTTTGACAATTCCTTTATTAAAATCTTCTTTCTTCTTTCTTCATCCTTCGGTTTCTTCATCTTCTCCTTCCTTCATCTTCTTCCATCTTCTTCTTCCATTTTCTTCTTCCTCCGATCCGCTTCTTCTTGCGCTGGTCTTCTCGTCCTTCTCGTCTGGCATCTTCTTCCGTCGGCGTCGGTGTCGGTGTCTTCTTGGGCCGCTCCGCGCAATGGGAGGCTCCCGCTGTGTGAGGCTCCGCTCCGTCTGACAGGTCTTTTATAATGGAGGGCACCTGGTGACCCCGCCCCCTCTGACGCACAGGGACGTCATGGGGAATTCCATGATGGCTTTCCCCATGACGTCAGAGGGGGGCGGGGTCACCAGGTGCCCTCCGTTTTAAAAGACCTGTCAGATGGAGCGGAGCCTCACACAGCGGGAGCCTCCCATTGCGCGGAGCGGCCCAAGAAGACACCGACACCGACGCCGACGCCGACGGAAGAAGATGCCGGACGAGAAGGATGAGAAGACCAGCGCAAGAAGAAGCGGATCGGAGGAAGAAGAAAATGGAAGAAGAAGATGGAAGAAGATGAAGGAAGGAGAAGATGAAGAAACCGAAGGATGAAGAAAGAAGAAAGAAGATTTTAATAAAGGAATTGTCAAAGACTGTCTCCTGTCATTTTTACCATTTTTGCCACTTTTTTAGTGAAATGGTAGGGGTACAAGTACCCCCTTACCATTTCACACAGGGGGGGGGGCCGGGATCTGGGGGTCCCCTTGTTAAAGGGGGCTTCCAGATTCCGATAAGCCCCCCACCCACAGACCCCCACAACCACCGGGCACGGTTGTGGGGAAGAGGCCCTTGTCCTCATCAACATGGGGACAAGGTGCTTTAGGGGTCTTAGACCCCCAAAGCATCCTCCCAATGTTGAGGGCATGTGGCCTGGTACGGTTCAGGCGAGAGGGGGGGCGCTCTCGTCCCCCCCTCTTTTCCTGCGGCCTGCCAGGTTGCGTGCTCGGATAAGGGTCTGGTATGGATTTTGAGGGGGACCCCACGCCATTTTTTTTGGCAAGGGTTCCCCTTAAAATCCATACCAGACCTCAAGGGTCTGGTATGGATTTTGAGGGGGACCCTACGCCATTTTTTTTTTTTTGGCTGGGATCCCCCTTAATATACATCCCAGACTTGAAGGGCCTGGTTATTGAATTTGGGGGGACCCCTACGCTTTTTTTTTTCATTTTTTTTTTATTTTTTATCAATGACTTTTTTTTATGAATGAGTTTCAATGAATCACTGTTCTCTGTGTTACGGGAGCCGTGAATTAACATTAGCCGCGAGTGATTTTAAATAGCTTTTTTACTTTCAAAAATGACACTTTGCGCAGAGACAGTTCTAAACACGGGAAACATGCGCCCCTTCACAGGCATACTATAGACACCCCCCAGGTACGAAATTTAAAGGAATATTACACTTTTATTGTTTCAATTTAAGCATTATTAAAATCACTGCTCTTGAAAAAACGGCCGTTTTTAAAAAAATGTTTTGCATTGATACATGTCCCCTGGGGCAGGACCCAGGTCCCCAAACACTTTTTATGACATTAACATGCATATTAGCCTTTAAAATGAGCACTTTTAATTTCGAACGTTCGCATCCATTATAACTAATAGGGTTCTAAAGCTCGCACGGACTTTAGGTCCGTTCGCGGGTTCTGGTGCGAGCCGAACGGGGGGGGGGTGTTCGGCTCATCCCTACTCCTAATCTCAGCTTACAAAGTTCAGTTTGGAATTTCTCCATGCTGTAACAGTGAGTGACCCCTCGGTCACGTTTTTATACACATCTCTGCTAATTCACATGTAAGTTACTACGTTGCCTGTATAAAAGACACAGAACTAACCAACCAATCAGATTCCAATCTCTCCACCATGGCCAAGACCAAAGAGCTGTCCAAGGATGTCAGGGACAAGGTTGTAGACCTACACAAGGCTGGAATGGGCTACAAGACCATCGCCAAACAGCTTAGCGAGAGGTTGACAACAGTTTGTGTGATAATTCACAAATGGAAGAAACACAAAATAACTGTCAGTCTCCCTCGGTCTGGGGCTCCATGCACGATCTCACCTTCTGGAGTTTCAATGATCATGAGAGCGGCGAGGAATCAGCCCAGAACTACACTAGAAAATCTCAAGGCAGCTGGGACCATAGTAATAAAGACAACAATTGGTAACACACTATGCCATGAAGGATTGGAATCCTGCAGCTCCCAAAAGGTCCCCCTGCTTAAGAAAGCACATGTACAGGCCTGTCTCAAGTCCTGACTTTAACCAGTTCAGGACTCTTTTTCCACCTCCCTATGACAGTGGTGGGAACCTGTGCAACTAGGCAATTAAAGTGGTTCTAAAGGCTGGAGGTTGTTTTACTTTCATGAATGAATGTTAAAAAAACTGGGTGCAGCGCTCCCCAGCCCCCTCAATCCTTACCTGAGCTCCCTCCAATCCAGCGATGTTCACAATGGTCTCAGCTTTCCCGGGACTCTCTCTCCTCAGTGGCTAAGACAGCAACAGGAGCCCATTGGCTTCCATTGCTGTCAATAACAGCCAGTGAGGCAATGAAGAGAGAGTGGGGCGGGGCCGAGCCACAACTCTGTGTCTTATGGATGCATAGAGCAGTGGCTTGGAGCAAGCACACAGCAGTGCCCCCTGGGCAACTGGCTTCCTCTGGGGGCACTGCTCGAGGGGGAGGAGCCAGGAGCACCTGTGGTGGACCTGAAAGGAAGAGGATCGGAGCTGCTCCGTGCAAAACCACTGCACAGAGCAGGTAAGTATATCATGTTTGTTATTAAAAAAACAAAACCAAAGCTTTAATACCACTTTAAAGCCCCATACACACGGTCGGATTTTCCGATGGATTCTGTCCTATCGGACAATGTTGTCGGAAATTCCGACCGTGTGTAGGCACCATCGGACAGTTTCCATCGGATTGTCCGACGGACAAAGTCCTATCTCCTGCTGGATAGATTTTCCGACAACAAAGTCCGATCATACCAATTCCGATCGTGTGTAGCGAATTCCGACCGGACAAAGTGCCACGCATGCTCAGATCACATTACAAGACCAAAGCTATTGGCTACTAGCCTCTACGTAGTTCCGTCGTACGCAACAAACGTCACCACGTTCAGAATGATTGGATTTTCCGACAACTTTGTCCGACCGTGTGTATGCAACACCAGTGTCGGACTAAATCCGTCGGACCAAATCCGATGGATTTGGTGGTCGGATTTTCCGACCGTGTGTATGGGGCTTTACACTAGTGCTACCACATGCAAAGAAGGGTAGGGAGTAACCTGTTCTCCATATCTGGCAGTACTGTAAATGTTTCTTGGCTCCAAGCAACCAAATTCAGCAGTAAGAGAGTGAAGGGAAAGTAATTATACTAAGTTAGTGGGGCTGACATTTAAGTAGTCCTTTCATTAGCTTTGCATTGGCAAAGTTCAGGTTTGCTTTAGGCAGAATGTTTGGGATATCAAATTACTCACTTACTGTCCTTATATCCTACTAGTCTAGTTGCAAGACGCCTCTATTCTAATGAAGCAAATGGACACTTTAGGGGTTCATTTACTAAAACGAGAGAATGCAACATCTGGTGCAGCTGTGCACTAAAGCTTGTTCAATTAGGGCTCTTTCACACATGCTTGTCCATTTTCACGGACTCCGCTTGCTCAGCAGGGATCGCTCTGTTGATCCCTGCTGAGCCGGTGGATGACAAGTCTGTCCCTGCTCACTGTGCAGAGATGGACCTGTCAGAGCCCCGTTCTCCTCTATGGGGATCGGATGAAAACGGATCCGCCTGTCCATTTTCATCCGATCCACCACACGGATGGAAAATAGGGTTTCCATCGGTCTGGATTTAAAGGAGCGGATCGGATGTCAGTGGACATGTCACCATCTGAAAAACTGACAGACCTGATTTTGCACTCTACAGTTAAGCTTTGGAGAAAAAAAAACTGGAAGCTAATTGGTTTCTATGCAGAGCTGCACCAGATTTTGCACTCTACAGTTTTTGTCTCATTATTATAAAGGAGTTTATATTTAGTTTAATATTTATAAAGAAGTTAATCTGACGTTCACCAGACATTCACTGCATATTCCTGGTGCTTGATAGTGATGTATTCATCACCAGTGAAAGTTTGGTGACTTTCACCACTTTATAAACATGCTACCACCTGTATTACAAAATGACGGGTTTAGGATCATGGTTATGGCATCAGCTCAGTGTACAAAACCAAAATGTAATAATATTAAAAAATGTACTAGCTGCTAGTGGCATCAGTGTAGCATTATGGACAACTGGGTTAGTATATTTTCAAATAAAACAAAATAGCATAAATAAAAAATATGCAATAACTCAGTATATACTAAATTTGATATTAAAAAACGGTATGGCAAATCTGACTAAAGCCACACTTACAGTATATGACTATATCAAAATAGACTCTGATATATGCCAAGGTGCCACAGCTTTGATAGTTACATTTTGAACAAAGGAAAATGCCAGCTGGGGGCACCACATAAAAACACCAAAGATAAAGTGATATTATTGGTGTTTTTTAATGTGGTGCCTTTAAAATCCCAGTTTGCACTTTCCTTTGTTCGTTATATAAACTATACTAAGATCAAATGCATTTCTAAAATATGCCCATTTCAGTAATTTGCAGAGAGAATCTTACAGTCATAGTTTAATAGTCCGTTATCATGTTTTTTATTATGGAAAATCAATCTTGCATAGCAATGGGTGGAATTATTCAATGCTGTAATTACATAGGACCAGCAATAAAATGTGGAAAAAATTTAATTTATGTATTAATGTATTTATTTTGCTCTTTCTATTACACAATAAACACACAAACACAGAAGAGAACTAATTTACTTCATTAATTATTTTTACTTTAGTTTAGTGTTTGTTTCAAATGCCTCAACAGTATCAGGTAAACATCTTTCTAAAATATATATTTTTCTTGAAACGGAGTTCCGCCCATTTTTACAACTTGGTCTTAAAGTAAAGACAACCCCTCAACCACTTGTTTTTGGATAACTATTTATTTTTTCTTTTTTAACTTTTTTGAAGTACATAGTGTACTTCCGTTCTACTGTAGCAGTGCGTCATTTCCTCTTAGTTACAATTGCGGCGCCTGCACCCGATCCTTTAGACGACCCCCCTTAGGGGGCCAACATCGTGGGCTCCATGGACAGGTAAGTGTCCTTATTAAAAGTAAGCAGCTACAGTGTTTGTAGCTGCTGACTTTTTAAGAACTTTTTTGAGGGTGGAACTCCTCTTTAAGCTTATTTAAAGGGGTCATGTGTGTTGCAAGGTTAACAGCCTCAACTCCTTTAGTAAATCAAATCTAATATGTTCACTGAAATTTACCAACTATTTACCCCCAGCAGTTATAAAACTGTAAACTATAGTTAAAACAAGCTTAAAAACCAGTGACGCCCTATTAAAAGTGGCAAAAAACTGAGCAGTATGAAAAAAAAAATTGTCAAAACTTACAAAGGGCTAAAGTGGGGAAAAAACGTTAACATCTTCTAGAGCAGGAGTCTCAAAACTTTTCAAACAAAGGGCCAGTCTACTGTCCTTCAGAGTTTAGGAGGGCCGGATTGTGGCCAGCGGGGGTAAAAAAATGCCCCAAGCCCAACATCAGTGAGAAGAAATATGGCCTCAGGGTTGGTGGTCAGTAGGAGAAGTAGTGCCCCATTATTGGTATTAGTAGAAGAAATAATATCCCAACATTGGTATAAGTGGAAGACATAGTGCCCCATTGCTGGTGTCAGTGGGAGGAATAGTGCCCCAAGGGCCGGATAAAGGCTAGCAAAGGGCCACATCTGGCCCTCGGGCCACAGTTTGGAGACCCCTGTTCTAGAGGAAAGGAGGACATCTCTATTATAAGTATACCACTTTAATAATGACTTATGACTCTTGCTTACAGTAACACACTAAGCCTCTGCAGAGATACTTTGCATTTTACAACCCATTGATAAAATATAGGCTGCAGTGTGGAGCCTGCAGAGTCCTCTCTGATTAAAGTGACCCTTTAATTATGTGTTACTTTTTTTGCATTCTGTCCACCTTGCAGCAGATCTTCAGCCACAACTTCGAGGTGAGTCAAATACCTCAGCAGGTATATGACATACCCAAAAGTGTCAAATGCCTACAGCAGCCTGAGATCTTCAATGCCACTGAATTTCAAGACATGGCCACCATAAAGGTAAATTTCACACAATGGGCTTAGTTTACTGTGCACCACACAGTTCATGTGATTGGGTTCCCCCCCTCTTTTTTTTATAATTTTACCAGCACTACGGTGGCTTTGAAACCTCAAAATTAATAGAGCACTAAGAATATCTTTAAAACATACTACTGTGCTTTAAAAAAGTGCAGAACATTTGTATTTTGTTATTTTTTTTCTGTAATATGTCCATAAATAATTGAAACAACAAACTAAAACTGCAAAAAATAAATGCTTTTATAAATAAGTTGAAATGTAAAATTGTTAAAACTGAAGAAAAAACAGCAAGTGGACCATGATATTTTATAAAATAAGAAAATAAGATACCAAATTCAAATACAAATAGAAAATTCATTGTTTCCTTATGTCAATGTCACACGGTCCCCTCCCTCTGTAATTGGCACCTATAGCCTGCCACCATAATTACTACCACCACTTTCAAGGACATACAGTATCTCACAAAAGTGAGTACACCCCTCACATATTTGTAAATATTTTATTATATCTTTTCATGTGACAACACTGAAGAAATGACACTTTGCTACAATCTAAAGAAGTAAGTGTACAGCTTGTATAACAGTGTAAATTTGCTGTCCACTCAAAATAACTCAACACACAGCCATTAATGTCTAAACCGCTGGCAACAAAAGTGAGTACACCCCTAACTGAAAATGTCCAAATTGGGCCCAAAGTGTCAATATTTTGTTTTTCCGCCATTATTTTCCAGCCCTGCCTTAACCCTCTTGGGCATGAGCTTCACAGGTTGCCACTGGAGTCCTTTTCCACTTCTCCATGACAAAATCATGGAGTTGGTAGATGTTAGAGACCTTGGGCTCCTCCACCTTCTGTTTGAGGCTACCCCACAGATGCTCAATAGGGTTTAGGTCTGGAGACATGCTTGGCTAGTCCATTCCCTTTATCCTCAGCTTCTTTAGTAAGGCAGTGGTCGTCTTGGAGGTGTGTTTGGATTCGTTACCATGTTGAAATACTGCCCTGCGGCCCAGTCTCCGAAGGGAGGGGATCATGCTCTGCTTCAGTATGGCACAGTACATGTTTGCATTCATGGTTCCGTCAATGAATTGTAGCTCCCCATTGCCGGCAGCATTCATGCAGCCACAGACCGTGACACTCCCACCACCATGCTTGACTGTAGACAAGACACACTTGTCTTTGTAGTCCTCACCTGGTTGCCGCTACCCCAGCTTGACACCATCTGAACCAAATAAGTTTATCTTGGTCTCATCAGACCACAGGACATGGTTCCAGTAATCCATGTCCTTAGTCTGCTTGTCTTCAGCAAATTGTTTGAGGGCTTTCTTGTGCATCATCTTTAAAAGAGGATTCCTTCTGGGACGACATCCATGCAGACCAATTTGATGCAGTGTGTGGCGTATGGTCTGAGCACTGACAGGCTGGCTCCCCACCCCTTAAACCTCTGCAGCAATGCTGGCAGCACTCATACATCTATTTCCCAAAGACAACCTCTGGATATGACGCTGAGTACGTGCACTCAACTTCTTTGGTTGACTATGGCGAGGCCTGTTCTGAGTGGATCCTGTCCTGTTAAACCACTGTGTGGTCTTGGCCACCGTGCTGCAGATCAGTATCAGGGTCTTGGCAATCTTCTTGTAGCCTAGGCCATCTTTATGTAGAGCACTTATGGGCAGCATTAATTGGCACTGACAGGTGGCACTGATGGACACTAATAGATGGCACTGATGGGCACAATAAATTAATATTTAAATAGATATGATCTGAAAATATTTAAAAGTACAGGGCATTAAGGCCACTATGTTCAGAGGGGTCAAAATGGGAGAGCAGGATTTTTGAAGTTAGCGCACCTTTTAATTTTTTTGTGAAAAACTAAACTTACCCTCTAAGTTAGTTCATTATTGTATATCATACAATTAGTGATGGGCCTACTGTGTCCGGGTTTGGTTTGGGGTGCAGTCTGTGAACTTTACCGAAGTTAGGATGCCAAATGTGAACTCCATTGACATCAATGGGAGCCAAATCTTAGAAATCAGTAATGGACCTTTTCTAGACAGAAGGTTAAAGGATTGTAAAACAAACAGCATGGGGAGCTGGGTAGTGCCGTAAGGGACATCTGCCAAAAAACAAGTTATCATTCAGCTGACAGAGAGGCTATTTGGACAGCTTAAATAGCAACATTAAAAATATGCATTTCCTTTAAATAACATGATTGAGGGATGCCTTAAAGTGACTTGAAATATACAATTCTTAGGGACATCAGCAACAACACTGCCTTGTGGCGTCACATAAATTGCATGTGTAATAATTTGGTTTACTTTTACATTATTCATCAGCTAACATATAGCAGCAGCCCAATATGGTTGATTTCCACCCAAAAAATATCTTTGTTAGTAAGTTTCTGCAAAGACGATTTTTTTTTCTTTTGTGTAGAAGTGATAGGCCATAATGGATTGGTAGAAGTAGCAGAGACAATATATCTAAAATCCATTGGAAAGTATACACTTTGAAAAAATAAAATAAAGCTAAGCTATCAACTTCATACAAATTGCAAAAAAGCGTTAACACATGTCACATAGCAACATGTGATATTTTCAGTACCGCACTGCATTGTGTAAAGGTTCACATATTTGGACCACAGCTTTCATGTCTTGTTTGAATAGACCACAAATGAGCAACTGGGCAAGCACATTGCATCTGGAAATTAAAAATGATTGTCTTGGTTAGGAAACTGATGATGGAAAAATGTTATGGTTTTACATAACAGCTTTTCACTTTATGTACATTTTTATTGAAGAATATTCAATATTTAAGTACAAACAATAATGTAAAAGTGTATGCATATATAGGTAATGTTTTGTTAGCTGCCAGAACTGAATAAACTGCTGACGTAAAGCCATATTCAAGAACTGTATGAGCCTACAGACATGCAGATTTTGAATTATCAATGTAGAAATGTCTGGTAAAGGCCTTAGAGTTTGAATGGCAATGAACTGGTTAGATGGTTTTATGTGACCATAGTCTGCTTCAAAGAAGGATTAGAAAAAATTAAAGTCGTTCCATAGCCAAGACATTTTTTGCCTTAATGTGTTCCTTGCATTTAGGTCAAAAATGTCTCAGTAGCAGTATTGCCCCATCACCCCCTAAATACTTACCTAATTCCTCACTGAATCCAGCACTGTGCCTGTCTGTAGCAGATCTCTCCTCTTTCTCTGCATTCACAGGACAGAGAGGCAAGAGTGGGAGCCTTTGGCTCCTCCTTCTGTCAATCAAAACCTGTGAGCAGAGAGTGGTGGGTGGGGTGGGGGTCAATAGACACACACAGCCCAGCTCTGAAGTGAGCACACACATGCTATGGTTGCAGACACTGAAGAAGAGGAGCCAGGAGCACCAGAAGGTGCAATTCTATTGCACAGAGCAGGTGAGTAAACCATGTTTTATTTTAATTTATAACCAGCCCCGGCATTAGGGAGGTAAGGAAGGTTATAAGAGGAGGGAGTTACAGAATTGGATGGGGTGCATAGTGGCAAATAAATACTGTGCAAATATATAAACAGTGCTATATAAATATCAAAGTACAAAAATAGTAGTGTATAATTGACTCAACGTATAACTTAATAGCAGCGGTATATCCCCATGAATAAGTCCAAGCGACGAAACATGTCGGGAATGAGGCTACAGAGCAAAAAGTAAAGATTGTATTTATTTATTTATATATTACGCCACTGTGGACTATAACTATACCACCACCAGGGTCTTCCTCATGGTCCGCCGAGACCGCAGTATATATATATACTTTATATTTTTATACATCAGCGTTGTTTGGCTTGCCGTGGTTTTGGATTTGAGGCTTGATTTTAACCTTTGAAATGTGAGTTTGACCATTGGAGTGTTTTTACGTGAATAAATGTTATCATACGTTTTTACACTATGTGGAGTGTTTTACCCCTGGAGTGGGTAAAAAACGCATCTGCCAAACACGAGAGTGTGAGGCCTAGTGAGCTGGTGAGTGGGCCTTTCAGAGGGAGTGTGATCACGTGGTGTGGTGGTAGATTCAAGTCAGTCAGAAGACTCCACTTTGAAACTGTGACTGAAGACACTTGGAAAATCACTCACCTATTTATTTATTCACAATCTGGACTTTATATATTTATGAACTTTTTCACTTGTCACTAAGAGAAATAGACACACCGCTGCTATTAAGTTATACGTTGAGTCAATTATACACTACTATTTTTGTACTTTGATATTTATATAGCACTGTTTATATATTTGCACAGTATTTATTTGCATAGTATTTACTCAGCATTTTATACTATAAGAGGAGGAAGTTACAGAATTGGATGGGGTGTATAGTGGCAAAAAAGAGGCAGTGGGTTAATAAAGGAAAATAGAGTAGATACCAAGGTTGAGGAATAAGGTGGGAGGGAAGGGGGAAAAGAGGGGAGGGCAGGGACATCTTAGGTCACCTGAGTGAAACGCCCCTCAGAGCTCTACTCCTATAGGGAGGAGTAGGCTGCTATTGGCAATGAGAGATGGGCATATTGAATCCAAGGAGACCATACCACAAGATATATCCAGAGTATCTAGTAGGATATTGGTAAGTTTTTTGTTAATTAAAAAGATGTCAATATGCTGATGGACAAAACAAGTAAATCGTGTTTTTTACAGGTTCTTGTTAATAGCCACTCATAAGCCATAAATTACTAGCTTAAACTGAGTTTCAGTGAGAGCTAGAAGTTTAATATAAAGTAAAACAAACCAAGGATATCCCAAGGATGGGGGAAATTGAAAAGATTTTGCAAAAGCTTGACGATTTTCGTCCAAAATCTCATAAGCATGGGGCACATTAACTAAATCTGCAAGATGTCTTCTGGTACTGTGCATCCTCTGAAAGCATGTATTTAGGTGGAAGGGAGGAAGATGCGCCAGTCAAGTTGAGATTATATGCCATCTTGCTATGGTTTTGTATACAAATTTGATTGTGGTTATGTTGATAGAGCAGGACGTAATTGTAGACCAGATTTGTAGCCAGTCTTCTCTGACTTTAGTGTCTTGAAGATCCCTACTGGCATTACTACCATGACTATTGGAATTATGCAAATAAATTATGAATATCAGCTAAAGGGAGAGAGGCATATGAAAGCATATACAGTATGTTTGAGGAGTGAGAGCTGGGTAGTAAAGTCTTTGTTAGTAAATAAAGAAGTAAGCTAATGATTTATTTGCAAGAAATGAAAAAGTTCTGAGAATGAAGCCTGGGGGTCTTCTTTAATTTAACACCTAGGTGTATGTGGTGAGATACAAGAATACGTGGAATGAAATCTATGAAAGTGTCATCAATAAGAGGAGCTAGGTGATACCAATTCGCTGAAGTATTTGATGGTGTCCCAGATACTTAATGTATGCTGCATTAAGGGGCTTATAAAAGAAGGCCTAGATTTACTGCAGGTAAAAGCAAGAAAGCAAACAGGGGAGGGGGGAGGGGACACTAGAGAGCAACAAAATTCCTTCAGGTCTACTCACAAAGGTACTTGTGACGATGCATATAAATTATGCAGAGAATGCAAATATTGCAAAGGAAGTCAATAGAGTAATTTGTGTGACTGTGAAATACCAAGTCTGCCTTGCAGCCTATGAACAAACATGGTATATTTGGATATACTTGGTCATTTATTGGGCAAAATTATTTTCAGAACATGATTTTGGAAAGCATAGGATGGGACTGGGATTGAAAGGGTGCAAATAGGGTAAAAAAGTTTTGGTAAAGTAGTAATTTTATATAATTAATTTTACCCATCCAGGATAAGTGCACCGGGAGGAGATAAGGGTTTTTAGTTTTTGAAGGATAGAATATAATTGGCAGTATATAGGATCTGATATAAGCATGTAAGGTGTATTCCCGGGTAGTCTAAATGATATGTAGGTCAGTTAAAACATTACTGTTTCAAAGAAGCCAAAGCTATGTTGGAAAGAGAAAAGATAAGGGCCAAGGATTTGTCTTCATTGATAGTAAGCCAGATATTTTAGAGAATTGTTTAAGAATAGAAATTAAAACAGGCAGGGTTGTATGTGATTGTGTTAAGGTAGATCCTCAGTGAACAGACTATTTTAAATGACTGTGATCCTAGGTCGATTCCTTGAATGTCTGAGTTTGATCTGATGAGACAAGATAAAGGTTCTAGAGCTAGTACAAACAAGATAGGGGATAGGGAACACCCCTGTTGAGTATCTCATGAATCAGAACTAATGAAGATTGGTGGTTAAGGTATCATACTGTAATGGAGGGCTGGTGGTACAATGAGTTTAGCCATTGCACCATGGCTTTTAAGCCTGTATGGACAGGTCACAATTTCTCAGTGATTTAAGGCACATATTGCCTCTGGAGAATAAAAAATATAGTGTCTTTTTTTGCAGATTGGAAATGTAGAAAATTAACACATTTGAACCACAGCTACTAAATCTTTGTGAAAAGTTCATTATTTTTGAGGGATAGAGAGGCATGTTGCATCTGGAAAAAAAAATAGGTTCTTCTTTACTTAAAAAGATAAACATTGTACAGATTTGCACCACACTTATGAACACTTGATTGTGTAGGCCATAATTTATGAGGGACAGAGTAAGCAGATTGTATCTTGCAATAAAAAAAACTGGGTTCCCTTTTCACACACTTAAAATGGACTAAATTTACAGAAATTCTGCACAGCTTTAATCTTTTTGGACAGGCAGCTATGTTTGAGGGAGAGAGCAAGTCAGTTGCAGTTGGAAACAAGAAACTGTCTTTTTTTTCCAAGACTAAATGAAGATGGTACATTTTAACAGATTTGCACCGCAGTTTTTAAACTTGTTTGGACAGGCAAATATCAATATATACTATATACAGTATATATCTATAGGAGCCAGAGAGCAAGCAGACAACATCTTACAATAAAATTTGGATTACTTTTTCCCAAACAGAAGACATGAAAATATACAGATTTGCAGCTCAACTTTTATACCCTTTTGGACAGGGTGATAGCTTTAACATAGAGGTTGTATTATTGTTACAATTTTATGTTGCTACACATACATCTGTCCTCCTTTTATATATTGCTCCCATACCCCCCGGGGGATTTGACTCCTATGTGTGCTTATCCACTTGGGCTCGCCGGGTAAGCACATTTTCCTCATCACCAATAAAATATCACTTTAACTTTGAGTGATGACATGTTGGTTTTATAACATATTGTTATGTGTGTATTACATTGTACATATTGTTTCTGCAGATAATATACTCTCTCAATACTCCTGAAGAAGTGGAAGAACCGCAAAGCATGTTGAGAAGAACTGGCTAAATATATTCAAGACTGTATCATTTGATCTATGGTGCTCATTAGTACCATTTTACAACAAGATTAGTCCAGTTTTGAGAGGGTAATTAGTGTGATTTTTGGGCATGATATTTGTATATATTTATATTTTTTTGTAGTAAAACAAACCTTTGTATATTGTTGTAATGTCCTTGATGGTACCATGAATGTTCCTATTGTCTCAATTGTATTTTTTTAACATAATATTATCACTCTTTCTTAATCTGGATAATGAATTTCCTCAATCTGTTTGATATGCAATTCCAAATTATCCACATGACCCTCAGACCATAATTCTTGCAATGCTTTAAAAGCTCATTACTTTTTTGCCCCCCAATCATCAATCAGACCATCTAGTAGGACCCCTTCATTCCTCCCATATAGACAGCTTATAATAATGTTTCTAGTGAATAGGTAACTTTTCTCAGACCTGTCAATTTTATTAGTAGGGCAAACATTCTTGGCATTGATATAGTTTGTGATTTTTTTCACAATTATTATTGAGTTTATAATTGTACAAATTAGTTCCTTCCAGGGGATGTGATGAATGATAATTTGCATATTGTTTTCAAACTGTGGGTTAGGAATTTAGGATACAGTTACTTGAATAAAGGTATTTTTGATACATTTTCTTATTTTTGGATCTGGATTTATTCCGTGTTTTTTTTTTTTTTTCTGGGGTATAAAGCTTTATTGTTGTACTCATTATTTATTTTAGAGTCAAGTTTTTGTCCCCTGTATATGCCCTCTCTTCTATTTTTCTTTGTGGGTCCTTGGGGATTTCCTTTTTTTTTTTTCAAACCATAATGGACTGTGTGGTCTTTCCACCATGAACAGAAGGCTTAAAAGTGTGACAGCAGTCTTTTTGGAAATCTTTATTCTCATTTCCTTTTGTGTCTACATGACACAAAGTGAAGGGAAATTTCCCCAGTGGCCAAAAATTAAAACCTGACAGAGATTTACATATTCTCGTCTCTATCCAAGATTAACAAAAAAACTCAGATTTTTTAGCATTAGGAATATGTTGCATTGGGCAATTAAAATATAACTTGACCTAAAACTTTAGACTGTTGTTTTTTTTTTTTCCTGCCTGTGCCCTATTGGGGAGATTTCCATTTACTTCCGGTCTCTAAAAAGTTACAGAAAATCCCCACTTAGCTGATATTGGAAAATGTGTTTTCACTGGAGGATTTTCATTCACCCACTGTTCCAGTGACCACTATGGGTGTCCACTTGTGTGGCCGCATATCCCACTGCACTAATGGGGTCTAGGAAATGACACCAGCCAACCAATATATCCATACAGAGCTGAGAGGGCGCCCAGCACGCGGAGGAGCTGTAAAACAAAAACGAAGAGACGAAAACTGGTCAGACATACACTGCATGACGCAGATATAACGAATATTAGTTAGAGGGAATTTTAAACACAAATTTCTTAGATACAATTCCTAGTTACATTTTTAAATGGATGCAGGTGTGTTACCATCCTGCTACATGTACTAGTACATAGAATATACTATATTATACTACTTTGTGCATATTATTTTTGGAACCTTCATATCCTTGTTGGTTCAGGAGTAAAAAGAAAGGGGAACCAACCAGAAAGATAGATGGGGATTTTTTGGTCATTTAAAACTAAAACTGAAGAAGGGACAGGACAATTCCCTCAAGTAGGCTGGGGTAGCCCTTGATGGTGACCCATACTGTTGTATAGGGAAATGTAAAGTCTGGATTGATAATGGGCTAATGGAAAAGGGGGGGCATCACCAGGACAGATGAAGGAGGTGACCGCCCACCGGTTCCCTAAAGAAACGGCCGGTAAGAGATCACCTCATTGATTCCTGGTGGAATCGTGGCACCCAACCTCTCAATCCAGTACGTTTCCTTTTGCAGGATTTTCTTATCCCAGTTCCCTCCCCGTGGATCCTGGTGGACAACTTCTAATACCAGAAATTTGATCATTGTAATATTAAATTTATGGTAAAGTCCTAAGTGGCGACTGACTGGGGTTAACATTTTTGCCCACTGGGAATAAAACACATGATCATATATCCTCTTTTTTCGAGGGCGTATAGTTTTGCCTACGTAATAAGCCCCTACAGTTCATGAGATACACCACTCCAGGGGTGTCACATGTGGCATTAAAACGGGGGCAAATTTTTTCCCCATTAGGCAATTGAAAATGGGTTCCCACCTGTATATGGGGACAGTAGGTATAGTGTCCACATATGAACATACCCCTAGGAGGGGTGTCAGTATGGCTAATAGGCTGATAATGACTGGCTGTCAATTTATTCCCTATAGAGGGTGCTTTCCGGAAGACAATTTCTAGTGCAGTTCGTACATATTGGTGAAGCACCGGATCCTCACTGAGGAAGTGCCAGTGCTTCGCCATGCATGCACGAAGTTGCGTATGCTGCGCCGAAAAAACGTGTTATATATTTCATAGTATGTTGTTCGCAGGTGGATTTGGGTTTGGAAAAAAGAAGGTTGATTCTGTCCTGGTTTAGAGTCTTATTGTAGGCACGTCTTAAAAGACTCTTACTATATCCGCGCTCACTTAGGCGGGTATGCAGTTCCTTGGCTTGGTCTATAAATTGCATGTCGTGTGTGCAGTTGCGCCTAAGGCGGAGGTATTGTGCATAAGGAATACTGTGTACCAATGACCTTGGAAGCCCGCTTTCTGCGCGCAGCAGGGTATTACCTGCTGTATTTTTGCGGTATAGCTTGGTGACCAGATTACTGGACTCATCCCTATACAGTGTTAAGTCCAGAAATTAGATACTGTCCTTGTGACATTCATAGGTACGTTTAAGATTGTAGGTGTTGGTGTTAAGTTGACCCATGAACTGCTCTAGTTCAAGGGTCGTTCCTGTCCAAATCATTAGTATATAGTCGATATACCTGAGCCAGCAGAGGGCCTGGCTCAGGTATTGATCCATACTTTCTTCAGAAAAAATCTCCCGCTCCCACCCCCCCAGGTACAGGTTCGCGTATGCGGTGCACAACAAGTGCCCATGGCAGCGCCCTGTACCTGGAGGCAGTGGGAGCCGAAGAAGGAGAAACAATTGTGTTTAAGGATAAAAGACAGAAACTTCAGAACAAATATATTGAAGCTCCACTGTCTATTATCTTCTTCCATCAGAAACTTGCCTACAATCCGAACACCCTTCCACGTCTATTGTCACCAAAAATTTTTCCAAGGGGATTGACAGTCCATCTAAACATTTTAAAAGATCAGGTGTGTCTTTTACATATGATGGTAATTGGACTACATGGGGCATTAAGAAAAAGTCCACAAATCTACTGGCGTGTTCAGTTATGGACCCTATTCCAGAAACTATGGGAGACCATGATCCCTAAAAAGTGTATTCAGGTATCTATAGACATATATTACAATGTATTCCATATACAAGAATGTACACACCGTGCCAATGCCTCTAGGCCTAGTTGCGTCAAGCTGAACTAAACCCTTCCTATATCTCCTTTCAGTGCGGACCGTGTCCAAGTCATATGGTCAGCGCTTGATAATATACAAGCTGCAAACCTCCCTAAATACACTCTATGTGACATGTTCTACTAGAGTAAGTACTGCTTTATTGTTTCATTGTAGACTTTGATAGCTATAAATTAATAACTAATACCTGGCTTAAACTTATACAAAAAAAATATATATATATTCTTTTCTCTCGCTTTTTTCTCCCTCTCTTTTTTCCCATGTTATCTGTAGTTACCGTTTGTGTCCCAATATCCTATCTTACACTACAGTACCCTGGCCCCTGGGTCACATGTTTTGAGGACCTCATAAGGGTTGGGATACTTTGGTTGGGGTTTCCTTGGGCGCCAGCTTCCCCCGGTCCTTCCGGGCTCTATCCTGTAGGGCTGCGACGGCACTCGGTGACGTGAAGTGAGCTGAAGAACTGGTCTGGGCACTGCAGCAGTAAGTTCATATATAGATACGTCTATATGAAATGTCTTTGTAAAATATGGATACTATGTTAAAACTTCCACTAATACTGCATTCAGTAATAGAATGTTTTTCTAATCAAACAGAAGCTCCTGAGGAAGCGACAACTAAGTCGTGAAACATGTCGAGCACAAGCTTCTTTTAACCAGCGGGACCGACGATTACCCCATTGGGCCAGTCCACATCTAAGTGGGAGTGTTTTCTTCAACCTTTCTTGTAAAACCCCACAGACAGCAAAAATGTGGTGGTACTGAGAAATCACTGTGGGGTATCCCTGAGTCCCCATCCATCCATTTTGTTTTTAGTTAATTATGTTAATATATGTTGTCATTGTATTTATATGTTGATAAACTTTCAATAAATTTTGTAAAAATTCCAATGCGTGTCTATAAAGTCCATCCCCTTTCTTTTTTCTTCGGAAAAAAATCTTTTTTGACAAATAAAAATGTTATAATTTTTTCCCCACAAATAGAGCTTTCTTTTGGTGGTATTTGTTCACCTCTGCGGGTTTTATTTCTTGCGCTATAAACAAAAGAAGAGGGACAAGTTTGAAAAAACACAATATTTTTCACTTTTTGCTATAATAAATATCCAATTTTTTTTTAAACAAATTTTTTCCTCAGTTTAGGCCGATACGTATTCTTCTACATATTTTTTTGGTAAAAAAAAATGCAATAAGCGTATATTGATTGGTTTGCGCAAAAGTTATAGCATCTACAAAATAGGGGAAGATTTATAGCATTTTTTTTTTTTTTACTAGTAATGGCGGCGATCTGCGATTTTTATCATGACTGCGATATTGCGGCGGACATATCGGACATATTTGACACATTTTTGGGACCATTCACATTTATACAGCGATCCGTGCTATAAAAATGCATTGATTACTGTATAAATGTGACTAGCAGGGAAAGGGTTAACACTAGGGGGTGATCAAGGGGTTAATATGTTCTCTATGGGAGTGATTATAACTGTGGGGGGAGGGGACTGACTGGGGGAGGTGACCGATCGGTGTCCCTATGTACAAGGGACACACCATCGGTCTCCTCTCCTCTGACAGCATGTGGATATGTGTGTTTACACACACATATCCATGTCCTGCTCAGTTACTGGGCAATCGCGGGTGCCCGGCGGACATCCCGGCTGCCGGGCATGCGCATCGGGTCCCCAGTGACGCGCGCACCCCCTAGTGGCCGTAAAGGAAATGCCGTCATATGACGGCGGCCCAGAACAACAGATGCTTCTTCCTGCCGTCATATGACAGTGGGCGGGTAGGAAGTGGTGATGGATGTTCCAAACAGTTGATTTGGCCACACCTAATGTTTTTGCTATCTCTCTGATGGGTTTGTTTTGTTTTTTCAGCCTAATGATGGCTTGCTTCACTGATAGTGACAGCTCTTTGGATCTCATATTGAGAGTTGACAGCAACAGATTCCAAATGCAAATAGCACACTTTAAATGAACTCTGCACCTTTTATCTGCTCCTTGTAAATGGGATAATGAGGGAATAACACACACCTGGCCATGGAACAGCTGAGCGGCCAATTGTCCCATTACTTTTGGTCACTTAAAAAGTGGGAAGCACATATACAAACGGTTCTGAAGTGAAATTTCAAAAAACTTAATCACAATATATTAAAATAAGTGAATCAGTCCAAAGAATAAATGGGTCCAAAACATTTCAATGGATGCAAAATATAGCACAAAACATATTGTGATTTTTGAAGTCCAAAATAATGTGAATATTCAAAGCAGTTCTTGAGCAGATGAAAATAAGTGCACCCAGTGACTTTATTATAATAAAGTGCACCGCCACCTTGTGGAAAACATGCTTACCAGAACGTAAGCCAAATGTGCAGATAGCTTTAGACCAGCCCAGGCCTTTAGTTTGCAAGAGAATACAGTATGCGATGTAGTCGCTGCGAGCTTGTTATCACAGGTATACAGAGCTTTCGGTTTATTGCTGGGAGTTTGTTTCCATCCATCCACTAGCTCCATGCTTGCATCCAGCTGAGGACTCATCTGCCTGAGTGGATATCTGTATTTTTGGGCCTGTTATTTGGTAAGGAGGCTCTCTGTGTGGTGTTGGTGCACTGGATTTGATTCACTCACCGGGTGATTTTTTTTTTTATTTCTTATTTTTACATTGTAAGTGCAACTGTATATATTGTACACTTGTTAATTTTGACAATACTACGCTATGGTATATCATTTTTTTTCTTTTGGGCTGATTACGTTCTGTGGAATCAGCGCTAACCTGTGATAACAAGCTTGCAGCGACTACTTCGCATACTGTGTTCTCTTGCAAACTAAAGGCCTGGGTTGGGCTAAAGCCATCTGCACATTTGGCTTTTGTTCTGGTAAGCATGTTTTCCACAAGGTGGCGGTGCGCTTTTTTATGATAAAGTCACTGGGTGCACTTATTTTCATCTGCTCAAGCACTGCTTTGATTATTCACATTATTTTGGACTTCAAAAAGCACAATATATTTTGTGCTATATTTTGTATCCATTGTCATGTTTTGGACTGGTTCACCCATTTATTCTTTGGACTGATTCACTTATTTTAATATATTGTGATTACGTTTTTTTGAAATTTCACCTCAGAACCGTTTGTATATGTGCTTCCCACTTTTTAAGGGACCAAAAGTAATGGGACAATTGGCCGCTCAGCTGTATTTTAATATATTGTGATTAGCTAAGTTTTTTGAAATGTCATTAATATTCTGTTATCACTGAAGAGTTCTTATGGCTCCATCAATGTACAATGTTTTAATTTAGCATGCTTTCTCTGTGTCGCTCCTCTTACCCTTACTATATCCTTCAGTGATTTATGACTGACACCCACTGATACTATGGTTATTAGTAGAGAAATATAGAAGATTAATAGCAGAAAGAGACCAAGTTGTCCATGGAGTTTGACCCTATTTTATATGATTATGATTACTATTTTTTTTTTACTATAACTTATGCCTCATTGATAAAAGCTCATCCCTGTGACTCCTGTGAATACCCCTACCTCCTCCAATCACTGGGTAAGATAAATATATTTTACTATTAACTTAAATTTGTATAGGGATGAATCAAACACCCCCCCTGGTTCGGTTCTCACCAGAACTTGCGAACAGGCAAAAAATTAGTGCGAACACCGTTAAAGTCTATAGGACACGAACATGAAAAATGCAAATTTTAAAGTTTTATATGCAAGTTATAGTTATAAAAAAGTGTTTGGGGACCCGGGTCCTGCCCCAGGGGACATGTAACCATTTTTCAGGAGCAGTGATTTTAATAATGCTTAAATGAAACAATAAAAATTAAATATTCCTTTAAATATCGTGCCTGGGGGGTGTCCTTAGAATGCCTGTAAATTAGCACATCTTTCCCGTGTTTAGAACAGTACCACAGCAAAATTACATTTCTAAAGGAAAAAATTTCATTTAAAACTGCTTGCGGCTGTAATGAATTGTCAGATCCCAGCAATATAGATAAAAATCATTGAAAAAAATGGCATGGGTCCCCACCCACAGTCCATTACCAGGCCCTTTGGGTCTGTTATGGATATTAAAGGGAATCCCGCACCAAATAAAATAGAAATTGCGTGGGGGTCCCCCCCAAAATACATATTAGGCCCTTCAGGTCTGGTATGAATATTAACCAGTTACCAACTGGTCCATAGCCGAATGATGGCTACAGGGTGGTTTTATAACTCTGGGAGGGCGTACACCGACGTACTCCCAGAAAACCACTCCTGCGCGCCCCCTGTGGCACGCACACAGGAACATCTGTGCTCGCCGGGTTCACGGGACCTGACGCAACATGGATCGCTGTAAAGGGCCAATGACAGCGGCCCTTTACCACGTGATCGCTCCATCCAATGACGGAGCGATCACAAATGTAAACAATGTAGGGAAAGCAGGGTCATCAGAAGTTCATCGCTCTCCTCTCCTCGCACCAATGCAGTGTGAGAGGATAGCTATCGTGTGCCCAACAGTGAGTTTTTTTTATCTATATCAGTGCCCAGCAGTGCCCAACACTGCCACAACAGTGCCCACCAGTGCCACAACAGTGCCCCAACAGTGCCAAATCTGTGCCATCTGTACCACCTGTGCCACCTCTGTGCCACCAGAGCCACAACAGTGCAACCAGAGCCACACCAGTGCCACTATAGTGCACACCAGTGCCACCTGTGCCCACCAGTGCCACCTTTGCCAACCAGTGCCACCTATGCCACCTCTGTGCCACCAGAGCCACACCAGTGCAACCAGAGCCACACCAGTGCCACTACAGGGCACACCAGTGCCACAATAGTGCCACCAGTGCCACCTGTGCCCATCAGTGCCCCCTGTGCTCATCAGTGCTCATCTGCGCCACTGTAGTGCCACTTCAGTGCCGCCTGTGCCCACTAGTGCCGCCTGTGCCCACCTGTGCTGCCTGTGCCCCCAGTGCCATCACAGTGCTTATCTGTACCATCAGTGTCACTACAGTACAATCAGTGCCCATCTGTGCCACACCCGTGCCATCAGTGTAACTCATTAATCCCACTACAGTGCCCAATAGTGCACATCAGTACTCTGCAGTGCAGCCTTGCCAGCCACCATTATGGCAAAAAAATATTTTACTAGCGAGGAGGCCTACCAGGGTCTAAGCGTGACCGATGAGAGCAGCTGGGAGCTCTCTGAGTCTCAGTCCAATTCGTATTCGGCCTATGAACCCGTGACAAGCAGTGGGTCTGATATAGAATCGGAAGATGAACATGTGCCCGTGAAAAGAAGGCGTTCTGGCGTGAAGCAGCAGCCTGCTACCAGCAGCGCAGGGCCATCCACCTCGAGCGCAAACATATGTAGAAGAATACGTATCGGCTTAAACTGAGGAAAAAAGTTGCTTTTAAAAATAAAAATTGGGGGTATTTGATATAGCAAAAACTAAAAAAAATCGTGTATTTTTCCAAATTGTTGCTCTTTTTTAGTTTATAGTGCAACAAAATAAAAACCACAGAGATGATCAAATACCACCAAAAGAAAGCTCTATTTGCACGACCGCACAATTGTCAGTTTAAGCGACGCAGTGCCGTATCGCAAAAAATGGCCTGGTCATTAAGCAGCCAAATCTTCCGGGGCTGAAGTGAACTTGTCCCAAACTGTCTCCTGTCATTTTTACCATTTGGACACTTTTTTTGGTGAATTTGTAGGGATTCAATGTACCCGATACCAATTCACTGCCTTTTGCCAATCATGGCTCTCATAGCAGAGCGCGCTGTGATTGGCCAAAGCATGCATGTCAGGTGCATGCTTTGGCCAATCGACAGCTGTCAATGCACTGCGATCTCACAGTGCATTGACGGTCTCCCCGTTCATTATGGCGTGTTCCGTGGGAGCTCAAATTTCCCCCGAACGCCCCATAATGTTCTGTATTCGATGAACACCCAATGTTCGAATCAAGGCTCATCCCTAAATCTGTATAAACATGACACTCCACGTCTTTTCCTCTTCCTACAGCAGAATGGAAGATTTCCTCTTTGGATGTTCATGTCGCTGCCTGGGTGACATGGGCATTTCTATTGTTTGTTCTCAGGCTTCAGAAGACTGCATTAGATCACAATGAGCAGACTGGACAACCTAGATTACCTTTCCCCACAACCTGAAGAGGCTGTGGTGATGGACATAAAATTTTGTGTTAGGAAATTTTTGACCTAGGACAAAAAACTACAGAACAGTCCAGGTTGGTTTGATCACAATATGGTATTCCCACAGAACATGATTTGTCTAAATGTTCCAGTATAGATAGGAAAAGGGTGGTGGAAACTGATAAATCTGCATTCAATTGTGACCTTTACTTGCCTCTCTCTTCTGCTTCTTGGTGCTTTCGCTAACTCTACATCAGTAGGGTGGCAGTGAGGCCAATTTACAAAATGAGTTAAGACTTGATTGTATATCAAAAAGTTTACCAAGGCTCCATCACAGGATGGTACAGTGGGAGTCTTATTGATAAAACAGTGCTACGTCCTACATATCAATTTTGGATCAAAGAGCAATATAGGAAAAATTTACTTTGTAGGCACCAATTATAAAAAAGTGAGGCACAGAATGTAGGACTGAAGGAATGGAATGAAGGGCCGGGCATGACAGTGGTGACTAAGGTTGCTTGCAAGGGGTTAACTAAGCATTCAGGAGAGCTGAACAGGAAGGGGATGGCAGGTGAGTTAATTTCTAGAGGAAAGGGAGGGGTGATATAAAAGGTGGGGGCGGAGTCAAGGGGTCACTTGCAAGATTGGAACTGAAGGAGGAGGCAGCTTTTCCCACCCTCCCTCCCTATTATGTAGAATTAGTTGGTTCTGGTGTTTCTTCTTTTGTTTTGTTTTGCAGGTATCAGGTGAAAGAGTCACGACAGCAAATTGGATCCGAAAGTTGGCGGTGTATGGTGGTCTTTGACGGTGATGGTGAATCAGAGGTGATCTGAAAGGGGTGGGAGGCTCATAGTGTATCTGCCCCTCTGGGGTATTCCTGAACGTTGGAGGGAATACTTGTTTGTTCACTGACGGAAAGTTGTCTCAGAGAGTTCCCAGTTGATCCCAGTGATCTTGTTGCTTGGCAACAAGTTGTGTCACTGTCAGAGATCACCAGATTGGGTTAGACATTTCTGTCGTTGTTGTGTATATGTTTATGTTATGTTTTTATATATATATATATATATATATATTTTGGTTGGAGTGTATTTCATTGGTTAATAAATAGGCTGTTGTGGCCATTTTACTCCAAATAAGGTGTGGTGTCATCTTTTAAGTGGGAAGGTAAAAGGGTAGGAGTTTAATGGTCACTAGGGATGGGCCCGGTGCTCGATGCGAACCCATGTTCGCATCGAGCACCGGGCGTTCGCTCGCTCGGCGAGCCCAGAACTATTTGGGCCGTTCGCATCACATTCGTGTGATGCGAGCGGCCCCGCAATGCATTGCGGCCGGCGCGGCCGGCGCAGTGCATTGCTGGCTGATGATTGGCCAAGCATGCACTGTGACCCCGCATGCTTGGCCAATCACAGCGCCGGAAACTCGGAGAGCAATAATTGGCTACAGGCAGGACCATTGCTACCTAAGTCATTAAAAGGCCGCCACGCCGTCCGCGCCGGTCACATGAGTTCCGGCTTTAGGAGAGATCAGTCTGCTGATTCTGTCTTTGCTTGATTCATTGCTCCAGAAAGATTTGCTCTTCTTTGCTAAACCATTGGCTAGTTCTTTGCTAAACCATTGCTACCTAAGTCATTGATCGTTCATTGCTGCTGATTGCACAGTTAGTGTGTTTTTAGCTGCTGCAGGGGATTAGTCTGGTGCGTGCTTACTGTTAGTACAGTTTTGCAGTAGTACCAACCGCAGTGCTGTTAGCACAGCATTGCACCCCAAAGGCACCCATAGGACTTCTAGTGTGTTAGTGGCATCACACAGAGCTCCTATATTTTCTTCCCAGAAGCACCCATAGGCCTTCTAGTGTGTTAGTGGCATCACACAGAGCTCCTATATTTTCTTCTCAGCAGCACCCATAGGACTTCTAGTGTGTTAGTGGCATCACACAGAGCTCCTATATTTTCTTCCCAGAAGCACCCATAGGACTTCTAGTGTGTTAGCGGCATCACACAGAGCTCCTATATTTTCTTCCCAGAAGCACCCAGGACTTCTAGTGTGTTAGTGGCATCACACAGAGCTCCTATATTTTCTTCTCAGCAGCACCCATAGGACTTCTAGTGTGTTAGTGGCATCACACAGAGCTCCCATATTTTCTTCCCAGAAGCACCCATAGGACTTCTAGTGTGTTAGTGGCATCACACAGAGCTCCCATATTTTCTCCCCAGAAGCACCCATAGGACTTCTAGTGTGTTAGTGGCATCACACAGAGCTCCTATATTTTCTTCCCAGAAGCACCCATAGGACTTCTAGTGTGTTAGTGGCATCACACAGAGCTCCCATATTTTCTTCCCAGAAGCACCCATAGGACTTCTAGTGTGTTAGTGGCATCACACAGAGCTCCCTTATTTTCTTCCCAGAAGCACCCATAGGACTTCTAGTGTGTTAGTAGCATCACACAGAGCTCCTATATTTTCTTCCCAGAAGCACCCATAGGACTTCTAGTGTGTTAGTGGCATCACACAGAGCTCCTATATTTTCTTCTCAGCAGCACCCATAGGACTTCTAGTGTGTTAGTGGCATCACACAGAGCTCCTATATTTTCTTCCCAGAAGCACCCATAGGACTTCTAGTGTGTTAGTTGCATCACACAGAGCTCCTATATTTTCTTCCCAGAAGCACCCATAGGACTTCTAGTGTGTTAGTGGCATCACACAGAGCTCATATATTTTCTTCCCAGAAGCACCCATAGGACTTCTAGTGTGTTAGTGGCATCACACAGAGCTCCTATATTTTCTTCTCAGCAGCACCCATAGGACTTCTAGTGTGTTAGTGGCATCACACAGAGCTCCTATATTTTTCTTCCCAGAAGCACCCATAGGACTTCTAGTGTGTTAGTGGCATCACACAGAGCTCCTATATTTTCTTCCCAGAAGCACCCATAGGACTTCTAGTGTGTTAGTGGCATCACACAGAGCTCATATATTTTCTTCCCAGAAGCACCCATAGGACTTCTAGTGTGTTAGTGGCATCACACAGAGCTCCTATATTTTCTTCTCAGCAGCACCCATAGGACTTCTAGTGTGTTAGTGGCATCACACAGAGCTCCTATATTTTCTTCCCAGAAGCACCCATAGGACTTCTAGTGTGTTAGTGGCATCACACAGAGCTTCTATATTTTCTTCTCAGCAGCACCCATAGGACTTCTAGTGTGTTAGTGGCATCACACAGAGCTCCTATATTTTCCTCCCAGAAGCACCCATAGGACTTCTAGTGTGTTAGTGGCATCACACAGAGCTCCTATATTTTCTTCCCAGAAGCACCCATAGGACTTCTAGTGTGTTAGTGGCATCACACAGAGCTCCTATATTTTCTTCCCAGAAGCACCCATAGGACTTCTAGTGTGTTAGTGGCATCACACAGAGCTGCTATATTTTCTTCTCAGCAGCACCCATAGGACTTCTAGTGTGTTAGTGGCATCACACAGAGCTCCTATATTTTCTTCCCAGAAGCACCCATAGGACTTCTAGTGTGTTAGTGGCATCACACAGAGCTCCTATATTTTCTTCCCAGAAGCACCCATAGGACTTCTAGTGTGTTAGTGGCATCACACAGAGCTCCTATATTTTCTTCCCAGAAGCACCCATAGGACTTCTAGTGTGTTAGTGGCATCACACAGAGCTGCTATATTTTCTTCTCAGCAGCACCCATAGGACTTCTAGTGTGTTAGTGGCATCACACAGAGCTCCTATATTTTCTTCCCAGAAGCACCCATAGGACTTCTAGTGTGTTAGTGGCATCACACAGAGCTGCTATATTTTCTTCTCAGCAGCACCCATAGGACTTCTAGTGTGTTAGTGGCATCACACAGAGCTCCTATATTTTCTTCCCAGAAGCACCCATAGGACTTCTAGTGTGTTAGTGGCATCACACAGAGCTCCTATATTTTCTTCCCAGAAGCACCCATAGGACTTCTAGTGTGTTAGTGGCATCACACAGAGCTCTTATATTGTCTTCCCAGAAGCACCCATAGGACTTCTAGTGTGTTAGTGGCATCACACAGAGCTCTATATTTTCTTCTCAGCAGCACCCATAGGACTTCTAGTGTGTTAGTGGCATCACACAGAGCTCCTATATTTTCCTCCCAGAAGCACCCATAGGACTTCTAGTGTGTTAGTGGCATCACACAGAGCTCCTATATTTTCTTCCCAGAAGCACCCATAGGACTTCTAGTGTGTTAGTGGCATCACACAGAGCTCCTATATTTTCTTCCCAGAAGCACCCATAGGACTTCTAGTGTGTTAGTGGCATCACACAGAGCTGCTATATTTTCTTCTCAGCAGCACCCATAGGACTTCTAGTGTGTTAGTGGCATCACACAGAGCTCCTATATTTTCTTCCCAGAAGCACCCATAGGACTTCTAGTGTGTTAGTGGCATCACACAGAGCTCCTATATTTTCTTCCCAGAAGCACCCATAGGACTTCTAGTGTGTTAGTGGCATCACACAGAGCTCCTATATTTTCTTCCCAGAAGCACCCATAGGACTTCTAGTGTGTTAGTGGCATCACACAGAGCTGCTATATTTTCTTCTCAGCAGCACCCATAGGACTTCTAGTGTGTTAGTGGCATCACACAGAGCTCCTATATTTTCTTCCCAGAAGCACCCATAGGACTTCTAGTGTGTTAGTGGCAGCACACAGAGCTCCTATATTTTCTTCTCAGCAGCACCCATTTTTTATACTATATACACTACCGACTACAATGGCTGGAAGACCGCCAAGGAGAGGCAGAGCGTGCCGAGGCAAGAACACAGGGCAGGCAGGCTCTGTTTCTAGAGACAACAGTGCTAGCCGTGGACGTGGTCGTGCATCATCATCAGCACGTGGCCATGGGACACGCTTGTCTTTGTTTTCGGCAGCTGGACATGTGGAGCCGCATCATGCCGAAGGCTTGGTAGAATGGATGACCAAGCCCTCCTCATCCTCTCTCACCCAGGCTCAGGGTACTGGCAGAGCAGCTGCCAACGCGTACTCAATGGCATCATCAGCCACCCCTTCCCTAGACCCACCATGTTCTCCTGAGGAGTCCCCCGAACTCTTTGAGCACAGTGTTGGGTACATGCTCCAGGAGGATGCCCAACGATTCGAAGGCTCGGATGATGATACCCAGCTTGAGGAAGGCAGTAGTGTGCGCGCAGAGAGAGGGGATGCTGAAGGACAGCAATCTGGCAGTACTGTTCCACCAGCTGCAGCTTACTGCCAGGTTTGCTCTAGTGGTGAAGAGGGAGGGGATGATGAGGTCACTGACTCCACGTGGGTGCCTGAAGGGAGAGAGGAGGAGGAGGAGGATGAGGAGGATGCGGCGTCACATGTCCAACGAGGCAGGATGCCCCCTGGAGGCCAGCTAGAGGCCAGCACAGCAACTGTACCACACCGCAGAGCTCCGCCTGTGCAGGGCGCTGCCTCTGCACGTTATCACAAAAGTTCTTTGGTGTGGGCCTTTTTTGAGACGAGTGCATCAGATCGCACCACTGCTATTTGCAATATTTGTCTCAAGCGTATCTCGCGTGGCCAAATCATCAGCCGCTTGGGCACCACAAGCATGAGCAGACATATGTCGACCTGCCATGCAGCTCGTTGGCAAGCACACATAAAAGACCCACACCAAAGAACAAAGCGAACCTCTCCTTGCTCCTCATCAGCTGGGATCTCCATCCCCACTATATCTTCAGTCCTCTCTGAAAGCTGCTCTGAGAGGACTGAAGGTGTAGAATTAGGTGTGTCACAACCAAGTACTTGCAGTACACCGACGTCCGATTGTAGCAGGCAAATTTCCCTGCCCCAGCTGCTGGACCGTCGAAAGAAGTATACTCCCAGCCATCCACATGCCCAGCGGTTGAATGCTAGCTTGGCTAAATTGCTAGCACTTCAACTGCTGCCTTTTCAGTTGGTAGACTCGGCCCCCTTCCATGAGTTTGTTCAATGTGCGGTTCCTCAGTGGCAGGTTCCCAAACGCCACTTTTTCTCACGGAAGGCGATTCCGTCTCTCTACCGGCATGTGGAAGGCAATGTCCATGCCTCGCTGGACAGGGCGGTCAGCGGTAAGGTGCATATTACCGCTGACTCATGGTCCAGCAGGCATGGACAGGGACGTTATCTTTCTTTCACGGCCCATTGGGTCAGCTGGGAGGGATGCAGGACAAGGTGCAGTAGTGTTGGAGGTTGTTCCGCCACCATGCCTCCAAAATGCTACTACTGGTTGTGACACACCTCTCTCCTCCACCCCCTCCTCTTCTTCTTCCTCCAGTGCTCTGTCCTCGGAACCAGCGGTGCTCCGTAGGCGTACAAGGGGCTACGCGAGTACGCAGGCAAAAAGATGCCATGCCGTGCTTGCGCTGGTGTGTTTGGGGGACAGGAGCCACACTGGGCCAGAGGTTCTGGCAGCTCTGCAGGGGCAGGCCGAGAGGTGGTTGACGCCACGCCAGCTTAAGCCAGGAATGGTCGTTTCTGACAATGGCACCAACCTCCTCTCCGCCCTGCGATAGGGGCAGCTCACCCATGTGCCCTGTATGGCTCATGTCCTCAACCTGGTGGTGCAGCGGTTCTTGGGCAGGTTCCCAGGCTTACAGGATGTCCTGAGGCAGGCCAGGAAAGTCTGTGCGCATTTCCGCCGATCTTATAATGCCAGTGCTCGGCTGACTGAGCTGCAAAAGGAGCTGAACCTGCCCAAGAACCGCCTAATATGTGACATGCCCACCAGGTGGAACTCAACGTTGGCCATGCTGCAGCGACTGCACACGCAGCAGAGGGCCATCAATGAGTACCTTTGCGACTACGGCACCAGGACAGGGTCAGGGGAGCTTGGCTTTTTTTCCCCACGCCAGTGGAGCATGATCAGGGATGCATGCACTGTCCTCTCACCATTTGAGGAGGCCACGAGGATGGTGAGCAGTGACAGTGCATGCATCAGTGACACTGTACCTCTTGTCCACCTGTTGGAGCATACGCTGCGTGGGATAATGGACAGGGCACTTGAAGCAGAACAGAGGCAGGAAGAGGAGGACTTCCTTGCCTCTCAAGGCCCCCTTTATCCAGACAGTGTTCCTTCTGTCCCACCCATCACACAGGAAGGATGAGGATGAGGAGGAGGAGGAGGATTGTGTGAGCATGGAGGTGGAGCCTGGTACTCAGCATCAGCAGCAGCAGTCTTTTAGGGATGATGTACAGTCCCAACAAACCAGTGGACTTGTACGTGGCTGGGAGGAGGTGGCTGGCGATCATGTCATCCTCAGTGACCCAGAAGACTCCGGACCGAATGCCTCAGCTAACCTACGCTGCATGGCCTCCCTGATCCTGCATAGCCTGCGGAAGGATCCTCGTGTTCTTCGGATCAAGGAGAGGGACCATTACTGGCTTGCCACTCTCCTTGATCCACGGTACAAGGGTAAGGATGCGGACCTTATCTTGCCGTCGCAGAGGGAGCAGAAGATGAGACATTTCAGGGAGGCCTTGCAGAAAGGTCTGTGCAACGCGTTCCCAGAAACTGGGAGGTTACAAACTCCTGGTCCTGGACGACGAGTTGCTGAGGCTTCGGTCAGTAGCAGAAGGAGCGGTGGGGAGGGTGGACGTCTGACCGATGCGTTCAGACAATTTTTTAGTCCGCAGCCCCAAGGTATGATCGGTTCCAGCAACCATCGCCAGCGTCTGATATACATGGTGCAGGAATACCTAGGGGCAAGGTCAGACTTGGACACCTTTCCCACCGAAAATCCTCTGGCTTACTGGGTCCTGAGGATGGATCACTGGCCAGAGCTTGCACAGTATGCAATTGAGCTACTGGCCTGTCCTGCATCCAGCGTTCTTTCCGAACGCACATTCAGTGCTGCTGGAGGATTTGTCACCGATCATAGGGTGCGCCTGTCCACCGACTCGGTTGATCGACTGACCTTCATAAAAATGAATCAGTCTTGGATCACCACCAGCTACCAGGCACCTGAAGCGGATATAACGGAATAATTTATAATGTCACATCCCTTCAAGACTGCCTATGCTGATGCTGAGTGACTATCCTGTTATGTTCACTGACTATCCTCTTCCTCCTCCTCAATGATCCATGCCACCACACCAGTGCCTAAGGCACAATTTTTCAGCCCCTGTATAACAGGGGCGTGTAATTACAATTTTTTAAAAAGATGCTTCGCAACAGGTGTGACTGCTGTGCTCCAAGTACAGTATCTGTGAGGGGTTGCAGTGTTGTGGCACCAGCACCAGTGCCTAAGGCACAATTTTTCAGCCCCTGTTGGGGCGTGTAATTACAATTTTTAGGCAATGCTTTGCAACAGGTCTCATTGCTGTGCTAAGAGTACAGTATCTGTGAGGGGTTGCAGTGTTGTGGCACCAGCACCAATGCCTAAGGCACAATTTTTCAGCCCCTGTTTAACAGGGGTGTGTAATTACAAATCTTGATCTAATAGTTCACAGCAGGGCCCATTCCTGCGCCCACCAAGAGTAACTATGAGGGCCTACAGTCTTGTGGCAACACCGTCCACCACCACCACCGCCAAAGGCCCAATTTTTCTGTCCTGTTCAACAGGTGCATGCAATTACAAATCTTGATGTAATAACTCACAGCAGGGCCCATTCCTGCACCCACCAAGAGTAACTGTGAGGGCTTACAGTCTTGTGGCAACACCGTCCACCACCACCACCACCACCACCAAAGGCCCAATTTTTCTGCCCGGTTCAACAGGTGCATGCAAGTACAAATCTTGATCTATTAACTCACAGCAGGGCCCATTCCTGTGCCCACCAGTCTTGTGGCTACACCAACATCTAATAGGGCACATTTCTGCAGAGTATATACTGCAGGCCCCTACTTTCAAACATCCAAACGACTCCTACTTGCAAACGGAAAGAGAAAACAGGAAGTGAGAGTAAATCTACCCCTAGGAAGGGAAATTCTATCCTGTTAGATTTAATTTGGGAAAAAGGTATCTCCTCTCTACTGATGCTTTATCACCAATCCTTGATTCAATTAAAACCCCACTTTTCCAAAAACATTTGTCATTGGGACGGAAAGTGAGGTGACATGTTCTGAACAGATGTGCAAAGACAGCAAATGTTACAGGGGTGATAACCCCTCCCTATGTTCTCCAAAAGGCTTAAAAATTGATTTTTTTTGGGATGGAGCTACACTTCATAATGTACCTGTTCAGATTCTACTTAAGAACAAACCTACAGTCTGTGTCTTGTTTGCACCACCTATATAGTGCTGTTCAGAGTATATAGGGTTGTAGGTATAGGGTTTTATTTTGGGTGCGGGGTCCCCCTTAATATCCATACAAGACCCAAAGGGGCTGGGGTGGGGGGGGGGGGGGGTGATGGGGTAGCCATGCCATTTTTCTCAAGGATTTTCAGCCATATGGCGGCCAGGACAAGACATGACATTAAAGCCGCAAGTGGTTTTAAATGGCTTCTTTTTTTCCTTTACAAATGTCATTTTGTGCAAGGACAGTTCTAAACACGGGAAACACATGCCACTTCACAGGCATACTTTAGACACCCCCCAGGTACCATATTTAAAGGAAAATTTCACTTTTTTTTTCACTTTATGCATCATTAAAATGACTGCTCCCGAAAAAACGTTAGTTTTTAAAAGTTCTTTTTGCATTGCTATATGTCCCCTGGGGCAGGACCCGGGTCCCCAAACCTGTTTTATGACATTAACATGCATATTGGCCGTTGTAATTAGCAATTTTGATTTCGAACATTCGCATCCATTATAACGAATAGGGTTCGAAAATTCGCGTGAACTTTCGGTCCGTTCAAAGGTTCTGGTGCGAACCGAAGCCGGGGGTGTTCGGCTCATCCCTAATGGTCATTAAGGTATGCAGGTAAAAAGGGACATTTAGGCTACACTGGTCATGACATACAGTGGTGTGAAAAAGTGTTTGCCCCCTTCCTCATTTCCTGTTCCTTTGCATGTTTGTCACACTTAAGTGTTTCTGAACATCAAACCAATTTAAAAAAGTCAAGGACAACACAAGTAAACACAAAATGCAATTTGTAAATGAAGGTGTTTATTATTAAAGGTGAAAAAAAATCCAAACCATCATGGCCCTGTGTGAAAAAGTGATTGCCCCCTAAACCTAATAACTGGTTGGGCCACCCTTAGCAGCAACAACTGCAACCAAGCGTTTGCGATAACGTGCAATGAGGCTTTTACAGCGTCCTGGAGGAATTTTGGCCCACTCATCTTTGCAGAATTGTCCTAATTCAGTTACATTAGAGGGTTTTCGAGCATGAACGGCCTTTTTAAGGTCATACCACAACATCTCAATAGGATTCAGGTCAGGACTTTGGCTAGGCCACTCCAAAGTCTTCATTTTGTTTTTCTTCAGCCATTTGGTAGTGGACTTGCTGGTGTGTTTAGGATCATTGTCCTGCTGCAGAACCCAAGTTCGTTTCAGCTTGAGTACACGAACAGATGGTCGGACATTCTCCTTCAGGATCTCTTGGTAGACAGCAGAATTCATAGTTCCTTTTATCACGGCAAGTCTTCCAGGTCCTGAAGCAGCAAAACAGCCCCAGACCATCACACTACCACCACCATATTTTACTGTTGGTATAATGTTCTTTTTCTGAAATGCAGTGTTCCTTCTACGCCAGATATACTTGGACACACACCTTCCAAAGAGTTCCACTTTTGTCTCATCGGTCCACATAATGTTGTCCCAAAAGTCTTGGGGATCATCAAGATGTGTTGTGGAGAAATTGAGACGAGCTGTGATGTTCTTTTTGCTCAGCAGTGGTTTTCTCCTTGGAACTCTGCCATGCAGGCCATTTTTGCCCAGTCTTTTCCTGATGGTGGAGGCATGAACGCTGACCTTAACTGAGGCAAGTGAGGCCTGCAGTTCCTTGGACGTTGTTGTGGGGTCTTTTGTGACCTCTTGGATGAGTCGTCGCTGCGCTCTTGGGGTAATTTTGGGCGGCCGGCCACTCCTGGGAAGGTTCACCACTGTTCCATGTCTTCGCCATTTGTGGATAATGGCTCTCACTGTGGTTCGCTGGATTCCCAAAGCTTTGGAAATGGCTTTATAACCCTTTCCAGACTGATAGATCTCAATTACTTTCTTTCTCAATTGTTCCTGAATTTCTTTGGGTCTCGGCATGATGTGTAGCTTTTAAGGATCTTCTGGTGGACCTTACTGTGTCAAGCAGCTCCTATTAAGTGATGCCTTGATTGTGAACAGGTGTGGCAATAATCAGGCCTGGGTGTGGCTAGAGAAATTGAACTCAGGTGTGGACAACCACAGTTATAGTATGTTTTAACAAGGGGGGCAATCACTTTTTCACACAGGGCCATGATGGTTTGGATTTTTTTTCACCTTTAATAATAAACACCTTCATTTACAAATTGCATTTTGTGTTTACTTGTGTTGTCCTTGACTATTGTTTAAATTGGTTTGATGTTCCGAAACACTTAAGTGTGACAAACATGCAAAGGAACAGGAAATGAGGAAGGGGGCAAACACTTTTTCACACCACTGTAATCGTTTATTAAACACATAACACAAAAAAAGGGAGGTTACATTATCTCTCTAAAACAGCAGGTGCATAACATTAAACATCATTATGGTCCTGCAATAGTTGCATGGTGTGTAGGAAAAAACGCTATACATGTTTCTCAATTAAATGCTTCTTCAAGAGAGAGAAATGTGTAAACATATTATGCCCCATACACACGGTCAGATATCCTGATGGAAAAAGTCTGATCGGATTATGTTGTCGGAATCCGACCGTGTGTGGGCTCTAGCGGGCTTTTTCCGTCGGAATTTCCAACGGAAAAAATTTGAGAGCAGAATCTAAAATTTTCCGACAACAAAATCCGATCAGACTTTTTCTGATCGTGTGTAGAGAATTCCGACTCACAAAGTGCCACGCATGCTCAGAAAAAATTTGGAGACAAAAGCTATTAGCTACTGGCCTCTACGTAATCCCGTCATACGCGTTGTACGTCACCTCATTCCGTACGATCGAAATTTTCTGACAACTTTGTCCGATCGTGTGTGTGCAACACCAGTTTAGGACAAAACCCGTCTGAAAAAATCGGATGGATTTTGTGGTCGGAATGTCCGACCGTGTGTACAGGGGCTAAGACAATACATAATCAACTGTAGAATATTGATAGAGTGCTTCGGATTATTAGCAGGGTTTGCCAAGGGATAACCACAAAGAGGACTCCCATAAGTTAAATGCATCAGGTAGTTCAGGGTCATGCGTGGGGGCGTGCCCGTTAGAAAAGAAGTAAATAGGTATATATAAAAGAACAAGAATATTAAAACCATGGAAAAACTGTCCATTGTCCAGAATGGACAAATGAACCAGCAAGGGGTTAACCAGAAAAGGAAAAATCACTCCATGCAGGGAAACAATGAAGGGTGTATCCCTGTAGCTACTCAGTGATGTAAATTAGCCTACCTTAGCAAAATTACCATAAAGACTGTCTCAAAAGAAACCAAATATTCAGGTAGTATTGATAATGGTAATAAAATAATCAGACAGCAAAATAGCCTAGGACAAAATAAACATAAAAATATCAGCAGTGAACCAAAAGGTTATAGCCTGGAAAGCTCTCTGAAAATGGAAAATGGATGATATTAGAATTAATATTCTCAACTGACATGTATTGGTAGTTAGTACAGGCAAAAAGACCCATTAATGGTTCATACAGAGAGACATAAGAGTATCCAAGCACCTAGCAATTAACCCAGAATGTAGGAGTTTGACAGCTTATAGGCAGGCGGCATGATAAAAAAGCAGATATACAATCAGCACGTCTGAAAGTCAAAGAGGAAATTGTGGCTAAGTCTGGGATATTGTTCAAGGTCCCATGTAACAGCGCAATAGCTAAGATATCCATCATGGAAAAAAGTACATACCTTTACAGTCTAAATATAAGCAAACGCCAGATGACAGGGTCCGGGAGCAAACCACCATCTTAGGAGAATGCCGTGGTATAGGGATAGAGAGGGCCGCCCTATATACACGCCCCAGACAGGTGTGCAACATCATCGCATCATCTGACTCGGCCAGAGGTGAGGGATACGCGTGCATCCACGTTGCGGGCACGCATGCGCAGTGTACAAAGACAGCTGCACAGCGCAAACCCGCTCAGGGAGCGAGCAGCCCTCTGGGTCACAGGGCTGGAAGCTCCCCCTAGTGGCCAGAACCCAGAATGCCGAAATCATAAGCCTGAAGGAAGGCAGATAGTGAAAAGCCTTTTGAATAGATCTAAAACGTCCAACGGGACCAGGGGAGGCTGGGATGGAAAACAAGAGGGGGAGACCAAAGGTACCAACAAACTGGACCACACGCCGCAATTACAGGTCCAAAGAGCACCGAACTGCGGCTATCTGGCCGCATGCATACACATCATACCAGCATGTCAGGGGGGTCCAAGAAGTAATGCCCAAGGGGTCTCCATTGCTTGGATTCTGAAACATAAAGCCACAATAAATGACAGTTAGATTCAATAAGATCTACAAAAGAGACAGTAAAAAAGCAAAATATCAAACAGCAGAAAACCAGTAATAGTCAATTTCAAAACTATAATGTAATCAAAAGAAGGAAAAAATAACCGTATGTATCAGTAGCGGGGTGTGGGACACCACTGACTCTGAACAGAACTGTATATTGGACAGGAGATGGAGAAGAGAGAGAGAGAGGGGAGAGGGACAGGGAGTCACACAGAAGCACGGGACACATTCCGAAATTCAAAGAGACAACATGGTAGTTATGTAAATGATAATGCAATAATTAATAGACATGTGCATTAGTTTTCGTCCGAATGCATTTTCGTCCAAATTTCAGGTATTGACAAACGATAACGAAAGTGCAGAGTCCGAAAAACGAAAGATCCGACATAAACAAATGCTTTATTTTCGTTGTGACAACAGTTCGATATAGATAGGAGATTCAACGCTGACAATAACAATCTGTGTCCATTGAACCTGTGGTCGAATGTGCCTAACCTTAACTCTATTAGTCCAAGATTATTCTACATAGAGAGAAAAGATTTGACGTAGAAAGGAAAGATTCGACGTAGAGAGAAAAGATTCGACGTAGAGAGGAAAGATTGCTGCTGGAATTGGGTGGAATTGCAGCTAAACTATACAGAGTCATACAGTTTAGCTGCTCCGTCAAATCTTCTTTGAACTTTCGACAGACACCATAAGCCTTCAATGACAGATTCGACCTTAATTAATTTGGTTTTTCAGACGAATGCAATTTTTAACGAAAAACTAAATAAATAAAAACGAATTTCGGGATTAACTAAATAAATGTATTTTTGGACGAAAACGAAATTCCGAAACAAAATATTTCAGTGTGCACATGTCTAATAATTAACATAACAGCTCAATCATTACAAAAATGGTTTATAAGTTTGTACTTCATGGATGCCTGGCAACCGTGTGGCATTAAGGCATTCAATCCATTTTGTCTCATGCTACAGTATCCTCCTATCCCAATCCCCTCCCCTAGGATCCTGTGGAATAACTACCAGGACAATAAAAGAGGCAACAGAAGTATCGAACCTGTGGCATAGGTCAAGGTGTCTACTTATGGGACTGAGCATTTTCCCATTGGAGGAGAAATAAACAGGGTCATTGATACGCTGTCGTAGTTGGCAAATGGTTTTGCCAATATAGAAAATTCTGCAAGTATAGGTCATTAAGTAGATTACCCCTTGGGTCTCGCAGTCGGCCCGGAAATGGGGGTAAAAGAGTTCCCCATTGGGCTGTTTGAATCTTCAACCTGTAGACACCCAGGGGCAGATGGCACAATGGCCACATTTAAACATTCCCTTTACTTTAGTGTTACATCCATGGGACGGAGTGTAGTGGCTTCTAGTCAATTTATTGCGAAGCGAGATCAACCTTTTAAAGGTAATCTCAGGATGGTCAGTAAAATATTTCCTCAAAATGGGATCCTCATAAAGGATAAATCAATGTTTGTCTAGCACGCTTCTTAACTGGTAATGTTGATGTGAGTATTGTGTAATGAACTTCACAGTAGAGTGATCATCTGACTTAATTTTAAAGAGTAATGTATTTCTAGTTTGTTTGAAAGCCTTATTGAAGGCTTTACGTAGAAGGGATTTAGAGTAGCCACGTTGAAGCAATCACCTCTCAGGAGGTCCGCATGATATCTAAAGTCATTGTCATTCGAACAGTTCCTCCTTAATCGGATGTATTGCGCAGTGTCGATGGATGAGCACTGGAGGCGTGTAAAATCGTATTTCATGCTGATTCCTTTTGGTACAGAGAGGTTGCCAGGCAGTTGTCCTGGTCCTTAAAAATTGAAAGATCAAGAAATGAAATTTTGGAAAGATCGCTCTTCACTGTGAATTTCAAATTGTACATATTGTTGTTAAGGAGATTGACAAAAGTATCCAAAGCAGGTTGTGAACCTACCCAGATAATAAATATATTGTCGATATATCTTAGCCAGTACTTGACTGGTGTGGCAACTGAGATACTCATTTGAAAAAAATGCCCCTTGATTGTAGCTCTGTTCACTTTAAAAACTCAATCATGTGCATGTTTTATAAATAAACAGTATTGAATTTGTTTTACACACGATTTGTTAATTAAAGAATGAGTTTATGTCTTTGGCATTCTAGACAGTTAATGCTCAAGACCGAAGCTTTAACATGTGCATATTGTAACAGCTTTTTTTGGTTGGCTTAAAGTGGTTGTAAAGCCTCAAGGTTTTTCACCTAATGCATTTGTAGCACCCTCTACCTTAGGTAGGTAGGTCCTAGAGTAGTGGGTTTGATTTGCACTGTCAGCACAGGTAAATTTAGGCAGGCCTATGCTGTGAGCTAGGCCTGTTTGTTTTGATCTGGGGCAGGGGAGTGGTTTAGTGTAGCAGCAGGTGACTGACATGTGCTTCAGCTCTTGGGCACCTCCTCTGGTTTTCAGAAGGTTCTGGAAAAGAGGCAAGGCAGAGAGATGGAGTGACATGGGGTGTATGTGGGAGCCCTGGCCAGTCCCCAACTAGGATTGGCAGGGGGGAGACCTCCTATATATACCCATGGTCAGCCTATTGTGGAAGAAATTGTCGGGTGGAAGAACTGAATGATGGAGTGTTAGACTGTTGTGGTCTGAGGGAACCCCCTTTCTGGGGGAGGGGGGTGAACTCAGGCCTGGAGCTCGGGAGCTGGGTGGGAGCCTCTCTCTACATGGTCATTGAGAGGTGTCCTGGAACAGGAGCAGAAGGAAGACAGCGTGGAACACGGCCAGGCAAGTCATTCAGGAGGGATCCCTGCCGGGGTAAGTGAGAAGCACAGTGTGAAGCTCTGGGAGAGACATGCCAGGATTTGGATGTGGAGCCTGAGGGAGAGATTGTGGTGTTGTTTTGGAGTCAAGTCGTTTCAGCCACGGGGGCTGGCAGGATTTGCATTGAATGTGCTGGGATCAGTAGTCCACCAAGTGTCAGTTAGCATATTTATTCTTTTCAACTAAAACGGTTGCTACCACAAAGGGGCCTGCAAATACCTGCCTGTAAAGGGCTATTAGGAAAACGTTAGGACTTATTCATAGTGAGGCCTAGCCATGTGCTAATGGTGACAGGAACCTAGATTCGGACAGTGAAGTGAAACAAGTGATCTCAAGTAGTGTGCTGGAGGAGATGTGCAGAGGAAGAGACTGTCAAATTTAGACTCAACCAACATTGATTTCCTTGAGAAGTAATCATTATCTGTCTCTTTTCCCCATCTTTAATCCCCTAATAAAAACAACAAAAACAAGCAAGAGACTGTTTATTGTCTGGGAATGTGTGGCAAAATGGATGTCTGACCAGCAGGGTGAAATGTGTAGATGCTAGTGACCCCACGAGAGCACCGCTACACATTCTTTGCATTAAGGTGAAAAACCTTCTGTGTTCCAGCTTCCCCCAGATGCCCCCTTTTTCTAAAAAACGTTTACAACTCCTTTAACCACTTCATTTCCCGGCCATAGTCATATGACACCCACAAGGTGGATCTCCCATCCTGGGTGGGCGTCATATGACGTCCTACCATTCCCGGCCGCCTAGGGGGGCGCGCGCGATGCCGGCGGCGTGCGCCCGCAGCGTTGCTCGGGACCCGGTGCGCGTGCCCGGCGGCCGCGATGTCCGCCAGGCACCCGCGATTGCCCGTGAAAACAGCGGGACCATGCCGGACCGTGGAGCTGTGTGTGTAAACACACAGCTGCACGTCCTGTCAGTGGAGAGGAGACCGATCATATGTTCCCAGTACGGAGGAACACCGATCGGTCTCCTCCCCTTGTGAGTACCCTCCCCCCACAGTTAGAATCACTACCTTAGGGAACATATTAACCCCTGCAGCGCCCCCTAGTGTTAACCCTTTCCCTGCCAGTCACATTTACACAGTAATCACTGCAATTTTATAGCAACGATCGCTGTGTAAATGTGAATGGTCCTAAAAATGTGTCAAAAGTGTCCGAAGTGTCCGCCGCAATGTCGCAGTCACGAAAAAAAAATCGCAGATCGCCGCCATTACTCGTAAAAAAAAAATGCAATAAATCTATCCCCTATTTTGTAGACGCTATAACTTTTGCGCAAACCGATCTATATACGCTTATTGTGATTTTTTTTTACCAAAAATATGTAGAAGAATACGTATCGGCCTAAACTGAGTAAAAAAATTGTTATTTTTTTAAAAATGGGATATTTATTATAGCAAAAAGTAAAAAATATTGTGTTTTTTTTCAAAATTGTCGCTCTTCTTTTGTTAAAAGCGCAAAAAATAAAAACCGCAGAGGTGATCAAATACCACCAAAAGAAAGCTCTATTTGTGGGAAAAAAAGGACATAAATTTTGTTTGGGTGCAACGTTGCACGACCGCGCAATTGTTAGTTAAAGCGACGCAGTGCCGAATCGCAAAAAGTGCTCTGGTAAGGAAGGGGGTAAAATCGCTCGGTGCTGAAGTGGTTAAGATATGGTAACAGACAAAAGGAAACATTATACTGTTTAATTTACTGAAAATGTGGCTCATATATTCATATCTTCAGTTTATTTATCTTGTTAAGTTACTCATCTATGTGGCTGATATACTGTATAATGTATAGATTGTGATGGTTCATTCAAAAGACATTAATTTTTGTTTGATGTCTTCACTCGCAATGTAAGGAACGTCTTCTAGCAATGACTTCCTTATAGCTCTCTTAATTTTTCCTTAGGCAGTGATCAGGCACCCTAATTGCATTGCATAGATCTGAACTTTTTGTAAAAGTATGATTATAAGCATACAATAACTCTCATAAATACTAAATTAGTCTGTTCATCTACATTCATACTCATTCAGACATTTCTTACTTTCTTGTGATATCCAGTGATTGAACTGCACTTGATTAACATAAATAATGTATACCATATGTAAAACCTAATGCAGCACATTAATTAATTATATATATACACTTTTACACTATCTAATATTCATTTAATTTATGTATGTACATTATCATTATTTTTTTGCACTTTAACATTTATTATCACTCTATTAATATTAATAATGTGTTACTATTTACATATTACACATGATAATTAATGTAAATTTTTTTCTTTACATTAATTTAATCTAAATGATTCTGGTTTATTCTAAACCAGAGCTTACAATTCTGTTTGAACAAATGATGTTTGCATAAGATGAGATGTAATAAAGACTAAATTCACAGAAATATCTTGTAAAATATCTTTTAATGTGCCCTTGATGTTAACAGATGATTCACAAATGATGTTTCCTGTTACATATATATATATATATATATATATATATATATATATATATATATATATATATATATATATATATATATATATACACATACACAGGTGCGTCTCATAAAATTAGAATATCATCAAAAAGTTAATTTATTTCAGTAATTCAATTCAAAAAGTGCAACTCGTATATCTTATATAGATTGGCTACACAGAGCGATATATTTCAAGCATTTCTTTCATTTAACTTTGATGATTATGGCTTACAGCTAGTGAAACCCCAAAATTCAGTATCTCAGAAAATGTGAATATTACATAAGACTAATAAAAAAAAAAAAAGGATTTTTAATACAGAAATGTTGGCTTATTGAAAAGTATGTCCATGTACAGTATAGTATGCACTCAATACTTGATCGGGGATCCTTTTGCATGAATTACTGCATCAATGCGGCCTGGCATGTTGGAGCGATCTGTCTGTGGCACTGTTGTGTAGGGATGAGCCGAACACCCCCGTTTCAGTTCGCACCAGAACCTTCGAACGCACCGAACTTTAGAACCCCATTAAAGTCTATGTGACTCTATCGTTCAAAATCAAAAGTGCTAATTTTAAAGGCTAATATGCAAGATATTGTCCTAAAAAGGGTTTGGGAAACCAGCTCCTGCCCCAGGGGACACGGATAAGTGCAAACTTTTTTTTAAAAACTGCAGTTTTTTCGGGAGCACTGATTTTAATGACGATTAAAGTGAAAAATAAAAGTGAAATATTCCTTTAAATATCGTGCCTGGGGGGTGTCTATAGTATGCCTGTGAAGTGGCACGTGTTTCCCGTGTTTAGAACAGTCCCTGCACAAAATGACATTTAACGGAAAAAAAGTCATTTAAAACTGCTTGCGGTTTTAATGTTATGTCTGGTTCTGGCAATATGGATGAAAATCATTGAGAAAAATGGCATGGGTAGCCCCCCCCTGCTCTTTACCAGTCCCTTTGGGTCTTGTACGGATATTAAGGGGAACCCTGTACCCAAATAAAAAAAGGAAAGGCGTGGGGCCCCCAGGCCCTATATACTCAGAACAGCAGTATATAGGCGGTGCAAATAAGACAGGGACTGTGTAGGTTTGTTGTGTTAAGTAGAATCTGTTTGTAATTTTGAACTGGTACATTTTTACAAAATTACAAAATTATCACCCCTGTATAATTTTTTGGGCCGACCGTCTTTTTTCATCTCACTTCCTGTTGTCTCCTTCCATTTGCAAGTAGGAGACGTTTGTAAGTTGGATGTTTGAAAGTAGGCCCCTGCCCTATATGCTCTGCAGAAATTTGTCCCTAAGGTGTTGGTGTTGCCACAAGTTAACACTGTAAGCCCTCAAAGTGACGCAGGAGCGCCCTGCTATGAACCATTATATCAATAATTGTAATTACATGCCATTGTTGAACAGTGGTTGAAAAATTGGGCCTTTGGTGGTGGTGGTGGTGGTGCTGGTGCCACAACACTGTAAGTCCTCACAGTTACCGGTGCTGGAACGGGCCCTGCTTTGAAATATTACATAAACACTGCAACCCCTCACAGATACTCTAGTTGGAGCGCAGAAATGGGCCCTGCTGCAAAGTATTGCATCAAAAATTGTAATTGCACGCCCCTGTTAAACAGGGGCTGAAAAATTGGGCCTTAGGCACTGGTGCTGGTGCCACAACACTGCAACCTCTCCCAGATACTCTAGTTGGAGTGCAGAAATGAGCCCTGCTGAAAAGCATTGCATAAAAATTGTAATTATATGGCCCTGTTAAACAGGGGCTGAAAAATTGGACCTTAGGCACTGGTGCTGGTGCCACAACACTGCAACCTCTCCCAGATACTCTACTTGAAGTGCAGGAATGAGCCCTGCTGCAAAGCTTTGCACAACATTTTTTAATTACATGCCCCTGTTAAACAGGAGCTGAAAAATTGGGCCTTAGGCACTGGTGCTGGTGCCACGACACTGCAGCCTCTCCCAGATACTCTAGTTGGAGTGCTGGAATGAGCCCTGCTGCAAAGCATTGCATAAACTTTTTTAATTACATGCCTTTGTTAAACAGGGGCTGAAAAATTGTGCCTTAGCCACTGGTGGCGGCACCCAGGACCAAAAATGTTTTTCCAAGCTATCAGCAGGATCATTGAGGAGGAAGAGGATAGTCAGTCAACATAACAGGACAGTCACTCAGCATCAGCATAGGCAGTCTTGAAGGGATGTGACATTCCAAAATAAATTATTCGGTTACATCAGCTTCAGGAGCTTGGTAGCTGGTGGTGATCCAAGACTGATTCATCTTTATGAAGGTCAGTCGATCAACCGAGTCGGTGGACAGACGCACCCTGTGATCGGTGACAAAGCCTCCAGCAGCACTGAATGTGCATTCCGAAAGAACGCTGGATGCACGACAAGCCAGTAGCTCAATTGCATACCGTGAAGGCTCTGGCCAGTGATCCATCCTCAAGACCCAGTAAGCCAGAGGATCTTCGGTGGGAAAGGTGTCCAAGTCTGACCTTGCCCCTAGGTATTCCTTCACCATGTAAATCAGACGCTGGCGATGGTTGCTGGAACCGACCATACCTTGGGGCTGCGGACTAAAAAATTGTCTGAACGCATCGGTCAGATGGCCACCTTTTCCACCACTCCTTCTGTTACTGACCGAAGCCTCAGCAACTCGTTGTCCAGGACCAGGAGTTTGTAACCTCCCAGTCTCTGGGAACGCGTTGCACAGACCTTTCTGCAAGGCCTCCCGAAGATGTCTCATCCTCTGCTCCCTCTGCGATGGCAAGATAAGGTCCGCAACCTTACCCTTGTACCGTGGATCAAGGAGAGTGGCCAGCCAGTAATGGTCCCTCTGCTCGAGCCAAAGAATACGAGGATCCTTCCGCAGGCTTTGCAGGATCAGGGAGGCCATGCAGCATAGGTTAGCTGAGGCATTCGGTCCGGAGTCCTCTGGGTCACTAAGGACAACATGATCCGCAGTCACCTCCTCCCAGCCACATACAAGTCCACTGGTTTCTTGGAACTGTAAATCATCCCTAAAAGACTGCTGCTGCTGATGCTGAGTGCCAGGCTCCACCTCCATGCTGACACAATCCTCCTCCTCCTCCTCCTTATCCTCTTCCTGTGTGATGTGTGGGGCAGAAGGAACACTGTCTGGATAAAGGGGGCCTTGAGAGGCAAGGAAATCCTCCTCTTCCTGCCTCTGTTCTGCCTCAAGTGCCCTGTCCATTATCCCATGCAGCGTATGCTCCAACAGGTGGACAAGAGGTACAGTGTCACTGATGCATGCACTGTCACTGCTCACGTTCCTCGTGGCCTCCTCAAATGGTGACAGGACAGTGCATGCATCCCTGATCTTGCCCCACTGGTGTGGTGAAAAAAAAAACAAGCTCCCCTGACCCTGTCCTGGTGCCATAGTCGCACAGGTACTCATTGATGGCCCTCTGCTACGTGTTCAGCAGCTGCAGCATGACCAACGTTGAGTTTCACCTGGTGGGCATGTCACATATAAGGCGGTTCTTTTGCAGGTTCAACTCCATTTGCAGCTCAGCCAGCCAAGCACTGGCATTATATGATCGGCGGAAATGCACACAGACTTTCCTGGCCTGCCTCAGGACATCCTGTAAGCCCGGGTACCTGCCAAGAACCCCTGCACCACCAGGTTAAGGACGTGAGCCACACAGGGCACATGGGTCAGTTGTCCCTGTCGCAGGGCAGAGAGGAGGTTGGTGCCATTGTCGCAAACTACCATTCCTGGCTTAAGCTGGCGTGGCGTCAACCACCTCTCGGCCTGCCCCTGCAGAGCTGACAGAACCTTTGCCCCAGTGTGGCTCCTGTCCCCAAACACACCAGCGCAAGCACGGCATGGCATCTTTTTTCCTGCGTACTTGCGTAGCCCCTTGAACGCCTACAGAGCACCGCTGGTTCCAAGGACAAAGCACAGGAAGAGGCCATGGAGGAAGAAGAAGAGGAGGGGGTGGAGGAGAGAGGTGTGTCACAACCAGTAGTAGCATTTTGGAGGCATGGTGGCGGAACAACCTCCAACACTACTGCACCTTGTCCTGCATCCTTCCCAGCTGCCAAAAGAGTGACCCAATAGGTCGTGAAAGATAGGTAATGTCCCTGTCCATGCCTGCTGAGTGGTAATATGCACCTTACCTCTGACCGCCCTGTCCAGCGAGGCATGGACATTGCCTTCCACATGCCGGTAGAGAGATGGAATCGCCTTCCGTGAGAAAAAGTGCCGCTTGGGAACCTGCCACTGAGGAACCGCACATTGTACAAACTCACGGAAGGGGGCCAAGTCTACCAACTGAAAAGGCAGCAGTTGAAGTGCCATCAATTTAGCCAAGCTAGCATTCAACCGCTGGACATGTGGATGGCTGGGAGTGAACTTCTTTCAACGGTCCAGCAGCTGGGGCAGGGAAATTTGCCTGGTACAATCGGACGTCGGTGTACTGCTAGCAGAGTGCCTGCAGGTACTTGGCTGTGACACACCTAATTCTACACCTTCATTCCTCTCAGTGCAGATTTCAGAGAGGACTGAAGGTATAGTGGGGTTGGAGATCCCAGCTGATGAGGAGCAAGGAGAGGTCCACTTTGTTCTTTGGTGTGGGTCTTTAAGGTACGCTTCCCAACGAGCTGCATGGCAGGTCAACATGTCTGGTCGAGCATGTGGTGCCCAAGCAGCTGATGTTTTGGCCACGCAAGATACGCTTGAGACATATGTTGCAAATAGCAGCGGTGCAATCTGCTGCACTCGTCTCAAAAAAGGCCCACACCAAAGAACTTTTGGAATAATGTGCAGAGGCAGCTCCCTGCACAGGCGGAGATCTGCGGTGTGATTGAGTCGGTGTGCTGCCCTTAAGCTGGCCCCCAGAGGGCATCCTGCCTCATTGGAGATGTGCCTCCTCCTCCTCCTCTCTCCTATCAGGCACCCACATGGAGTCAGTGACCTCATCATCCCCTGCCTCTTCATCACTGGAGCAAACCTGGCAGTATGCTGCAGCTGGTAGAACATGACTGCCAGATTGCTGTCCTTGAGCATCCCCTCTCTCTGCGCTCATGCTACTGCCTTCCTTTATGGAGCATGTACCCAGCATGTACCCAACACTGTGGTCAAACAGTTCAGGGGACTCCTCAGGAGGACATGGTGGGTCTAAGGAAGGAGTGACTGATGACATTAAGACGAGGGAAGAGGACGCATTGGCAGCTGCTTTGCCAGTACCCTGAGCCTGGGTGAGAGAGGATGAGGAGGATGAGGAGGGTTTGTTCATCCACTCTACCAAGTCTTCGGCATGATGCCGCTCAACACGTCTAGCTGCTGAAAATAAGGACAAGCGTGTCCCATGGTCACGTGCTGATGACGATGCACCGTGTCCACGACCAGCACTGTTGCCTCTAGGCACAGAGCCTGCTTGTCCTCTTTTATTATCTCGTGACTGTCTGCCTCTCCTTGTTGGCCTTCCAGACATACTAATGGCCTGCAGGGAGATGGGAAAACCTGCAATAAGGGGTAGCTTCAGGTATATACTCTGCAGGAGGCAGCTACACCCACTGAAACTGCTGCAGATACCTGTGTTGCACAACAGAACACCAGCAATAAGGGGTAGCTTCAGGTGTATACTGTGCAGGAGGCACCTACACCCATTGAAAATGCTGCAGATGCCTGTGTTGCACAAAAGAAATACAGAACAACACCAGCAATAAGGGTAGCTTCAGGTGTATACTGTGCAGGAGGCACCTACACCCATTGAAAATGCTGCAGATGCCTGTGTTGCACAACAGAACTACAGAACAACACCAGCAATAAGGGGTAGCTTCAGGTGTATACTGTGCAGGAGGCACCTACACCCACTGAAACTGCTGCAGATGCCTGTGTTTCACAACATAACTACAGAACAACACCAGCAATAAGGGGTAGCTTCAGGTGTATACTGTGCAGTAGGCACCTACAGCCACTGAAATGCTACAGATGCCTGTGTTGCACAACAGAACACCAGCATTAAGGGGTAGCTTCAAGTGTATACTGTGCAGGAGGCACACTACACCCAGTGTAACAGTGCTAGGTTAACAAGCAAAGCAAAGCTGACACTGTCCCTGCCTATCCTGCTCTCTCCCTGCACGCCAACACACTACATGAGGCTATCGCGCTGGCGGCCTTATATAGTGTGGGGCGTGTACTAAACCGCCCTGAGCTATAATTGGCCACAATTATGTCTCTCCTCGCTGCCGGTGCTGTGATTGGCCAAGCATGCGGGGTCACAGTGCATGCTTGGCCAATCATCAGCCAGCAATGCACTGCAACGGCGCAGTGCATTGTGGGCCGTTTGTGTGACACAAATTTGGCGCGAACGGCCGATGTTCGATTCGAACATGTGTCGCTCGGGACCCGGTGCGCGTGCCCGGCGGCCACGATGTCCGCCGGGCACCCGCGATTGCCCGTTAAAACAGCGGGACCGTGCGGGAACGTGGAGCTGTGTGTGTAAACACACAGCTCCACGTCCTGTCAGTGGCGAGGAGACCGATCATGTGTTCCCAGTACGGAGGAACACTGATCGGTCTCCTCCCCTTGTGAGTCCCCTCCCCCCACAGTTAGAATCACTACCTTAGGGAACATATTAACCCCTGCAGTGCCCCCTAGTGTTAACCTCTTCCCTGCCAGTCACATTTACACAGTAATCAATGCAATTTTATAGCAACGATCGCTGTGTAAATGTGAATGGTCCCAAAAATGTGTCAAAAGTGTCCGAAGTGTCCGCCGCAATGTCGCAGTCACGAAAAAAAATCGCAGATCGCCGCCATTACTAGTAAAAAAAAATAAATAAAAATGCAATAAATCTATCCAGTATTTTGTAGACGCTATAACTTTTGCGCAAACCGATCAATATACGCTTATTGCGATTTTTTTACCAAAAATATGTCGAAGAATACGCATCGGCCTAAACGGAGTAAAAAAAATTTTTTTTTTAAAAAATGGGATATTTATTAGAGCAAAAGGTAAAAAATATTGTGTTTTTTTTCAAAATTGTCGCTCTTCTTTTGTTTATAGCGCAAAAAATTAAAACCGCAGAGGTGATCAAATACCACCAAAAGAAAGCTCTATTTGTGGGAATAAAAGGACGTCAATTTTGTTTGGGTGTAACGTCGCACGACCGCGCAATTGTTAGTTAAAGCAAAGCAGTGCCAAATCGCAAAAAGTGCTCTGGTAAGAAAGGGGGTAAAATCGCCCGGTGCTGAAGCGGTTAATCACCACAGGGTTTTTTTATTTTTTGCTAAATAAACAAAACAAGATTGAAAAAAAAAGTTTTTCTTTGTTTCTGTTATAAAATTTTGCAAATAAATAATGGTTCTTCATAAATTTAGGCCAAAATGTATTCTGCTACATTTCTTTGGTGAAAATAACCCAAATAAATCAGTGGTATACTGATGGACTCTCTAATTTCTTAAGGCCCTAAAATGCTAGGACAGTGGAAATACCCCCCAAATTACCCCTTTTTGGAAAGTAGCCATTCCAAAGTATTTTGTAAGAGGCATGGTGAGTTTTTTGCAGTTGTAATTATTTGTCATAATTTTTTGGAAAATTAAGAAATGAAAAAGTTTTTTTTTTTTTTTAACATTCTGCCATAGGCTGGGCAGCAACCCGTTAACCTGTCTGCGTACTCGATCACTCAAAACCAACTTTAAATTCCAATGGGCTAAATCTATTTCCTATTTAGGTATTCACTTGATACCCTTTATGATGAGAATTATACACACCTATTTAAGCAACTTCTCAAGAATTTGGAATGATGGTCTGGTTCATCTCTATCCTGGTTTTGAAGGATCTACGCTATTAAAATGAACATCCTCCCCATAATCTTTTATTTTTTTAGTGCTTGCTCCATTGCCGTCCCCAGAAGAAAACTGATGATGCTTAAAAATAGGATACTAGGCTTTATACGCTATATAAATCATGTATAACAATAATAATAATATGGGGCACTATTCTATGCCCCACCTTGACATATTCACTGGCCATACATATGGGACAGACAGAGAGCAAGGAAGTAACCCTTTGCTTACCTCCAATCCTAAGCAATCCTGAATTCACCCTAGGTCTATTGGATTGCATGTCTTACTGTACTGGAAAATAAAGTCTTGTTACGAATAGGAGACTTCTTAACTGGAAACAATATGTTTTTATGGCTTACTATAAACACTAAACTATATTTGTCCCCTTCAGAACTATTTCGATATATTCAGATTACATATTATCTTAGGGCTAAACTAAAACAGGCCACCCTTCCACTATCTTTGACGCTGTTTTAATGTTTTTGCCGAACTAGGGACCAAGTAAAGGGACTCATTTACATCTTATATGAATTCTTAATGGACTCAAACTGCAACCTTGTCTGTATGGAACATTGGGAAAGAGTTCCTAGTATTGCATTAGATCTACCAGAATGGCAAGATAGAGCAAATATCATATCCAAGATTTCTATCAACAAAACTCTAACTATAAAACCCTATTGAGGTGGCATATGGTCCCGACTAGGTTGGAGAAGATGAGCTCACAGGCATCTTCATGTTGGTTCAGGAAATGTGGACAGGTGGGCACCATGTTGAATTTATGGCAGTGATGGTGAACCTTGGCACCCCAGGTGTTGTGGAACTACATTTCCCATAATGCTAATGCACTCTGCAGTGGAGTTGAGCATCATGGGAAATGTAGTTCCAAAACATCTGGGGTGCCAAAGTTTGCCATTACTGCCCTAAGGTAATTAAGTTTTGGATTAGAGTATTCAACTTAACCTGCTCGGTAACAGAAGTAAGCATTAGTAGAACCCCAAAGTTAGCCCTTTTTCAGAAGTTAGATAATAACATTCCTAAAAAGTCTAAACGCTTGATATCATATATGATTCTGACTGCAAGGGTAGCTATTACATGGTGTTGGAACCAGTAATAATGTTTGATTATGTTAAAGAAAAATTGAATTGGAACTTTTCTGTACCATCCATAATAATCAATCTAAGTTTGATAAGATGTGGCAATTACGGATACAATACCTGTCAATGGATGAGTGAGACCCAGGAGATGTATACGATGTTAAATATTTCAAGTTAATGGTATGTCTTATGGTATGTCTTATGATATATAGGAGATTTTATGGTGTATGTTTCATTTTACTGGTTTGCACCTATCTTAAAATACTCAATAAAAAAACTGAATAATATAATGATGTTGGGTGGGTGTACTGTATAAACAACCATGGGAACCACATCTAAAAATAATCCTAGCATGCCACAAAGAGAAAGTATTTTGCATGGACTTTCTAGGTCCCCCAAAGAGTAACACACAGGAACACATAATTATAAAGTTTGATAGGGAGGGTAACTCATATCTAATACTTTATTATTGCAAAAAATTTAAAGAAAACAAAGTTCAGCTAAAAAGTGTTCAGTACACATACATCAAGAGAGTTTTAAAATGTGCAGTAGAGACTACTATGTACCAGATTAGAACAGAACATTTCAACAGTATAAAAATGTAAATAGGGAAGCAATAGCTCTTAACACACTACAATGTATATACATGTCAGAAAAATATGCATATACATTTTAATACACATAGTAAATAAATCAAAACAAATAATACACACAAGCAAGCAATTGTATTTCAAGGCTGCTCCAAAATAAAGTACGATGATGGTATGATGGCTGGACCAAGCACAGAGGGAAAAGTATACTGAGTCATCAGGGATGGCTAGCCACAGGTGTCCCCCACATGCAGATGCAGAGGGCACCGAAGATCCCCACAAAACACAAAGCATCAAAGCATAAAGTAAAACCATCAAAAAGTGACCAAAAAGGTTTCAATGGTACAATATCCGAAAAGAAAAAAAAGGGGGAATATATACATGTATATATATATATATATATATATATTTATATATGCCATGGTATCTTGATTACACATACCTTGGGACATTGAGGTTCTCAAATACTTAGAAAGAGTTCCATAAAGGTGCATTCCTCCTATATGATGTCACCAAATATAAGTATAAGTTTGGGCAGATAGGAAAGGGACTAGAAACAGTCCAGCCGTATCTTTAAAATATAAAAAAATATATAATTCAAACCAGTATATTCCCAGATAACCCCCCCAAAATTGTATAGTCAGTGACAGGAATTATATGAATGTCTAACCATTCAGTTAGACAAAGTAAGTATGGCCTCCTCTGTCAAAAACCACTGCTAAGCAATGTGGCTGGGGATCCATCATAAATGCGCCCCTCAGAGCACGCATTTCCGGTGTGTAACGCTGCTGCCAAACAGATGCCTCACTAGGGTGCAGGTGGCCAAAATGTGTTTCTGTGTGTTACTCTTTGGGGCACTCTTTTGAAAGTCCATGTAAATACTTTTTCTTTATGGCATTCTTGCATTATTTTTAGATGTGGTGCCCATGGTTTTTTATACACCCACTCAACATCATTTTATATTTATGGACTTTTCAGATGGCAAACATCTTTTAATTTTTGGGTGGCAAAAAGCATTAAAAAAAAGCCTAACTTTGTTTTTTTTTAATTAAGATCAATTTGAAATTATTATGCACCGAGGGCCTCTTTCACACAGGCAGCTGTTCTGCCGCTGTTAAAAGCATGTTTTGTTATTTTGTTCACTTGCAGTTGTACATTGCGATTAGCTGCGTTTACGTGCGTTCAGCTGTGTTTAGCTGAGCTGGAAAATTCTTGCCATTTCTGATGTGCTTCCTGTTGTTTTTCTTTCCTTGTTGCCGCTTCTATCTGCAGGTGAAATAGTACACTGTGATTACCTGCAGTTATGCGCAGATAGCTGCAATAAATCAATCCTGGACGCAGTCAAATTCATTTTTTCTAACCGCACCAAACCCCATGTAACAAAACCGTTGCTAAATGCAGTCTGTGAATTGTGTAAGTTTAGCTGCGGTAGATAACTTGATCTATCCGCAGCTAAAAGATGAATTCTATCCACTCATGTGAAAGGGGCCTAACAGTTTATCTAGAAAATGTCCATGCTAATTTAAGAACTTTGTTTACAATTTATAGGTAGTCTATGCTTGATTTGTGTTCCTTTTTTCTCCCTTTTTTACCTCCAGATATTGCCTTTTGGTTTATGAGCTATTGATATTGTTTTTTTCAGCATCATTTTTCTCTTTCTCTGCTTACACATTTAGGTGGTTTCTTGTGCATTTTCACCAGATTTTCATACTTTCTCTGTATATATAAACAAATAGATTAAAACAAATGTCATTTATAAACTTCAAAGACCTTAAAATCTTTTTCATACTTACAAGAGGAAAATGGTTTGAATGTGTTAACTATTTTGGCGAAATTAACATTTTTGGAGAATTTTTTTAAATAGCTGCTGTATAAGAACACATGCAGCTTTAATACTTAAACTTTTACAATATTTACATCAAACTCACGTTTTAATCTTATGTATGTTTAAAAGTTTTCTTTTGTCTCAACTAACTGACATGTTTTTCCAAAAAAATATTTTATAACAACTGCTTTACAATACTATCAGAAGAAAACTAGCCTAAGGAAATTAAGTAAGAAATAACAGTTAATGCCTCAGTTATTTGATTTTTTTTTCTGGGTTGCCTTTTGCAGTTTAAATTGAAGAAGCATTTTATATAGCTATCATAAACCTAACAAAAAATAATGACTCAGAACTTATAGCTTTCAAGAATGTGGCATTGATTTATTGAGTGGTGCCAGCTTCTTTGTGTGAAGAGTCCTTGTCTAGATCTAATATAGCTAATATTACCTCAAGCTGTTGTCAGTTGGCTTGCTTAAATGTTGCAAAACACTCCCTTTGCAGTTAGCTGGTGATTACCCTTAAGTGTTCTATATGTAGCAACCTGAGAGAGACAATGATTAGTCTCCAATGAAAACATTGCTACTGTCATGCAAACAATCTTTTCAATCCTGTGGATTTTAATGATGTAGATACGGCCCAAGTCACAAACCCTGCTATGTGCTACTGCATATAAGCTAGGCAATTTGCAGGCTAAAAGTGATTGGAGTCAGTCCCTGTGACGCACAAAATTTACTAATCGTTGCTTGGAAACTACTGGCTCAAAGCAGCAGGAGGGAATTGACTCTTACAGCCTTAAGCAGGCATTGGCATATGTCATTAAGAAGAGGATGGGGACTAATTTAATATTAATAGATGAGTATATTTGGCATACATAAGTTAGGTAAATGTAAAACAATATTTTTTTTTTTTATTGTTCTCTGCCCATAAAAAAGGAAAAGTCCTATAAATAATAAAATGTCAGCATAAAGTTTATTAAAAAATAAAAAAAAAATGCTTTACTATTGACTTTGTGAAATTAAATTTCATTGCAAGTGCAATAAAAACTGGCCCTGTCACTTATACATATTGCAAAGCTGAAAATGACATTGCTGGGTCTTACTTATTTTTGTTGAAACTGCACATGGATTCCACAAATGTCCTACTTCCTGCAATACCTTCCTACTTCCTGATTGCTAAGTGTGAGTGTTCTCCCACTATAATCTGAAGCAGCATAGTCTCTTAGGCCCCTTTCACACTTGGGCTTTTTTCAGGCGCTACAGCGCTAAAAATTGCTCCTTCACTGCTCCACTTTTTTCAGGCGCTGTGTATTCACCGCTCCTATACCGTGCCTACCCATTGAAATTAATGGGACAGCGTTGCAATACTGCCAGCTGCAGCGGCGCTTTGCCGGGGGTTTTAACCCTTCTTCGGCCGCCAGCGGGGGTTAAAACCGCCCCGGTTAGCGGGTGAATACCGCTGCTAAAACAACAGTAAAGCAGCTCTAAATATAGCGCTGCTTTACCGCGGAAGCACGCACCACCGCAGTGTGAAAGGGGCCTTAGTGATTAGCACTTCTGCATTGCTATGCTAAGGTCCCTGATTGGCATCCCAGCTAGGACACTATTTTCCCTTTCTATGCCCATTGCTAGCATGTGTTTCCTTCTGGTACTCAATTTACGTTTCTCACTTTAAAGACACTGTGGCAGACTTATTGGAACCTGTGTAAATTGGCCTAGTATGTGTATGTATAGATGTGAGATAGTGACCTTAGACTGTTACTCCTTGAGAGCAGTCTGAATACCTATAAGAAATAAAATATAATCATTCACATATCAGTCCTATTTGTTGTAACCATCATTTACATCTGACCCTGTGGGCGGATCTATCTTTGTATCTCAACAATTTGGTAGTTGGTATACCATATCATGTGTTTGTATTTATGCCCCAATTATGTGATATATACCAATTTATGTATTTAGCACTTTAATAAAGAACTTTTTTACCTTTATACATAATTTACTCTCGTTACCTAAAAATTATTTTTTCCTGCCATTTTCTCTACCCACACAATCCCTTGGGGCAACCCATACCAGTTTTTCTAGACATTTCGGGATGTGGTAGTAAAGGTTAGGATTCCTCATTTTCTAGTATTCTCTGTTCTCTTATAAGTTTTTCATTGTTGTTATAAGAAAAAGACTAATGGAAAATGTACTAAGCATATTATCTGGCAGAAAATGGTATTGGTGAGGAAGTTCAAAACATATTCAACTTGTCATTGTTAGAAGCAATTTTTTTTAGGTTTGCCAGTTTTTGAAAGTTATAGCTAACTGCACTTAACCTCCCTATTGGTAATCCCGAGTCTGGCTCGGGTTCATTTTTTTCTGCTAGGAGCGGTAACCCCAAGCCAGACTCGGGCTTGCGTGCAGGATACAGGGGGGAAGTTACTTACCTTTTCCCCTGGATCCTGCGATGTCTCCCCACTGTGTGAGCGAGCCGTCTGCTCGCTCGATTCACACAGTGCCGAGTGCCGCCGATCTCCGTTCCCTGCGACGTTCCGACGCACGGGAGCGGAGATCGGCGCCAAATTTAAAAAAGTTTAAAAACACACAACACATACAGTACTGTAATCTTACAGATTACAGTACTGTATACAAAAAATACACATCCCCTTTGTCCCTAGTGGTCTGCCCAGTGCCCTGCATGTCATTTTATATAATACATTTTTTTTTTCTGCCTGGAAACTGGAGATTGTTCATAGCAACCAAAAAGTGTCCCTTTATGTCAAAAGTGGTTTTAGACCAGCTAGAAAACACTGATAATAAATTAGAATCACAATTTATCATCAAACAATAAATTTAATGACAGCGACTATTCTGCAACTGAGGAACTTTCAGTGTTTTTGATTTGATTACATTATTGAATCATTTTTATATATATTTTTATTATATTATAATTAATGATTTTGTGTTTCAAACTTTATCATACCCGGGATGTCTACTAGACTCTGGTTCAGACAGATTTATGTGAGTTATTCATAAGAATTGCATGCCTACAATATAAAAATGGCAAATTTCCATGCAAAATAATTGTACCGCTTTCAGCACTAAATTCCGGACAGAATCATACCACCAGGGAGGTTAAACTATAATTTAACTATTAAGTTAAAGTAGATGGAAACTCATTCACTTAAATCTTATTAAAAAAAATACATTTTGTATTCTGTCGTTTTCAATAAAATAATTCCTGGTGATCATTTCTTGAAAGTCCTTCATCATCGACTTCTTGTTATCCAGTTGTTGACCGCCCTATAGCACTTTTACTGCTACAGGGTGGCCTGTGCTACGCAGGAACACATCCAGTATATACATGATCCTGCACTTCCGAGTAGCTCGCTCCAGCTGTGATTCTACTCCCGCTGATCATTCTATACACAGGCAGAACAGCGATCTGTCTATGTAAACAAGGCAGATTGCTGTTCTGTCAGTAAGGAAGGCATTGATCCTGTGTTCCTGCAAACCAGGGACCCGGATCTATACCTTCCTCTAGTCAAAGCACCTCCCCCACAGTGTAAATCACTAGCTAGGCACATAGTTAAGCCTTTGTTCACCCCTGATGTTAACCCCTTTCCAGCCAGTGTCATTAGTACAGTGACAGTACATATTTTTAGCACTGATCACTGTAATAATGTCACTGGTCCCCAAAAAAGTGTCAAAAGTGTCAATTAGTGTCCAATTTGTGCACCGCAATATCACAGTCCCACTATAAGTTGCTGATCGCAGCCATTACTAGTAGAAAAAAATAAAATAAACATTCCATAAATATATCCCATAGCTTGTAGACACTATAACGTTTGTGCAAACCAATCAATATACACTTATTGGGATTTATTTTATCAAAAATATGTAGCAGAATACATATTGGCCTAAATTGAGGAAGACATTTGTTTTTTTACATTTTTATAGCAGAAAGTAAGAAATATTGTTTTTTTTTTTCAAAATTGTTGTTACATTTAGTTTTTAGCGCAAAAAATAAAAACCGCAGAGGTGATCAAACACCATCAAAAGAAAGCTCTATTTGTGGGGGAAAGGGGACATACATTTTATTTGGGTACAGCGTTGCATAACCGCGCAATTGTCAGTTAAAATAATGCAGTGCCATATCGCAAAAAATGGCCTGGTCAGGAAGAGGGGTAAATCATCCGGCACTGAAGTGGTTATGGAATTACAACTGTTTCCTAATTGTGTTACTATGTTGCAGCTCTCTCAAATCTGATTGAGACTACAAGCCACTACACCAATGCACAATGAGCAAGCATGGTTCACTATTGTCACTACAGTATCAGGAAGAATATGTACAATGAAAACCTGGACATACTGTCTGTCAACATAAATTGTGTAAATATACATGAAATGAAGCAAATACACTCCATGGAGTTGATTTGTGTTGTACTAAAGGCAATCAGACTGTACATTTTGAAAGTGCAGTTGAACTCATCTTCCCCAGAGCTTAGTTAATGTGGTGAATCTCTGCTCTTACATCATCCAATCATGTGCAAGCAAAAATAGTTTGTTTTTTAAAAAATTCCTTGCACCTAAATGTGTATTCTTAACATAGTGATGTTTCACCGCATTCACTAAGCTCTGGGAAAGATGAGTGCAACTGCACTTGCACAGTCTATTTGCCTTAAGTAAACCAACCCCAAACTGTCAAGGGTGCATATACCAATGCATGCGGAGGAACATGAATAGCCTAGATCTCTTGGTTTGCTAATGAAGAGGAGCATGGAAAAATATCTCCATGAGTGAAAGAATGTTTTTAACATGGAAAATAGAATGTGAATAGAAGAAAGTATTGCAGACAGAGAGAAGGCTGGGAGGACCTGCAGAAAGTAGAAAGCAAGAAAAAGAAAAAAAAAAAAAATAAGGAAAATAGAAGGAATGTATAAAGAATGGGAATGAGAGCTGTAGAAGGTAGGGGCAGAAGGATATATCCCCTTCCTATCCCAAACGAAACCCCTATATTTATTGTGGTCCAATATTTCAAATAGTGGTTCTTGAAAGCCTCCTGGACACGTGTAGACTATCCAAGGTAACCAAACTTTGAGAAATCTACCATGAGAGTCCTGGAGTATAGAGGTCATCTTCTTATTAATTATTTTACCCATTATTCTTTGTAGTAATTCCTGATAATAATTAAGAGAAGGTGAATGCCATGCTCCCACAAGTGTTGACTTGGTTGATCTAAATATAAAATATACAGATTTCACTTATTAGTTTATAATATTTAAAAGGTATGTTACCCTAAATATATATTTTTCTGTGCATTTTATAAATCATAGTGCCTATCATTTTCATGGTTATTCCATCTGAAGTTCATGGGTGATCCTGACAGCCACCTTTCTTCCTTGTTTTAAACTGACCACACAGAAGCTGGTCAGTTTTCACCTTTTGGCTGGCCATTCAGTGGTAGAGGACACTGTGCAGACACACAGCATGCCTGTATTGGGTACTTTGTTCAGCCACCATGCCTCTCGACCAATCACAGGCTGCTTCTGGAAAACACCTCCTCCCAGTCACAGCCTGCCTATTGAACTCACTACAGCTCAGACACAACATGTATCTTGCCTCAGACTGAACAGTCTATGGAACACAGGCACACTGAGTGTCTTTACAGTGCCCTGTAATCCCACCCCCTTAAGCAGGAAGAAGTGATGGTCACATGAAAGAACTTTTTAACCTTGTAAAAAAGGTAAGAAAGATCATTTCTGAAACTAAGCAAAATCAGCTAAGATACCTGCATTGTTATAACTGTATTAGAAAGTGTCTGTAGCATTGCATGTTCACAACTACTTTAACTGCAATGGGTTTATACAAAAATGCCTCCTATAGATCGTTGCATACAATCTGATGCAATATTGTTCAGATTAATCGCTTGCCAACTGTTTACTGTACATATACGGTGGCAAGGCAACTCTTCTGCACAGGATCATGTACCTAGTACGTGATCCTGCATTTCCGGGTCTGGGGCGTGTATTTGCGCCGCCGGAAACCTGCTCCCACTGTGATTGGACACATCGGGAGCTGATCTGCGAGTATCGCAGACTCGATGTCCGCCGGTACCCAACGACCGTTAGGCAGATTGCCATTCTGTCAGTAGGTAAGGCTTTGATCCTGTGTTTTTTCCATATTATCCAAAAACTTGTGGCAAAAAAATGAAGTCTTCAAAAGACTCACCATGCTTCTTAAAAATACCTTTGGGCGTGTACTCTTCAAAATGTGGTCATTTTGTGGGTGTTTCTCCTGACCTGGAGCTTCAGAGACTCAAAAAATATAATTAGTGGTCAGAAAATGATATGCATAATTTTTGCTCCTTGAAAGCCTAAAGGGGGCACCTTGGATTTTGGGACCCTCTATGCATCCGGACTGTAAAAAAAAAACACATGTGGTATCTCCATACTTGGGAGGCAAAACAAAATGTGTTTTGGGGTATAATTGTAAGTATGCCTATGCTGTGTGTGAGAAATTGAAAAACTAAGTATTTCATTTATTAATTAAAAAAAAAAATTGTGCCAAATAATTACAACTTTAAAAATTAAATATTTTTAAAAAATTTACCATGCCTTCTACTTGAACTGTCTACTTTCCAAAAAGAGGTAAGTTTGAGAGGAAGGTTGTATTTGTACTGTCCTGGCATTTTAGAGCCTCAAGAATTGAGATAGGTAGTCAGAATATCAGGATTGTTTAATCTTCAAATACTGTATGTGTGTGTGTATATACATACAGTGGTGTGAAAAAGTGTTTGCCCCCTTCCTCATTTCCTGTTCCTTTGCATGTTTGTCACACTTAAGTGTTTCGGAACATCAAACCAATTTAAACAATAGTCAAGGACAACACAAGTAAACACAAAATGCAATTTGTAAATGAAGGTGTTTATTATTAAAGGTGAAAAAAAATCCAAACCATCATGGCCCTGTGTGAAAAAGTGATTGCCCCCTAAACCTAATAACTGGTTGGGCCACCCTTAGCAGCAACAACTGCAACCAAGCGTTTGCGATAACGTGCAATGAGGCTTTTACAGCGTCCTGGAGGAATTTTGGCCCACTCATCTTTGCAGAATTGTCCTAATTCAGTTACATTAGAGGGTTTTCGAGCATGAACGGCCTTTTTAAGGTCATACCACAACATCTCAATAGAATTCAGGTCAGGACTTTGGCTAGGCCACTCCAAAGTCTTCATTTTGTTTTTCTTCAGCCATTCGGTGGTGGACTTGCTGGTGTGTTTAGGATCATTGTCCTGCTGCAGAACCCAAGTTCGTTTCAGCTTGAGTACACGAACAGATGGTCGGACATTCTCCTTCAGGATCTCTTGGTAGACAGCAGAATTCATAGTTCCTTTTATCACGGCAAGTCTTCCAGGTCCTGAAGCAGCAAAACAGCCCGAGACCATCACACTACCACCACCATATTTTACTGTTGGTATAATGTTTTTTTTCTGAAATGCAGTGTTCCTTCTACGCCAGATATACTTGGACACACACCTTCCAAAGAGTTCCACTTTTGTCTCATCGGTCCACAGAATGTTGTCCCAAAAGTCTTGGGGATCATCAAGATGTGTTGTGGAGAAATTGAGACGAGCTTTGATGTTCTTTTTGCTCAGCAGTGGTTTTCTCCTTGGAACTCTGCCATGCAGGCCATTTTTGCCCAATCTTTTCCTGATGGTGGAGGCATGAACGCTGACCTTAACTGAGGCAAGTGAGGCCTGCAGTTCCTTGGACGTTGTTGTGGGGTCTTTTGTGACCTCTTGGATGAGTCGTCGCTGCGCTCTTGGGGTAATTTTGGGCGGCCGGCCACTCCTGGGAAGGTTCACCACTGTTCCATGTCTTCGCCATTTGTGGATAATGGCTCTCACTGTGGTTCGCTGGATTCCCAAAGCTTTGGAAATGGCTTTATAACCCTTTCCAGACTGATAGATCTCAATTACTTTCTTTCTCAATTGTTCCTGAATTTCTTTGGGTCTCGGCATGATGTGTAACTTTTAAGGATCTTCTGGTGGACCTTACTGTGTCAAGCAGCTCCTATTTAAGTGATGCCTTGATTGTGAACAGGTGTGGCAATAATCAGGCCTGGGTGTGGCTAGAGAAATTGAACTCAGGTGTGGACAACCACAGTTATAGTATGTTTTAACAAGGGGGGCAATCACTTTTTCACACAGGGCCATGATGGTTTGGATTTTTTTTCACCTTTAATAATAAACACCTTCATTTACAAATTGCATTTTGTGTTTACTTGTGTTGTCCTTGACTATTGTTTAAATTGGTTTGATGTTCCGAAACACTTAAGTGTGACAAACATGCAAAGGAACAGGAAATGAGGAAGGGGGCAAACACTTTTTCACACCACTGTATATATATATATATATATATATATATATATATATATATATATATATCACAGTTTGTAGACTCTAACTTTCCCACAGACTAAATAATATACACTGATTTGTTTTTTTGTTTTTACCAAATAAACTTAGTAGAATACATTTTGTCCTAAATTTATTAAGATCATTTATTTGTAAAATTGTATAACAAAAAACTAAAATAAAATTGGTCTTTTTTTCTTTATATAGCAAAAAAAAAAAAAAAAAACAGTGGTGAATAAATGTGAGCAAAAGAAAGCTCTATCTGTCCCAAAAAATTATAAATTTAATTTGGGGACAGTGTTGCCTGACTGAGTAATTGTCATTTACATTGTGACAGTGCAGTTTTCAAGTTCCCATTTTAATATATATATATATTTTTTTTAACAAATATTTATTGGGTTTTGTACATTACAATGGTCTACAGCTCATTAGCATGTATAATCAAATAAACAAACAATTGACAATTTATTTTTGGAGCTAAGCTCTTTACTTATTTCTTGCTGTAGGTAAGATGCTAGCAGTTTGTGGTAGTGTCTGACCTTTCCAAGACAGAAGGAGTGACAACAGTCTACTTTGTTTATAATCACCTACATGTTCAAGTCTAGTTAATTTTACTACAAACCAACCGAACCCAGAGCTTGGCTCGCCATTTACTGGAAGCATACAAAGGATGCTAGTGCTTTTGCAGAAGTAAAATTATAACCTGGAAATTGAAGGCTGCAGGTCCAAAACGCACTATTAACAGTATGTTTTATAATATATCTATTGAGAAAAAGATGAGTCATCTATATGTGAAGCCCCTCACTATCAGAATGTGTTAGAGACTTTATTATGCTTTTTAATTAATTTCTCAAACCTGACCTATGACAGAATTAAGGATCGTTATTTTATTAGCACTATCTAGCCAGAGGATTTTTAGATTATTCAAACACATTTTATGTAATTCACTTAATTGCATATGGGAGCTTGTCACTGTCTAGTCCTGTTCATTGATGGATATTGTGCTGCCAATGTCACAAAATTATAGTTTGTGATTGTTGGTATGTGTTAGCATATGCATGCAAATGTGCATGCGTGTTTTACACATAAGAGATACAAAGAATGTTATATCCATATACAATAAACTACAGTATTATTATTTATATTTTATTTTAGCTGGTGTGATTACAAACTCAAGTCAACAAATAATATCAGTTAGTGAATTTGTAATGCTGTCTAAGGAGCAAATTTAAAGAAAAAAAAAAAAAAGATGTTAAAGAATATAGCCTTTGTGTTACTACTGCTGCTTTTGTTGCTACTGCTCCACTAGAGAGATTTCCTCTGTCTTTACTGTCCTAGATAGATTTCCAGCATGGACACAGATAGCAATAAGTACCTAACAAAGATTTAACTGCAAACTTAAACCATTGTGCTTGGGTTTTAATCTGAGATTTAAACACCTAATTGATTATGTGTTCCTATTTTTTTTTACCAGTGTGTATGAGCAAAGCTGAAGTGTATTCAGAGGGTTGCACTGAAACCATAGAACATAAACATCTAATGCCGTGTACACACTGTCGGATTTTCCGATGGAAAATGTTCAATGGGAGCTCTTTTCGGAAATTCCGACCGTGTGTAGGCTCCATCGGACATTTTCCATGAGAATTTCCGACACACAAAATTTGAGATCTGGATCTCAAATTTTCCAACAACAAAATCCGTTGTCAGAAATTCCGATCGTGTGTACACAATTCCAATGCAAAAAGTTCCATGCATGCAAGCAGAAGAGCTGCACTGGCTATTGAACTTCAATTTTTTTGCATTCTTGACATTCGGAATTTCCAACAACATTGTGTGACCCTGTGTATGCAAGACAAGTTTGAGCCAACATCCGTTGGAAAAAATCCCACGGATTTTGCTGTCGGAATGCGCGATCGTGTGTACGGGGCATGAGGCTCAAATGTTTTCTGAATACTAAAAATGCATGGGAGTACTTACATTATATACAGCAATTAACATAGAATAAAATGAAAACCTATCTCTATGATAATAATGATTGTACAAACACTGCCACACATATGCCAGAGATTAAAAAAAATAGAAAAATGACATAGAGGTTATTTCAGACACTCCTAAAGGTATAGCAACATATGTGTGATCCATACAAAAATCGAAAGATTGCTCATGTGAATGGATCTACTAGAAAGAATGGAAATCAGCAATAGGTAAAATAAAGCATAAAGGTAAAAAGCATAAAGGTAAACATAAAGTAAATTCCCCAGATCTGTAAGCATAGAGAAAAAAAACGAATATCTGAGAGCAATGTTGGGTGGCATTAGTCTTGAGTTCAGTTAACGCTATACATCGTAGTGTATTTACTCATAAATTATTTTAGGGTCCAGTAATGAGTGGAAGGTTATAGTAAACCTGTTGCAAACCAGGACATTTAAAAAGAAGAATGTACGGAAAATATTCAAACGCAAATGTAACCATCAACAAAAAACACATTTCAAAAAGTTGTCGGATCTAGAGATATCATCAGCTAAAATACGTTGTAAAAAGTAGATCTTGGCCATGCCTCTTACCTCTCACCTCATTACTGGGCAATGATTCCACCCATCACATTACTGAACCAACGGGCAGGTTGAGGGCAAACGGTGAAAACTTGATGTATACAGAAAAATAGATTATAGAGATCTGCATACAGTTTCAGCTGCCTATATCACTATATATTTAGTGATCAAAGTGACCCACTGCCTATATCACTATATATTTAGTGATCAAAGTGACCCACTGTATCTCTCCAGTGTTATGTGCTTCATCAGTGTGTAGCAAACTTGTCCTTTATCATCAGGTTAGTCAACAACCACAAAATAGTTCTAAGGTATTTTTAACATTTAAATTAAAGATTAAAATTGTATTCATCAAGAGTTAACTTAAGTTTAACAGAAAAAGCACAGACTACCTCTCTCAGGATAGAAAACAGCCAAGGGCAACAGTGGATGACTAATGTGTAGAATATTGCAATTAGTATAGCAAGGTACTTACAGGGATCAAATTAAAAAATTCATTAACGTGCGCACTTAATTAAGAAGCACTTTTTGGTATACATGATAAATTATGACACCTATTAAATCTTCTGGTACATGCTGTAATGGCTTCTTCGCTCATAGGGAAGAATATATTACATTTAACTTCTCAGTGTCCCCTACAGACCAAATGTTTTACACTTAAGATTATATAAAAACAATACATTTTCTCTTGTAAGTAAAAAAAAAAAATAATAATGATGAAAAGCTCTATAATCTAAAATTAAACATCTCTAGGATGTGTCATAAAAATGAAATAAGATTGCTATGCAGCAATTTTAGAAGAAAGCAAAGTGGCTAAAAATGTGCCAACACTGGAAAATCTGATCTGCCAGTGACCAACGCAATTTAACTCTGTGATCTGGGTCACGGTACAATAATTCACCATTAATCACTGTCTTTTATTAATAGTGGGCTTTTACAGGTTTTAAATCAAGATTTAAATAATAAAAAAAAATGTGCATTTCCAGTTTTACCTCTACACCCAGCCCTCTCTTTATTTTGACTAGAACAAACATCTAGTCAATTTTCTAAACCCTCTTTTTCACAGGATGCTTATGGTTTTTGTTAGGGGCCATAAGTTTGTGCTATGTGATTGCAGAATGGTTCTATCTTGTATATTGAGATGTACTGACTGCAAAAATGCTGCTGTAAATGTTGCTGACGCATTTGCTTTGCCAGTATTAGCATAAGTGGAATCGGTACAGTGGAGAGCAGTAAAGGGTCTCACCTTCAAAATTGTATATACCTGGTGCGGAGGTGGTCCGATAACATTTTAGGTTAGCTAATTTATAAGAAGACATGAAACATTCTTTTTGCTTCATAGCATGCATGGGTGCTCAACCTGTGGCCCTCCAACTGTTGTGGAACTAAAAGTCCCATCAAGTCTCTGCCTTTGGGGGTCATGCTTGCAATTGTCATCTTTGCAATGCCTCATGGGACTTATTACTGGGTAGTTCCACAACAGCTGGAGGGTCACGGGTTGAGCACCCATGCTTTATAGCAAAAGTATACAATGTATACAAAAGTATATCCATTAGTCATTCCTCCTGATACTTGTATCCCATCTGCATTCTGAAACACAGATTCCTTGCCCACCCTGGACAAAAAATGTAAAGGGTTTATGAGTTAAACAATTGATAAGATTGAAAAAGATTCTTCTCCATTCAAGTTTAAAGTAGTATTAAAACCTCAGCATTATTTAGCGTAACACAATGAGCAAATTAAAATAAACATTCCCCAGTAAACTATTTGTTAAAATTAGTATACGATTACTGGCAATTCTCTCAATGCTGCTTCTCTGAACTTTTGGTGCAGTCTCCAGTCAGTCTGGAGAAAGAAAGGAGGGGGGAGGAGGGATAAGTAGAGGAGTGCCTTGCCACCCTAGGCTATGGGACTCTGTGTTTCTATTGATACACACAGTGTAGGAAGACACAACTCTAGTCCCTGCATAAAGGTTAGCTCCATAGGCTGCAATAGAAAACTGGGGCAGCAGTCATGCCACCAGCTTAAACAAAAACATAGACAAGGGTGGAATCAGTAAGTGAATAATTAAGCTGTTGAAAGTGCTTAAATATTGAGGGTGTAATATCACTTTAACTTCTCAGTAGGTGCTCAGTAGGTGCTTGCTTATTAATGATGGTGTGGTGCATCCATGTGGAATCCCGACTCTTCCCAGAAGTTTTTATTTACATGCAGTTTAGCAGAACTTGAATGCCTGAGCATAGAAGAGAAACACTGTCACTAAGGCTCGATTCGCATCTATGCATTTTGCTTTTGAGCGTTTTTGCAGTGCTTTTTGGGGTGCTTGCCGCATTTTTGGACACGCATTTTTACAGCGATTTTGCAGCGTTTTGCTTTTTTTTTTTTTTTTTTTACATGTTTTTTTTTTTTTTACACTGTGGTTGCTTAGCAACCAGCTATATACAGTGTAAAAAAAAAAAACGCAAAACGCAAATCGCGGCAAAATCGTGGAAAAAACGCGGCACTTGCGTTTTGGAATGCGGGTCCATTGACTTCTATTACATGCAAAACGCTGTATTTTGCATGAAAAAAAGTCCCCGACCCTTTCCAAAAACTCAGAGGCACAAAAATGCATTGATGTGAACATGTTCCATAGGAACCCATGTTAAAAAAATTCCCTGCATTTCTGCAAAATGCAAAATGCATCAAAAAACGCGCTAGTGTGAATGGAGCCTAAGCCAGGGCCAGATTTCGACCACTGAAGCCTGTAGACACACATAAAGATAAAACCCTCTGCTAGAATAACTTATTTTTCACATAACATTTATTAGGTTTACTGGTATTACCTAGCTGAGAATTTTGTGGTAATGTATAAATTCGTGTATACTGTATGATATGACTATGTCTCTACTACTGATGGGAAAAAATGATGTGGCTGGTAACTATACAAGGAAAAGTTACTTCTTTGCCTTGCTGCTTATAGACACAGTCCTATTGTACCTACTAGAAAATCCTTGAACAATATTCACTGCTTCCTTTTAATAAATAATATGTTCCCAGTTTACTGTTGATTCCTACTGTCCCCTGGAAGCATCTGCTTTCTGATTCTTCTATGTGGTGGTTAGTGACACAAAAAATGAAGCAGCATCATGGGCGTCCGCAGAACTTTTTTCAGGGGGGGGCATCATTTTAAGGTCACCCATGCTCTGACCTTTTTGACAATGTCATTATCACATTATCACGGTCAGAGACTACAGACCTAGTACAGGTGATGGTCAGAGAGTGCAGACATGGCCGTAGAGACTGTCAAAGACTGCGGACATGGCCCAAGAGACTGTCAGAGACTGCGGACATGGCCCAAGAGACTGTCAGAGACTGCGGACATGGCCCAAGAGACTGTCAGAGACTGCGGACATGGCCCAAGAGACTGTCAGAGACTGCATACATGGCCCAAGAGACTGTAAGAGACTGCGGACATGGCACAAGAGATGACCAGAGACTGCATACATGGCCCAAGAGACTGTCAGAAACTGCATACATGTGGGGGTGACAGAGAGAAAGGGGGTGACAGAAAGAGACAGAGAGGGTGACAGAGAGAAAGAGGGTGAGAGAGAGAGGGGTGACAGAAAGAGACAGAGGGGGTGACACAGAGAGAGGAGTGTGACAGAAAGAGACAGAGGGGGGTGATAGAGAGAGAGAGGGGGTGAAAAAGACAGAGGGGTGAGAGAGAGAGTGGGGGTGACAGAGAGGGGTGACCAGGGCCGGACTGGGAATAAAATTCAGCCCTGGAAAAAATGTCATACCAGCCCCACAGCGTTATTATACCAGCGCAACAGCATAACGTCATTTTTCTGGTTCATGAAAGGGAAAACCATACATGATTACATTATATATATATATATATATATATATATATATATATATACATACACGGTGGGGGGTGGAGAGCATTGGGGTGGGGGCTGGAGACTGATGGGGAGAGCTGGAGAGCACCAGGGGCAGAAAGAACGGGTGGGGAGCACGGGGGGCTGGACAGCACTGTGGGGGGTGGGAAGCACTGGGGTGGGAGCTGGAGACTGATGGGGAGAGCTGGAGAGCACCGGGGGCAGAAAGAACGGGTGGGGAGCACGGGGGGGGCTGAACAGCACTGTGGGGGGGCTGGAGAGCACTGTGGGCAGAAAGAACAGAGGTGGGGAGCACGGGGGGCTGAAGAGCACTGTGGGGGGTGGGGAGCACCGGGGCAGAAAGAACAGGGGTGGGGAGCACGGGGGGCTGGACAGCACTGTGGGGGTGGGGAGCACAAGGGGGGCTGGAGAGCACTGTGGGGGGTGGGGAGCACGGGGGGCTGGAGAGCACTGTGGGGGGGGGTGGGGAGCATGGGGGGCGAGCTGGAGAGCACCGGGGGCAGAAAGAACAGGGGTGGGGAGCACGGGGGGCTGGAGAGCACTGTGGGGGTGGGGAGCACGGGGGGCTGGAGAGCACTGTGGGGTGGGGAGCATGGGGGGGGGCTGGACAGCACTGTGGGGGTGGGGAGCATGGGGGGGGCAGAGAGCACTGGGGTGGGGGCTAGAGAAGGATGGGGAGAGCTGGAGAGCAGGGGGGGGGCAGAAAGAACATGGGTTGAGGGGGGGGGCTGGAGAGTGTGGTGGGGGAGGAGAGCACTGGGGGGAGCACAAGGAGAACTGGAGGGGGGCTGGAGAGTCTGGTGGGGGAGGAGAGCACTGGGGGGGGGAGAAAACAAATTTGGATAAGGGGATCAGCAGGGGGGCGGCATATAGAGGAAATGAGCTTTCTATATTCCTCCATGCAGCCGCTGAATGCTTGATTCTCCTCCTCTCCCTCCTCCAAGCATTCAGCGGCTGCATGGAGGAATATAGAAAGCTAATCTCCTCTCTATGCCGCCCCCCCCCCCCCCCGCTGATCCCCCTATTCAGGCACACCGTTAGGGCTGTACTGAGTACTCACATCTCTCCTCCTCCTGTGATTACGGAGCTAGCAGTGTTCTGCGGCCGCGCACCGCGCTGTAACACGGTCCCACCCCCCTAGACCGGCTCGTGTGATAGGTGGAAGACTGATTCTATCTACTATCACATGAGCCGGTCTAGGGGGGCGGGACCGTGTTACAGCGCGGTGCGCGGCTGCAGAACACAGACCCGGCCAGCTCCGTGATCACAGGAGCAGGAGAGAGGGGACTCAGGGGAGCACTGATGCCACAAACCGGCCCCAGGGCAGGCAGCCTACCGGGAAATATCCCGGTAAGCCAGTCCGGCCCTGGGGGTGATGGGGGTCCTCACTCCTGATCCGATCCCTAATTCCAGGGGGGGGCACTTGCCTCCCCTTGCCCCTACCTGCGGACGCCCATGAGCAGCATACTGTATTGTCTGGTGGAAAATCCAGAGTCATTCATTCTGCAGTTGATTGCTGATGATAGTATATTGCCGAACATGCTAAAACAAACTACACAACAACCTAAACTTCAGCTACAAACATTTTAATTGAATTAATTTATAATGAATTAACCACTTGAATACCAGGCCCTTTCCCCCCATGGGCGCACACTGGCTGTGTTATCCTGATCATGTCATATGACGTCCGGTCAGGCTATCACAACCACTTTGCTGACGTTATTCTGCTATATGGCAGGCGGCAAGTGGTTAATAATAATTAATTGGAAACACTGACTAGTTGTTCTATTGACATTGTATGCCAGTGCAGCCAGCCAGTGTCTCTGATCACTAGCCAGAGCAGTACACTGTCACCATAGTGACAGTGCACTGCTCTGGTGACTGTGATCCTTTTTTTTTACACACTGTCACCAGAGCAATGCAGTGTAAATATAGTGACATTGTACTGCTGTAGCTAGTAATCATGTACAAACATAGACATGCGCACATGGTGTGCTGGTTGTGCCTGGGCACACCCTGATCATCCCATGCGGCACCAATTCCCCTTTCTTTTATAAATGAATACAGTGAGTGATCAGTATTGACCTCTTACTGTGTTTATTCGTAAATGAAGCATAGTAAATAGTATTTACTAAGCTTCAGTTTGTTACTGAACAGGAAGCCGCTCAGGACAGAGCTCTTCCCATTTGTTCATTGTCCAGTGCATCTGAGGCTGTAGAGAAAGGGACTGGGGAATCTCTGTCCTGTCTCCAACTGGGCTCCTGAAAAAATTGTAAAAAAATAATAAAAAATATTTTTATGGCTGGTTGCTCTAAAATCACCATATGTCAGTGCATCCAGTCATTGTTTGCCTGCTCTGGGTTTAGGAGCATGCTGCACGCCCCCCCCCCCCCCTTTCGTGTGAATCCCAGGACTCGGGGCTCGGTGATCATGTGATTGCTATGCATCACATGATCGCAATGTCAACATAGCTGGTATGAATGCATTCATACCAGATATGTTTCCTATGCTGTGATTGGCCCACAGCTATCACATGGTATCTGGGCTAATCACAGCACCCTGTACCATATGATTAGCTGTAGCAAATCACATATCACTAGTGATCACAGTTGTCATGAATGTAACCCATTCATGACAGTTGAAAACTTTGCTGTTACAATGATCTTTAGTGTAACAGCAAAGTGTAAAAAAAGAATAAATTCCTGATCACCCCCTCGGAGTAGTATAGTGTTACTATGGTGACATTGAACTACTTTGATTAACCACTTCAGCCCCGGACCAATTTGCAGCCAAAGGACCAGGCCCCTTTTTGCGATCCGGCACTGTGTCGCTTTAACTGACAATTGCGCGGTCGTGCGATGTGGCTCCCAAACAAAATTGGCGTCCTTTTTTTTCCCACAAATAGAGCTTTTGGTGGTATTTGATCGCCCCTGCGGTTTTAATTTTTTGCGCTATAAACAAAAATAGAGCGACAATTTTGAAAAAAAATTCTATATTTTTTTACCTTTTGCTATAATAAATATCCCCCAAAAATATATAAAAAAACATTTTTTTTCCTCAGTTTAGGCCGATACGTACAGATTTTTATTGTGACTGCGACATTATGGCGGACACATAGGACATTTTTGACACATTTTTGGGACCATTGTCATTTATATAGAAATCAGTGCTATTTAAATGCACTGATTCCTATGTAAATGACACTGGCAGTGAAGGAGTTAACCACTAGGGAGCGGAGAGGGGCTAAGTGTGACGTGTTGTGTTTTTTTTACAGTAGGGGGGCGTGGCTGTACGTCTGACGTCATTGATCAGCGTTCCCGATGCCAGGGAACAGCCGATCAATTACAGGCAGTGTAGGAAGCGCAGGGAAAGGTTTGTTTACACATACCTCTCCCCGTTCTTCAGCTCTGTGACCCGATCGCGGGACACCAGCGGCGATCGGGTCCTCTGGTCCCGTGGCCGTGCTCACGGAGCTCCCGACCGTGCGACCCCACGGCTAGGCAATTAAAGGGCACGTATATATACTTGCTTTTGCCTAGCCGTGCCATTCTGCCGACGTATATTTACATGCGGCGGTCGGGAAGCGGTTAAGTATCACCAAAAGACAAAAGTTGTTTTTATAACAGTTTTTTTGAAAAATATATTTTTCTTGGGCCAAAATGTGAAGTCTTCTTTTTATTTATATAATAACAAATAATAAAAAAAACAGTGGCTATCAAATACCACCAAAAGAAAGCTCCATTTGCGTGAAAAAAATGATATAAATTTAATTTGGATACAGTATTGCATGACCAAGCAATTGCCAGAAGCGCAGTGCTGAATAGCAAAAAAATGCTCTGGTCATAAAGACAGTAAAACCTTCTGGAGCGTAAGTGTATAACAGAAACTCAAAAAAAAAAATAGTTTTTTTACATTTTCATTTTTTTTCTTTCTTTATAGCAAAAAAATGAAAAACCTAGTAGTCATTAAATGTGACAAAAAGTGCACACTCTTATGTTTAATTTGAGGGTATGTACATCCAAATCGGTGAAAGGGTAGGAATTACAGATCTTAGGAATATCCATCCCCCCTTTTTTCAAGGGAAAAAAAATAATTGGACAATTGAATCAAAAGCAGTTTCATGGGCAGGTGTGGGCTCTTCCATTATTTCTTCATTAATTAAGCAGGTAAAAGGTCTGGAGTTGATTCTAATGCCCCAAACACACGGTCGTATTTTCCGACGGAAAATGTCCTATCGGACAATGTTGTGTGAAATTCCGACCGTGTGTAGGCTCCATCGGATATTCTCCATCGGATTTTCCGACGGACAAAGTTTTATCTCCTGCTCTTAATTTTTCCGACAACAAAGTCCGATCACACAAATTCCGATCGTGTGTAGCCTAGTCCGACAAACAAAGTGCCACGCATGCTCAGAAGAAATTCTGTGACGGAAGCGCTCGGTCAGGTAAAACTACCGTTCCTAATCGACACAGCACATTCGTCACGCTGCAATGTCAAAATGTATTTAATGCAGCGCATTCTCTTTTTCTTTACAATGCAAGAAGAATGATGTTTTTTAGCTGCTCCTATTCACACTGACTTCTCACAAACTTCTTTCATTATTCTTTTTCATGATTTCTTGGCTAGATGTTTTTTATTCGTCAGATCTTAAGAATGTTTTTTATATTTTTTTGAGGATTTGTCATTTCTAGTATTTTTTTTTTTTTTTAAATCCAGATTTCCTTTAATAAATGTTTTTTTTTTTTTGGGGGGGGGGGGGGGGGGGGTTGTGTGTCTCAACTTATCCCAACACCATAATTATGATTTGTATTTTTAGCCTAAATTCACTAGGAGGTTGTTTGTTTTTGGTGCCCCTTGTTAATTGGACTTTATGATTTGTGAAATGTACCTGCCTACTCACAAATAAACTGTCATTGTTGAAAAGTAAAACACATAGGCAAGGATTTCTTGAAATAAAAAATACCTTTATTTAGGTCTCAGCAACAAACCAAAGAGGAAGGCAGCGATGGAGAAACTTGGGAAATTTACAAAGCCTTTGACCCCCACGGCAGACATCATTTTTTTCTGTTCAAAAATTGGTGGCCTGAGGAGTACGTATCTTAATAAGGGAGTGCAATCTGGTCCTGAAGTCCAAAACATCCGGAACTGCAGCAGATGCCATCTATGTCCCCAGGCTGTGGTCATACAAGAGGCTCCATCTTCTCTCAGACCAGACTGAATCCAGGTCGTCACACTCTGGTCTTCCTTCCACGATTCCTTCCAGGCTGTGGCTGTGGTGCTGGAGGTGTGGCAGAAGGAGGAGGAGCATGGTCACTCTCGCAAACATGTGTTGCTGGGGTCATCTCCCCAGCCACCCCCTTATTTAGTATCTTGAGGATGACCTCCTCACACATGCTGCGTTGCCCCGCCTCTATCTCCTTAAGTTTAGTGGCAGCCAAGGAGGTAAAGGCCTCCTCGTAGGTGGGTGTGGCATGTAGTGCCGCTGAAGCCTCCCTTATCAGCCGGAGCGCTGACTCCCCCACCTCCCCCCTTTATAGCCCTTTTGTAGGGAAGGTGGAGGGGAGGGACTTGGGATACAGTCAGGCTCCTAGGCCTACTCACCTGTTGGCTGCCACTAACCCCTGCCTCCTCCTGGCTGCCACATTCCACAGCCACCTCCTGGCTCCCGCATTCCACAGCCACCTCCTGGCTGAGGTCTTCCTGTGTATGAAAAAGGGACATAGTTTGAGTTATTTGTTCATCAAACACACACAATTTTCATCTATTGACTGTTGCAAAATGTTTACAAATAGAAAACCATACAATTCTCAGCCCAGCAGTTTAGATTCTTGCCCAAAATTTCTCCAACACTACTGTCTGTTGATATGTCAAACACTTTAGAAAATAATCAATTGGGGATCCTGAATTAAGTGAACATCATTCATTTAAAAAAAAAAATGGGTACAAAAATACTGTACCTGGCTCAAGCTGGGCTCCTCCACCTCTTCCTGACTGGAAGGCCCAGGTTGGTCCTCAGAAGCCTCATCAGGGGTGGAATGCGTGGAAGGACGGGTGGAAGGAAGAGTCGAGAGTGACTCCCTGACATCAGCCTGGTCTTTGAGAAAATGGAGCCTGTCATAGTACCACAGCCTGGGGACATATACCTGATCTGCTGCAGCTCCAGATGCTTGGGACTTCAGGACCTTATTGCGCTCCCTGAAATACGTACTCCTCAGGCTGCCAATTTTGGTTCTTAACTTATCAACGGTTGCCGTGGGGATCACCGGCAATACAAATTCCAGAAGTTTCTGCATCGCTGCCTGCCTCTTTGGTTTGTTGCTGTATAGCGGGTGCTTAGCCTGCCACAAAAGGGGCATTTCGCAAAATTTATCAATGAAGAGGGGGAGGAAGCTGACGTCATTGAAGCCATCCATATTCTCTGCAAGATACAACACCAGACAAAACACTAAATAATGTCAGGCTAAACTCTCCTAATCTTCTCCATAAATAAGCCTAATGCCGCGTACACATGTGCAGACTTTTCCCGGCGGACCTAGTCCAGCGGACAATCCGCCGGACTTTCCAGCTGGCTTCGCCGGACTTTCCGAGCGTGTGGACTTGCCCACACACGCCCGGACTTCTCCGGCGGACAATCCGCTGGAAAAAGTCTGCGGGACTTTTGAAAATGAACGGACTCGCCCACACACGGAGCAGTCCGTTCATTTCGAACGTAACTTCAGGTACGTAGCTAGCGTAGGGCGTAGGGGTCCCCCCCAAATCCATCTCAGACCCTTATCCGAGCACGCAGCCCGGCCGGCCAGGAAAGGGGTGGGGACGAACGAGCGCCCCCCCCCCTCCTGAGCCGTACCAGGCCGCATGCCCTCAACATGGGGGGTGCCGCCCCCCCACCCCAAAGCACCTTGTCCCCATGTTGATGAGGACAAGGGCCTCTTCCCGACAACCCTGGCTGTTGGTTGTCGGGGTCTGCAGGCGGGGGCTTATCGGAATCTGGGAGCCCCCTTTTATAACAGTCCCAGTCCCGGAGGATGCTGGGACTGTGACATCACAAGGGGGCGGGGTGACCATGTGACATGAGCATGTGACCCTGTCCCCATGTCCCTATATAAGTCCCAGCACAGCGCGGCTCTGCCATTCCGGGCAGAGACAGCGACGGGTCAACATCGGAAGAAGAAGAAGAAGAAGAAGAAGAACAAGAAGAAGAAGAAGGCGCCGGCGGCGTGGAAGACGACGACCGCCGCAAGAACAGAAGAGACCCCCGGAAGACCCCTGAAGGCGGATCGAGACCCCAGACGACGGCGGCGACGACGAAGAAGAAGGTAGCCGGCCTCCTCCGCTCGTGAAAGAGCTAGGTAAAAGAGCAGAAGAGAGCGGAGGAGTCCGGTGAGAAGACCCCCAAGACGGAAGAAGACCCCCGGAGCAGTGCAATAAAATATTTTTTCAAAAGTGTGTGTGTTTTTGTACTTTACATTTTACACCTTAGGTGAATGGGTAGGGGTACATCGTACCCCATACTCATTCACATAGGGTGGGGGGCCGGTATCTGGGGGCCCCCTTATTAAAGGGGGCTCCCAGATTCCGATAAGCCCCCGCCCGCAGACCCCGACAACCAAGGGCCAGGGTTGTCGGGAAGAGGCCCTTGTCCTCATCAACATGGGGACAAGGTGCTTTGGGGTGGGGGGGCCGCACGGCCCCCCTTTCCCCAGGGCACCCCCCATGTTGAGGGCACGCGGCCTGGTACAGCTCAGGAGGGGGGGGCACTCGTTCGTCCCCACCCCTTTCCTGGCCGGCCGGGCTGCATGCTCGGATAAGGGTCTGAGATGGATTTGGGGGGAACCCCCACGCCGTTTTTCGGCGTGGGGAGTCCCTTTAAATCCATGCCAGGTGACGGAGCTAGTGCGGCGGCATTTACTGCCTACGCTAGCTACGTAACCTGAAGTCACGTGCTAAATGAACGGACTTGCCGACGAGCGGCAAGTCCGTTCATTTAAAAAGTCCGGCGGATAGTTTTAAAACAAAACTTAAAACTTTGGTCCGCCGGACTTTGGCGCCAAAAAGTCAGCCGACGCCCACACACGAGGGGATTGTCCGCTGGACTTGAGTCCAGAGGATAATCCCGCGGGATAGTCCCTTCGTGTGTACGCGGCATAAATGTATAAGCAGTCTAGGCTAGTGATGTACCAAGTTCAAATTGTACCTTCGTTATAGCGATCGTCTCGTGCGTCAGCTCTCTCTCCCCTCTGCTCACAAATCATCGCTATGACACACGCGTGTGACGTTTTATATACAGTGCGCATGCGTGAAACTCCGCCCGCCCCTGACGATCTTTCTCGTCTATTCCCCACCCCTTCTCTTTACGGCGCAGTGGGGAGAGCACATGGCGGGGACACAGCAGGTGCGCCCTAAATATTACAGCAACGAGGAGGAGGACGAGGAAAGGCCGGAGGCATAAACGTCCCGATCCCGTAGGCTTAAATTTAAGGCCTCCAATATGTATTTTGGAGAAATGTTGGAGATGGTGGACATAACTCAAGATAAAATATCCAACCTTGAGAATATATGGAATCCCTGGGTGACTCACTTTTTGCGTTCCAATTTTGATGCTTCCCTACTAAGACCTTGGTAATCTTGATTTATATTTCCATTCTCTGCATTCGTGGTATGTGTTTATTACCATGTACTACCCCGGGGGCCCCTACTACCTCTCATTTCTTTCTTCCCTATCAATTTTTTCTCCTACCTAAGATTACTTTTTCTTTTATCTTATTTCTCTCTTCTACTTTTTCCCCCTATTCTCTCTCTCCTCTTTCAATTTACTCTTTATATAGTTCTGCTAAAAAAACATTTATTTCCTTGGTTATCATTATACCAATTGTAAATAGTTCCAATATGTAGTATAAGATTTTACATTCTATAATAACTATTATTTTATTTTAAACTATACTCTTGATAATAATTAAGACCTATTTTTTTATCTGAGGTCATCTTATATTAACCAGGTCTAAGTTGGTTTTATCCTCTCTTATACAATGTACGACACAATCTTTTGAGCAGTTAGATCCATGCTAAAATTGTTTTAGTTAAACTACTTTTAGTTTATGTTGGAACTCAATATTATTACCATATATGTGATCTTTTCTTTTGCTGCTACCATATGTACCTATGTATACTAATTGTTAAAATTCAATAAACAAATTTGACAAGAGAAATTAATAAAAACACCTTAAAAAAAGTAATCTACAGATTTTTTTCACTGTTTTGGGTAAATTTTTCTTTAATAATAATAAAAAAAAAAACAATATATATCCATTAACGTTTACCAGCAAATGAAGACCTAATTTCTCAAAAGAACAAGGTTTAATTCACGTGGATACACATTAGCTTTGAGAATATCTCGACATGCATGCGTAACAAAAAATGCCCATATTTTTTGTAATATGTTTGTAGTAGTTTCTTTGTTGCCCTTTGCCAGACAAATATAACATTCCCTAACATCTATCCTAGGAGAAAAATAACCATAAGAACATTCTTCTACAAAGGGTTATTCATGTACAGTATATAAAATATAGTACAATGATACTACAGTGCAGCTGGAAAGTATTTACAGTGCTTCCTATTTTTTCCACATTTTGTTATGTTACAGCCTTATTTCAAAATTGATTACATTCATTATCTTCCTCAAAATTCTACAAACAACACCCTAGAATGACAATGTGAAAGAAGTTTGTTTGAAATCTTTGCAAATTAATTAAATTGAACAAATTGAAAAAATCACAAGTATTCAAAGCATTTGCTCAATACTTTGTTGAAGTACCTTTGGCACCAATTACAGCCTCAAGTCTTTTTTAGTATGATGCTGAAAGCTTGGCACACTTATTTTTGGGCATTTCTCTCATTCTTCTTTGCAGGACCACTCAAGCTCCATCAGGTTGGATGGAGATTGTCGGTGCACAGCCATTTTTAGATCTCTCCAGAGATCTCAGGTTTAAGTCTGGGCTCTGGCTGGGCCACTCAAGGGCATTCACAAAGTTGTCCTGTAACCACTCCTTTGTTGGCTGGTTATCATGTGCTTAGGGTTGTTATTCTGTTGGAAGATGAAACTTTGCCCCAGTTTGAGGTCCAGAGCACTGATGTCTCTGTACATTGCTGCATTCATCTTTCCCTCAAAAAAAACAAATCTTTCATTCAGGTCAAAGAGTTCAATCTTTGTTTCATCAGACCAGAGAATTTTGTTTCTCATGATCTAAGAGTCCTTCAGGTGCCTTTTTGGAAACCCCAGGTGGGCTGTCATGTGCCTTTTACTGAGGAGTGGCTTTTGTCTGGCCACTCTACCATACAGGCCTGATTGGTGGAGTGCTGCAGAGATGGTTGTTCTTCTTGAAGGCCGTCCTCTTTCCACAGAGAATCGCTGGAGCTCTGTCAGAGTGACCATTGGGTTCTTGATCACCTCCCTAACTAAGCCTTTCTCCCCGATCACTCTGTTTGGCCGGGCGGCCCGCTCTAGAAAGAGTACTGGCGGTTCCAGACTTCTTACATTTAAGGATGATGGAGGCCACTGTGCTCATTTGGACCTTCAATGTTGCAGAAATGTTTTTGTACCCTTCCCCAGATCTGTGCATCAATACAATCCTGTCTCAGAGGTCTACAGACAATTCTGTCTGTGAATATTATGTACAGTGGATATAAAAAGTCTACACACCCCTGTTAAAATATCCGGTTTCTGTCATGTAAAAAAATGAGACAAAGATAAATAATTTCAGAACTTTTTCCACCTTTAATCGGTTCCTGACCGGCGCACGACGATGTACGTCGGCAGAATGGCACGGACAGGCAGGAGGGCATATATATAAGTCCCTACAGGAGATTGTTGTTACATGTACCACACAGCCAGTATCTGCCAGATATTCCTGCAGCAACTTTAATGTTGCTTAAGGCCTCTTGGCAGCCTCCCTGACCAGTTTTCTTCTCGTCTTCTGATCAATTCTGGAGGGACGTCCAGTTCTTGGTAATGTCACTGTTGTGCCATATTTTCTCCACTTAATGATAACTGTCTTCACTGTGTTCCAGGGTATATCTAATGCCTTGGAAATTCTTTTGTACCCTTCTCCTGACTGATATCGTTTAACAATGGGATCCCTCTGATGCTTTGGAAGCTCTCTGCGGGCCATGGCTTTTACTGTAGGATGCGACTAAGAAAATGTCAGGAAAGACCTACTAGAACAGCTGAACTTTATTTGGGTTTAATCACAGGCACTTTAAATGATGGCTGGTGTTTACTGACTCCTATTTAACATGAGTTTGAATGTGATTGCTTAATTCTGAACACAGCTACATCCCCAGTTATAAGAGGGTGTGCACACTTATGCAACAACATTATTTTATTTTTTTATTTTTACTTCCCCTCCCTAAAAGATTTCAGTTTGTTTTTCAACTGAATTGTACAGTTTATAGGTCACGTTAAAGGTGGAAAAAGTTCTGAAATTATTTTTATTTTTTTACATCACAAAAACCTGACATTTTAACAGGGGTGTGTAGACTTTTTATATCCACTGTACATGTGATTTTTTGGGGTTTTTATTTTTAATAAATGTGAAATGATTTCAAACAAACTTCTTTCTCACTTGTCATTATGGAGTATTGTTTGTAGAATTTTGAGGAATATAATGAATTTAATCCATTTTGGAATAAGGCTGTAACATAACAAAATGTGGAAAAAGTGAAGCACTGCAAATACCTTCTGGATGTACTGTACATGCATTCTGAGAGTGACGTGAAGATGTTCAGGTAGCATTTAGACTATAGAGTGAAGCAGAGTCACATTGGATTGAAAAAATTCCAGATATAGTGCAAAATGTATAAACAATGATCACATACATAAAACAGGGAAGGCAGAAACTGTTAATGAGGAGGAACACTGGAATACATAAAGTAATCATCAAAAAAAGTTATTCCCCCAATGTATTATAGGAAAATAGAAAAGGCCAAGCAAGGCCATCCACAAAGAACCAGTATGTGTAATAAACAGCCCAGAGAAGAAAACAAGGAAGAGGGAGAAAGGAAAAGAGAAAAAAAAAAAAAAAAGAGTAACAAGAGAACAGAAAAAGAGAACAACAAAGATATCCCAAAGTTCAAGCGTACAGGGAGATCAGATATCCAGCAATTGATGGTCAAAACACAAAGGATGAGAATGTGAAATGTGATCAATATGGCCGTTAGTTTTTCATTAACCATAATGTCATTCATATAGCATTTCACTGCATGAAAGCTAAGAACCGGAGACTTCCATGCCCTAGCCACAGTCAGCTTGGTTGCCATAAATAAATAGGTAACAAGCTGCTGTTGAGCACAAAAGTGAGTATCTATGGGCTTAAAAAGAAGAGCCTCAAAAGAGCTTCTCTTAAAGTTGGAGGGTAATAATGTATGACGCAAGGCATCGACCTGGATCCATAATCTGCTCAATCTTGGGCAGTACCATCAAATATGTGCCATTGTTCCCTGCTGGGCACAGCCCTGGAAGCATGTTGAGGTGATAATTAAGATTAAGAACAATTCAAACTGTTTGAGCCGGTGTGTAGTACAAGCAATAAAACACTTTGTGTGCATTCTCAAGGATGAGAACATTTTTTCAAGCATTTAGATACAGCCAAAGTCATGATCTGCCATTCCTGAAGATCCATATCCATCCCCAGTTCGCTTTCCCACTGTTACCAATACTTTTGCGCAGGAGGTTGTTTAGTAGAGATGATCGAGGAATAAATCTGGGAAATGAGACCTGGCGAATGGGGGCGTGAGTGACAAAGACTTTCAAAGGGCGTCAGGCTATACAGAGTTGATTGAGAGCGGAAAAGACCGAAAACAAAGTTGTACAATAATGTTCACGTAAAGTTATCTCATGAGATGATCGAAGAGTTTCAAAGGCCAAGATCCTTGTGGGTGTGAGAAGACAGTGTACAAAAGAACATTCAAACATGAGAGTTAACATTCACCAAAAGAGAAAATGGCCTAACAATATAGACTAAAAACATTTAACCAGAAGGGAAATTAATACAAGGTAAACCTTGGCACTGTCTATGGAGAAACCTGTGCCAATGGCCTAACCAATAGGTGTTCGGCTGAATGAACTTCCCACTGCAGTGTGAAGTGAAAACATTCAGCAGTACTACTGCTCAATCATTACTACTGCTAAATGTGACAGCTTCCTCCTTGTTATTAGGGAGCCAGCACCTGCCGACATCTTAACAACCAGTGACTCATCGCTTGCCCAGCAAATTCAGTGGTCAGCCAAGAATTCTCGACTGATAGCTGAATACATAGTAAACAAATGAGGGGATAGTGTAAAAAAAAAATGGTGTGGGGCCCCGTTTTTTTTTTTCCTGCGAAAATGACACTTTGTGCAGGGACAGTTCTAAGCACAGGAAAAATGCACCCCTTTACAGGCATAATATACACACTCCCCAGGTACGAAATTTAAAGGAATATTACACTTTTATTGTTTCACTTTAAGCATTATTAAAATCACTGCTCCTGAAAGTTTTTAAAACTTTTTTTTGCATTGATACATGTCCCCTGGGGCAGGACCCAGGTCCCCAAACACTTTTTATGACAATAACTTGAATATAGGCTTTTAAAATTAGCACTTGAGATTTCTCCCATAGACTTTTACAGGGTGCTTGCGGCTTTTCAAATTTGCCGCGAACACCCCAAATTGTTCGCTGTTCGCTGAACAGGTGAACAGGCAATGTTCGAGTTGAACATGAGTTTGACTCGAAATCAAAGCTCATCCCTACCGGGGAGCAACAAAACCTTACTCTTCCCTTCTTCCACCCGCCCTCTTTTAGAGGGCTCTCCTCTCCTGTTTTGCGAGAGGTTAACCCCCTGGACCCAGCCATGAGTACCCTTCCCCCCCTACCCTCCGTTCTCACTTTCTCTTATCCCCACTCCCACGCCCCCCAAAACCAGTGCTGACATCATTTTTCAATTTCTATAAAAAAAATAATTCACAGTGTTTTTCTTCTTTTCTCCTTCATGGTATATCATGCTATGTTCGCGTCTCGACTACGCAAACTCCCTCTACATAAGATTACCGGATTACCAGATTGCGCGCCTTTAAATTGTTCAAAACACAGCAGCGAGATTAGTCACCGGAAAGAAACCTTGGGAATCCATCTCCCCATCCCTAAGGACCCTCCATTGGTTCAAGGTAAAAGACAGGATCACATTCAAGACCCTCTGCCTCACCCACAAATGTACACAAGGAAATGCGCATCAATACCTTTGTGAGAAAATAGAAAAATACATACCAAATCGCAGCCTTCGATCAACAAACCAAAACCGCCTTCTCATCCCCAAAGCCTGCTACAAATCGAAGGGAGAACGAACATTCGCAGTACAGGGACCTCGACTATGGAATGCTCTACCAAACAACATCCGCTTGGAAGAAAACCATCAGGCCTTCAGGAAAAAACTCAAGACCCACCTCTTCTAAACATGGCATCACAACAAGAGCAGACAAGCGCCTTGAGGCGATTCAGTTCGCATTTGCAGCGCTATACAAATCATTCATTCATTCATATGTCTCCTTCTCTTGATGTTCTGGTTCTTGTGCTCATATGCCATTGTGGCTCGTTCTGTGTCCATGATTGTTCCTCTTGGTTGTTTTCTGGAATCTGAATTCCTATGCTTCCACAAAAATCTGGGATCTCTTCAATAAACCTCAATCTAAAACTTCTATCATTTCTTTTAATAATTAGGCAGACAGGGAACACCCAATTGTATTGTATTTCCTGTTCTTGCAACGTTTTCAGCAGAGGTTTTAACAGTCTTCTTCCTCAATGTTTCTTGGGACAAATCTTGGAAGATTTGTATAGTTTTCCCTTCCACTTGAATTGGCGGCACTCTTCTCAAGTTTTTCCAAATTCGATCTTTATCCTCCCATTTTTGGAAGCGCACTATTGCATCTCTTGGTTTTTCCGTAGAAAGTCCAGGTGGTCTTCTTATCCTGTGCGCTCTTTCTATTTCTATTAAATTAAGTTCTTCCTTTTCCAATATTGGGTTCAAAATTTTTGTCATTACCTCTACTAAATTTTCTTCCTGCTTAGATTCCGGTAAACCGCAAATTCTCAGGTTTTTCCTTCGTTCCCTGTTTTCCTAATCTTCCATTTTATACTTTTGTTCTTGTTGTTCCCATTTTAATCGATTTATTTCTCCTTTCAATTCTGTTATCATCTTTACATGAGTGCTCACCTTTGTCTCTACGTTTTCAACTTTTTCAACTTTCAATAGGTTTTTGTGGATTGTTGTCATTTCTATCTTGAGAGAGGTTTCTAACGCAGAGAACAGCTTTTCCATGTCTAGTTTTGTCGGGAGTTGATCTTCGTGCAACTCCTCTCTTCCACCTGTCGCTCCCTCCTAGTCTGCCCCCTCTCTTGCTCTGTTCTGGATTCTATAATCAAAATACTTTCTTCTGCTGTCTTCGGCTGGGCTTTCTTTTCCTTCTTTTCCTTCTTTCCCTTAGTTTCAGGCTGTCTACTTTTAGTACTCTGTTGTCGTTCTCCCTCTATCTCTCCTTGCGTAAGGTATCTAGACATAGGGCCGGGGCTAGAGTTAGGGCCTAGACTTGCTTGCAGTGATTTTACTACTGTGCCTCTACCTCTTGCTACCTTCCCCCTCATTCTATTTCAATTTTGCACCCAAGTTCAAAAAAAAAAGAAAAAACCAGGGGGCACCGCCGCGTCGCACTGTTGTACCTGATATTTCAAGATATTTCAAGAGATATTTGCCACGGCCATTAATTGGTTACTAATGGTTACTATAGGTGTTCTGTTTCCCTTTCTCAGTTCTGCAATATCGAGGGGTACCCAGAGGTAACCTACTTGCCTTCAGCCACTTTAATCTACAATTCCCGAAATTGGTTTGCTATATATGCACCAAAAAATTATTCAGTATCCCATGGTCCACTATACATGCTCATGCGCTTTGAGCTGGTTTTGCAGTACTTACACCTACTCTTTAACACCACATAAAGCTATGGCGGTTATACTTACTTTTATTTTCCCTTTTTTTTTTTTTTTTTTTTTTAAGGTTTGAAGTCTTTTCTTCAATTTTTTTTTTTTTTTGGATTGTTCCGAATGCTTCGCTAACAAGTAATTCACATTAAGTGACTTTTATTGTTACTAAACTACACTTTACAACCCAATGGAATAATCCAAAAAACCCATGACATGGTCCCCCTCCCATGATGTTATTTACATTACTTCATAGACGGTTGATCAATTTTTTCTTAGCAAATTAATCTGTTTAACTGTTTTCTCCTTCATATTTGGAAATTTTACTCAATTTGTGGCTACCCACTTTTCCATGGAATTTTACACATTTATTGCGCAAACCTACAATATAAAACAACTAATATGGCTACCCCCCCTGTGCCGCCACGATTTTCCCCCACTCAGTTACTATGCTTCCTCATTTCGGGAGGATTTTCCACATCCCTCTGAAATGTGAATCCTTTTTTTTCCTTACTAGCCTTTTTTGGCTATTAGTTGTTAAACACAATAAACTAGATTACAAAGCATTAAAACTGGGTTTTAGACCGGTTGGTCTAATTAAATTTCACTGTCGGTTGGGAAACCTTTTTTTTCCCATCCCCACATTTTCAAATCTTTTTTTACATTACAATGTTATTTCAATCCAAAGTTTTGATGATTTCATCTCAATTGTTACAAATATATACAAATATGGTACAATTCTTTTACTATACCTTGAACCGCATATGTTTATGAAAATGTTATCTTTTACTATATCCTTGTACACCTGGCTGACCTCATATATTCATAGAACAGCAGTATATTGGCCTCAATTCCCCCATTTTTGGACATCACTTTCTGTCGTCTCACTGAAAATTAATATACCACCATGACTATCACGGTAGTTTCACATAATGTTCAGGGATTCAACTCCCCAAACAAAAGGAAAAAAGCCTTTATACACTATAAAAAATTAAATGCAAAAGTAATAATGTTGCAAGAAACCCATTTTATTAAAGATGGTCACCCCACTTTTTTCCACAAAGCTTTCAATCAATCATTTTACACTACTACCTCCTCTAAGACCAAAGGAGTTGCAGTCTTATTCCATCAATCTTTTCCTATTGAGGTTCAGCGGGTTTACAAGGACCCTGACAGCAGGTACATTATAATTAAAGGCACCCTTTCTGGTAGGGATATTACAATTGCCAATTTTTACGCACCAAATGAGACACAATCCACCTTCTTCACACAATTTTTTAACAAACTCCAACAATTCCATTCTCCACATATCATTTTAGGCGGGGACTTTAATTCAGTCCTCCAACCTAATCTAGACCGTAGTAAACAAAATCAGAATTCTAAAACTTTCTCTAAAACAACTATTTCACACATAAATGATTTACAACTGATTGACTCCTGGAGAGCATTGAATGTGGGCGCACGGGAATACTCATTCTACTCACACCCACACGACTCATATTCACGCATTGATCATATATTCTGCACCCCTATAATCTTAGCAAACACACAAGATGCTGCTATACACCCTTGTTCCTGGTCAGACCACCACATAGTCTCCCTTAGCACACAATTTATTGGCCTTACCCATACTCCTTACTCATGGAGAATTAATGAAGCACTCCTTACAAACCCCATTCACCAACAAGAGATCGCATCAGAAATTAAAGAATATTTTTCCATTAACTCAACTCCTGATATCTCCCCTGCCTCACTATGGCTAGCTCATAAGGCAGTATTAAGAGGCCACCTCATCAAGCGTGCAGCAAAATGCAACAAATTAAAATGGGAAAAAATCCATACTCTTACTAAAGACCTTAATAACCTATATAAAATACACACGAACACGCATGATCCCGTTATCTTTAAAACAATTTCCCAAAAGCGTACTCACTACTTACATTCAAAGCAGAAAAAGCACTTAGATGGTCTAAAGCAAAATTCTTTTTATCCAGCAATACATATTCTACAATGTTTGCACGAAAGCTTAATCAATCTATAAAGCCCACACATGTATATAAACTTAGGAATAACTTAGGAATAACTCCAACCAATTAATTACTCACCCCCAAGACATTCTATCTATCTTCAAAAAATTTTATTCAAACCTACTCTCCGCACCTTCCACACCGATCCCACCCTCGACACTCTCCTGGCTAGATAAAATTCCTTTACCCAAACTAACTCAAATACAAATAGAGAAATTAAACGCCCCTTGCACAGAAGAAGAATTACTCCTAATAATTAAGTCTCTTAAGAAAAACCTGATGGTTTTTCCTCCTTTTACTACAAACAATACCACCAACTTTTAATACCAAACCTTGCAAAGCTATATAATAGTATTCTAAAAGGAGACCAATTCCCTGAAGAAATGTTGCTAGCGAATATGTCCCTTATCCCAAAACCAAACAAAGATCACACGTTACCCCAAAATTATAGACCAATTTCAGTAATAAACAACGACCTTAAAATTTTCAGCAGACTCTTAGCAAACAGATTAGCCTCAATAATCCCCTCCCTGATTTCCCCCTACCAATCAGGATTCATACCAGGCAGACAAATCACTGATAATATAAGATTAGTCACTAACATAATTCAAGACGCAAACATCAACTCCAAACAAGTACTATTATTAAGCCTAGACATTAACAAAGCCTTTGATAGCGTCTCCTGGAACTTCCTAGACATAATACTAAATAAATATGGCTTTAAGGGAGAATTTACCCATGCATTTCATGCTCTCTATCACAACCCCTCCACCAGAATAAGATTACCAGGTTGTAATTCTGACTTCTTCAGAATAGGCAGAGGCACAAGACAAGGCTGCCCTCTTTCCCCACTACTCTTCGCCCTCGCAATTGAACCCCTAGCAACAGCAATCCTTCTAAACCCAGATATTAAAGGCTATTCAACAAACACTGCCTCATATAAACTTAGTATGTACGCTGATGACATGATCCTCTTCCTTACATAACCAAATATTGCCCTACCGAACCTCTTACAAACCCTTAATATTTTTGCTTCTTTATCAGGCCTTACAGTAAATGTCTCCAAATCTATTGGTTTACCAATTAACATCCCGCCACCCCAACTAGAATCCCTGCGCACCTCCTTTAGTTTCTCCTGGTCATTTGAATCACTCTCATATTTAGGTATCTTCCTTACCCCCAATATAAATGAACTTTCTTCCAAAAACTATATTCCCCTAATGCAAAAATTAAGATCGACACTAAAAATGTGGAAATCCTTAAAAATATCATTCTTAGGCAGAATCACAGCAATTAAAATGACCGTCTTATCCAAAATATTATACCTCTTTAGGGCACTCCCAATTAGACTAAATAAAATAATGATTACCAAATTCCAATCAGATATCAATAAATTCATATAGCTAGACTCTCACCCACGCTTACCAAAAATGGTATTATTCAATCCACAAAGATGCGGAGGTCTCGGCCTCCCAGATTTTTGGCTATACTACCTATCAGCTAGATGGTCTCAAATTGCACAATGGCATATTCCCAATCCCAAAATTCCATGGGTTAGATTCGAAAGAGATTCCATCAAACCCTATTCCATCTCAGGCTTATTATGGGGAAACAAGATCGCAAACCACACCATCGAGGCCCTCAATAAAATAGTCTCACAATCGTATCATCTATGGAAACTATATAGTAAAAAATTCAACCTTATATCTAATTCTCCCCCACACGCCTCCTTCATAGGTGACCCAAAATTTTCCTATAATTTTAACGACCTAGCTGACTTTTCATGGTGGATTAATAATAACCTGACATCCCTTACAAATTTCATAGATAACAATAATTTTACCTCATTCTCTTCTCTAAAGAGCAAACACCAAATTCCTAACACTGAGTTTCATAAATTCCTGCAGATCAGACATTTTTTTAACACATACTTTCAAACAACAAATTCTCCGCCTCCCTCATTTTTCGAAAACATATGTCTAAAGTCCCCAAGAAAATCCGGCCTTTTATCAGAGATTTATTCGAACATAATTAACAACACAGAAACAAACAAACTACCATACATGCTCAAATGGGAACAAGAATTAAACATCTCTTTCTCTGTCCAAAACTGGGATACATGCATTAACAACTTACATAAATGCACTAGATCTATCACAGTTAAGGAGACAGCATTGAAACTATTCACCAGATGGTACTATACCCCAGTCAAACTACACTCCATATTCCCCACAACACCACAAACATGCTTCAGAGGATGTGATTCCCCTGGATCATACATACATATTTTCTGGGACTGTAATAAGACTACACATATATGGAAACAGCTAGAAAGATTTGCCTCTATAATCTCAAATAACAACATTGTCCTAACCCCACACAGCTGTCTCTTATTCGCACCTGTTACTGGTCTCTCAACACACAATACCAGATTAATACATACAATCTGTGTTGCAATTCACTGGTTAATTGCATATCATTGGAAATCCCAATCAATTCCTTTAGAACAGGGGTCTCCAAACTACGGCCCTCCAGCTGTTGCGGAACTACACATCCCATGAGGCATTGTATAATTCTGACATTCACAGACATGACTAAGCATGATGGGAATTGTAGTTCCTGAACAACTGGAGGGCCATAGTTTGGAGACTTCTGCTTTAGAACATTTGAAAACTAGAATTAACAACGTCAATCTCATGGAAAAAATATTTCATATATTCAAAACTTTTGTACCTTTGTTAAGAATTCCTACCTAATTATTTGTACCTTACATTGTTACATATGTAAAACATATGATTATTGTCAAGTTTCAACATATTTTTGTACTCTTTCCGTACCAACTTTTGCACTCAATAAAATAGTTTGTAAACAAAAAAAAAAATTATTCAGTATCCAAAGAGAGCTCGTACACAAAAACAAGGGAGACACTCTCACAGATATCTTTCTGATGCTGTAGTATTACCATCTCAAGAACTTCTTACTTCTTACTTACTTAGCATCTCATCTCATGTCCTCCCGCCATCTAATCATATCGTTATCTATAGTACAGTCTATGGTGTATACATTCGGTTCAAGATATTTGTTGGACTTTCACAAGATCGTCTTAGCTCTCGCCACTTTTTACCACATATGCTTCCGCCAATGATATTGTAAAACAATTTTACACTATGCAGTATGAACAAGTTACTTTTAAGGTTGACACAAAAAATAGTAACTGGTACTTATCTTCGGAGCGGGAGGGCCGGCTCAGCTCTCTTCATCCACCTTTTCATCTGCCGCCGTCTATGTCTCCGCTTCCCGCTACCTCCAGGTCTCCAGCAACCTCCTCCGATCCCCTCCGGTCTCCGGTCTCCTTCCGAGAGTGCCTCTCCCCACAGACAGACTCCCAGGGATCGGGTCCCTTCGGCTTTCCTCGGCTATCCCCGGGGTTTCCGGCGTTCCGGCGTTGTTATGCACGCCACCTCCACTTCTCGCGGAGCGGCATAACCGGAATCCGGAACGAGGCCGGTAGATGCCGGAGCTTACTCCTCGGGACAGCTCGCTCCATTCTCTGTCCGCCACTCACCGCTTCCAGTCACATAATATCCCCACCAGGTAAATTCACAGTCTGTGTGCAGGGCGCTGGTCTTGACGGTCTGGTCTAATAGTAGCTCGGACGGCATGGGGATATGGGGAATACTATTAGAAGCCGCAGCTTCTCATTCCTGGAGAATAGAGAGAGGTCCTAGGAACCCTATGGCGTGCAGTCCATTGGCGCCATTAACAGACTCCTCCCCCCTGTGTGCGCTCCCCCTTCTAAACCATATAAGACCACATTTTCTCAACAAGGGCATGGAGGTCTGCAAACATGGGGGTTATCAGATTTTGGAAGCCTCTTTGAAAAATTAGGGGTCCCCAGATGATGATACCACTGCTAAATGTTTCACTTCACACTGCATCTGAACAGCCAATCTTTTGGCCATCCTCACGGGAATCTCCATAGATGTACAGTGTAGGAAAGGTTTATTTATTTAGTATCTATTTATTTAAAGTACTTGTATAGCGCCATCAATTTATGCAGTGCTTTACATATATATATTGTGAACTTTGGGGACAATAGCTCCACGGGATTAAGTGCATAAACCGTCAGTTTTATAACAAAAGACATTTATTTGTAAGAAAAAATCAAAAATAAGGCTTTCTTCAGCGCACAGGAAAAATACAAAGTCCGCTTATCTTCAGCATAACAGAAAATCAGCCTATCTTCAGCACAAAAACAAAGTTAAGGAAAACACATACAGTTTTGCAGCAGGTTCTTTTAGCAGCCTCCAGACATCCACACAGCTCAACCAACAGGTGTAATCACCTACTCCTCCTCACCAACTCTTCCCTACTTCCTGTCTTATGAGCTGTCTTCCTGGAGGCCCTTAACCCCCTGTGCGCTGAATCATTGTGGTCAGGGAGGGAGGCTCTTTTCCCACCCGAATATCTCTTCAGAGCCTCCCAAATTCCGGGTCCCAAATAACTTATTATTAACCTAGAGAGGACTGCGAGTCAGTCCTCTCCTGCTCGGCTACTCCCGGAACCCCTCACCCATTTTGGGTGACCCCCTGAGCAACGCTGCGACTCCTTTAACGGGACCACAGCCCAAATACTGGTGCTATATAGCACCCGTCCAGGACCCAACCTTGGCGTCCTGTACATATCCCCCCCTCTGCCTCAACGCGGAGGTGTTGGAGGCACCACTCGACATCATACAATGGACCCGGGAGAGGGCATCAGCGTTCTGATGCTGTCTCCCTGGTCTGTGCTCTACCACAAAATTGAACTCCTGGAGAGAAAGGAACCACCTTGTCACCCTGGCATTGGTGTTTTTGTTTTGTCTCATCCAGGTCAGTGGGGCATGGTCGGACACTAGGCGGAACCTTCTACCTAGGAGGAAATACCGTAAAGAGTCTAAAGCCCACTTGATGGCAAGACACTCCCGCTCCACCACCGCATAGTTTTTCTCCGCTGCCGTCAGCTTCCTACTTAGAAAAACTATGGGGTGCTCTTCCCCATTGATCACTTGAGACAGGACTGCTCCTAGCCCTTCACTTGAAGCATCTGTCTGTACTACAAAATCCTTAGAAAAATCTGGAGCCACAAGCACCGGGTCCCGGCACAATGCCGTCTTAAGCTTCTGGAAAGCTTTTTCGGCATCGTCATTCCACTGTACCATCACTGACTTTCTGCCTTTGGTCAAGTCCGTCAATGGTGCAGCAATGGTGGCAAAGTTGGGGACAAACCTCCGGTAGTAGCCAACTATGCCCAAAAACGCTCTGACCTGCTTCTTGGTTAGGGGGCGGGGCCAGTTCTGTATGGCTTCTACCTTACTCATTTGGGGCTTCACCAGCCCTCTACCCACAATGTACCCTAGGTACTTGGCTTCCTCTACCCCAATCGCGCACTTCTCCGGATTGATGGTGAATCCTGCTCTTCTCAAGGAGTCTACGACTGCCTGAACTCGGGGAAGATGGGACTCCCAATCAGTGCTGAAAATGACTATGTCATCTAGGTAAACCGAAGCATACCGTTGATGTGGACGCAAAGTTTTGTCCATGGCCCTTTGGAATGTAGCGGGGGCAGAGTGTAGACCAAATGGCATTCTTTTGTACTGGAAGTGGCCTTCCGGGGTAGAGAAAGCTGTTTTCTCCCTGGCTTTCTTGGTCAGGGGAATCTGCCAATACCCTTTTGTGAGGTCTAGCGTGGTTATATACCTGGCTGGACCTAACCTCTCAATTAGCTCATCTACTTGTGGCATTGGATAAGCATCAAACTTGGAGATTTCATTAAGTTTTCTAAAGTCGTTGCAGAAGCGGAGGGTGCCGTTGGGTTTGGGTACCAACACGATTGGACTCGACCACTCGCTCTGCGACTCTTCAATGACTCCAAGCTCGAGCATTCTCTTGACCTCTTCAGACACTGCCACTCTATGAGCTTCTGGGATACGGTAAGGCTTTAACCGGATTTTTATACAGGGTTCCGTCACAATGTCATGCTCGATGACGTTGGTGAGACCCGGCAACCCTGAAAACATGTCCCTATTTCTTTGCAGAAACTCTTTTGCTTGCTGGGTTTGGGGCCTAGTTAGGGTAGCAGCCACCTGCACCAGGTCGATTCCTGCATGGTCCCCTGACTGTACCGCTACCACAGCGGATACCGGTTCCCTGTCTCTCCAGGGTTTCAACAGATTTACGTGATAGATCTGGTATGGTTTTCTTTTCCCTGGCTGGTGTACCTTGTAGTTCACCTCACCCACTTTTTCTATTACCTCAAACGGGCCTTGCCACCTGGCCAAGAACTTACTCTCCACTGTGGGTATTAGGACAGCCACCCGGTCTCCTACTTGAAACTGTCTAATTTTAGCCGATCTGTTATACACCCTTCTTTGGGCATCCTGAGCCTTCTGCATGTGCTCCCTCACCAGCGGCATCACCTTAGCCACCCTCTCTCGCATTTGAGAGATATGCTCTACCACGGTCTTGTGTGGTGAGGATTCACTTTCCCATGTTTCTTTGACTAGGTCAAGCAAACCCCGGGGCCTTCGTCCATACACTAACTCAAACGGTGAGAAACCCGTGGACGCTTGTGGAACCTCCCGGATGGCAAACAAGAGGGCAGGGAGTAACATATCCCAATCCTTCCCGTCTTTCTGGACCACTCTTTTTAACATGGACTTTAGAGTTTTATTAAACCTCTCAACTAGGCCATCGGTCTGCGGGTGATAGACGGACGTCCGCAACTGCTTGATCTGAAATAGTCTGCACAAGTCCGCCATCACCTTTGACATAAAAGGGGTGCCCTGGTCCGTAAGTATCTCCCTGGGGAATCCAGTTCGTGAAAACATTTGGAATAACTCCTTGGCAATGGCCTTAGAGGAAGCTTTCCTCAAAGGAACTGCTTCTGGATACCTGGTTGCGTAGTCTAGGATGACTAATATATATTGGTGCCCCCTTGCCGACTTTACCAGGGGTCCCACGAGATCCATGGCGATCCGCTCAAACGGAACCTCAATAATCGGCAAGGGTACCAGAGGGCTTCTATAGTGTGGCCCTGGGGCAGTTAACTGGTAAATGGGACAAGATGCACAATATCTTTTAACCTCGGCCTTCACCCCTGGCCAGTAAAACCGGTCGGTTATCCTGGCCTCCGTTTTCTCTGCCCCCAAGTGTCCTCCCAGTGCGTCATTGTGGGCTAGGTCAAGTAGCATCCGCCTATATGGTTGGGGAACCAGTAACTGCTCTACAGTTTCCTCTCGGCTCTCAGCCACTCGATAAACCAAATCCCCCTTTAATGCAAAATGAGGAAACCTTTGATCTGCCCCTGGTATTTGTGGGACCCCATCAACAACAGAAACCTGCTCTCGAGCATTGACCAAGGTCGGATCCTGCAACTGGGCGGTGCCAAACGCACACCTGGGTACGTCCAGGTCTGGATGCACTGACCTTGAGGACGTTTCCCCTTCACCCTCCTCAACTGGGAACTGCAGCGGGGAGAGCTCCTCATCATCCTCCCCCAGCATAACCTGTAATCGGAAGGCTTCCCCCCCCTCAGAAGTCAACTCGGTATTGAGGCCTGAAACAGAAACATTGTCATTCAAATTAACATTCTCTGCAATATCCTTATCAGTGACAGGTATCTCTGTTTTAGAGGGGTGTGTTGTGGGAGTTTCAGGCCTAGACCCCTCAGACTCCATCTCTTCCAGGCCCAGTGTCCCCAGTTCTCCTGGCAGCCCCATCTGTGCCTGGTTCCACAGTTCGAGAAATAGCGGACAGTCCCGCCCCACTATAATATCATGTATTAAACTATTTACTACCCCAACCTCTTGTGTCACTGAGGTACGTCCATAAGAAACCGTCACAGGAACCAGGGGGTACTCCCTGGTATCCCCATGGATACACACTACGCGCAGAGTTTTATTTACGGGGCCAAGTCTCCCAATCACCCTGGCATGTACCAGTGTTACCATGCTCCCGGAGTCTAGTAGGGCCCTGGCAGGAAGGTGGTTCACCCACACTTCACACTCGAACCGTCCTTCAGCCAGATCAAGATGAGTGGTACACGCTCTTTGCGCATAGAAGGAGCTTCTCCAACCAGTCCCGCAATCCATCGGCTCCTCCTGAAGTGGGCATTGTGCCCGGGTATGCCCCCAGGACCGACATCGCCAACACTGTAGGCCTCCCATCCTAGGGACAGGAACCAACCTTCGAGGTTCTGCAGAAGATGGTGCAGGGTTGCGGGTTCCAATGTCTAGCAGGGCTTCTCTCCTAGGTGCTGTGGCCGGTCTTGTTGCCCTTGGTGTGGGTTCCCGACGTTTGGCAGGCCCAAGCAGGTCCTCCACCACAGTGTACCTTTCAACCAACTCAACCAGCTGGTCAGCGGTTGCAGGGTCTCCATGGCTTACCCAGCGCTGTAGGTCATCTGGCAGGGACCGCAGGTACCAGTCCATCACCACCCGTTCCACCATTTGTGGGCCTGACAGTTTTTCTGGCTGCAGCCATTTTTTAACCAGCTGTATCAGTTCATGCATTTGGGACCTGGGTGGTCGGTCAGGTTTGTACCGCCAGCGATGCACCCTCTGAGCCCGGACAGCCATGGTCACTCCTAGGCGGGCCAGGATCTCTGCCTTCAGATGCTCATAGTTGCTGATATGTTCAGTTGGGAGGTCAAAGTAGGCCTTTTGCGGGTCACCGGTGAGAAAAGGAGAGATAATGCCGGCCCATTGGTCACGGGGCCACCCCTCTCTCTCTGCTATCCTCTCAAAGGTGGTGAGAAAGGCTTCTACGTCATCGCTGGATGTTAGTTTTTGTAAGAAATGGCTGGCTCTCACAGACACTTGGTTGCCAACGGCAATGACCGATTGTTCTCGTCCCTGAGCCAGCCGCTGCACTGCCTCCTGTAAGGCAGTCACCTGTGCTTGAGTGGACTCCTGCTGAGCAGTAAACTGGGCGGCTAACAACCGTGTGTTTTCCTGCTGTGCAGCTATAGCCTGTGCCAGGGCCTGCTGCTGCTGAGCCATCGCTTCCTCATGGCGACGGTTTGCATCTGCTGAAGCTTGCTGCTGGGTCACGGTGGCTTGCGCCAAAGCCCTGATGACCTCCTCCATGCCTTTACCTGCTGTTTGCAGCATCTGAGCTGACTTCACCCACGACATGCCATTTGTACACTGTCTCTTTAAATGTCAGTTTAGTTTTAAACTGTTTTTGCGGCTGCAAATGCACTTTTGCCCGCATTCTCCACCAGTTGTGAACTTTGGGGACAATAGCTCCACGGGATTAAGTGCATAAACCGTCAGTTTTATAGCAAAAGACATTTATTTGTAAGAAAAAAATCAAAAATAAGGCTTTCTTCAGGAAAAATACAAAAACAAAGTCCGCTTATCTTTAGCATAACAGAAAATCAGCTTATCTTCAGCACAAAAACAAAGTTAAGGAAAACACATACAGTTTTGCAGCAGGTTCTTTTAGCAGCCTCCAGACATCCACACAGCTCAACCAACAGGTGTAATCACCTACTCCTCCTCACCAACTCTTCCCTACTTCCTGGAGGCCCTTAACCCCCTGTGCGCTGAATCATTGTGGTCAGGGAGGGAGGCTCTTTTCCCACCCGAATATCTCTTCAGAGCCTCCCAAATTCCGGGTCCCAAATAACTTATTATTAACCTAGAGAGGACTGCGAGTCAGTCCTCTCCTGCTCGGCTACTCCCGGAACCCCTCACCCATTTTGGGTGACCCCCTGAGCAACGCTGCGACTCCTTTAACGGGACCACAGCCCAAATACTGGTGCTATATAGCACCCGTCCAGGACCCAACCTTGGCATCCTGTACAATATATTGTACGTTCACATAAGTCCCTGCCCTCAAGTAGCTTACAATCTAAGGTCCATAATTCACATTCATACATACACATACTAGGGCCCATTTAGACAGGAGGCACTTAACCTACCAGCATGTCTTTGGAGAGTGGGAGGAAGCCAGAGTACACAGAGGAAACCCATGCACACACAGGAAGAACATGCAAACTCCAGGCAGGTAGTGCAGGGCCGATCCTAGGGTCACAGACGCCTGGGTGCAGAAATATTTCTGGCGCCCCCACGTGGGCGTGGTCATCTTACTAACTCCTCCCCTTTACAAATGTTACTATGGCAACGAATCAAACACAGATATTCTCCCCTAAGAAGTCTTTGTTACCCTGGGATCCTCCCATGATTTTTTAACAATGAAGAATATACAGGAAGCATTACACTAATGAGACAACGAGTATAGGCGCATATGTTAAAATATCTCGATAAGTTCTTCCAATTGAATTGAGTATTTAGTATATACAATATATACATAGGTTACAAGTCCATAGATTGAAAAGCTCAGTCCATGTGGGAGGTGAAATCTATGAATGGATCCTGGGGTAAGCATACAGGGCAGCCTTCAAGGTAAAACTGAAACCGAGTTCAGGAACTGTAAAAAGAAACAAATGGAGAGGCGCCTCTGGGTGCAATAGTTTTTTAACAGGGATAACAATTTATTAGTAGCTCAATAGTAAAACTCACATTTTTGTGATAAAATCAGGCATGGTATGCAAGTAAGGAAGTGGTATCTCCTGGTGCTGTGCTGTGTCATTTTGTGCTCTGGTTAACTTCCATATAGATGAAAATGCCGGCTCAGGAAGGCGGCCTCAGAACGAGGCTTGAGAAGCAGAAGACAGCTGGCTCAGGGGGATACCGTCATCGGTGTAGGACGCGTTTCTCGAGCATGCGCACTTGGATCTTCTTATAAGTCGCGCTCTTGTCTCAACAAGGCTGACACACATACCAAGTGGGGGCAATTTAAAGTCAAAAGTTTTGACAGTTTTGACAGTTCATAGATTTCACCTCCCACAGAATGACACAGCACAGCACCAGGAGATACCACTTCCTTACTTGCATACCATGCCTGATTTTATCACAAAAATTTGAGTTTTACTATTGAGCTACTAATAAATTGTTATCCCTGTTAAAAAAACTATTGCACCCAGAGGCGCCTCTCCATTTGTTTCTTTTCTCGTTACACTAATGAGACCTGGAGGGGAGTCTCTCTGATGCACACAGAGGGGGCTTCTGTTAGAGAGTCTGTTAGAAAGAGCCCCCAGACATAGAACAGGAGATGGTCAGAGACTGTAGATATGATACAAGTGACGGTCAGAGACTGCAATCATAGTACAAGAGATGGTCAGAGACTGCAGACATATTACAGGAGATGGTCAGAGACTGCAGACATAATACAAGAGATGGTCAGAGACTGCAGACATAATACAAGAGATGGTCAGAGACTGCAGACCCATTACAAGAGATGGTCAGAGACTGCAGACACATTACAAGAGATGGTCAGAGACTGCAGACACATTAAAAGAGATGGTCAGAGACTGCAGACCCATTACAAGAGATGGTCAGAGACTGCAGACATACTAAAGGAGACGATCAGAGACGGCAGACATGATACAAGAGATGGCCAGAGACTGCAGACATAATACAAGAGATGGTAAGAGACTGCAGACATAATACAAGAGATGGTCAGAGACTGCAGACATAATACAAGAGATGGTCAGAGACTGCAGACACATTACAAGAGATGGTCAGAGACTGCAGACCCATTACAAGAGATGGTCAGAGACTGTAGACACATTACAAGAGATGGTCAGAGACTGTAGACACATTACAAGAGATGGTCAGAGACTGCAGACACATTACAGGAGATAGTCAGAGACTGTAGACATAATACAGGAGACGGTCAGAGACTGCAGACATGTTACAAGAGATGGTCAGAGACTGCAGACATGTTACAAGAGATGGTCAGAGACTGCAGACATGTTACAAGAGATAGTCAGAGACTGCAGACATGTTACAAGAGATGGTCAGAGACTGCAGACATGTTACAAGAGATGGTCAGAGACTGCATACATAATACAAGAGATGGTCAGAGACTGCAGACACATTACAGGAGATGGTCAGAGAATGCAGACACATTACAGGAGATGGTCAGAGCCTGCAGACACATTACAGGAGATGGTCAGAGACTGCAGACACAATACAGGAGACGGTCAGAGACTGTAGACATGATACAAAAGATGGCCAGAGACTGCAGACATAATACAAGAGATGGCCAGAGACTGTAGACATAATACAGGAGATGGTCAGAGACTGCAGACATAATACAAGAGATGGTCAGAGACTGCAGACATGTTACAAGAGATGGTCAGAGACTGCAGACATGATACAAGAGATGGTCAGAGACTGCATACATGATACAAGAGATGGTCAGAGACTGCAGACATGTTACAAGAGATGGTCAGAGACTACATACATGATACAAGAGATGGTCAGAGACTGCAGACATGATACAATAGATGGTCAGAGACTGCATACATAATACAAGAGATGGTCAGAGACTGCATACATGATACAAGAGATGGTCAGAGACTGCAGACATGTTACAAGAGATGGTCAGAAACTGCATACATGATACAAGAGATGGTCAGAGACTGCAGACATGATACAAGAGATGGTCAGAGACTGCATACACAATACAAGAGATGGTCAGAGACTGCAGACATGGTACAAGAGATGGTCAGAAACTGCATACATAATACAAGAGATGGTCAGAGACTGCAGACATGTTACAAGAGATGGTCAGAGACTGCATACATAATACAAGAGATGGTCAGAGACTGCAGACATGATACAAGAGATGGTCAGAGACTGCATACATAATACAAGAGATGGTCAGAGACTGCAGACATGTTACAAGAGATGGTCAGAGACTGCAGACATGTTACAAGAGATGGTCAGAGACTGCAGTTACTGTGGACATTAGAAGATAATGGCTGATCGGCCCTCTCACCTGACCCAGCGATACAGCAACAACGGTTCCTCTGATCAGGAGTCTGCTCACTCTGAATTGCCCATGGCGACTCCACTGGGTAGAGCCCAGATCCGTATTCTGGCAATGACTAGATTCCTTTCTCCGCCAGGGATCGCACCAGGCTGTGTGGCTTTCCCTCTGGTGGTACATGAAGTACAGCAGCACGCGCGAGGAGAGGGGAAATAAGAGCCCGCGGCTGCAGTGGCGTCACTAGGGTTGGTGTCACCCGGTGTGGTAAAACATGGTATCACCCCCTCCACCAACTATAGGCGCCCCTCAGTAAAGACCCCCCTCCACTAAGTATAGACCCCCCCTCCATCAGTGCAGACCCCCCACTAAGTAAAACCCCTCCCTCAGTACAGACCCCCCAGGACAAAACACCCCCCTCCATTAGTATTCACCCCCCAGGACAAACCCCCCTCCATTAGTATTCACCCCCCAGGACAAACCCTCCCTCCATTAGTATAGACCCCCCAGGACAAACCCCCCCTTCATTAGTATAGACCCCCCAGGACAAACCCCCCCTCCATTAGTATAGACCCCCAGGACAAACCACCCCCTACATTAGTACAGACCCCCCCAGGACAAACCCTCCCCCTCCATTAGTATAGACCCCCCCAGGACAAACCACCCCCCCTACATTAGTACAGACCCCCCAGGACAAACCCTCCCCCTCCATTAGTATAGACCCCCCAGGACAAACCACCCCCCCCTACATTAGTACAGACCCCCCTCCATTAGTATAGACCCCCCCAGGACAACCCCCCCTCCATTAGTATAGACCCCCAGGACAAACCCCCCCTCCAATAGTATAGACCCCCCGGACAACCCCCCCCCCCCTCCATTAGTATAGACCCCCAGGACAAACCCCCCTCCATTAGTATAGACCCCCAGGACAAACCCCCCCTTCATTAGTATAGACCCCCCAGGACAAACCCCCATTAGTATAGACCCCCGACAAACCACCCCCCTCCATTAGTATAGACCCCCAGGACAAACCCCCTTCATTAGTATAGACCCCCCCAGGACAAACCCCCCCATTAGTATAGACCCCCGACAAACCACCCCCCCTCCATTAGTATAGACCCCCCAAGACAAACCCTCCCGCCATTAGTATAGACCCCCCCAGGACAAACCACCCCCTCCATTAGTATAGACCCCCAGGACAAACACCCCCTCCATTAGTATAGACCCCCCAGGACAACCCCCCTCCATTAGTATAGACCTCCCCAGGACAACCCCCCCCTCCATTAGTATAGACCTCCGACATACCACCCCCCTCCATTAGTATTCACCCCCCCAGGACGAACCCCCTCCATTAGTATAGACCCCCCCAGGACAACCCCCCCTCCATTAGTATAGACCCCCCCAGGACAAACCCCCCCTCCATTAGTATAGACCCCCCAGGACAAACCCCCCCCTCCATTAGTATAGACCCCCCAGGACAACCCCCCTCCATTAGTATAGACCCCCCAGGACAACCCCCCCTCAATTTGTATAGACCACCCAGGACAAACCACCCCCATCCCTCCATTAAGCTAATTAAAAGACACCCGGGCGGCAACTGGAGATGAGAGGACAGTGTGCAGCCGCGCCGCCCGGGTGGAGAAGAGAGCATGTGAGGCTTGGGCAGCAGGCGGGAGAAGGAGGACCGGAACACGACGGGCACGGATCGCCCCCCCCCCCCACAGTAACGTCACTGCACGGCTGGTCTCTCTGCACACAGAGACACAGCCGCTGCGATCTCCGGCAGATTTCCGCTCTCCTCCTCTGACAGGAGGAGGGAGGGGGGATGGGCTCCGCTTCGGCAATAAACATAGCAGCGGCCGCAGCGGCCGCGGCGGCCGCGGTGACAGGTGGAGAGAGCAGCCTACGCATAAGGAGAAGAGGAGGAGGAGGAGGGAGGGGAGCACTCTTCAGCGCCCTCACCTCTGTGGCGCCTGGGTGCACTGCACCCCGTGCACCCCGCTTAGGATCGGCCCTGAGGTAGTGCCAAGGTTTGGATTTGAACCAAAGACCCTTTTAGCCACCTCTGAATGGCTAGCTGCGTTAGCTATCTGTGGATGTCTGCACAGCCAGCTATTGCCTGCGGTGATTGTTGCTGGGTGCACACAAAGGCTGCCTTTCAGTTGTCATTGAAGTGTATAGGGCTTGGTGGCCTCAGCTAACCACTCAGATGGCTAAAACAGCAGCAGATTCCATCCACTGTCATTCACACTGGGGCTAAACGCCCATGTGAATGTAGCCTTGGGCTATTGATAAATATTAACTCTCATTGTCAAATGTTCTTATGGCTATTTTTCTCTTAGGATTGAATGTTGGGAATTGCTACATTTGCTTGGCAAAAGACAACAAATAAACCAAAATACACATATTACAAACATTATTATTAGTAGTAGTATTATTCATTACATTTGCATGATGCCTGATGAAGGGTCTTACCAGACTGCACAATACTGTATATACTTTTGCTTATGATGTTACCAACTGGTAGTTGATACAGCACCCACTTACTTGTTTGCTATTTCCAGGAGTGTGTGTGATGAAATTATATTTGTTCTGGCAAGAAAGAGTTCAATTTCCATAAAGGCTTTACAACACAGAGACACGTTTGACTACAGGGTTTGACTACAGGGTTTTGTGTAGGGGTTTGATCCTTGCCTGACAAGGAACAGGAAAGACCAACTCATTAATGTACACATAAATAACACATTAACTATAGTATTATGCACTATAGTTTTGTATAAAACTATATAAAACTATAGTTTTGTATAAAATACTTCCAGATGACATCTAAATTTTAAGATGTGAGAGTATGAAAAGTCCTAACCTGAAAATTGCTGAATAGGCATACAAGTTAGGCATTGGTAACCTACCCTTAGCTTGTCAGTGTTGTAATTTATTATGGTAAATTACTGTAATATCTGAGCCAGTAACCTGTCAATAAGCACCAGTGGCTAAATTATATAGCAAACGGATGTTAGATAGAATCCTACTGCCAAGAAATCTTTCAGTATTCATATATACATGGTTGTTCAATGTTCACAAATAACAAATGTGAATATGTGCATGAAGTCCTCAGAGATAAACAATCAGAGAGCATAGAGCAGCAGAAATTGGATTGTCTTGTCTCTAACTATGTACAAGGATGATTACTGCAATGGACAGTTTTCCACATATTTCACAATTTCTGACTGATCTGAAGGAGTGCAATGAGCTGGACTGGCCCCTAGGGCTTCTCAGTGGAACCTATGATGACCCACTCATCTGGCACAGTATATACAGTATATAACTTATATATAAGTCAAAGTTGAACTCCAGGCCAACAGCTAAATACCCAACTGAAATATGAGTGCAGAAGTTGTCTTCCCGTCTAATAGATTTGTATTTCTTTCTTTGCGTCCCTTCTTTCACTTGTTATATTAGCTGTGAATACATACATTACACATGTTACTAAAGGTAAAAGAGTGTATAATTTCACAGATTGAGATTCAAGTTATAAAAATTCTAAGTTCTCACAGAGTTTATTTCATATGGACAACCCATATGAAGGGAAGGCTTATTATGTAAGCCTTCCCTTCACACGGCTTACATAATACGCTTCAATGTGAAGCAGCCATTGTGGTCATTGTGCCCTGACAAGACCTCTTTATTGTTTTTTTTTTCTTCCTGTAGGTTATCATATTTTCTCTGCTCTGCTCTCTGCTGGACTTAATTTTTTTTGCTTTCACCACTGGGCATGTACACTTTCACACCTCTACAACAGGGACGATCATGTTGGATGACATACTATTTTGGCTTATTAGAGAACACACTATACTGGGGACAGGTGTGACACTTTGCTATGATGCCCATGACCCATTTCTGTTTTATGGAGATAAGATTAAAGCATTTGTAAAGGCTATGTTTCTTGTTTGTAAAAATAATGAACATGTTATACAATGCATTTCTATAAATCTTATGGAACTTTTTACACTGGTCAATTGTGTTTCAGTTGCATTTTTTCTTTTCCAAATCATTTTTTATTAAAGTGGATTTGTATGATACAAAACAGGGTACAAGATAGTACAAAAAAGTTCAAATTGAGTAACAGTGAAAAGGCTTACAATTTTTACAAGTTTAGGTTTAAATATGCAAAAAAGCAATCAAACCCATGTCCACCTTTATTAACAACAGGATATATCAACAGGATATATAAGTAACAAAACAAAAATCAAAATAGAGAAGAGAATCAAATAAAAAGCTGTGTAATTAAAGGCGTGAACAATGTCTGACCAGTGAATGGGAGAGAAAAGTCAAGTATTAGATTGTTTATGCAAAGAAAAAACAACATTGTGCCTTAAGTCAATCTTTCCATACAGTATATTCCATTGTGAGTCACATTTATTTCTATTACCACATTTGTTAGCTAGTAATGATTCATATAGATGTGTTTGTATGAAATCAAGAACTTCCGAAATATTCGGATTTCCAGCCTCTTGTTATGAGTGACCTAGCTGCTAACAAAATGTGAGTGACCACTGTGCGATAAGAGGGGGGGGGGGGGGGAATTGTCGATGCCAAGGTTCAGTATTGCCATTCCAGGATTAGGGGAGGTAAGTATTCCAGTAATGCCAGAGATACAGTGAAAAATACTGTTCCATAAGCTGGTAAGGTGTTTGCAGGACCAAAACATAATATTACCTACAGCTCCACAGTCTCTCCAACACAGTGGGGAATTAGACTATGAGAATTTGGACATCTTATATGGTTTAAGGTACCACCTCAAGGCTGTTTCTTGTAAAGTTTCCGAATAGGATACGCATCTAGAAGCTTTGTAAACTTTCTTAAACTTGCACACTGCCACTGAGAACTAGTATACATTTTTCCAATATCAACTTTCCGTTTTTGACAGGGGGCTGACTTGGCAAAATTAAGTTTATTTTGAAAAAGTTTCATAGAAAAGGAATATATGTACCTATATGTATTTAGATATATATACCTTTATGGGGCATAGGCATTGAGGTGTAGAATTGCCATAATGGTTCTTGGAGATACATGTGAGGGGTCTCTAAGGATCTTAAGAAATGGGAGATTTGTAAGTATTTGTAACAGGCCATGGGTGGGAGATTGAATTCATTTCTAAGCATAACTGTTTGATGGTGTTATTGGTGTATAGGGCAGCTATTCAAAAAGATATTGATAGGCAATGGGACATCTACTTTTTTTTAGAAGCTTTTAAGGAAGCCTGTGTTGTTAATAGAAGAAAACATTAACAAAGGGTTTACAAATATCAAGGATTAGGAGAGAACACAGATATGAGGTAAGGCTAAGGGCTGATTCAATACTACTCCAAAGGGCCTCAGAAGGGATGAACCAATATTTAAGCTGGGTGAGTAGTGAGGCACGGTAGTAATTTAATAAGTCAATCATCCCCATGCCCCTTGCAGATCTATGTTTAACTAATTGAGTCTTAGAACTTCTGGGGCGACCAGGACGCCAGACAAATTGTCCAAGAATGGAATTTATGAAAAAATTGGTGTCCACCCTGTATGGAACTAATGCGTCAGCAAACCCACATCCCTAATGAAATAGAAAAGAATCACTCAGAAAATAGTGTGTGGGCTGGGGAGATGGACGTGCAGACGTAGGACGTAGGCACGGAGGGAGGGGTTAGCCCGCAGGTGGAGGTCCGAGACGAGATGCGGAGGAGCGTGCTGGGTCATCACGGAGTGCGAGAGGCTCCAGGCGAAGAGGCTTGCACGCCGGGCAGGAAGAACGCGATCACCTCAGCGCCACATATCGGCTTAATCCACCTGAGCAGGAGAGACGCGGTCGAATAGCGTAACCTACGGCGGGCGCACTGCCCGGAGGTGGCCTGCCGCGGCGTTCCTCCGGCGTCCCCCCGCCCCCGGGTCCTCTCCCCCTTCCTCCCCCGTCCCCCCCTCGGGCTTCACCGCTCGCTCGCATCAACATGTCCGGCGGACGTAAGGTGAGCTCATAGTCCAGTGCTGGCTGAAAAGAACAAGCGGACGCTTAACTTAATCTGTGAGTATACCACATGCAATCTGGCCAGAAGCGCCATTTGACCACAGGAGGTAAGCCAAGATTGTCTATTATAATATGCCAATGGAAGAAGATAAATGATGTTTAATACCTGGAAAAGCCTAATAAAAGGACTAGTAAAGCAATTTATGCCCCCTTTCGGCTGATAGGAGGGGAAAAAGAAGGAAAAAAAAAAAAAAATATCTCTCTTTTAATAACTTTATGGTCTTATATTCGCATGTTTTCACAGTGTATACTCTCTATGTCAGCAATTGCCCTGTGCTGGATTTGATTTGGACTATTCTCTACCTCCTTCAGCTAGAAAGGTGTGTACATATAATTTACATACAATCTGCACTCTGTGGAAGAGGGACATATAAAGCAAGCATATAAAGCAGGCAGAGAGGCAGATAAAAGCGCCTTAGTAGTGACAACACTGTTTAAAGACTGTGAAAAAGCTAAAGCTCGAGGACGTGTTTGTTGCTCCCTGATGACTTTCTTTTGTCTGCTTTTTTTTTTTTTTTTTTTTTTTGGGTTCTCCTCACTTTTGAGAAAAGCGTACAGAATTACGGTTATACTATATCCCTCTCATAGCCAAAGTATACAAAGCAAAGCTTTAAAACATTGGGTATTGAAGAGGTCCATGCTATCTCCTTATATTAAGGTGTGAAGGGGTGTATAAGATAACGGGACGCTTAAAGGGACTATTCTCCAGCCCCCCCCGGACTAACTCTGAGAGGGGATTATACATCGCATGAAATAGATGGGCCCTCTTAAGCAGTAAACGGGGGTTGGACCGAAGTACATAAGACCATACACAGAAGGAGTACGCATGTAAAGGTCTAAAGGAAGCGGAAAAATGCTCTAGAGATCTGAAGAGTGAGAGATATTGCAGAAATAAAGAGAATCAAAGAGAATCAGATACCTGGGCAAAGAGAGTAAAAGAAACCCTGGCAAGCCCGGGTGACAAAATACTTCAGCAAAATCTTGCTATTTTCACATACCCTTGGTGGGGTCAGTTTTTTGGGGATACGGGGCCGCAGCCTGGGCGCTCCCCTTCCCGTGGACTGATCTTCTGCCGGGACTCCTTCCCATGCACCTTCATATTGGTAACTGACACTAACATGATAAATATCAAACCAGGGATATAAGACAACTAAAAATATCTGAGGGGCGGTTGGAAAGGGTGGGCAAGGGGAGCTTGGCTAAGAGGAGGAGAATAAGAGGGGCGAAGGGGGAAATCATGAGTAAAACTTCAACTAAAGCGTCTAAAAAAGGGGCTCTAAAAACATCTAAAGAAGACACGAGCACCATCCAACAATACTTAAGGCAAGGAGGAATCCCCAAAACCCCGGAAACCAGTCACCTGCCTAAGGCCATTATGGAGAAAAATAAAAGCACCTCTAGGAAAACGGAAGGGGCTCATGAGCAATCTAAAGAAGATGACATAAACGTAAGCGAAGTAGAGATTAGTGGAATTGAAGATCAGCACCAGGGTGACCAACTCCCAACAAAAAGGGAAATGGAGGAAATGTTATTAAAAGTGGAAAATGTGATAAAAATGGAAATAAACACTCTGAGAGAGGATTTGGGCCACCTACTGGCTAGAGTTGAAGTGGTGGAGGAGAGAGTAGAGAAAATGACCAAAGAAATTAATAACATAAAGATTTCACTCCAAAGGTGTCAACTGAACCAGAGAGAAATGTTACATAAAATAGAGGACCAGGAGAACAGAGACAGAAGACAAAATGTTCGTCTTAGGGCGATCCCAGAACATAAAGGAGAAGACTTGGAGAAAATTGTTAGATCACTTTTTAGCCCCATAATAGGGCTAGAAGAGGGGCAATTCCCGGCGATTGAAAGAGCTCATCGCATTGGCAGGAGGGGGGGGAGTGAAAACTAGAAATTAGAGGAGAAATTAAACACTCTCGCATCCACCTGGTCCACTAGATCCTGAGACCAACTGGGGAAAAGATAGTGGGAGGGGGCGAGGAAAGAACCCCACCTCACCTTAGCTGCTCCGAGGGACCCGAAGAAATGGGTCACCATCGGAATAGAGACCCGAGATGGGGTCAGGGAGGGGGAGGGGGGGGGAGGGGGGAGAGGAGGGAGGGGGGGGGGAGAAGGTAAGGAGGGAGGGAGGGAGTTTGGGGAGGGGGGGGAGGAGGCAGGGAGGTGGGGTGGGGGTGTGGAGGGAGGGAGGGGGTTCGGGGAGGGTGACTCTCATCGCTGCCCTTTACATAGGTAACTATAGAGATAAATGAAGAATGACTCCTGATTTGAAATTTTTAACCTATAACGTCAAAGGATTGAACACTCCAAGCAAACGGCAAATAATTCTCGATGAGATAGAGAGATACGGGGCCAAGGTAGCTTTCCTTCAAGAAACACATCTTGCCCACAACACAAATGTGAAACTTTTCTCAAGAACATACCCTAACTGGTACTATGCAGATACTTCATCAAGTAGATCGAGAGGGGTGGCTATTGGCTTCTCAGGAGATATCCATTTTAAGCTAGAAGACAGAATGGTAGACCCAGAGGGAAGGTATTTGTTTTTGAGAGGAACCCTATTTGGAATGACATATACGCTGGCCAATGTATACGCGCCAAACACTAGCCCCATCAAATTTATGAAGGGGATACTGCGAAAGTTGGGGGCCTTCAGCAAGGGACAAGTAATTCTTATGGGTGATTTTAATTTTATCATGGATCCCAGCCTAGATAGTACGTCCGGTGGCCAGGGGACAAGAAATGCACAGCTATCCTCGATTAAAAATAAACTATACAATATGCAATTGATGGATGTATGGAGGGTCCAGCATCTTCAAACAAGGGACTATACTTTTTTCTCCCCTGTCCACGGGACGTACACTAGATTGGACTATATATTTGTTGAACATGGAATCTTAGATAGAGTATTAGAAACAAAAATAGAGACAATTACGCTCTCCGACCATGCCCCTGCCTCCGTGACCCTTGCAGTCCCAGAATACAAACCCACATCAGGAGGGTGGAAATTAAATGAGGAATTACTGCGAGACGGGGAAGTGGTGGAATGTGTTAAAAGAGAACTGGAAGGATTCTTCACTAACAACGATAATGGGGAAGTAAATGGAGCCAACCTCTGGGAGGCACACAAAGCATTCATTAGAGGGATATTGATAGGGAAAGCTGCATGGTCTGAAAAAGAAAGGAGGAGGAAAGTACAGGAACTGATGAATGACCTAAACAGCCTGGAACAAAAACATAAGGCTGCTTTGACCCACAATAGGGAATTATTTCAAGAGCTAATAGCAAAGAGGGATGAACTTAAAGACTGTATAGAACATGAGGCAAAACAGATTTACAACAGGACAATAAAAGAACGGTACATCTGGGGGAATAAATCTAGTAAACACCTGGCGAGAATAGTCCAAAAACAAAAAAACAAAAAACTATATAGAAAAAATTCAAACCAAAAACGGGGAGATTAAATATGTATCCCAGGACATTGCCTCATCCTTTAGGGACTATTATGAAGAGCTGTACTCCGTAGACCCCAGGGAGGCTGAAAAGGGGGACCAAAATAAAAAAAAAAGAAAAAAAAAAATCTTAGACTTTCTCAGTAGAGCCGGGTTGGAATCTTTGGGTCAGGAGGATAGAGAGGTACTGGAGCAGCCAATTTCGGAGGCAGAAATATTGTGGGCCCTGAAGAATTCCGCCGCAGGGAAAAGTCCGGGCCCTGACGGTTTTTCCACCTCTTATTATAAAACGTTCAAGGAGATCCTGGTCCCTAGACTTCAACAATATATGAATGGGCTGGGAATAGAATACGCTATGGGTGAAGCGTCTCTGTTGGCAACAATAACAGTTCTTCCTAAAGAAGGGAAAGATGGATCTAAGTGTTCTAATTATAGGCCTATCTCTCTGCTGAACGCAGACACTAAGTTATATGCCAAAATCCTGGCTGAGAGAGTGAAAGGGCATTTAGAGGTATTGATCCATCCGGATCAAGTGGGCTTCGTCCCGGGGAGGGAAGGGAGGGACAATGGAGTCCGGACTCTATTGGCCCTCCAGAGGATGAGGGACTCAGGAACCCCCAGTCTGCTCTTGTCTATAGATGCAGAAAAAGCATTTGACAGAGTAGACTGGGGGTTCATGTTTAGTACCCTAGAGTACATGGGGTTTGGGCCAAAATTCATCAGCCGTATTAACGCCCTGTATGGGAGCCCTAAGGCAAATATTAAAGTAAATGGAGTTCTTTCCGCACTGTTCGAAATGAGGAATGGGACGAGGCAGGGTTGTCCCCTGTCCCCTCTTCTTTTCGTCCTGACACTAGAGCCTCTATTGTCAGCGATAAGAAAAAACCCTGACATAGAGGGATGTAAAGTGGAGGGGGAGTCCCATAAATTGGCTGCCTTCGCAGACGATATTTTGTTCTATGTAAGCAACCCTCGGAAGACGATGCCCATTCTCATGGTATCAGGGACCTGGTCCGCCGCGCGCCCCAGTGCGCAGACGCATAGGTCCGGCGCTGCGGCGCACAGTAGGAGTCAGAGGAACGATGTGGCGGCGCACGAACGTACGCGGCCCAGCTGAACGGCGCGCGCGCACACGCGCTAGTGCACGTCCCATGTGACCTCCACCCGGCCTATAAAAGAGAGGCCCTTGGACCCAGACAGACGCTGGTTCGTCTCTCAGCTGTTCCCTTGTCCCTTGTACCTGTGCCTGCTGTATCTACTTGCCTACCCGTTGCCGACCCGGATTGTCTTGACCTTGTTACCTTCTCCAACCTTGACCTTTGGCTTGTTTACCCGGATCACCACCTCTCTCCTGTGTTTGACCCTCGGCCTGTATACCGGACTTCCACCGCCTGCTTAAGCAGTACTTTACCCTCAGCCTGCCTTGACCTCTTGCTTGTGTTTGACCATTCTATCTGGACTTGTCCTCCTGTGTTAACCTTCTGCTTGTGCCTGATTAATCTTGTGTTTGATCCTCAGCCTGCTGCCTGTTTACCCATCAGTGTTGGAGCCTCCGCCAGTCTGCCTGTGTACCCAACTACACCTGGATCCACGCCTAAGCCACCACCCAACAGGTGGCTTGTGCCTCTTGGTGCCAACCGTCCCCTGTACCATCTTCAGGGGTGGTAGGCGCTGAGTCGCAAGGGCAACCGCTCTCGGCATCTTGGCCTCGGTGAGTACTTAGTTCCTGATAGTACGAACCAGCCATGACAGAGGCCAACAGAGCGGGATCTCCTCTGGAGATGCTATGCCAACAGGTATCTGCCCTCATGGAAGCTGTACAAAAGCTACAAGAAGGCTATGTACAGGTGGACAACCGTCTTCAACAGTTGGCAACAGCCTCTCTTCCGACAAGCCCAGCTCCTGGATCAGCCAGTGGAAGTTCTGCACCGCAGGCCCAAGCGCCACCCGCCATGATGATGGCTGTACCCGAACCCAAGGTCCCAGTACCTGAGCGATTTTCAGGCGATCGCAGGAAGTTCAGGTCTTTCAAGAACGCCTGCACCTTGTACTTTGCCTTACAGCCCCGAACTTTCTCTTCAGAAATTGTAAAAGTGGGATTTGTCATGTCATTGCTATCAGAGGAACCCCAGACCTGGGCCCACGGTCTCATGGAGCAGAGGAACCCCCTGTTAAACACTGTGGACTCTTTCTTTGAAGCAATGGGCCAACTTTATGATGACCCTCGGCGTTCTGCCACTGCCGAAGCCACACTACATACTCTTTCCCAGGGCAAAAGGCTAGTAGAAGATTACACGGCAGAGTTTCGCAAATGGTCAGCCGACACTACCTGGAACGAGGCAGCCCTTCGTTATCAATATCGATTGGGGCTGAACGAAGTCCTGAAGGATGAGTTAGCTCGGGTGGAGACCCCCACAACCCTGGAGGAGTTAATCCAACTGGCCACCAAGTTGGACCGGCGCATGCGGGAACGGCGTTCCGAGCGCCTACAGAATCCCCGACCAGTGTGGGTACCCCCTAGGGCACCGCCTACATACCCTGCCTCCTCCTTTTCTCCAGGTACGCCGGCTCCGGAGGGGGAGCCCATGCAACTTGGCCTAGTTCGCCCCCGGCTTTCTCAGGAAGAAAGGCAACGCAGACGCAGGTCTAACCTGTGCTTCTACTGCGGGGGTTCTGGGCACTACCTACTGAACTGCCCCATCCGGCCCAGTAAGTTGCCCTCTCAAACCACTGTCAACTGTCAAACCATTAACCTTGTCCAGGCTTACGTGACTCTTTCTGTCTCCCTACAGCTGGCGGGAAAGGAGATTCGGCTCCCGGCCGTAATTGATTCAGGCGCCTGCAGTTGTTTTCTGGACATTTCCATCGCCAACGAATGGCACATCCCCTGTCTAAATAAAGAAAGACCTTTACTGGTCCACTTGGCTGACGGGTCCCTTCCACACTCAGGACCAGTAGTCCAGGAGACCCCACCTATCCTCACCACTACAGACTCCGGCCACCAGGAACTGCTACGTTTTGATTTGATTTCTTCCCCGATGTTTCCCATCATCCTGGGACTCCCGTGGTTACAGGCCCATGATCCTCAGATCCATTGGGACCGGAAGGAGGTCTCCTTCTCTTCTCCCTACTGTCATCAACATTGCATCTCCCCGGCTCCGAGCTGTCACCTGGCAGTCATCTCAGCACCAGAAAACCTCCAGCACATTCCACCTGCCTATCAAGACTTCAGGGATGTGTTTGACAAGAAGAAGGCCGACCGTCTACCACCTCACCGGGCTTATGACTGCCCCATTGAGCTTTTGTCTGGCTCTGAGATTCCTTTCGGGCGTATATTCCCGTTATCTGAAACTGAGTTGAAAACATTGAAAGCCTACATTGACGAAAACCTTGAAAAGGGCTTCATTCGGCCCTCTACCTCCCCGGCTGGGGCTGGCATCTTTTTTGTAGGAAAAAAAGATGGGTCACTCCGACCTTGCATTGACTATAGGGAGCTTAATAAAATCACGGTGAAGAACCGGTACCCGCTACCTCTAATTCCCGAGCTCCTCCAACGTTTCCGATCGGCCAAAGTTTTTTCCAAGCTTGATTTAAGGGGCGCTTATAATCTTGTCAGGATCCGCGCAGGTGATGAATGGAAGACAGCCTTCAGGTCCAGGTTTGGCCACTATGAGTATTTGGTGATGCCCTTTGGCCTGTGTAATGCTCCAGCTACCTTCCAACATCTGGTGAATGACATCTTTAGGGAGCACCTGGACGACTTCTTGGTTGTATACCTGGACGATATCCTTATTTTTTCAGCCACCTTGGAAATGCATCGGAGCCACGTTAGGAGAGTACTTGCCATCCTTAGAGCCCACCAATTATATCTTAAGGCTGAAAAATGTGAATTTGAGAAAACTTCTGTACAGTTCTTGGGGTTCATCATCTCTACCGAAGGCACTACAATGGATCCCCAAAAGGTCAAGGCGGTGATAGAATGGTCAGCTCCCAAGGACAAAAAGGCCGTCCAACGTTTCATCGGGTTTGCTAATTTTTATCGGAGGTTCATCATCGGGTTCTCCTCTATCGTTGCTCCCATCACCCGCCTAACCCAACAACATGGCCGTTTCCAATGGTCCCAGGAAGCCCAGGATGCTTTCACCAAACTAAAGACCCTCTTCACCTCGGCTCCTATTCTACGACACCCGGATCCTCTACTTCCCTTTGTACTGGAGGTTGACGCCTCGGAATCTGCCACAGGTGCCATCCTGTCACAACGCCACGGGCCAAAAGCCCTCCTTCACCCAGTGGCCTTTGCCTCCCGGAAATTGAGCCCATCCGAAAGAAATTATGATGTTGGGGATCGCGAGCTATTAGCCATTAAGGCCGCCTTGGAAGAATGGAGGTACCTTCTGGAGGGGGCAACTCATCCAATTACTATCTTTACGGATCATAAAAATCTCGAATATTTACGTACCGCCAAACGGTTGAGGCCTCGGCAAGCTCGCTGGGCACTTTTTTTTTCTAGATTTACCTTTCATATTTCCTATCGGCCAGGGTCAAAGAATGGCAAAGCAGATGCCCTCTCCCGAATCTCTCCGGAATCTTCTCAAATGTCGGAACCAAGTACCATTTTGGCTCCCCAAAATTTTCTGCTTCTTACTCCGGCAGATCTGTCTACCTCTCTCCTCACTGCCTCAGCTCATTGCCAGGACCCCATTGTGTCTACTCTGGAGAAACGTGAAGACCTATTCTGGTCTCGGAATAAAATTTTTGTACCCCTAGAAGTAAGACCTTTGGTCTTGAAGACTCTCCATGACCACAAACTGGCAGGTCACTTCGGGAACCGGAAGACGGCCGAACTCATCTCTCGTACCTTTTGGTGGCCAGGCTGGAGGCAGGACTGCCGTACTTACATCTCTTCCTGTGTCCCGTGCCAACGAAACAAGGGTCAAAAAACCAAACCCTGGGGGTTATTGAGGCCATTACCCATCCCGGAACGTCCATGGGCAGACATCTCAATGGATTTTATTGTGGAACTACCCCCCTCAGAAGGATTTTCTACCATTCTGGTAGTGGTTGATCGACTGTCCAAAATGGCCCATTTCTTGCCTATGGTTGGTACTCCCTCTGCTCTCGAGACTGCCAACATCTTTACCAAAGAGGTCGTCAGGCTCCATGGGGTCCCCAGGAGCATTGTCTCTGACAGAGGTTCCCAATTCACCTCGAAGTTTTGGAAGGCACTCTGCAAAACCTTAGGAATCAAAATCTGTCTTTCTTCAGCCTATCACCCGCAAAGTAATGGCCAAACAGAGCGTACCAACCAGACGCTCGAGCAGTATTTGCGATGCTTCTGCTCCTCTGCTCAAGGTGATTGGTCCTCCTTGCTGGCGTACGCGGAGTTCGCATACAATAATTCTTCCCACTCAGCTACCAACCAAACTCCTTTCTGGGCAAACTGTGGCTTCCACCCATCATTTCTGCCAAACTCAATTCCTGAATCACCAGTTCCTGCGGTACAAGAGCGTCTAGAGGCCATTCAAAACAACTTTCGAAAGCTCCAGGAGACCATGCAACAGGCTCAAGAAGGGTACGAAAGATACCACAACAGAGGCAGGAGGGAGAACCCCCATTTCAAAATCGGGGAAAAAGTGTGGTTGTCAACGGCTCATCTCAAGCTCTCTTGCCCCTCACGGAAACTGGGCCCCAAATTCATTGGGCCATTTGAGGTCAAAAAGGCAGTGAATCCCGTGGCCTTTGAGCTTTCGCTACCAAAAACTTACAAGATACATCCTGTTTTCCATGCATCTTTACTGAGACCTTTGGTTCCAAGTCCCTTCCCAGACAGGGAGGAACCTCCGCCACCACCTGTCACAATCGATGGCATGGAAGAATTCGAGGTGGAATCACTTCTAGGATGCAGGAAGGTGGGTCGTCAGCTACAGTATCTAGTGAAATGGAAGGGGTACCCATTGGAGGATAATTCCTGGGAGCCATCGGGAAATTTCCATGCACCAAGGTTAATTAAGATTTTCCAGCAGGAGCATCCTGAACTAATGGACAGCCTGGGCGTCCGGAGTCCGCCCCTTGGGGGGGGGCACTATCAGGGACCTGGTCCGCCGCGCGCCCCAGTGCGCAGACGCATAGGTCCGGCGCTGCGGCGCACAGTAGGAGTCAGAGGAACGATGTGGCGGCGCACAAACGTACGCGGCCCAGCTGAACGGCGCGCGCGCACGCGCGCTAGTGCACGTCCCATGTGACCTCCACCCGGCCTATAAAAGAGAGGCCCTTGGACCCAGACAGACGCTGGTTCGTCTCTCAGCTGTTCCCTTGTCCCTTGTACCTGTGCCTGCTGTATCTACTTGCCTACCCGTTGCCGACCCGGATTGTCTTGACCTTGTTACCTTCTCCAACCTTGACCTTTGGCTTGTTTACCCGGATCACCACCTCTCTCCTGTGTTTGACCCTCGGCCTGTATACCGGACTTCCACCGCCTGCTTAAGCAGTACTTTACCCTCAGCCTGCCTTGACCTCTTGCTTGTGTTTGACCATTCTATCTGGACTTGTCCTCCTGTGTTAACCTTCTGCTTGTGCCTGATTAATCTTGTGTTTGATCCTCAGCCTGCTGCCTGTTTACCCATCAGTGTTGGAGCCTCCGCCAGTCTGCCTGTGTACCCAACTACACCTGGATCCACGCCTAAGCCACCACCCAACAGGTGGCTTGTGCCTCTTGGTGCCAACCATCCCCTGTACCATCTTCAGGGGTGGTAGGCGCTGAGTCGCAAGGGCAACCGCTCTCGGCATCTTGGCCTCGGTGAGTACTTAGTTCCTGATACATGGAGACCCTCACAGTATACGGAGCCCTCTCAAACTTTCGGGTTAACCCCGTAAAATCTCATATACTTAATATTAACGTGAATAAAACTGAGCAGCAGATTCTAAAGAAAGAACATAAATTTGTTTGGAAGAAGCAAATAAAATACTTGGGTATAGACCTAGCCAATACAACTGGAAAACTCTATAGAATCAACTACCTTCCCCTGTTAGATGAAGTGAAAAAAAAATGCAATGAATACACTAGCAGGCCCTTGTCCTGGATCGGACGAGTAAATACTGTAAAAATGATGATACTTCCTGTAATAACGTATAAGCTACAGATGCTCCCTCTACCCTTACCCCAGCAATACCTTAGGAAGCTTAACTCAATACTGATGAATTTTGTATGGAAAAACAGGAAACATCGCACGTCGTTGAAACTCTTAAAGCAGGGTAAGAATCAGGGGGGACTTGCGGTCCCCGATATAGTTAGTTATTATCACGCAATTGCACTAACTAGAATCCCAGAGTGGGGGAAAATAAATTCAAGTAAAAGATGGGTACACTTAGAAAGGGCACTGAGTGGGGTCCACTTGGGAAGGATTATTTGGAACCCCCCGGGGTATAGAGCACTGGATGTTCACACACACACTATCACACGGCACACTGTAAAAATTTGGGACAAAGTATACAAACAGTTGAATGGTAACTATAACTCACCTTTATTAGCACTCAAGGAGAACGATTATTTCCCTCCGGGGAAAAAAGATATAGGAGGGAATTGGATAATTAAAGAGGAAACACAATTAGGGGACGTAATATTTGCGGGACAACCACTAGCACTAAATGAACTAAAAAAAAAAGTGGATTTATTTAAAATCGATGAGTGGCGGTACCTCCAGATATGCCAATTCGTGAAAAAACTTCCACAACCAATCAGGTCACGTGGAGACCTGACAAAAATAGAGCAAATATGTACAGCAGAAAATACTAAAAAATCTATATCAAAAATATACAAGTTGTTGATTGAGATGGACAGGCTGGAGGTCCCCCCATTCATCGAGAAATGGGAGAGAGAATTAGGGTCACGGATAAACACGGGGATGGTCAAAAAAATAATGAAGCTCACACATAGCTCGTCAGTAGATATGCGAACAGCCGAAACGAACTATAAATGCTTAAGTAGGTGGTATGTGACTCCCGACATAACAAGCAAATTTCAGGAGGGGAGATCCCCCAACTGTTGGAGGGGATGTAATGTGAGAGGAAACATGGGGCATCTATGGTGGGAATGTCAGAAAATACAAAAATACTGGGATAAGGTCCTGAGTTACATCAAAGAAATCACCCAAATAGAAGTAAAAAAAAATCCATGGGTGGTTCTGATGCATGCTACAGAAGAGGGAATAAGGCAATACAGGAGCACACTGGTCCCACATCTGCTTAATGCCGCAAAAAGATTAGAGCCCCTATGATGACAAGACTAGATGGGACAGAGGTGAAGACCTCATTGATATAGTCCTATTTCAAAGGTTCCTCTGAGGGGAAAAAAAAAAAAAAAAAAAAAAAAAGAAAATAGTGTGTGTCCTCTGTGGGATTTTAAATTGGGTTGCTGGCACTCAATATTAGTACAGAAGTAAAGAAAGAATTTCTTAAAAGGTATATTTATTTGTAGAAAAATATAAACTTATTGACTATGACATATATCAAATTTAACATCTAAAATGGATGCATTTTGGGAATGTGAAAACTATACATGAGACATTAAACCAACTCTATTAAAAAACAGTACACAATAGAGATAACCCAACGTTTCGAGGTATGTTTAGAAGTAAACCTCTTCTTCAGGGGTAATGAATTTGGTCACATCGAGATGTATGTCTATAATGGAACAATAAAACAGAAAGAGGAAAGAAAACAATATCTGTAAGCATATATAGTGCATAATAATTTTGAAGTAGTAACAATAAACATGGCTAAATGAATCCAATGCATGAATAGCCGTATTACACAAAAGGGGGATACATATATAAATACTAACCATGTATATTATGAATAAGCTCTCCAGAGAATCTATCACATCCAGTGGAAGATCGATCTGCCACAGCTCCACAAGGATCAGCAGGGACAAAGGGAGATGGAAGTATGAGAAAGAAAGGACCAACGGGCAAAGACAAGCCCCAAAGATAGACCCTAGATCCCCCAGACGGACAGTAAGTCCCAGCTGCCACAAAGGTTTCACAAAGGGCACCCCCACACCAAGACATGTCCAACTCTGTATAGGGTAAACCAGAAAAAAGAAGAAGGAAATGGTTCGCCACCTCTCCAAATCACTAGAAAATAATAAAAAATACCAGGTAATAAAGTCTGATAGACCTTATGGGCACATGCAGGCAAATACACACATATGTCCAATATGCACTGAGAAATTAATTAAATTTGAAACATACCCTCACTCCTGACTCGCAGTATATATGACCACAGGTGTAAGAAAACACAAAGAAACCAGGCTTGGATAATCCTTCTAGAGACAGAATGAAGGTTATAAAATAGCCTCCCTCTGCAGTTTTGGGCATTCAAGAATCTAAAGACTTTAAATACAAAAGAGCAAAATATTAGCTCTCTAATCAAGTACTAAACTCATATGTGAATCGTAGTTAGTTCAAGCAGTTTTATGCGCTAGCCAACTTACCAAGCCAGGTTCAGTGTGTAGCACAACTCTGCAGTCTGCTGCAGACAGGAGGAAGTGATTGCGGAGCACCTGTTAAATACAAGTGTCACGCAATCAACCCTATTATTGGATCAACTGTGATATGAGAGAAGTAAAGGAGAGGAGTGTCACAATTAGGCTGGTGCCCCCGAGTACAAGGCGCGTGGCGTCACCCCCCACACACGCATGCCGCCCGCTAGGTAGTAAACGAATGCGATCTCGCGATAGGATGTCATAAAGACGTACCTACGTCACGCCACTCCGTAAGGGTTGAAGCCACATGACATTATGGATAATGTCACCCCGCATTATCATCCCGCGACGCAGACCCGGCATGTCCGTTAGCATGGCCACCATGCATTCAGACTGCCGGAAAAAAAAGTGAGGCCGGGCATGCCGGAAGACATACAACGCCCCCCCCCCCCGCGCTAAGTGAAAACTAAAGTGCCAGCTGAAATTGAAAAGGGGAAATTGAAAAGAATATGAAAATACGCACCTGTATAGTCCCTGATCCAACAGCAGCCGGGGGAAACCTATCGTCCAATTATCTGGATAAGATTTAACAATAATGACACAAAAAGTTTTTACAAATGTTGCACTACTGCAATGTATTGCAGATTCTAAACATACACCATACAATGAAAATTGGACATCAAATAAATAACCAAAAATGGAATTTAGGGATTTTAGGTGATTGTTTTTCATTGGGATGGGGAGCGTTCGCAAAATGTATAGTATTTGTGGGAGTATAAGCATTTTAAATGAGGCCAGACGCCTGGACCAGTAGAGTCCTGTTTTAGCTCATCGATTTGTTTCTTTTGATAGTTTCTCTATTAGTGGAGTGTAATTGGCACCTGCTAGTTGGGATGCGTCTGCTGTTAATTGTAATCCTAGGTATGGTATGTTAGATCGATTCCCAGTATAGTGGTCCAAGATTAGCGATTTTGTGAAATTTGCTTTGTAGTAGGATATCTCGCTAAAATTGTTAAGAATGTCATGGGCATGGGGTAGGGAAATGGCTGGTGTGGTCAGAAATAGTATAATATCGTCAGCAAAAGGGTTTATATGGTGGGATATGCCTTGGAGTGAAAAGTCTGAAATTTTAGGGTGTGCTCTTACTGCTTCAGCTACGAGTTCTATAAGGAGATTGAATATCGAGGGAGACAGGAGGCACCCCTGTCTTGTTCCATTAGTTATGGGAAAGGGCAAGGATAATATATTTGATGTGTATACATGTGCGCATAGGGAAGAGTATAGGGCTAGTATTGCGGAAAGGATGGGTCCTGTAAATCCAAATTTCTTAAGATTGTGTGTCATGTAACCCCAGTGTATCCTGTCAAATGCCTTCTCCGCATCCAAAAATTGTAAGGGATCCGACAGGTTTTAGTGCAATGTATAATGTTAAGGATCCTCCTTGTGGCATCTGATGCCCATCTGCCTGATGTAAAGCCAGTTTGATTGGGCCTAATCAGGGCTGGTAAAATAGGGAGAAGTCTAGATGCTAATATCCTGGTGTAGAGCTTTACATCCATATTCAATACTGGAATGGGCCTAAAATTGGATTGAGTGGTAGGTTCCTTACCCGGTTTTGGAATAGTAACAATATATGCTTTTTACCTTTCGGGAGGGAACGAGGCAAATTATCTTCAGAATAGAGTGATAGAGTGATGCTAGTGCTGAAGAGAGGGTACTTTGAATAAGCTTATAGTAGTCATTGGTTAGGCCATCATGGCCAGGAGATTTTCCAGAGGGAAGTGATATGATTGCTTTCTCTGTTTCAAGTGTCCTGATAGGTGCATTAAGAGTTGTCAATTGCGTCTGTGATAGTGAGGGAATATTGAGACCCATATGGAAGGTTTGGATAGCGTCTTCTGTGGGTTGCTGAGTAATGGGGTTTTCTTTGAGGTTGTATAGGGAATAATAATACTCAGCAAAAGAGTCTGCTATATTTTTTGGGTTAATAATTTTACTTTTGTTCGACTGAATGGTTCAAGTAGGTTTTTTTTGTTTGAGATTTGCATTCTTGAAAATCTCTGGGCCAGAAATTTGCCAGCCCAAGGAGGAGATATGTGTGTCATAATGTTCAATGAAGAAGTCTAAGTTCAGTATGAAGCTGAAATAGTTTATACCCTGTGTTAGCATCTGCATGTAGTTTGTTTTGGTCTTCCAAGCGCTTGATGTCACCTAGAAGGCATTCTAGTTTCTGTGTTCTCTGCCTTTTTATCCTTGAACAGATTTGCAATATTATTCCTATAATAATAGCCTTATGGGCACACCATAGGGAAAAAGGATCACCGTATATACTCGAGTATAGGTCGACCGGAATATAAGCCGAGGCCCCTAATTTACCACAGAAAAACTGGGAAAACGTATTGATCTTGTATAAGCCGAGGGTGAGAAATGCAGCAGCTACTGTAAGTGAGAGAACACCACACACTGGAGTTCCTGACTGAGGTTCCTGATCCAACAGCTGACGCCTCCCTTTACACAGCAGACGAGCCGAGAGGAAAAGGCCCTGGCGGGTATTAGCCACTAGGGATGGGCCCGGTGTTCGATTCGAACCCACGTTCGAATCGAGCACCGGGCGTTCGGCCGCTCGGCGAGCCCAGAACTATTTGGGACGTTCGCATCACATTCGTGTGATGCGAGCTGCACGTAATGCATTGCGGCCGGCGCAATGATTGGCCAAGCATGCACTGTGACCCTGCATGCTTGGCCAATCACAGCGCCGGCAGCGAGGAGAGCAATAATTGGCTACAGGCAGGACGCCTGTAGCCAATTAAAGCTCAGGGGCTTTAGTACACGCCCCACTCTATAAAAGGCCGCCACGCCGTCGGCCCAGGGCACATGTGTTCCGGCTTTGAGAAGAGTGAATAGGCAGTCTGCTGATTGATTCATTCATTGCTAAACCATTGCTGATTCATTCAATACTGATCATTTCTGCTGATTGCACTGCTGAGTGTGACATTATCTGCTGCTGGGGATTAGTCTGGTGTGTGCGTGCTGTTAGTACAGCATTGCAGTAGCACCCATTACAGTGCTGTTAGAACAGCATTGCACCCTAACTTTCTGTCCCAACCTTCTGTCCCAACCTTCTGTCCCATCCCAGACAGGCAGGCAGGGATTTATAGGAGCTATAGTGTGTTTGTGTCAGCACACATAGGAGCTATAGTGTGTTTGTGTCAGCACACATAGGAGCTATAGTGTGTTGTGAGCACACATAGGAGCTATATTTTTTTGTCAGCACACATAGGAGCTATAGTGTGTTGTCAGCACACATAGGAGCTATAGTGTGTTTGTGTCAGCACACATAGGAGCTATAGTGTGTTGTCAGCACACATAGGAGCTATAGTGTGTTTGTGTCAGCACACATAGGAGCTATAGTGTGTTTGTGTCAGCACACATAGGAGCTATAGTGTGTTGTGAGCACACATAGGAGCTATATTTTTTTGTCAGCACACATAGGAGCTATAGTGTGTTGTCAGCACACATAGGAGCTATAGTGTGTTTGTGTCAGCACACATAGAAGCTATAGTGTGTTGTGAGCACACATAGGAGCTATAGTGTGTTGTCAGCACACATAGGAGCTATAGTGTGTTTGTGTCAGCACATATAGGAGCTATAGTGTGTTGTGAGCACACATAGGAGCTATATTTTTTTGTCAGCACACATAGGAGCTATAGTGTGTTGTCAGCACACATAGGAGCTATAGTGTGTTGTCAGCACACATAGGAGCTATAGTGTGTTTGTGTCAGCACACATAGGAGCTATAGTGTGTTGTCAGCACACATAGGAGCTATATTTCTTTGTCAGCACACATAGGAGCTATAGTGTGTTGTCAGCACACATAGGAGCTATAGTGTGTTGTCAGCACACATAGAAGCTATATTTTTTGGTCAGCACACATAGGAGCTATAGTGTGTTCTCAGCACACATAGGAGCTATAGTGTGTTTGTGTCAGCACACATAGGAGCTAGTGTGTGTGTGTGCGTCAGCACACATAGGAGCTAGTGTGTGTGTGTGTCAGCCCAGTTCTTGTCATCTAAGGCAGCCTCTATCTGCCATAGGGCCCTGTTGCTGTCATCTAAGGCATCCATCTGCAGGAGTTAGTGTGTGTGCTGTGTGACTCCAGCACAATATACACTACCCACTACAATGGCTGGAAGACCGCCAAGAAGAGGCAGACAGTCCCGAGGCAAGAACACAGGGCAAGCAGGCTCTGTTTCTAGAGACAACAGTGCTGGTCGTGGACGTGGTCGTGCATCGTCATCAGCACGTGGCCATGGGACACGCTTGTCCTTGTTTTCGGCAGCTGGACATGTTGAGCCGCATAATGCCGAAGGCTTGGTAGAATGGATGACCAAGCCCTCCTCATCCTCCTCATCCTCTCTCACCCAGGCTCAGGGTACTGGCAGAGCAGCTGCCAACGCGTACTCAATGGCATCATCAGGCACTCCTTCATTAGACCCACCATGTCCTCCTGAGGAGTCCCCCGAACTGTTTGAGCACAGTGTTGGGTACATGCTCCAGGAGGATGCCCAACGATTCGAAGGCTCGGATGATGATACCCAGCTTGAGGAAGGCAGTAGTGTGCGGGCAGAGAGAGGGGATGCTGAAGGACAGCAATCTGGCAGTCATGTTCCACCAGCTGCAGCTTACTGCCAGGTTTGCTCTAGTAGTGAAGAGGGAGGAGATGATGAGGTCACTGACTCCACGTGGGTGCCTGAAGGGAGAGAGGAGGAGGAGGAGGCGGCGGCACATGTCCAACGAGGCAGGATGCCCTCCGGAGGCCAGCTAGAGGCCAGCACACCAACTGAATCACACCGCAGAGCTCCGCCTGTGCAGGGCGCTGCCTCTGCACGTTATTACAAAAGTTCTTTGGTGTGGGCCTTTTTTGAGACGAGTACATCAGATCGTACCACTGCTATTTGCAATATTTGTCTCAAGCGTATCTCGCGTGGCCAAAACATCAGCCGCTTGGGCATCACAAGCATGACCAGACATATGTCGACCTGCCATGCAGCTCGTTGGCAAGCGCACATTAAAGACCCACACCAAAGAACAAAGCGGACCTCTCCTTGCTCCTCATCAGCTGGGATCTCCAACCCCACTATATCTTCAGTCCTCTCTGAAAGCTGCTCTGAGAGGACTGAAGGTGTAGAATTAGGTGTGTCACAACCAAGTACTTGCAGTACACCGACGTCCGTTTGTAGCAGGCAAATTTCCCTGCCCCAGCTGCTGGACCGTCAAAAGAAGTTTACTCCCAGCCATCCACATGCCCAGCGGTTGAATGCTAGCTTGGCTAAATTGCTAGCACTTCAACTGCTGCCTTTTCAGTTGGTAGACTCGGCCCCCTTTCCGTGAGTTTGTTCAATGTGCGGTTCCTCAGTGGCAGGTTCCCAAACGCCACTTTTTCTCACGGAAGGCGATTCCGGCTCTCTACCGACATGTGGAAGGCAATGTCCATGCCTCGCTGGACAGGGCGGTCAGCGGTAAGGTGCATATTACCGCTGACTCATGGTCCAGCAGGCATGGACAGGGACGTTATCTGTCTTTCACGGCCCATTGGGTCACTCTTTTGGCAGCTGGGAGGGATGCAGGACAAGGTTCAGTAGTGTTGGAGGTTGTTCCGCCACCACGCCTCCAAAATGCTACTACTGGTTGTGACACACCTCTCTCCTCCACCCCCTCCTCTTCTTCTTCCTCCATGGCCTCTTCGAGTGCTCTGTCCTCAGAACCAGCGGTGCTCCGTAGGCGTACAAGGGGCTACGCGAGTACGCAGGCAAAAAGATGCCATGCCGTGCTTGTGCTGGTGTGTTTGGGGGACAGGAGCCACACTGGGGCAGAGGTTCTGGCAGCTCTACAGGGGCAGGCCGAGAGGTGGTTGACGCCACGCCAGCTTAAGCCAGGAATGGTGGTTTCTGACAATGGCACCAACCTCCTCTCCGCCCTGCGACAGGGGCAGCTCACCCATGTGCCCTGTATGGCTCACGTCCTCAACCTGGTGGTGCAGCGGTTCTTGGGCAGGTACCCAGGCTTACAGGATGTCCTGAGGCAGGCCAGGAAAGTCTGTGTGCATTTCCGCCGATCGTATAATGCCAGTGCTCGGCTGGCTGAGCTGCAAAAGGAGTTGAACCTGCCCAAGAACCGACTAATATGTGACATGCCCACCAGGTGGAACTCAACGTTGGCCATGCTGCAGCGACTGCACATGCAGCAGAGGGCCATCAATGAGTACCTTTGCGACTACGGTACCAGGACAGGGTCAGGGGAGCTTGGCTTTTTTTCCCCAAGCCAGTGGAGCATGATCAGGGATGCATGCCCTGTCCTGTCACCATTTGAGGAGGCCACGAGGATGGTGAGCAGTGACAGTGCATGCATCAGTGACACTGTACCTCTTGTCCACCTGTTGGAGCATATGCTGCGTGGGATAATGGACAGGGCACTTGAGGCAGAACAGAGGCAGGAAGAGGATGACTTCCTTGCCTCTCAAGGCCCCACCCATCACACAGGAAGAGGATGAGGAGGAGGAGGATTGTGTGAGCATGGAGGTGGAGCCTGGCACGCATCAGCAGCAGCAGTCTTTTAGGGATGATGTACAGTCCCAACAAACCAGTGGACTTGTACGTGGCTGGGAGGAGGTGGCTGGCGATCATGTGGTCCTCAGTGACCCAGAAGACTCCGGACCGAATGCCTCAGCTAACCTACGTTGCATGGCCTCCCTGATCCTGCAAAGCCTGCGGAAGGATCCTCGTATTCTTCGGATCAAGGAGAGGGACCATTACTGGCTGGCCACTCTCCTTGATCCACGGTACAAGGGTACATCTTAGGGAGGCCTTGCAGAAAGGTCTGTGCAACGCGTTCCCAGAAACTGGGAGGTTACAAACTCCTGGTCCTGGACGACGAGTTGCTGAGGCTTCGGTCAGTAGCAGAAGGAGCGGTGGGGAAGGTGGACGTCTGACCGATGCGTTCAGACAATTTTTTAGTCCGCAGCCCCAAGGTATGATCGGTTCCAGCAACCATCGCCAGCGTCTGATATACATGGTGCAGGAATACCTAGGAGCAAGGTCAGACTTGGACACCTTTCCCACCGAAAATCCTCTGGCTTACTGGGTCTTGAGGATGGATCACTGGCCAGAGCTTGCACAGTATGCAATTGAGCTACTGGCCTGTCCTGCATCCAGCGTTCTTTCCGAACGCACATTTAGTGCTGCTGGAGGATTTGTCACCGATCACAGGGTGCGCCTGTCCACCGACTCGGTTGATCGACTGACCTTCATAAAGATGAATCAGTCTTGGATCACCACCAGCTACCAGGCACCTGAAGCGGATATAACTGAATAATTTATAATGTCACATCCCTTCAAGACTGCCTATGCTGATGCTGAGTGACTGTCCTGTTATGTTCACTGACTATCCTCTTCCTCCTCCTCAATAATCCATTCCTCCAAGTACAGTATCTGTGAGGGGTTGCAGTGTTGTGGCACCAGCACCAGTGCCTAAAGCACAATTTTTCAGCCCCTGTTTAACAGGGGCGTGTAATTACAATTTTTTAAGCAATGCTTCGCAACAGGTCTGACTGCTGTGCTCCAAGTACAGTATCTGTGAGGGGTTGCAGTGTTGTGGCACCAGCACCGTTGCCTAAGGCACAATTTTTCAGCCCTTGTTTAACAGGGGCGTGTAATTACAATTTTTTAAGCAATGCTTCGCAACAGGTCTGACTGCTGTGCTCCAAGTACAGTATCTGTGAGGGGTTGCAGTGTTGTGGCACCAGCACCAGTGCCTAAGGCACAATTTTTCAGCCCCTGTTTAACAGGGGTGTGTAATTACAAATCTTGATCTAATAGTTCACAGCAGGGCCCATTCCTGCACCCACCAACAGTAACTGTGAGGGCTTACAGTCTTGTGGCAACACCGTCCGCCACCACCATCAAAGGCCCAATTTTTCTGCCCTGTTCAACAGGTGCATGCAATTACAAATCTTGATCTAATAACTCACATCAGGGCCCATTCCTGCGCCCACCAAGAGTAACTGTGAGGGCTTACAGTCTTGTGACAACACCGCCCACCACCACCACCAAAGGCCCAATTTGTCTGCCCTGTTCAACAGGTGCATGCAATTACAAATCTTGATCTAATAACTCACAGCAGGGCCCATTCCTGCGCCCACCAAGAGTAACTGTGAGGGCTTACAGTCTTGTGGCAACACCGTCCACCACCACCACCAAAGGCCCAATTTGTCTGCCCTGTTCAACAGGTGCATGCAATTACAAATCTTGATCTAATAATTCACAGCAGGGCCAATTCCTGTGCCCACCAAGGGTAACTGTGAGGGCTTACAGTGTTGTGGCTACACCACCATCTAATGGGGCAAATTTCTGCGTATATATGGCAGGCCCCTACTTTCAAACATCCAACTTACAAACGACTCCTACTTGCAAACGGAAGCAGAAAACAGGAAGTGAGAGGAAATCTACCCCTAGGAAGGGAAATTCTATCCTGTTAGATTTAATTTGGGAAAAAGGTATCTCCTCTCTACTGATGCTTTATCACCAATCCTTGTTTCAATTAAAACCCCACTTTTCCAAAAACATTTGTCATTGGGACGGAAAGTGAGGTGAAATGTTCTGAACAGATGTGCAAAGACAGCAAATGTTACAGGGGTGATAACCCCTCCCTATGCTCTCCAAAAAGCTTAAAAATAGATTTTTTTGGGATGGAGCTACACTTCATAATGTACCTGTTCAGATTCTACTTAAGAACAAACCTACAGTCCCTCTCTTGTTTGCACCGCCTATATACTGCTGTTCAGAGTATATAGGGTTGTAGGTATAGGGTTTTATTTTGGGTGCGGGGTCCCCCTTAATATCCATACAAGACCCAAAGGGGGGGGGGGGGGGTGATGGGGTAGCCATGCCATTTTTCTCAAGGATTTTCAGCCATATGGCCAGGACAAGACATGACATTAAAGCCGCAAGTGGTTTTAAATGGCTTCTTTTTTTCCTTTACAAATGTCATTTTGTGCAGGTACAGTTCTAAACACGGGAAACACATGCCACTTCACAGGCATACTTTAGACACCCCCCCCAGGTACCATATTTAAAGGAATATTTCACTTTTTTTTTTTCACTTTATGCATCATTAAAATGACTGCTCCCGAAAAAACGTTATTTTTTAAAAGTTCTTTTTGCATTGATATATGTCCCCTGGGGCAGGACCCGGGTCCCCAAACCTGTTTTATGACATTAACATGCATATTGGCCGTTGTAATTAGCAATTTTGATTTCGAACGTTCGTGTCCATTGTAACGAATAGGGTTCGAAAATTCGCGCAAACTTTCGGTCCGTTCGAAGGTTCTGGTGCGAACCGAACCCGGGGGTGTTCGGCTCATCCCTATTAGCCACATGTGTTCATAAATCTAGGAGCTGGTAAGCGAGCATTTCTAGCGGTGGTGGAATCATTTGAATAACACAGTCACTTCATTTACTTGTTTGTCACCTACTTTATATGGACTGCATCTATACACATACCGGACTTCCGTTGGAAAAGTTCAAAATTTTCTTTGGTTGATTGTTTTTTATTTACAGGTTCCTTTTTTATTTACAGGTTCCTCTTTGGACAGTAATAGACATTATTAATATTTACATTACACTTTTCACTTATTGGGTGATGTTTTGTTGATATAATCAGTGTATTCATAGCACATTTTGTATTGGTTATTTGTTTCACAGAGCATTTTTTACCATCATAACAGCACAATTGATCCACAAATTTTTTTAGCGCAACTTTTTACATTTTTACATTATTTTTGTGTTATATCGCACTTCGTGTTGCTGCTATACCCATCTTTATATTTTTTGTGTCCAGCGCAATTTTTTCTGTATTTATCTCCAGACATTGTACATATCTTCAGCATGAAGAAGGAATTGTAATACCGATGGAGGACGTTTAGGTTTGGATGTCGTGTCCATTTTATAATCCACGACAAGTTGTAATCTCCACAAACAATCAGGGCACCTGTTGTCTTTGCGGAAGATTGTCCTCATAAAGCAAAGTTGGTGCATACAGATTAACAATTGTGTAGATTTTGTTTTGTGAATTCTTCGATCAAAATTAAGAATCTCTTTTCCAAATCAGGGAGAACCTCTAGGAGAGTAAAGTCAACAGAATTTGTAATGGCTAATATTACGCCTTTTTGCTTTGTGGGTGCTGAGGCCAGAAAGACATGTGTTTTTCTGCTGGAAGGAGGGGGTGTTGGAGGCCAAAAAGTATGTCTCTTGTAAACACAGTACATCAGAGCTTCTTTCCAGATGGAAGATCTCTTTGCAGGATGATTTAGCCTGTGTTCATTGGCTTTTCTCCAATCACCTTGTACCATTCCAGTCAGTAGACTGTCAGTAAAAATTAGGCACAATGGTCTGGCAATTACTTGACTGAGTTCCCTAAGTACCCTTGGATGCAAGCCATCTGGTCCCGGTGATTTATTAATGTTAAGTTTCCCAAGTCTAATTTTAATCCTGTCCTCTGTTAACCATGGAGGTGCTTCCTGTGATGTGTCATAAGTAGAGTTGAGCGGACACCTGGATGTTCGGGTTCGGCAGGTTCGGCCGAACTTCAGAAAAAAGTTTGGGTTCGGGACCGAACTTGACCCAAACTTGACCCCGAACACCGAACCCCATTGAAGTCAATGGGGACCCGAACGGCTATAATAAAGTGTCGGCTCCCGTCCCCCTTAATACAGAGAACAGTCATTGAAGTCATTTATTTTTAAAAAGTTAGTCATAAAAAGTGTTTGGGGACCTGGGTCCTGCCCCAGGGGACATGTATCAATGCAAAAAAAACTTTTAAAAATGGCAGTTTTTTCGGGAGCAGTGATTTTAATAATGATTAAAGTGAAACAATAAATGTGTAATATTCCTTTAAATTTCGTACCTGGGGGGTGTCTATAGTATGCATGTAAAGGGGCGCATGTTTCCAGTGCTTAGAACTGTCTCTGCAAAAAGTGTCATTTTTGCAGGAAAGAAAGCTATTTAAAATCACTCGCGGCTAATGTTAATTGTCGGCTCCCGTAATACAGAGAACAGTCATTCATTGAAAGCCATTCATAAAAAAAAAGTCATTGATAAAAAAAAAAAAATAAAAAAAAAAAAAAGCGTAGGGGTCCCCCAAATTCAATAACCAGGCCCTTCAGGTCTGGGATGGATATTAAGGGGGATCCCAGCCAAAAATAAAAAATGGCGTAGGGTCCCCCTCAAAATCCATACCAGACCCTTGAGGTCTGGGATGGATTTTAAGGGGGAACCCAGCCAAAAAAAATGGGGTGAGGTCCCCCTCAAAATCCATACCAGACCCTTATCCGAGCACGCAACCTGGCAGGCCGCAGGAAAAGAGGGGGGGGACAAGAGCCCCCCCCCCCTCCCGCCTGAACCGTACCAGGCCACATGCCCTCAACATTGGGAGGATGCTTTGGGGGTCTAAGACCCACAAAGCATCTTGTCCCCATGTTGATGAGGACAAGGGCCTCATCCCCCACAACCGTGCCCGGTGGTTGTGGGGGTCTGCGGGCGGGGGGCTTATCGGAATCTGGAAGCCCCCTTTAACAAGGGGACTCCCAGATCCCGCCCCCCCCTGTGTGAAATGGTAAGGGGGTACAAAAGTACCCCTACCATTTCACCAAAAAAGTGTCAAAAATGGTAAAAATTACAGGAGACGGTCTTTGACAATTCCTTTATTAAAATCTTCTTTCTTCTGGTCTTCCTTTCTTCATCTTCTCCTTCCGGCATCTTCTTCTTCCATCTTCTTCTTCCTCCGATCCGCTTCTTCTTGGCCTTCTAGTCCAGCATCGGTGTCTCTTCTGGGCCGCTCCGCGCAATGGGAGGCTCCCGCTGGGTGAGGCTTCTCTTCGGCATCTTCTTCCACGGCGTCGGTCTCTGAGGCTTCTCTCCGGTATCTTCTTCCAGGGCGTCGGTCTGTTCTTGGGCCACTCCTCGCAATGGGAGGCTCCCGGTGTGTGAGGCTTCGCTTGGGCTGACAGTTCTTTTATAACGGAGGGCGGGGCCACCTGGTAACCCCGCCCCCCTCTGACGCATAGGAACGTCATGGGGACTTCCCTATGGCTTTCCCCGTGACGTGGGGAAAGCCATAAGGAACTGTTTTGGCTGGGTTTCCCCTTAAAATCCATCCCAGACCTCAAGGGTCTGGTATGGATTTTGAGGGGGACCCTACGCCATTTTTTTTTTTTTGTTTGGCTGGGATCCCCCTTAATATCCATCCCAGACCTGAAGGGCCTGGTTATTGAATTTGGGGGGACCCCTACGCTTTTTTTTTTTTTTTATCAATTACTTTTTTTTTATGAATGGCTTTCAATGAATGACTGTTCTCTGTATTACGGGAGCCGACAATACACATTAGCCGCGAGTGATTTAAATAGCTTTCTTTCCTGCAAAAATGACACTTTTTGCAGAGACAGTTCTAAGCACTGGAAACATGCGCCCCTTTACATGCATACTATAGACACCCCCCAGGTACGAAATTTAAAGGAATATTACACATTTATTGTTTCAATTTAATCATTATTAAAATCACTGCTCCCGAAAAAACGGCCATTTTTAAAAGTTTTTTTTGCATTGATACATGTCCCCTGGGGCAGGACCTAGGTCCCCAAACACTTTTTATGACTAACTTTTTAAAAATAAATGACTTCAATGACTGTTCTCTGTATTAAAAGCACTCGCGGCTATATGAATATCAATTCATATAGCCGCGAGTGCTTTTAAAAGACATTTTAAAAAGCAACATTAAATCCCCGAACACCGGACCCGAACCCGAACATACAGTCAATTGTTCGGGTTCGGGTCTGGGACCCGAACACCCTAAAGTCCGGTACGGATCCGAACTTTACAGTTCGGGTTCGCTCAACCCTAGTCATAAGAATAAACACTGCAGTTTTGGTTACTGAAGCCCCCTGATTCCCTCGTGAAGACTGAGGAGAAGAATAAATTCAATACCTTCGCCATCTCCCCATCCTTTGTAACCAGATATCCTTCCTCATTCTTTATGGGGCCAATATGGTCTGTCCTCACTTTTTACTGTTTACATTCTTAAAGAATTTCTTTATTTTTTTTTTGCTCTCCTCCGCTATGTGTCTTTCGTGTTCTTTCTTAGCCGCCCTAATTGCACCCTTACATTTCTTGTTGTATTCTTTATAAAGTCTGAATGCTGATGATGATCCCTCAACCTATTTTTTTAAGGCCTTCTCCTTTGCTTTTATATGCATTTTTACATTGGAATTTACATTGGTTAATGCCCTTTATTTAATATGCTCTTAAAGCAAATCCACCTCTCCTTCCTGTTTTTTATTGCTAAGATTTTATCCCAATTCATACCTTCTAACAAGGTTTGTAGTTTAGGAAAGTTGGGTCTTTTGAAATTCAATGTCTTTGTATGCCCCTTATGTTTCCTATTTGTGTGATTTATACTGAAGCCAATTGACCTGTGATCGCTGTTTCCTCAATTGCCCCGTATTTCCACATCGATGATCAGGTCTGTATTGTTGGTAATCAGTAGATCCAGTAACGCTTTATTTCTAGTTGGTGCGTCTACCATCTGAACCAAGAAATTGTCTTGCAAGACATTTAAGAACTGGCGAGCCTTAGATGAATGCACGGTTCCCTCCGCTCAGTCTATGTCTGGATAATTAAAATCCTGCATTATGATAACACTTCCCATCCTTGCTGCTAATCCAACTTTTGATAGGAGATCCGCCTCCCCATCCTCCCTCAAGTTAGGGGGCCTATAGCATACTCCCAGTAATATTTTCCCCTTAGCTTCATCCCTTTGGAGCTCTACCCATAAAGATTCCACCTCCTTCCTAGCTTCCTTAGTGATGTCATCTCTCATATTCACTTGTACATTATTCTTGATATATAGGCCCCCCGCCACCCCTCCCCCTTTTTTACCCTCTCTATCCCTGCGATAAAGGGTATACCCTTGAATGGTTGCTGGCCAATCATGAGAGCTGTTGAACCAGGTCTCTGAAATTCCAACAAAATCCAAATCCTCCTTGTACAACAGTATCTCTACTTCACCCATGTTGTCCGCCATTGGTGAACATGCCACCTGTTTCTAATTGTTTTAGCTTTATACATTGTGCTTTCATTGGGTAACTACACATCGGGGGTTATTTACGAAAGGCAAATCCACTTTGCACTGCAAGTGCACTTGAAAGTGCACCGAAAGTGCACTTGGAAGTGCAGTCACTCTAAATCTAAGGGGTAGATCTGAAATAAGGGGAAGCTCAGCTGATTTTATCATCCAATCGTGTGCAAGCTAAAATGCTGTTTTTTATTTTCCTTGCATGTCCCCTTCAGATCTACAGCGACTTTACTTCCAAGTGCAGCGCAAAGTGGATTTTCCTTTAGTAAATAATCCCATTGTGTATATTTACACCCCCCCCCCCCTTTTTTTTTCCCACAGGCTAATATTTTATTATTGTTCTTTAGTGTTCACCGTGGGTTGTCCCTACTTTTTACAGTCAGCGCGCCTTCACAACATCAATTATCCTTAATATGTCAGTCTCAAACTTTATGTAAAAACTTTTTGTTTAGCAGCACACTCAAAATAGGAGGATTATCCCTTATTTCAGGACAATGGGCAGACCCATGCAAAGTATTTGTTTATGCCCTGAATGCATATTCAAAACCACTGGTGTAAAGTGTGACTATAGCCTAATAGTAGAGAGCCATTTACTCCAAACTGCACACAGCGAAAAGACAGTAGTCGGCAGGAGCCCTCACATGGAGGCGGAGTATTTTCAGTTTTTTTTGGGTCCGTCGGGCGGCGGGATTGACGATACCCCGATAACCAATGGCCAGGGTTGTCGGGAAGAGGCCCTTGTCCCCATCAACCCCAAAGCACCATCTCCATGTTGCGGGCAAGCTGCGTGGTTTGGTTCAGGAGGGGGGGGGGGGGGTGCTTGCTCAGGCTGCTTGCTCAGATAAGGGTCTGGCATGCCAATTTTTATTTTTAAATTTTGGCATGGAGTTCCCCTTAAAATCTATGCCAAGCCCAAAGGGACTGGTATGGATTTTGGGAGGGGCCCCATGCTTTTTTTTTTCTTAATTCTGTCATAGGGTTCCACTTAACCACTTCAATGCACTGTATTATATATTCTGCACTGACTGCACTGTGTATATATACACACACACCGAAGGGCCTGGTATGGACTGGGGGGGCATGTCGATTTTTTCCTTCATTTTTATCTATATTGCCGGGAGTCAGCAATACATTAAAGCCGCAAGCAATTTTAAATAAAAATGTTTCCTTTAGAAATATCAAATTGCTGCGGCACTGTAATACACATCACACAGATGTGCCACTTTACAGACAGACTAATGCCGCGTACACACGATCAGACTTTGTCCTTCGGACCCAGTCTGGCGGACAAACCGCCGGACTTTCCAGCGGGGCTTCGCCGGACTTTCCGAGCGTGTGACTTGCCCACACACTCCCGGACTTCTCTGGCGGACAATCCGCGGGAAAAAGTCCGCGGGACTTTTGAAAATGAACGGACTTGCCCACACACGGAGCAGTCCGTTCATTTAGAACGTAACTGCAGGTAGACGGGGCTAGCGAAGGCAGTGAATGCCGCCACGCTAGCCCCGTCACCTGGCATGGATTTAAAGGGAATCCCCACGCCAAAAAACGGCGTGGGGATCCCCCCCAAATCCATCTCAGACCCTTATCCGAGCACGCAGCCCGGCCGGCCAGGAAAGGGGTGGGGACGAACGAGCGCCCCCCTCCTGAGCCGTACCAAGCCGCGTGCCCTCAACATGGGGGTGCCCTGGGGAAAGGGGGGCCGTGCGATGTACCCCTACCCATTCACCTAAGGTGTAAAGTGTAAATAAAAAAAACACACAATTTTTAAAAAATATTTTATTGCACTGCTCCGGGGGTCTTCTTCCATCTTGGGGGTCTTCTCGCCGGACTCCTCCGCTATTTTAACCTAGCTCTTTTACTGAGCAGAGGAGCCCAGCTACCTTCTTCATCATCGCCGCCGTCGTCTGGGGGTCTCGATCCGCCTTCGGGGGTCTCCCGGGGTCTTCCAGGGTCTCTTCTGTTCTTGCCGCTGTCGTCGCTTTCTGCATCGCCGCCGCCTTCTTCTTCCTCTTCTTCTTCTTCTTCCGATGTTGACTCGTCGCTCTCTCTGGCCGGAATGGCAGAGCCGCGCTGTGCTGGGACTTATATAGGGACAAGGGGACAGGGTCACATGCTCATGTCACATGCAGACCCCGCCCCCTATGATGTCACAGTCCCGGAGGATCACCATGTGACATGAGCATGTAACCCTGCCCCCTTGTCCCTATATAAGTCACAACCCAGCGCGGCTCTGCCATTCCGGCCAGAGAGAGCGACGAGTCCACATCGGAAGAAGAAGAAGAAGAAGAAGAAGAGGAAGAAGAAGAAGAAGAAGAGGAAGAAGAAGGCGGCGGCGGCAAGAACAGAAGAGACCCCGGAAGACCCCGTAAGACCCCTGAAGGCGGATCGAGACCCCCAGACGACGGCGACGACGAAGAAGGTAGCTGGGCTCCTCTGCTCGGTAAAAGAGCTAGGTAAAATAGCGGAGGAGTCCGGCGAGAAGACCCCCCAAGACGGAAGAAGACCCCCGGAGCAGTGCAATAAAATATTTTTAAAAAATTGTGTGTTTTTTTATTTACACTTTACACCTTAGGTGAATGGGTAGGGGTACATCGTACCCCATACTCATTCACATAGGGTGGGGGGCCGGGATCTGGGGGCCCCCTTATTAAAGGGGGCTCCCGGATTCCGATAAGCCCCCGCCCGAAGACCCCGACAACCAACGGCCAGGGTTGTCGGGAAGAGGCCCTTGTCCTCATCAACATGGGGAAAGGTGCTTTGGGGTGGGGGGGCCGCACGGCCCCCCTTTCCCCAGGGCACCCCCAATGTTGAGGGCACGCGGCCTGGTACGGCTCAGGAGGGGGGGGCGCTCGCTCGTCCCCACCCCTTTTCCTGGCCAGCCGGGCTGCGTGTTCGGATAAGGGTCTGAGATGGATTTGGGGGGAACGTTTTTTCGGCGTGGGGATTCCCTTTAAATCCATGCCAGGTGACGGGGCTAGCGCGGCGGCATTCACTGCCTTCGCTAGCCCCGTCTACCTGAAGTCACTATATATATATATATATATATATATATTGTGACATTGGGGTGTTTAGCTCAAGTGGATAGATGCACTTTTGGTGCAGTGAGTCCCCATCAGACAGGCATATATAGTTAAGGGCCTGGTAGCCCCCGTTTATTAAAAGGGAAAAAACGAAAACAAAAGTCCATCCAGAAATCCCACGCAGGGGTTTAACTTCATTAAGCACTCATAAATAAAAAACATACCAAGCCACCTGGCTCTCTCTGGTCAGCAGTTCCTCTGCTTGCTCTCAACAGAGTTGATTCCTTCCAGCCCCCTGGACTCACTGGCTTCCTTAGGCCCCTTTCACACTGGGGTGTTTTTCAGGCGATACAGCACTAAAAATAGCGCCTGTACACCACCTGAAAAAAACGGCCCCATTCACTGGAGCGGTGCACTAGCAGGACGGTAAAAAAAGTCCTGCTAGCAGCGTCTTTTGTATTCACCGCTCCTATACCGCTCTTACCCATTGATTTCAATGGGTCACCGTGGTAATACCGCGGCAATACCGCCGCAAAGCGCCAATACGGTGGCGCTCTGTGGGGGATTTTAACCCTTTTTCGGCCGCTCGTGGGGGGTAAAACCGCCCCGCGAGCGGCCGAATACCGTGGCTAAACGACGGTAAAGCAGTGCTAAATATAGCGCTGCTTTACCGTTGCCGCGGCTCCCACCCCAGTGTGAAAGGGGCCTTAGTCTTCCCGACTCTCAAGGCTGTCCAGCCTTTCCCAGTCTCTGGGCAAAGAATCCCCCTTACACAGGGATGACCCCTCTACAGACACAGGTCTGTCTTCATACAGCACCAGCAGCAGCAAGCTGCTCACACTCCACCCTCCTCCACTCACCAGCCCCTCATTATATGGTCTGTGTGCAGCTGGGCACACACCTTGCTTGCTATCCACACATTTTTCTGTAGAGTTTTTGCAACTTTCATAGGTTAAATTCAAGGCTACAATTCTATATTTCATATCTAGGTGATGTGTTATTGCCTTGCTTACAAAATTGTATTTTGTCTGCTAGTAATTCTGCTTTATTTTGTGTTCTTACATGTAAGCACATTAAGTATGCAATTAAGAATTTAACTTCTTGCTACTTCATTTTTAGCTATATCAATTGAAACAGCACAACATTTATGGACATATCTAGAATAAATTATTGTGCAGGTTTATAAAAGCTAATTATTGATAAATGCATTTATGTTCAAGCAGGGTGGAACGTTTTGTTGCTAAAATAATGAGCACCATTGATTGCAATTACTGAAGAAAACAATGTGACTAATTTATCTTGGTACAGCATAAAAAATGTAATCTTTTCCCCAATTGGTTATTACAGTAGTGTGGTATAAATCATAATTTCTAACCAGATATAGTTTTCCTTTAATTGTTGACCAGTCATCTTCATCAATGATGGTGTTTGTCCTGCTGATGAAAAAAATGTATAATTTACTCCAGTGTCTTTAGAAAGATAGCATTTTCACTGAATTATATTCTTCCGAAATCAAACAGTTACATGGAAAGGTTTTTCCATCCATTTTCTACCTATACAGTATGGTTTGAAAGAATAATTCTACATCCTGGATGACTTCAACTTGGCTCCCAGGGTAGACACATGAACTCCTTAAAACTGAATTCCAGATGAGACAGCTAAATGCATAGTTAAAATACATATAAGGTAGCTTTTTTACTTGTGAAAGGATTTGTATTTTTGTCCATACAACACCCTGAGGTTTACACATTCATGTTAGATGAAGCGGCCAATAGTGACATCACACATCTCTACTGCAGTTAAAGAAGAAGTGTATCTAAAGCTTGTTTTGGTTGCATTTCTCCAATGGATCACAGGAGTACAGTTCCTTCTGTTCTCCTGTGACCTGTTTTCAATGTCAAAGAGCCTATATGCCTGGACTTGCAGCTGGCTCAGCCCCTCAGTAAGCCACTGAGAGCCTGAGACAGCCGCTCCCACTCCCTGCACAGCCCAGTGATCCAGTGAGAACTGGAGGGGCAGAGAAAAGAGCTGATGACTGACAGCCACCAGTTCTCTGCAAGCTGAAGACAGAGAATTGAGTGATCAGCGATCATTTTTCGGTCTTAGAGACATTGCAGGACAGCTATAGGTGGGATTGGTGCTGCAGTCGTCTAGATGAGTATGACTGTGTTTTTTTTTTTTTTTAAAGCCATACTTTATTAAAGTCATACTCTTTTAAGAATCCCCAATGGGGGTTGAACAAAAAATAAACTGAGGAGCTCAGGAGGAGCTTACTGTACTAACTCAATGTTAGTACAGCTGTATGTCCGCTGAGCTATTGTGTTGTAATAGGGGGACTGCCCCCCCTCCCCACCAGAACACACCCGTCAGCACTATCAGCCATGCTTGCCAGTGCTAATCAGATGCCATTCAGATTCTGTTTTTCAAGCATGCCTGTTCAGCCAGCTTCTATGGAACAGGCTGGTGTACACACGGGCCAAATGTCGGCCAGTTTCTGTTGAACCGGCCAGGACCAACCAATATTCCGCCTGTGTGTATCGAGCCTAATCCTACACTATGATTAGAGAATGAAGGAGCAGCAACATACTGAGGAACTTATCTCTCTATTCACTGCTATTTAACCATGTGTTAGCATGGCTCTATATCTGCCAGCTTTTTTTAAGATTTGGCCACACAGAAAGCATGACTGCAGACTGCTTCTGCTTTATTCTCACTTAAACAAAAAAAATAATGTTTCTTTCACTTGGAACATTGTAGTACACTTAGGTCCCCTAGCACTGCCCTCCTTTTCTCTGTGAAGGATATTACAAGAAGTTAATACCAGGTAAAATTCAATTACTTATACTAACTGCTTTTAAAGATACATTACAATAAGACATTTTAACTAGCTGTGCCTAAAATGCAGTTAACGATTTGAATAAATTATTAACTGTATTAAATTTCTTTATTTCTGCCTGAAGTTTAGAATTAGTGAGTTTTTTTACAATTTAACTCTGACAGGTAAATGTTCCACAGAGAATATTGTAACTTACCGCAAACAGTCTGCAAGAGACACTTTGCCGAGAGCTTTAAGTCATCAACATTACTGCATTTTCTGCTATAGCAGCTAGGGAATACTTTGGAGCTATAATTGTTGAACTACTTAAAATGTTGATACAGTGACAAAGACTGTCACTGAAAAATTAGAAATTGGCAACAACAAGAGATTTAGAGATGCTTCTAAAGACTTTGAAAAGTTCTTGTAAAATCTAGCCTGATTCTAGTGAGAGAATCAGAACATTCTAACTGCAGGTAAGTAGACTACTGGTAAATAAGTAGTAGATATAAGCTTAAAGAGGAGGTCCACCTGAATTCTTTTTTTTAAAAGTCAGCAGCTACAAATATTGCAGCTGCTGACTTTTAATAAATAGACACTTACCTGTTCCAGGTTCCAGCGATGTCAGCGATCGCTCGTCTCTCGGCTGCCCCCACCGCCATCCTCTGTCAGGGAATCAGGAAGTGAAGCGTTGCGGCTTCACTGCCGGTTCCCTACTGCTCATGCGCGAGACGCGCTGCGCATCTTTATTGGTCCCCGTTGTGTCCTGGGAACTGTGTGTTTTCCAAGACACAACGGGGCATCTTCGGATATGGGCGGGCATTTACGGATAGGGGCGGGACAGCTGCGGCTAGCTAGTCCCGGAAGTGGGTGCAGATACCTGTATTATACAGGTATCTGCACCCCCTTCCCCCCTGAAAGGTGCCAATTGTGGCACCGGAGGGGGGGAGGAATCCAATAAGCGGAAGTTCCACTTTAGGGTGGAGCTCCGCTTTAACCACTTCAGCCCCGGAAGAATTTACCCCCTTCCTGACAGCACTTTTTTGCGATTCGGCACTGCGTCGCTTTAACTGACAATTGGGCGGTAGTGCAACGTTGTACCCAAACAAAATTGATGTCCTTTTTTTCCCCACAAATAGAGCTTTCTTTTGGTGGCATTTGATCGCCTCTGCGGTTTTTATTTTTTGTGCTATAAACAAAAAAAGAGCCACAAATTAGAAAAAAAATCATTATTTTTATTTTTAATATCATTATTGCTATCCTGATGCTATTACTGCGGCGATTGGTCGGGAAGCGGTTAAAGTGGTTGTAAAGCCTAAACATTTTTTACCTTAATGCATTCTTTGCATTAAGGTAAAAAATGTTTAGGTGTCAGCATCCCCACTCACCCCCCCTTTCACTCTCCTCAGCCCTCTTCTCTCCCCTCACTTCGGGGTCTTGCTGGCTTTGCTAGGGCAGCGGGAGCTATTGGCTTCCAGTGCTGTCAATCAAAGCCAGTGACAAAGTGGTGGGGCAGAGTCCCGCTATCTGTGTCAATGGACGCAGCGGGGCTCAGGTGCGAGCACGCATGAGTGCCCCCATGGGAAGCCACTTCCCATGGGGAAACTGGACAGAGGGCAGGGGCCAGGAGCACCAGCGGGGGATCTGAAAAGAGGAGGTTTGTGGTCGCTCTGTGCCATACCATGGCACAGAGCAGGTAAGTATATAAACACGTTTTGTTATTTATTTATTTTTATTTACCTTTACAATCAATTCAAGGTTTAGTCTGAACAGAAGTTTGGACCTAACCTCAGCTGTTCGGTGGTCAAACACTCAAAAGATGACTACATTTAGCTATTCTGGAGTTGCTCAGGTCCAATCACATGATCGGGTCTCAGCACCAGCTTTAAAGTAGAGGAAGGACACCTGAAAAAGGATGCCCCATAGTAAGCTTATGGGTGACATCATCGAGATATATAGGTAAAGGTATTCCCGCGCTAATATAAAGATGGACAAATTAAATAAATGGTGCAGCAGACACCGTGAGGGTCAAACGATACCCACAGGAGAAAGTGATTATATAACAGTAAGTGATGTCGGGCTCCAAATTCTGTATCAATATAAAGTTCCCTAGTGGGTTTCACAGGGATATTGTACAGTGAGTTGTGGACCGCATATGCTTTAAATTGGATGTTCGGACCCCGGAAGTGACGTAGAGGCAGCGAGCTCGCCGCTCGTTTTTGAAATAATCACTGTCTCTTTGTAAAATGTGAGTACCCGTTTACTTGTCAATAAAAGCTGTTACCAACTTTTGAAACATACTGCACTATAGAGGTCTTCACTCTCTCCCCATTTACCACACTTATGCTGAACGGTCCCTGGCTTTCCACATTGAGAAACATCCTCCAGCTGCCATCTCTGCATAGGCTTAACTGATGCTGCATAGATAGAAGGAAGAACACTCTGTGAGACCACACCATCCTCCCCATAAGTGACCACCTCCCTGGTATTCAACAAACGCTGCTTACCTTACAGCAGTAAGGTAAGAAGTTAGGACACCCACGGGTGTCCACGACACTGAAGACGCACAGCACTTCCACCACAGTGCCACTCTGTGTCAGCATACCAGCACTTCAGTGCTGCACCCAGCACCTTTACACCACCGGAAATATTAGCTTGCATCACCCTGCACTTTTAAACGAACACTCGTTTATTTATTGATCGATTGATCTTGCTCTATACACATTTTTTGTGTACAGACTTTCTTGGTTTTTATTACCATCCACTCATTCGCTTGCTAATCTCCCACCCTTCGGTGGAAAGATATTTATTTTTTCTTTTTGCATATCTATTTTACTTATTCAATTTTTACCTTGCCCTCCACTCATCCATTCATTTTTCTCACTTGCTGGTTTTATTGTATTTTACCTTCCACTGGTTTGGTTGCAATATTTATATCAGTCACTTTATTTTATTTCCACATCACTGTACACTTTTGTTCAGTCATTTTTATGCACACCGTCACTTTATTGAAAAGTCACTTTATTGCAATATCCGTGATTGACGTTTTAGTACTTGATGCACAACAGTCACTTTTATGTGTGCACTTTGACAGTCACCCATATATTTTACTTACTGCATATACGCTTTAACCCATGATCCACTGTGCTGTCCTCCATTATCTAGGAGTTCCAATTGACCATTGATTTTATGGGTGACATCATCGCCCAAGCTCTGCAGCCATTGTCACTGCCTCTCTTTTATACTGAAGCCAGCGCTGGGACGCAATCATGTGACTGGACCGGAGTAGCTTCAGAATAGGTAAGTATAGACACCTTCTCAGGGGTCTTCAAACTATGGCCCTCCAGTTGTTCAGGAACTACAATTCCCATCATGCCTAGTCATGTCTGTGAATGTCAGAGTATTACAATGTCTCATGGGATGTGTAGTTCTGCAACAGCTGGAGGGCCGCAGTTTGAGGATCCCTGCTTTACAGGGTAAAAATAATAGTCTTAGAATTGGGGGTGGGAGTAGAAGCATGCTTCCACTTCGACTGAAATTCCAATTTAAACTGTACCATAAAGGGCTTGCTACAGCAAGGTCTTAACTTGAGATGTATACACATGTAAAGTTTTTTTGCGTCCAACCCAGTGGGCTGAACGAAAACTGACAGATTGCCATACTAACACATGCAATGTTAGATCAGCAATATCCCCTACTATGTCTTGTGTTCTGATAGGGGGACTGCCTCTCCCCCCCCCCCCCCGCCGCCAGAACATTCTGATCAGTGCTCTTAGCCATTGGCTGCGAGTGCTGATTGAATGCTGGTTTTCCAGCTTAACCCTTTGACAAAAGTGGCTCATTAGACCAGCTTCTGCTGGAAAGACAGCTGTAAACTTTGAACAAATGTCATCCTGTTTGTGTTGTATGAACACAGTCTGCCTCAACACATCAGCAAGAATGGCTTCCCTGCATATATTTCAGTAGTGAATGGTAAGCAGTAAAGTAAACAAAAGGGAGTATGAATCAGGCAGTAAGCTCAATTTCCAAAGCTTTAGCATGGGGATTATCTCCAATTTAGTCATGTGACTTTATTTTCAAATCTCATTGGTCAGGCAAAAATAATTGTTGTTTTTTTAAACTACAGTATACTTATTATGATGTGTTAGCTTTGTAAATCGAGCCTATTATAAAGGTTGCCTATTTTAAGGTATGTGCAGGACCTTAGGTGTACATTTGGCAGCTTGTAAAAAGAGATAGCAAAGGTATGAGGGCCCACAGCTAAGCAGTCTGACAGATAGCTATGACACTAATTCATCAATATTTGGCTTGTGCCCTTCCTTACACAAAAAAAAGCTTTTTCATAATGTGTTAATTAGGATTTATTGTTTCACCCAGAAATGTGCAAAGAAAATGTGTACTAACTTTCCTGCAGAAAATAGAGGAAGATTATTAGTAAATATCTAAAATGCAAGACCCCCTAATCCCTCTTGTATTGAAATGTATTTTAACTGTTCTGTCTCCTTCCATTTTTCAAAGTTCTGTGCAAACTGTTGGTGCTATATACATTCTGTATAATAATAATATAATAATGCAGCACTAGCACGAGCTGCTGGTAATTTGGGTCCTCTGCTCTTGGTGTGTGAGGCCTCACTCACCCTGACCCCATCAGTGTACCTTTCTGTAAACCTCAGCAGGCATACAAGAACTATAAAAATAGAACTATTAAAGATAAAGTAACTATATTGACAGGTTAAGGTAATTTAAGGATAACAAAATATACTGGAACTTGAAGTCAATCAGCATGAACACAATTTTACAGATATAACTGACCTGCCAAGTCCTTTATTAAAATGGTTCATGCTCCAGCTTATACTGTGACTCCAAGCACATCAACAATAGCTCTTCGTATGAGCAGAAATGCCCCAAGTGGCCAACACAGAGTAAAACAAATGTAGACCAAACTATGCCAGTTCAGAGCTCTCAAAACCCTAAATGCCGGGTTTAGGCCTGTAAGATGAAACTCAAAGTTAAACACAAACTGCCATCAGGATAAGATGGTTGGAATAAGTCTTTATGGTGGGTTTTCTGTTGGCTTTGTTGGGGCCCTTTAAGAACATTGGTACGCAGGATAATGAGGCTATTTCAATGAACTGAGTATTGCAGAAGTATATCTGGAAGCTTGAACTTAATGACAGAGGGAACTCTTTGGTGTGGATGAATTTGTAAAAAGAGTAGGCCCAATGGAAGCTGTCAGGTGGGAGAATGTGCGCAGGTGCAATAATTGGATGTAATAGTGGACACGGTTACAGCAGGTAAATGTAATAGCAAACACAACTCCAGCACTCTGGTGAGCAGAACAAGCAACTGGGATACATTAGTTTTCGTCTAGAATATCACAAGCAATTTCTAGAGCAGCAGTTATGAGGCCTGGGTCTGTCAGTTGTTTGAGAATAGATGCAACACTTAACAGTGGGTCTGTGACCCTCTCACCAGTTCCTTCCTTGGCAATGATCCCATGATGGTTGGTCGAATGAATGTCGGGGGCCCCCTTTCCTGTAATTGCCTGAAAGTAGAAGCAGGTAGGGTGGATTCCTTCTCTGGGCAGTAACGGCTCAGTTAAAAGCAGGTGTCTCGGGTAAGTTTCAAAACAGATGATCAAAGAGCAGACCCAATCCAGCCTCCTAGCTCTTGTAAGCAACAGCGTCCAGTGAATTCAGCACAGGAACGGCTCGGCAAGCTCAGCACAGCATTTCTTACTCGGTTAGTGCTCTCTCCCAACTGCCTGCTCTATCCTGGGCTCTTCCTTTTATGTGACCCCCTTCTGCTTCCAGTTATTTGTGAGTATTCTTGTTGCTTTACTGTAATGGTTGTGGCTTGGATCCTTTAGACTACATCTCCAAGAGAGCTCCTGCACAAAGTCAGTCACTAGCTGAACAAAGCACAACGGTACTACTGTCTTGTGGCGGGAATTAGTAACATTTCCCTGTGTAATAATAGAAACAATAATAATGCAATGTAATATTATCATCAATATTTATGTTAACTTTCTTTCCATAACCTTTTTTTATATATCACATCGTTTCCAAATGAGTTAATGTTAAGAAAGCAGAAATTTAAAAAAATGAAAAGACAGTTGAAACAGTTTACAAGCATTCAACAGCTTGTTATATCTGAAGATTTATTTAGAGGCCTTGAAGGAAACTCTGCTAATGTAAACATCAATTGCTGAATCTCTAAGGCCTTCTCTCTGTATTCAGCCTGCATTTGAATAATGATGTCCAGCCTAACTTTTTCTTGTGACTCCCTGACTCCCGTCACCTCCCTGCTAGCCTGGTGTGGCTGATCAAGCTGTTCAAACAACTGGAAGACATCAGAAGTTAAACACTCATTATTTTAATTTGATGCTAATCATGTGTTAATGAGACTAATCCTTGCAATGATTCAGGTAATTTGCTTAATGGCTGCCCAGAGTACAGATTACAGCAATCACTCAAGACTGATAAGATGTCTGTTGCCGGAGAGGTTGTCAGGTGGATGGTGTAGGTAACAAGGACTCAGGGAATGATTTCCTTCTAGGTAATGGAAGCCTACAAGGTTAAAACATTTTGGTATCTATACGATTTGTTTAAAGCAAAACAATAAGTTTTTTTTTGGGGCTATTACATTTAGTTAGGAAATTTACATGGTTAGATGATCAGCAAACCTAGAAATCAGGTTGCTAATGGTTGCCCATGATTTACTGAAATTTGTCAGGCTAGCTATGCATGTTAAATAGAAATGCAGCATGCACAGTCCAGCAAGTTATATATGGTTCAGTTAAAAAGACAATTCTTAACAGCAATGTAGAAATTATTTTGTATAAAATAAATCAAAATACCGTATTTTTCGCACCATAAGACACACCTGACCATAAGACGCACCTAGGTATTAGAGGAGGAAAACAAGAAAAAAAAATATTCTGAACCAAATGGTGTCCTAAAATATTTAATATTATGCTACTACTATAGGTGGGTGGTGGAGACACATTAATACCACCCTCTATCAAATCAGCTCAGCTACACTAAACCTGGGTGGTGGTGGTGGACACAGCAACCTCCCCCTTCCCAGATCAGCACTGGGTGACAGACACAAATACCCCTTCAGCCTATTCTATCAGGGGACTGGGCAGTGGATACCATGCCAGCCCACACCTCCCACCCCTTTATCATTAGATCACCTCAGGCAGTGGAGGACACTGCTGCCATTACATTCCACAACCCCCTCTGGCTGGCTGGCTCACTCACTCACTCACTCACTGGCTGTCTGGCTGGCTTGCTGGCTCTCAGCTTCAGATACACCCAGGCAGCAGCTAGGAAGGAGGACTGGGGACATCCAGCAGCTGCTGCTGGTAAAAGGAGAAGGAAGAAGGACTGGACCAGACCACGGCGCCGGGGGTGTTCCGGCTGAAAAAAAAAACAGCCAGGGCTCTTGCCGGCGCGGGATGGTGTCACATCTGGAGGGTGTCAACTGACCTGGGTGTGGAGCGCACCACCATCGCAACGCCACTGACACCCCCTGTGTTTTAACACCCGGGGCAGACCGCCTCCCCCCGCTCCTACTTGGTATGCCACGGTGGCGACGGGGGGTGGAGCCAGATCAGTATTCACAGGGACATTTTCCCCTATTTTTTTGGGGGGAAGTGCGTCTTATGGTGCGAAAAATATGGTACATATCAAATTATGTTTAAACAATACACATAAATATAACATAGTGATAAAACCATAAGACTGTTCAGTGGCCATTAAAAAAAATAGTTCAAAATAACATGTGTATAGGGATGAGCCGAACACCCCCGGGTTCGGTTCGAACCAGAACCTTCGAACGGACCGAAAGTTCGCGCGAATTTTCGAACCCTATACGTTATAATGGACGCGAACGTTCGAAATCAAAAGTGCTAATTACAACGGCCAATATGCATGTTAATGTCATAAAACAGGTTTGGGGACCCGGGTCCTGCCCCAGGGGACATATATCAATGCAAAAAGAACTTTTAAAAACTAACGTTTTTTCGGGAGCAGTCATTTTAATGATGCATAAAGTGAAAAAAAAAAAGTGACATTTTCCTTTAAATATGGTACCTGGGGGGTGTCCAAAGTATGCCTGTGAAGTGGCATGTGTTTCCCGTGTTTAGAACTGTCCTTGCACAAAATGACATTTGTAAAGGAAAAAAAGAAGCCATTTAAAACCACTTGCGGCTTTAGGTTTGATCTTAAGTAGAATCTGAACAGGTACATTATGAAGTGTAGCTCCATCCCAAAAAAATCTATTTTTAAGCTTTTTGGAGAACATAGGGAGGGGTTATCACCCCTGTAACATTTGCTGTCTTTGCACATCTGTTCAGAACATGTCACCTCACTTTCCGTCCCAATGACAAATGTTTTTGGAAAAGTGGGGTTTTAATTGAAACAAGGATTGGTGATAAAGTATCAGTAGAGAGGAGATACCTTTTTCCCAAATTAAATCTAACAGGATAGAATTTCCCTTCCTAGGGGTAGATTTCCTCTCACTTCCTGTTTTCTCTTTCCATTTGCAAGTAGGAGTCGTTTGTAAGTTGGATGTTTGAAAGTAGGGGCCTGGCGTATATACTCTGCAGAAATTTGCCCTATTAGATGTTGGTGTAGCCACAAGACTGGTGGGCACAGGAATGGGCCCTGCTGTGAGTTAATAGATCAAGATTTGTAATTGCATGCACCTGTTGAACAGGGCAGAAAAATTGGGGGTGGTGGTGGTGGTGGTGGTGGACGGTTTTGCCACAAGACTGTAAGCTCTCACAGTTACTCTTGGTGGGCGCAGGAATGGGCCCTGCTGTGAGTTATTAGATCAAGATTTGTAATTGCAAGCACCTGATGAACAGGGCAGAAAAATTGGGCCTTTGGCGGTGGTGGTGGACGGTGTTGCCACAAGACTGTAGGCCCTCATAGTTACTCTTGGTGGGCGCAGGAATGGGCCCTGCTGTGAGTTATTAGATCAAGATTTGTAATTGCAAGCACCTGATGAACAGGGCAGAAAAATTGGGCCTTTGGCGGTGGTGGTGGACGGTGTTGCCACAAGACTGCAGGCCCTCATAGTTACTCTTGGTGGGCGCAGGAATGGGCCCTGCTGTGAACTATTAGATCAAGATTTGTAATTACCCGCCCCTGTTAAACAGGGGCTGAAAAATTGTGCCTTAGGCACTGGTGCTGGTGCCACAACACTGCAACCCCTCACAGAGACTGTACTTGGAGCACAGCAGTCACACGTGTTGCGAAGCATTTTTTTAAAAAATTGTAAGTACACGCCCCTGTTAAACAGGGGCTGAAAAATTGTGCCTTAGGCACTGGTGCTGGTGCCACAACACTGCAACCCGGCCCTCACAGATACTGTACTTGGAGCACAGCAGTCACACGTGTTGCGAAGCATTTTTTTTTTTTTAAAAAATTGTAAGTACACGCCCCTGTTAAACAGGGGCTGAAAAATTGTGCCTTAGGCACTGGTGCTGGTGCCACAACACTGCAACCCGGCCCTCACAGAGACTGTACTTGGAGCACAGCAGTCACACGTGTTGCGAAGCATTTTTTTTTTAAAAATTGTAAGTACACGCCCCTGTTAAACAGGGGCTGAAAAATTGTGCCTTAGGCACTGGTGCTGGTGCCACAACACTGCAACACGGCCCTCACAGAGACTGTACTTGGAGCACAGCAGTCACACGTGTTGCGAAGCATTTTTTTTAAAAAATTGTAAGTACACGCCCCTGTTAAACAGGGGCTGAAAAATTGTGCCTTAGGCACTGGTGCTGGTGCCACAACACTGCAACACGGCCCTCACAGAGACTGTACTTGGAGCACAGCAGTCACACGTGTTGCGAAGCATTTTTTTAAAAAATTGTAAGTACACGCCCCTGTTAAACAGGGGCTGAAAAATTGTGCCTTAGGCACTGGTGCTGGTGCCACAACACTGCAACACGGCCCTCACAGAGACTGTACTTGGAGCACAGCAGTCACACGTGTTGCGAAGCATTTTTTTAAAAAATTGTAAGTACACGCCCCTGTTAAACAGGGGCTGAAAAATTGTGCCTTAGGCACTGGTGCTGGTGCCACAACACTGCAACACGGCCCTCACAGAGACTGTACTTGGAGCACAGCAGTCACACGTGATGCGAAGCATTTTTTTTTAAAAATTGTAAGTACACGCCCCTGTTAAACAGGGGCTGAAAAATTGTGCCTTAGGCACTGGTGTGGTGGCATGGATCATTGAGGAGGAGGAAGAGGATAGTCAGTGAACATAAGAGGACAGTCACTCAGCATCAGCATAGGCAGTCTTGAAGGGATGTGACATTAAAAATTATTCGGTTATATCCGCCTCAGGTGCCTGGTAGCTGGTGGTGATCCAAGACTGATTCATTTTGATGAATGTCAGTCGATCAACCGAGGCGGTGGACAGGCGCACCCTATGATCAGTCACAAATCCTCCAGCAGCACTGAATGTGCGTTCGGAAAGAACGCTGGAGGCAGGACAGGCCAGTAGCTCAATTGCATACTGTGCAAGCTCTGGCCAGTGATCCATCCTCAGGACCCAGTAAGCCAGAGGATTTTCGGTGGGAAAGGTGTCCAAGTCTGACCTTGCCCCAAGGTATTCCTGCACCATGTATATCAGACGCTGGCGATGGTTGCTGGAACCGATCATACCTTGGGGCTGCGGACTAAAAAATTGTCTGAACGCATCGGTCAGACGTCCACCTTCCCCACCGCTCCTTCTGCCACTGACCGAAGCCTCAGCAACTCGTCGCCCAGGACCAGGAGTTTGTAGCCTCCCAGTTTCTGGGAACGCGTTGCACAGACCTTTCTGCAAGGCCTCCCTGAGATGTCTCATCCTCTGCTCCCTCTGCGACGGCAAGATAAGGTCCGCAACCTTACCCTTGTACCGCGGATCAAGGAGAGTGGCCAGCCAGTAATGGTCCCTCTCCTTGATCCGAAGAACACGAGGATCCTTCCGCAGGCTTTGCAGGATCAGGGAGGCCATGCAGCGTAGGTTAGCTGAGGCATTCGGTCCGGAGTCTTCTGGGTCACTGAGGATGACATGATCGCCAGCCACCTCCTCCCAGCCACGTACAAGTCCACTGGCTTGTTGGGACTGTACATCATCCCTAAAAGACTGCTGCTGCTGATGCTGAGTGCCAGGCTCCACCTCCATGCTCACACAATCCTCCTCCTCCTCCTCCTCCTCCTCATCCTCTTCCTGTGTGATGGGTGGGACAGAAGGAACACTGTCCGGATAAAGGGGGCCTTGAGAGGCAAGGAAGTCCTCCTCTTCCTGCCTCTGTTCTGCCTCAAGTGCCCTGTCCATTATCCCACGCAGCGTATGCTCCAACAGGTGGACAAGAGGGACAGTGTCACTGATGCATGCACTGTCACTGCTCACCATCCTCGTGGCCTCCTCAAATGGTGAGAGGACAGTGCATGCATCCCTGATCATGCTCCACTGACGTGGGGAAAAAAAACCAAGCTCCCCTGACCCTGTCCTGGTGCCGTAGTCGCAAAGGTACTCATTGATGGCCCTCTGCTGCGTGTGCAGTCGCTGCAGCATGGCCAACGTTGAGTTCCACCTGGTGGGCATGTCAGATATTAGGCGGTTCTTGGGCAGGTTCAGCTCCTTTTGCAGCTCAGTCAGCCGAGCACTGGCATTATAAGATCGGCGGAAATGCACACAGACATTCCTGGCCTGCCTCAGGACATCCTGTAAGCCTGGGAACCTGCCCAAGAACCGCTGCACCACCAGGTTGAGGACGTGAGCCATGCAGGGCACATGGGTGAGCTGCCCCTGTCGCAGGGCGGAGAGGAGGTTGGTGCCATTGTCAGAAACGACCATTCCTGGCTTAAGCTGACGTGGCGTCAACCACCTCTCGGCCTGCCCCTGCAGAGCTGCCAGAACCTCTGGCCCAGTGTGGCTCCTGTCCCCCAAACACACCAGCGCAAGCACGGCATGGCATCTTTTTGCCTGCGTACTTGCGTAGCCCCTTGTACGCCTACGGAGCACCGCTGGTTCCAAGGACAGAGCACTGGAGGAAGAAGAAGAGGAGGGGGTGGAGGAGAGAGGTGTGTCACAACCAGTAGCAGTAGTCGCGTTTTGGAGGCGTGGTGGCGGGACAACCTCCAACACTACTGCACCTTGTCCTGCATCCCTCCCAGCTGCCAATAGAGTGACCCAATGGGCCGTGAAAGAAAGGTACCGTCCCTGTCCATGCCTGCTGGACCATGAGTCAGCGGTAATATGCACCTTACCGCTGACCGCCCTGTCCAGCGAGGCATGGACATTGCCCTCCACATGCCGGTAGAGAGACGGAATCGCCTTCCGCGAGAAAAAGTGGCGTTTGGGAACCTGCCACTGAGGAACCGCACATTGAACAAACTCACGGAAGGGGGCCGAGTCTACCAACTGAAAAGGCAGCAGTTGAAGTGCTAGCAATTTAGCAAGGCTAGCATTCAACCGCTGGGCATGTGGATGGCTGGGAGTGTACTTCTTTCTACGGTCCAGCAGCTGGGGCAGGGAAATTTGCCTGCTGCATTCGGACGTCGGTGTACTGCAAGTACTTGGTTGTGACACACCGAATTCTACACCTTCAGTCCTCTCAGAGCAGCTTTCAGAGAGGACTGAAGGTGTAGTGGGGATGGAGATCCCAGCTGAGGAGGAGCAAGGAGAGGTCCGCTTAGTTCTTTGGTGTGGGTCTTTTATGTGTGCCTGCCAACGAGCTGCATGGCAGGTCGCCATATGTCTGGTCATGCTTGTCGTGCCCAAGCGGCTGATGTTTTGGCCACGCGAGATACGCTTGAGACAAATATTGCAAATAGCAGTGGTGCGATCTGCTGCACTCGTCTCAAAAAAGGCCCACACCAAAGAACTTTTCTGATAACGTGCAGAGGCAGCGCCCTGCACAGGCGGAGCTCTGCGGTGTTGTACAGTTGCTGTGCTGGCCTCTACCTGGCCTCCAGGGGGCATCCTGCCTCGTTGGACATGTGACGCCGCATCCTCCTCCTCCTCGTCCTCCTCCTCATCCTCTCTCCCTTGAGGCACCCACGTGGAGTCAGTGACCTCATCATCCCCTCCCTCTTCACCACTAGAGCAAACCTGGCAGTAAGCTGCAGCTGGTGGAACTGTACTGCCAGATTCCTCAAGCTGGGTATCGTCATCCGAGCCTTCGAATCGTTGGGCATCCTCCTGGAGCATGTACCCAACACTGTGCTCAAAGAGTTCGGGGGACTCCTCAGGAGGACATGGTGGGTCTAGGGAAGGGGTGGCTGATGATGCTCTGTCAGTACCCTGAGCCTGGGTGAGAGAGGATGAGGAGGATGAGGAGGGCTTGGTCATCCATTCTACCAAGCCTTCAGCATGATGCGGCTCCACATGTCCAGCTGCCGAAAACAAAGACGCGCGTGTCCCATGGCCACGTGCTGATGACGATGCACGACCACGTCCACGTCCACGGCCACGTCCACTAGAAACAGAGCCTGCCTGCCCTGTGTTCTTGGCTCTGCACGCTCTGCCTCCCCTTGGCGGTCTTCCAGCCATTGTAGTCGGTAGTCCTGTGGGTGCTGCTGAGAAGAAAATAGAGGAGCTCTGTGTGATGCCACTAACACACTAGAAGTCCTATGGGTGCTTCTGCAAAGAAAATAGAGGAGCTCTGTGTGATGCCACTAACACACTAGAAGTCCTATGGGTGCTTCTGCAAAGAAAATAGAGGAGCTCTGTGTGATGCCACTAACACACTAGAAGTCCTGTGGGTGCTTATGCAAAGAAAATAGAGGAGCTCTGTGTGATGCCACTAACACACTAGAAGTCCTGTGGGTGCTTCTGCAAAGAAAATAGAGGAGCTCTGTGTGATGCCACTAACACACTAGAAGTCCTGTGGGTGCTGCTGAGAAGAATATATAGGAGCTCTGTGTGATGCCACTAACACACTAGAAGTCCTATGGGTGCTTCTGCAAAGAAAATAGAGGAGCTCTGTGTGATGCCACTAACACACTAGAAGTCCTGTGGGTGCTTCTGCAAAGAAAATAGAGGAGCTCTGTGTGATGCCACTAACACACTAGAAGTCCTATGGGTGCTTCTGCAAAGAAAATAGAGGAGCTCTGTGTGATGCCACTAACACACTAGAAGTCCTGTGGGTGCTTATGCAAAGAAAATAGAGGAGCTCTGTGTGATGCCACTAACACACTAGAAGTCCTGTGGGTGCTTCTGCAAAGAAAATAGAGGAGCTCTGTGTGAGGCCACTAACACACTAGAAGTCCTGTGGGTGCTGCTGAGAAGAATATATAGGAGCTCTGTGTGATGCCACTAACACACTAGAAGTCCTATGGGTGCTTCTGCAAAGAAAATAGAGGAGCTCTGTGTGATGCCACTAACACACTAGAAGTCCTGTGGGTGCTTCTGCAAAGAAAATAGAGGAGCTCTGTGTGATGCCACTAACACACTAGAAGTCCTATGGGTGCTTCTGCAAAGAAAATAGAGGAGCTCTGTGTGATGCCACTAACACACTAGAAGTCCTGTGGGTGCTTATGCAAAGAAAATAGAGGAGCTCTGTGTGATGCCACTAACACACTAGAAGTCCTATGGGTGCTTCTGCAAAGAAAATAGAGGAGCTCTGTGTGATGCCACTAACACACTAGAAGTCATGTGGGTGCTTATGCAAAGAAAATAGAGGAGCTCTGTGTGATGCCACTAACACACTAGAAGTCCTGTGGGTGCTTCTGCAAAGAAAATAGAGGAGCTCTGTGTGATGCCACTAACACACTAGAAGTCCTGTGGGTGCTGCTGAGAAGAATATATAGGAGCTCTGTGTGATGCCACTAACACACTAGAAGTCCTATGGGTGCTTCTGCAAAGAAAATAGAGGAGCTCTGTGTGATGCCACTAACACACTAGAAGTCCTGTGGGTGCTTCTGCAAAGAAAATAGAGGAGCTCTGTGTGATGCCACTAACACACTAGAAGTCCTGTGGGTGCTTCTGCAAAGAAAATAGAGGAGCTCTGTGTGATGCCACTAACACACTAGAAGTCCTGTGGGTGCTGCTGAGAAGAATATATAGGAGCTCTGTGTGATGCCACTAACACACTAGAAGTCCTATGGGTGCTTCTGCAAAGAAAATAGAGGAGCTCTGTGTGATGCCACTAACACACTAGAAGTCCTGTGGGTGCTTCTGCAAAGAAAATAGAGGAGCTCTGTGTGATGCCACTAACACACTAGAAGTCCTGTGGGTGCTTCTGCAAAGAAAATAGAGGAGCTCTGTGTGATGCCACTAACACACTAGAAGTCCTATGGGTGCTTCTGCAAAGAAAATAGAGGAGCTCTGTGTGATGCCACTAACACACTAGAAGTCCTGTGGGTGCTTATGCAAAGAAAATAGAGGAGCTCTGTGTGATGCCACTAACACACTAGAAGTCCTGTGGGTGCTTATGCAAAGAAAATAGAGGAGCTCTGTGTGATGCCACTAACACACTAGAAGTCCTGTGGGTGCTTATGCAAAGAAAATAGAGGAGCTCTGTGTGATGCCACTAACACACTAGAAGTCCTGTGGGTGCTGCTGAGAAGAATATATAGGAGCTCTGTGTGATGCCACTAACACACTAGAAGTCCTATGGGTGCTTCTGCAAAGAAAATAGAGGAGCTCTGTGTGATGCCACTAACACACTAGAAGTCCTGTGGGTGCTTATGCAAAGAAAATAGAGGAGCTCTGTGTGATGCCACTAACACACTAGAAGTCCTGTGGGTGCTGCTGAGAAGAATATATAGGAGCTCTGTGTGATGCCACTAACACACTAGAAGTCCTGTGGGTGCTTATGCAAAGAAAATAGAGGAGCTCTGTGTGATGGGACTAACACACTTCAAGTCCTATAGGTGCTTCTGGGAAGAAAATATAGCTCTGTGTGTGTAATGGGACTAACACACTTCAAGTCCTATAGGTGCTTCTGGGAACAAAGTATAGCTCTTTGTGTGTAATGGGACTAACACACTTCAAGTCCTATAGGTGCTTCTGGGAACAAAGTATAGCTCTTTGTGTGTAATGGGACTAACACACTTCAAGTCCTATAGGTGCTTCTGGGAAGAAAATATAGCTCTGTGTGTGTGATGGGACTAACACACTTCAAGTCCTATAGGTGCTTCTGGGAACAAAATATAGCTCTGTGTGTGTGATGGGACTAACACACTTCAAGTCCTATAGGTGCTTCTGGGAAGAAAATATAGCTCTGTGTGTGTAATGGGACTAACACACTTCAAGTCCTATAGGTGCTTCTGGGAAGAAAATATAGCTCTGTGTGTGTGATGGGACTAACACACTTCAAGTCCTATAGGTGCTTCTGGGAACAAAATATAGCTCTGTGTGTGTGATGGGACTAACACACTTCAAGTCCTATAGGTGCTTCTGGGAAGAAAATATAGCTCTGTGTGTGTAATGGGACTAACACACTTCAAGTCCTATAGGTGCTTCTGGGAAGAAAATATAGCTCTGTGTGTGTAATGGGACTAACACACTTCAAGTCCTATAGGTGCTTCTGGGAAGAAAATATAGCTCTGTGTGTGTGATGGGACTAACACACTTCAAGTCCTATAGGTGCTTCTGGGAACAAAATATAGCTCTGTGTGTGTGATGGGACTAACACACTTCAAGTCCTATAGGTGCTTCTGGGAACAAAATATAGCTCTGTGTGTGTGATGGGACTAACACACTTCAAGTCCTATAGGTGCTTCTGGGAAGAAAATATAGCTCTGTGTGTGTAATGGGACTAACACACTTCAAGTCCTATAGGTGCTTCTGGGAAGAAAATATAGCTCTGTGTGTGTGATGGGACTAACACACTTCAAGTCCTATAGGTGCTTCTGGGAAGAAAATATAGCTCTGTGTGTGTAATGGGACTAACACACTTCAAGTCCTATAGGTGCTTCTGGGAACAAAATATAGCTCTGTGTGTGTGTGATGGGACTAACACACTTCAAGTCCTATAGTGTGCTTCTGGGAACAAAGTAGAGCTCTTTGTGTGTAATGGGACTAACACACTTCAAGTCCTATAGGTGCTTCTGGGAAGAAAATATAGCTCTGTGTGTGTAATGGGACTAACACACTTCAAGTCCTATAGGTGCTTCTGGAAGAAAATATAGCTCTGTGTGTGTGATGGGACTAACACACTTCAAGTCCTATAGGTGCTTCTGGGAAGAAAATATAGCTCTGTGTGTGTAATGGGACTAACACACTTCAAGTCCTATAGGTGCTTCTGGGAACAAAATATAGCTCTGTGTGTGTGATGGGACTAACACACTTCAAGTCCTATAGGTGCTTCTGGGAAGAAAATATAGCTCTGTGTGTGTAATGGGACTAACACACTTCAAGTCCTATAGGTGCTTCTGGGAAGAAAATATAGCTCTGTGTGTGTGATGGGACTAACACACTTCAAGTCCTATAGGTGCTTCTGGGAAGAAAATATAGCTCTGTGTGTGTAATGGGACTAACACACTTCAAGTCCTATAGGTGCTTCTGGGAAGAAAATATAGCTCTGTGTGTGTAATGGGACTAACACACTTCAAGTCCTATAGGTGCTTCTGGGAACAAAATATAGCTCTGTGTGTGTAATGGGACTAACACACTTCAAGTCCTATAGGTGCTTCTGGGAACAAAATATAGCTCTGTGTGTGTAATGGGACTAACACACTTCAAGTCCTATAGGTGTTTCTGGGAAGAAAATATAGCTCTGTGTGTGTAATGGGACTAACACACTTCAAGTCCTATAGGTGCTTCTGGGAAGAAAATATAGCTCTGTGTGTGTAATGGGACTAACACACTTCAAGTCCTATAGGTGCTTCTGGGAAGAAAATATAGCTCTGTGTGTGTAATGGGACTAACACACTTCAAGTCCTATAGGTGCCTCTGGGAACAAAATATAGGAGCTCTGCCTGCCTGCCACGAACACACTACAAGTCCTATAGGTGCTTCTGGTAACAAAATATAGGAGCTCTGCCTGCCTGCCACTAACACACTACAAGTCCTATAGGTGCCTCTGGTAACAAAATATAGGAGCTCTGCCTGCCTGCCACGAACACACTACAAGTCCTATAGGTGCTTCTGGTAACAAAATATAGGAGCTCTGCCTGCCTGCCACTAACACACTACAAGTCCTATAGGTGCTTCTGGTAACAAAATATAGGAGCTCTGCCTGCCTGCCACGAACACACTACAAGTCCTATAGGTGCTTCTGGTAACAAAATATAGGAGCTCTGCCTGCCTGCCACTAACACACTACAAGTCCTATAGGTGCTTCTGGTAACAAAATATAGGAGCTCTGCCTGCCTGCCACGAACACACTACAAGTCCTATAGGTGCTTCTGGTAACAAAATATAGGAGCTCTGCCTGCCTGCCACGAACACACTACAAGTCCTATAGGTGCTTCTGGTAACAAAATATAGGAGCTCTGCCTGCCTGCCACGAGCACACTACAAGCCCCTCTTTGTCAATCAATCTTTGTAACTGAATCTATCTAACTCAATCTCTGCAAGTGAATCTCTCTAACTATCTAAATGCAGCAGAGTGTCACAGAAACAGCCTGCTCAATCTGCGCCGGAACAGCATGTGACCGGCGCAGACGGCGTGGCGGCGTTTTATAGGGGGGGGGCGTGTACTACAGCCCCTGAGCTGTAATTGGCTACAGGCGTCCTGCCTGTAGCCAATTATGGCTCTTCGAGTTTCCGGGGCTGTGATTGGCCAAGCATGCGGGGTCACAGTGCATGCTTGGCCAATCATCAGCCAGCAATGCACTGCGTCGGCCGCGCCGGCCGCAATGCATTGCGGGGCCGCTCGCATCACACGAACGTGATGCGAGCGGCCAAAATAGTTCTGGGCTCGCCGAGCGAGCGAACGCCCGGTGCTCGATGCGAACGTGGGTTCGCATCGAGCACCGGGCCCATCCTTACATGTGTATATCCACTCTCAGTGGTATAACATGCTAGTGCTTAACAAAATCCATATAAATCATAAAGTCTATAAACTATATTGGTGTCCATTTGATGCAAACATGTCTAAAAATTCCACTCCCATAAAGTACTGGTACTTTATACTAAGTGTATTCCCATTGGATCAGATTTGTTTTGCCTATCTTTAAAAGATGATCAATCAGCACTGTGTAATGATGCTAGATAAACAGGGAGGTAGAAAGCCACTTGATTCTTTTAAAATTCCCTTGCCAATACCCTAAGAAAGCTGGCACTCAAAGAAAAGATCACTATTGCATTTCTGAAAGTGTCTGACTGACCAGTAGACTATGTGTATTGTTGGATGGCATCACAATCTAGACTACATATATTGTGTATAGATATATATATATTATCTACAAGTGACTAGCTGGGGGTGTGCTAAGGTCTTTACAGTAGCCCAGAATCACACAGAAACAATGTATATGTATATCAAAATAATGGCAGGTTCAATAATCACAAAGGAGATCGGGGATGTTACCCAAACTCCTCCCGCTCAGCATTCTGACACTTTTTACAGTGCTACTGGGCTTTCCAGAGAGGGCAATATATTACCCAACTGTTTTGATAAAAGATAAGGTTGTGACAAGTGTATATTTTGTAGAAGCAATGATGAATAGTCAGTTGAATCTTGTACAGAACTTGTTTATTCCAAGCCAGCAGTGAACAGTATGTGAACCCTTTTCTAGTTTCACTTCATAACTTCCTACTTCCTGTTCCCACCCACCAGGTCCTCACACATACATATTCTACATCTTTCCCCTTTTAAATAAAAGGTATGCATATATAAATGAAGTGTAATATAGAACCAACAAGGATTGCAGCAGAGCAAGGAACAATAGCAAACTACAATTAAAAACACTGGGTAAGAGTCAGTGTGCGATAAAATCTTGGAACTTTGGATTGGGTTTACACACTCTTCCAGATCGGGGAACAACTTGTGGGGCTTGCGAGCCTGAAACCTCTTGCCTGTCACAGTCATAATTTTGTTGTGGTTGTGAGTTACATCCAATTTTTGAAGTGTTAATTGGCACAGCTCTGATGACTGTGCTTGGGGTTCTGAAGTGATCATAGGCACATGGGCAGTGGCAGTACAGTATGATTTAGGTGCCTGTAGGAGGTAACGGCGGTTCCTTACATAGGTCCTACCATCAGAATGGACAACATAGCTGTTTGTTTGACCAGTTTGTCAAGCCCACGGGTTGTCTCCATCCTTACCACCTGCCCAGTCTCAGTCACAACTCTTGGCAGGAGCTGGGATGGGACCATGGGAATAAGAGTTCTGGTTCGTTGTGATAGTAAAGGTTGTGCCAGAGAAGGCATGCCATCCCTAGATGTGTTTCGGAGGATCAGTAGGGCTGCATAAATGTCAGAACCATCAAGTGCACATTTCTCTAGGAGATGCTTGGCCGACTGTAAAGGAAATTTGTAAGTTCTGTATATAATTGTATTCTATTTTATATGTATTGCACACTGCCCTCACTGTGCACACAGCACTAATAATGTTTTCATTACATGTTTGCATTCTTTCGAGTCCTGATTAGAATCAGCCTGCCTATGTTACACCCCTTGTTACTATAAAAGTACAATTGTATTATTAATGTGATACCTACGTAATCATGTGTATAAAAACCTTTGATTGCGTCATAATAAAGCAGAACAGTTATTTGGAAAGATTGTGAGTGTATATTTCGTGTCTGTTCCCTACAGTAGTTATTATTAATTTGGAACCACTAATCAATATGAGAATAGAAGTTGCCTATCTATAAATTTCCATATCACGACTTTACACTACGCTCTGCAAGACCATTGGATCTAGGATACATGGGACTGCTACTGACATGCTGAAAATCCCATTGGTGTGCAAAGTTCTTGAATTCTCTACTTGAAAATGATGTTGCTTTATCAGTCATCAATTGATAGGGAATTCCATGTGTGGAGAATATCCGCTTTAATGTCCTGATCACTGTGTTACTGGAAGTGTTTGGGAGGACATAAAATTCTTCCCAGAGTACGAATCTACCAAGACCAGATAATCCTTGTTTGACCACTCAAATATTTCAGCTGCTGTGATAGACCATGTTCTGTCAGGTATTTGGTGAAGAGTTAAAGGTTCTGTCATCTGGTGCTGTCATAGAGCATTACAAGGGGCACATATGGAAACTTCTCTTTCAATATCAGTGTATATAGTGGACCAAAACATGGTTTCCCATGCCCTTCGCTTAGTGGAATGAATGCCAGGATGACCTTGATGGAGCTGTGCCAAGTAGTATTTCTGGATAGAGTGAGGGATGACATATCTCTGACCACACATGATTAATCCATCATCCACTGTCAATTAATTCCTCATAGAGTAGAATGGTTGGATATCATGTGGGATTTCCTTAAAGGAGCCAGGCCACCTATTAAGGATAATGTCCAAAAGGCGCTGACAGGTGGCATCCCCCTGTGTTTCTTTCTTTAGTTCCTGAATCCATCTGAATGACAACACCCCATCCAGAGCCAACACATTATAATCCTTAATAGCTTCAGAGTTATCAGAAGTAGGGAGGTGTGCATGTGAAAGAGCATCCGCAACAAACAGTCCACGGCCTCGTTTATAGATTACATTCAGGTGGTAGCATTGAAGCTTTAGCATCATTCACTGGATGTGTGCAGACGGTGTGTGCAGGGGTTTTCTCAATATGGTTATGAGTAGCTGATGATCCGTCTCCACAGTCACAGGGCAGCCATAGATATAATCATGACATTTTACACAGGAAATACAGTAATGATTTTGCGCTAATATACACCAAACACTAAAAACAATAAATAAGTAAATAAATATACTGTCAAAATATATATAAATATAAATACCGATATGTAGTGCACCAAATTACTTAGTATGTATGCAATTAATAAAACATCAAGTGTCATAAATAAACATATAGTGAATAAATATAATAAAGTGCTCTATGTGCTACTGACCACAAATAAATTATGTGTCAAAAACAAATATGGGCATAAAGCTGCTCCTGGTGGGTCCCAATTATAAATGAGAGATAAAATAAATGACCTGACAATAATAAACTTAAATGATAAAGTCCAGGTGGTAAATGGTTATGACCATTGACCCAAAGAAGTCTCTAAATATACAGGAGAATGGAAATAGAATGGCAATCAAATTCCAAAGTGGGGGATGGTGGGTTTGTGAGGGTCTGATCCTTAAACATGCTCTCTAGCCTCTCACCTGAAAAACAATATTCATGGGCATCAAAGGGACACACGGGTACACTCCAATTCCACTGTATCCAACCACTGGCTCCACTTTCCTAATATGGGTGCCTTAAATAGATGTTTTACCAGCTTCCTATATCCAAAATGGCGTCCGTGATCGAGCAGAAAAACTCGCCAATCTAAGGAGGGGGTGAAGCAGAACAAAAAAGGGCCCAATAGTGAAGTACGTCTCAACAAAACATTTTAATAGCCATAATTAAAAACTCTTACATCAAAATTGTGGTATATCAGCATAAAAAAAGCGCCCCCCCCCCCCCCTCCCGCCTGAACCGTACCAGGCCACATGCCCTCAACATTGGGAGGATGCTTTGGGGTCCCCCCCAAAGCACCTTGTCCCCATGTTGATGAGGACAAGGGCCTCTCCCCACAACCCTGGCCATTGGTTGTGGGGGTCTGCGGGCGGGGGACTTATCAGAATCTGGAAGCCCCCTTTAACAAGGGGACCCCCAGATCCCGGCCCCCCCCCCCTGTACAAAAGTACCCTTACCATTTCACCAAAAAAGTGTCAAAAATGTTAAAAATGACAGGAGACGGCCTTTGACAATTCCTTTATTAAAATCTTCTTTCTTCTTTCTTCATCCTTCCGTTTCTTCATCTTCTCCTTCCGTCATCTTCTTCCATCTTCTTCCATCTTCTTCTTCCTCCGATCCGCTTCTTCTTGCGCTGGTCTTCTCGTCCTTCTCGTCCGGCATCTTCTTCCGTCGGCGTCGGTGTCGGTGTCGGTGTCTCTTCTTGGGCCGCTCCGCGCAATGGGAGGCTCCCGCTGTGTGAGGCTCCGCTCCGTCTGACAGGTCTTTTATAACGGAGGGCACCTGGTGACCCCGCCCCCCTCTGACGTCATGGGGAAAGCCATAGGGAATTCCCCATGACGTAGAATCTAGATGCTGAAGACCTTTGCCTGTGGCATATCAGTGATCACTTGCTCTAAAGTTTTTAATGGGTGATAAGGCCTGAGGAGAGCCTTATTGAGGTGCACAGAATCAATGCATATGCGGACAGTGCCATCTTTCTTGACTACTGCTGCCATGGCAGACACCCAGGGGGTAGCCTTCTGCACTGGTGCAATGATGCCCAGTCTAGTCATCCTTTCCATCTCTTGCAAGACTGTGGGGTTGATTTACTAAAGGCAAATCCACTCTGCACTACAAGTGCATTTGGAAGTGCAGTCGCTGTAAATCTGAGGGGGAGATCTGAAATCAGGGGAAGCTCTGCTGATCTTATCATCCAATCATGTACTAGCAAAAAAAAATGTTTTACATTTTCCTTGCATGTCCCCCTGCCCCCTACAGCGACTGCACTCCCAAGTGCACTTGCATTGCGCTTGTAGTGCAAATTGGATTTTCCTTTAGTAAATAAACCTCTTTGTCTTTTATAGCCAGTGGGATCCTTCGAGGGGCACACACAGTGGGCTGTACCATTTCATCTAAGCGCATTTAATACATGACTGGAAGCTTACCAACAGTTCGAAACAAGTCCTCATAAGCGGTCATCTCAGGAGCCTGTTGTTGTACTGCATGTACTTCTGCACTGAGTTGGATTAGATTTCAACACATGCTGTCTGGTAAATCTAGCAGGCTCTTAACATTTCTATCCCCAATGTAGAATAGCAGCTTGTCCCCTGATAGATCAAAGGAAGAAGTGCCCAGTGTCTGAATTGTTTGACATCCATAAGCTATCAGGTTTACTTTATTTGACTGATCAATTTCAGCTTTGGGGTCAATGCTATGCAATATGGATAGGGACATGACATTGCATTTGGCACCTATCTATGAATAAGCACTTTTGAAAGTGTGAAACGCGTCAGTTCCTGTGATCCATTGTTTGCTGTGGCTTGATAATAAATAAATATAATATAAGATATTTTAATAAAGGCATTTTATTTTGAGTGGGGCTGTCCAGAATCTTCCCTTCATCCAATTACCTATGCTTAGCCAGCACCCACTGTTCCTATTCTGAGGAGAGCTACATTTCCAGACAGCCTTCCTAGAGCGGCATCTCTCTTCCCCTTGCTCCTGGACTTTGCACATGAGAGACTGAGAGTGATAACACCAAATTTCACACACCTACTCACACCTGAGACCTTGTAACACTAACGAGTCACATGACACCAGGGAGGAAAAATGGCTAATTGGGCCCAATTTGGACATTTTCACTTAGGGGTGTACTACTATATATATAAATATATATATATATATATATATATATATATATATATATATATATATATATATATATATAATAAACTTCACCTAATCTAAAAGTGCCAGGAATTTCCTGAAGCTGTTAAATTGATGGGTTTAGTTTGGTTCCTTTTTCTTTTCACTGGGGAAAGGCAAGAAGCACATTAAACCACTCCCTATATTTCCAGTCCAAAGTGGGTCTGAGGCTAGATTTTTAACACATCAAACTGATTTTAGAGAATTTGGATCTAGAATCTTTTTTTCTTACATAAATGGTTGTTTTGATCCAGTAGAAATTATGACGGTAAATATTTCCTTCCAGTCCTAGGCTGGCATGGAAGGTAGGTTTATTTGATTCCTGTAATTGAGAGCCATATTCTAGGCTTTATCATGAATAACAGATGCTTTTGCTTTTGATTCCCTGGCACCAATATGCACATTTTCTATTTACTTAATGGTATTATTCATATTCTTGGATTTACTGAAGTGCAGAATATGTTCAATCTCTGTGATAAAATCACTGATTCATTTTAAAGCATAAGGCTTTGAGAGGTTGACATTGTCCTGGAATCCAGAATTAATGATTTAGATGAAGCAGATGTTTTTTCCAGTTGGTAGGGTGCAGCTTGAAACTGATTACACAAAGATACCTTTCTCTTTAATTAAAGACACCAAATATCTAGTAGCAATTAATTGCACTGCAAAGCAATGAACATGCCAGCAGACCCCTGTTCATTATTTATTTTGCTTTTGTATTGCAAGCTGTCGATTACAATTATTTGTGTTCTTCTCATGGATTGCAAACTTAAAAAAACATATACTGTATATAAGCAGTAATGTCCCTACCCTAAATATAATGCTGTTGGGATGTAGCCAGCCAATTGTTATAGTTCTGCTTTGGTAAGGTTCCCCTACACTCAGTTTTGGTGTTCGTTTGTGCCTGCTGTTGGGGAGCATACCAATAGTGTGAAAAGCCAGAATTTAGTTATGAATATTTATGTCTCCCCGTATAACCACTAAGGGGTTTATTGCCAGTGGTGCATGCTGGGGAAGAATATAAATATTTGGTGTGACCTTCAGGAAGAGTATTGGGTACAGGTTTTGGCTTAAATGTATTATCTTCTGTATTTACAGTATGTAGAGTAGGGATGAGCCGAACACCCACGAATTTTCGAACCCTATTCGTTACAATGGACGCGAACGTTCAAAATCAAAATTGCTAATTACAACGGCCAATATGCATGTTAATGTCATAAAACAGGTTTGGGGACCCGGGTCCCGCCCCAGGGGACATATATCAATGCAAAAAGAACTTTTAAAAACTAACGTTTTTTCGGGAGCAGTCATTTTAATGATGCATAAAGTGAAAAAAAAAGTGAAATATTCCTTTAGATATGGTACCTGGGGGGTGTCTAAAGTATGCCTGTGAAGTGGCATGTGTTTCCCGTGATTAGAACTGTCCCTGCACAAAATGACATTTGTAAAGGAAAAAAAGAAGCCATTTAAAACCACTTGCGGCTTCAATGTCATGTCTTGTCCTGGCCATATGGCTGAAAATCCTTGAGAAAAATGGCATGGCTACCCCATCACCCCCCTTCACCCCCCCCCCAGCCCCTTTGGGTCTTGTATGGATATTAAGGGGGACCCCGCACCCAAAATAAAACCCTATACCTACAACCCTATATACTCTGAACAGCAGTATATAGGCGGTGCAAACAAGAGAGGGACTGTAGGTTTGTTCTTAAGTAGAATCTGAACAGGTACATTATGAAGTGTAGCTCCATTCCCCAAAAATCTATTTTTAAGCATTTTGGAGAACATAGGGAGGGGTTATCACCCCTGTAACATTTGCTGTCTTTGCACATCTGTTCAGAACATTTCACCTCACTTTCCGTCCCAATGACAAATGTTTTTGGAAAAGTGGGGTTTTAATTGAAACAAGGATTGGTGATAAAGCATCAGTAGAGAGGAGATACCTTTTTCCCAAATTAAATCTAACAGGATAGAATTTCCCTTCCTAGGGGTAGATTTCCTCTCACTTCCTGTTTTCTCCTTCCGTTTGTAAGTAGGAGTCGTTTGTAAGTTGGATGTTTGAAAGTAGGGGCCTGCCGTATATACTCTGCAGAAATTTGCCCCATTAGATGTTGGTGTAGCCACAACACTGTAAGCCCTCACAGTTACTCTTGGTGGGCACAGGAATTGGCCCTGCTGTGAATTATTAGATCAAGATTTGTAATTGCATGCACCTGTTGAACAGGGCAGACAAATTGGGCCTTTGGTGGTGGACGGTGTTGCCACAAGACTGTAAGCCCTCACAGTTACTCTTGGTGGGCGCAGGAATGGGCCCTGCTGTGAGTTATTAGATCAAGATTTGTAATTGCATGCACCTGTTGAACAGGGCAGAAAAATTGGGCCTTTGGTGGTGGTGGTGGACGGTGTTGCCACAAGACTGTAAGCCCTCACAGTTACTCTTGGTGGGCGCAGGAATGGGCCCTGCTGCGAGTTATTAGATCAAGATTTGTAATTGCATGCACCTGTTGAACAGGGCAGAAAAATTGGGCCTTTGGTGGTGGTGGTGGACGGTGTTGCCACAAGACTGTAAGCCCTCACAGTTACTCTTGGTGGGCGCAGGAATGGGCCCTGCTGTGAACTATTAGATCAAGATTGGTAATTACACGCCCCTGTTTAAACAGGGGCTGAAAAATTGTGCCTTAGGCAACGGTGCTGGTGCCACAACACTGCAACCCCTCACAGATACTGTACTTGGAGCACAGCAGTCAGACCTGTTGCGAAGCATTGCTTAAAAAATTGTAATTACACGCCCCTGTTAAACAGGGGCTGAAAAATTGTGCCTTAGGCAACGGTGCTGGTGCCACAACACTGCAACCCCTCACAGATACTGTACTTGGAGCACAGCAGACAGACCTGTTGCGAAGCATTTTTTTTTAAAATTGTAATTACACGCCCCTGTTATACAGGGGCTGAAAAATTGTGCCTTAGGCACTGGTGTGGTGGCACCCAGAAAAAAAAATGTTCTTCCAAGCTATCAAGGAATGCATCATTGAGGAGGAGGAAGAGGATAGTCAGTGAACATAAAAGGACAGTCACTCAGCATCAGCATAGGCAGTCTTGAAGGGATGTGACATTATAAATTATTCAGTTATATCCGCTTCAGGTGCCTGGTAGCTGGTGGTGATCCAAGACTGATTCATCTTTATGAAGGTCAGTCGATCAACCGAGTCGGTGGACAGGCGCACCCTGTGATCGGTGACAAATCCTCCAGCAGCACTGAATGTGCGTTCGAAAAGAACGCTGGATGCAGGACAGGCCAGTAGCTCAATTGCATACTGTGCAAGCTCTGGCCAGTGATCCATCCTCAAGACCCAGTAAGTTAGAGGATTTTCGGTGGGAAAGGTGTCCAAGTCTGACCTTGCTCCTAGGTATTCCTGCACCATGTATATCAGACGCTGGCGATGGTTGCTGGAACCAATCATACCTTGGGGCTGCGGACTAAAAAATTGTCTGAACGCATCGGTCAGACGTCCACCTTCCCTACCGCTCCTTCTGCTACTGACCGAAGCCTCAGCAACTCGTTGTCCAGGACCAGGAGTTTGTAACCTCCCAGTTTCTGGGAACGCGTTGCACAGACCTTTCTGCAAGGCCTCCCTGAGATGTCTCATCCTCTGCTCCCTCTGCGACGGCAAGATAAGGTCCGCAACCTTACCCTTGTACCGTGGATCAAGGAGAGTGGCCAGCCAGTAATGGTCCCTCTCCTTGATCCGAAGAATACGAGGATCCTTCCGCAGGCTTTGCAGGATCAGGGAGGCCATGCAACGTAGGTTAGCTGAGGCATTTGGTCCGGAGTCTTCTGGGTCACTGAGGACGACATGATCGCCAGCCACCTCCTCCCAGCCACGTACAAGTCCACTGGTTTGTTGGGACTGTACATCATCCCTAAAAGACTGCTGCTGCTGATGCTGAGTGCCAGGCTCCACCTCCATGCTCACACAATCCTCCTCCTCCTCCTCCTTATCCTCTTCCTGTGTGATGGGTGGGACAGGAGGAACACTGTCTGGATAAAGGGGGCCTTGAGAGGCAAGGAAGTCCTCCTCTTCCTGCCTCTGTTCTGCCTCAAGTGCCCTGTCCATTATCCCATGCAGCGTATTGCTCCAATAGGTGGACAAGAGGTACAGTGTCACTGATGCATGCACTGTCACTGCTCACCATCCTCGTGGCCTCCTCAAATGGTGAGAGGACAGTGCATGCATCCCTGATCCTGCTCCACTGGCGTGGGGAAAAAAAGCCAAGCTCCCCTGACCCTGTCCTGGTGCCGTAGTCGCAAAGGTACTCATTGATGGCCCTCTGCTGCGTGTGCAGTCGCTGCAGCATGGCCGACGTTGAGTTCCACCTGGTGGGCATGTCACATATTAGGCGGTTCTTGGGCAGGTTCAACTCCTTTTGCAGCTCAGCCAGCCAAGCACTGGCATTATACGATTGGCGGAAATGCACACAGACTTTCCTGGCCTGCCTCAGGACATCCTGTAAGCCTGGGTACCTGCCCAAGAACCGCTGCACCACCAAGTTGAGGACGTGAGCCATACAGGGCACATGGGTGAGCTGCCCCTGTCGCAGGGCGCAGAGGAGGTTGGTGCCATTGTCAGAAACCACCATTCCTGGCTTAAGCTGACGTGGCGTCAACCACCTCTCGGCCTGCCCCTGCAGAGCTGCCCCAGTGTGGCTCCTGTCCCCCAAATACACCATCGCAAGCACGGCATGGCATCTTTTTGCCTGCGTACTCGCGTAGCCCCTTGTACGCCTACGGAGCACGTAGCCGGAGGGCTTTCACACTGGAGCGGTGCGCTAGCAGGACAGTAAAAAAAGTCCTGCTAGCAGCATATTTGGAGCGGTGAAGGAGCGGTGTATTCACCGCTCCTACACCGCTCCTACCCATTGAAATCAATGGGACACCGCGGGGATACCCCACTAATACCGCCGGCAAAGTGCTGCTTTAGCGGCGCTTTGCGGGGGGTTTTAACGCTTTTTCGGCTGCTTCACTTCCCGGTTCCCTACTGCGCATGCGCGATTCGCGCAGCGCAATGGGAATGCTCTGTGCTGTCTCTGGGACCCGTGTGTGTCCCAGCAGACAGTGCAGAGGGACAGGAAGAGGCATAGACTCCCGTGGGAGTCTATGCCTGGAAGTGGGTGCAAATACCTGTAGACAGGTATCTGCACCCCCCCCGAAAAGTGCCAACTGTGGCACCGGAGGGGGGAGGGTTCCGATGAGCGGAAGTTCCACTTTAGGGTGGAACTCCCCTTTAATATTCGCAGAGTTCTGTTGAACATGCAGATTCCAACTGATAAAAGCGACTCCAGGGCCATTTTGGCCCTGGATGCAGCCAAGGCCTTTGATAGCCTAGAGTGGGACTACCTACTCAAGGTGCTTGAGAAATTCTGGTTTGGTCCATCTTTTATTAATAGGGTGAAAATACTCTATACTGACCCAAGAGCAAAAATATAAATTTATAATGAGTATTCTGATTTGTTCTTGTTAGAGAGAGGTATGAGACAGGGCTGTCCCCTGTCCCCTTTATTATTTGCTCTTGCAATGGACCGGCTAGCAATCATGACTAGATCTAGTTTGGATATGCAGGGATTTCGGAGGCGGACAGAAGAGGACAGGATAGCATTGTTTGCAGATAATGTTGTTTTCTTTCTTGGAGATGTTCAAGTATCATTAAAAATAGCGATACAAATAGTTGGAAAGTTTGGACAATTTTCTGGCCTGGTTTTCAACTGGGATAAATCGGCTTTGCTTCCGGTTGACCCTCTTGGTAGCCAGATACCGCCGGGTACGCCTGGCCTGAGAATTGTGGATAAACTAAAATATCTGGGGGTCTGGATCAATAGCGATATAAACCTATATCTCAATGACAACCTAGCTCCTCTATTGCTTAAATTGAAACATAAGGAAGATATCTGGTGTCAACTCCCTTTGTCTATAGCAGGACGCTGTAATTCTATCAAGATGATATGGTTGCCCCAGATATTGTACTTTCTCCACAATTCTCCAGTTTGGATAGGCCAAAAGTGGTTCAGAAGAATAGAGTCCCTGTTTAGGGATTTAATTTGGAAAAAGGGCCAACCCAGAATTAGTTTGCAAACAATGCAGCTGCCGCTTAAAGAAGGGGGTATGGCTGTTCCACATCCAAGGTCTTGTGGAGCCCCTGGAGGGGGAAACTCCAGCATTATGATGATGTTGATGGGGGTCCCGCACAGTACTTTGATAGAGGTCTTAGAGGCAGATTCATTCATCTACAGATGCCCGAATTAATCAGTAAAGTATGGCAATCAACGAAGATCTTTTTGGGATATAGGTGAATATCAAATTATGCTCCTCTCTGAAACAATAGAAATTTTGCTGAACTAAGAGATATTGAGAGGTCTATGGAATGGGTGAGACAGGGTATTAATCGCTTATGTCAATTATATGTGGGTACCACTATGAAAACTTTTCTGGACCTGAAACAGGAATTTAATTTACCAAATAGTTCATTTTATAAATACCTCCAAATCAGGCACGCTATTCAGTCGCAGTTTAGGTTGCAAACAGTTGAATGGATCCAGATCCCCATATTGGTACAAATAACGACTCTGGAATCATCTAAAGGTTTAATTTCTAGCTAGAACAATAGATTGAGCGGGTCCTGCTAGGAGTAGAGAAAAATGGGAGATAGACGTCGGGCCAATGACTACAGTGGAATGGGATCGGATCCTCAGAAGAGGAACTCTTGTCTCGATCTCTCCCTCAAAGAAGGTATCTCATCTGTTTCTAATCCATAGGGTATATTATACCCCCACAAAAATGTTTAAACTCGGGTGGCATCAGGATGACCAGTGCCCTAGATGTAGGGCTTCTGGTGATTTTGTCCACATGCTATGTAAATGCCCGAAGCTATTCAGATACTGGATAGAGATTGTAGACAGGATAAATAAAACATTCAAGATTTCAATTGAGCCGACGGCCAAAACTTGCCTACTGGGGAATGTGAAGGGGGGGGGGGGGGGGGGGGGGGGTAACGGTTAGAAGCATATCATTGAAGCAGTGCTAAGATGCTTATTTCAAGCGAGGAAATTAATTGCCCAGCACTGGCAAGCAACTAAGCCCCCGCTTGTAGAGAACTGGGCTGCGACTGTCAACTTAGTAGTAGGGAATGAGAGAGTGATTCTTATCAGGCAAGGTAGCTATAGAAAGTTTAAGAGAATGTGGAGCCTCTGGCTCAATAAGATTGTTTTTCCTTTACAGGACGAGTGAGGCTCCTTGCATCCTCCCTCGCCTTCCTCCTGACTCTTCTTCCCGTTTCTATGCCTCCTCCTCCCTCCGCTTTTCCTCTTTTGCTTTTCTTTTTTTATTATTTCATATATAGTTAATATAGCAGTTGCTATAACTTGGTGTTGAAAATTGAGTGGTGTGGGGGAGGATGGGCATGGGTGGAGAGGGAGGGTGTGGGTAATTAAATGTAAAATTGGAATGTTATACCATAACACTGGGTATCATAGTTGAGATGCTATATTTTTTTTTACATTGTTTTGCTATCTGTGTAACAATATATTAATATATAAATAAAGAAAAAGTATTAAAATAAAAAATAAAAATGTCTGTCAAGGTATCAATGACTTGAGGAAACTATGGTGTGATACTGGAATTTGGAGTCCGCCTATCAACTCTTCTGCTTATTCCCTAGTAACTAGGTCCCTAACTTAGTCCCTAGTCCCTAATATGTCATGCAACTGGACCTCTAACTACCTAAATGGCCATTGACTGCCTAAACTGGCTCTAGCTTATGATGGTTATTGAGACCTGAGCTAAAACTAGCTATAGAATTCCATACCAGATAGAACAGGGTTTACTAGAATAGCAGGAGCTGGGTATAAACTGTATTGCACAGGAGCTGCATATAAACTCTATGATATTGTACTAACATACAGCAAGGTGACCACTACTCATAAACACCCTGTGTCACATAACTATCTAGTATAGTACAGTACATGTAAGATAACAACAAGAGGGACAGATACTTCTGTCTCCAGTTTATAAATATCTACATATATACACCTAGAAGTGATGGGTAATACTTACCTAATAATCTGTGCTCCTGGTCTGGATTAGGGACCATTCTTCCATGGGGACATGTGGTTTTAGCTCCTCTCTTTCTTTCCTCTGGGGTTTCTTACCCAGCTAGCAGGGACAGGAAGTACCTGTATATGCCAACAAACTCTGTGGTAATTACCAAGCAGCAGCTCATACAAATAAAGACAGCATGGGACAGCAGATCCCCACATATACAAAATACAAAGGGGTTACAGCACAGGAAACATTATTATTTTCTCCAATAAAGAATAATTTGGCAGCTTCATGCATCCCTGCCCTTTGAATCACTGACCTCCACTTTGAGGTGGAAATTAAGATTTGCCTGTGCTCATGTATTACATGGTTTCCATTCATACAGTGATTGGAATACTAAGGAGGTGTAACCGCATGTTAACCCTTACATACATACTCAAGCCAAATTTTTGGTTAAAAAACAAGGATTCTTAGTTCATATACTGTATATTGCAATACATGTTCATGTTGGCCAACTGAATCAAAGTGATCATTGTCTGGTCAGTCCCTACTCTTCCTTGCAGATTGTCAAATTCTTATTCCTAAATAGGAGCAAGAGGAGCAAGAAATTATGCTTTCTGTGCTGTAACCCCTTTTTAAGTTTGTGAGGTTTTTTTTTTTTTGTATATATATATATATATATATATATATATATATATATATATATATATATATATATAAGGGACTAGCTAAGGCCTTGTACAGTAAAAAAATGCCACATAATTATACAACAAGAATGTATACTGTATGTACAGTATATCATACTAATTTTAGACTGCATGATTGGGTCTTGGTACAGTGTAATGTAGGTACAATTGTGTAACTGCTTCAACTCCTTTTGAGGCTTTGTGCATTAAAGATGGAAATGCTACAAGCACCTATAGTTGCCTGCACATATCTATAGTAGCCTCCAAAAGCCTCTGACCACATTTCAGGCTGTTCTGGCAAAATTATATTGGGTCCCGATAGTGCTGAAGTTTGCTTGCACCTTCCCTCATCATATACAGTACATTTCTTATAGTCATTTTCAATGGCAATGTGTCTGCCATTGAATTATTGAGCCAATGGAAATCTGGGGGTGATGGGAGTAGGGTTGGGGTGGGAAGTGAAAGTAGTCCCCAGCTCTGACACTGCCAGGAAGATTTGGAGCATTACATGTCAGAATGGCTTGGTATTTAGCTGGAATAGGGGCTTTTTGAGTCTGCTGCAGGAGCAGGTTTTTTTTTATAAGAGCACTACTGCTGGATAAACTACTGCTGGGAGTAGGGTTGGGAGTAGGGTTGGGGTGGGAAGTGAAAGTAGTCCCCAGCTCTGACACTGCCAGGAATATTTGGAGCATTACATGTCAGAATGGCTTGGTATTTAGCTGGAATAGGGGCTTTTTGAGTCTCCTGCAGGAGCAGGTTTTTTTTATAAGAGCACTACTGCTGGATAAAAAGAATGCATAGTTGTGGGACATTCATGTGAATAGGCCCTAAAATCATCACATAAGACCTATGTTTCCTAGCTTTCTGTTCACAAAAAACTGTCTTTCCAAAGGCACAACACAACTGAGAGCCTATTGGAACTACATTATTGTGGGATTTCTCCTATAGCAAATACATTAGATCTTTCGTATTTTCACAGTTGCCAAGTACAGTGAATATTTTCAGGGTATTTTAAGAATATTTTGAGAATATTTTAACTGGACTGCTACCCAACTGTATATTGAAACACAGAACAAGACTAAAGCCCCATACACACGGTCGGATTTTCCCATGGATTCTGTCCTATCTGACAATGTTGTCGGAAAATCCGACCGTGTGTAGGCACCATCGGACAGTTTCCATCGGATTGTCCGACGGACAAAGTCCTATCTCCTGCTGGATAGATTTTTCGACAACAAAGTCCGATCACACCAAATCCGATCGTGTGTATCGAATTCCTGACGGACAAAGTGCCACGCATGCTCAGATCACATTACAAGACCAAAGCTATTGGCTACTAGCCTCTACGTAGTCCCGTCGTATGCAACAAACGTCACCACGTTCAGAATGATCGGATTTTCCGACAACTTTGTCCGACCGTGTGTACGCAAAACCAACATCGGACAAAGTACGACGGACATGATCCGACGGACCTGGTCCTCGGATAATCCGCCCGTGTGTATGGGGCTTTACATGACATGATACCTTAATATACATTTTACCATAAGCAAATAAAAAAAAAAAACATTACTTAAATGTACCACCATTTGTGTAAATGCAAAATGCCCGAAATGTTAAGTCATTATGATTGATCAAAAGAAAACAGATTTGCTCATTTTGTCAGGATCTTATTAGCATGCAGTAAATAAATTAAAGACGCACAAGCAACTGAGGAAAAAAAAGACTTTTCATGTAAATGAAAAGTAATTAGGAATGCTTAACACTGTCCAAATATCAAACAACCAATCAAAAAGGTACTTTATGCCACCTGCTTACTAACTATGCATAGATTCTTTGTTCAGTTACTGGCCATATGGCAATATATCTATTAGGTAGCAGTTCACAAAGTTTTTTTCCTTACGATTAAAATCCAGCAAGTTAATCATCCATCTGCATGCAATCATCAATTCTATTAAGCCTTATGGTCTTGTCAGATTTTCAAATGTTTCAAAAATAGTTTATTTTGGTACTTCAGAGCTACTTAATTTAAAACTATATAAGCATTTCTATAGGTTATTGGCTCTAGCAATAAGTAAAATGTCATTGCCCATTAAAATGTATCTATGGTCAATATTTAAATTCATACAGTATATATACTTCAATATACCGTAGATTTTCTTTTCAAATATTTTATTGGTAACAAACAAGGTACAGAATACAGGAACATTTACTGTTACAAGTCGTTCAGTTACAAAACAGGAAATTGTACAGAGCATGGGAACAAAAACAGTGTAAACGCTGCAAAAGGAGATAGCCATCTATGTTGCGCCGGCCGGCACAACTCTGGATCAAGAACAATATGAACTGTGCAAAAACAAATGCAAACTAGAGCTATAGGTCTACATACAGTATATCTGTGGGATATAGATGAGCTCTGCTACAGTGGGGATGGTAACAGCAAGGGTTATAGCTACGAAAATATAGGTTACCTTATAGGGGGGTTCAGATGGAAGGGAGAGTGAGAGAAAAGGTAGAAGAAAAGAAGAGGGGGGATGAGGGCAAGAATCAGCATTTGGAGTTAGAGTTAGGGGTGAAGGGGAGTTAGAGGAGGGAGAGGTTGGGGGGGGGGGGGAGAAGAGGGGAATTGGCCAGGTGGCTCGCACGGGTCAATATAGATTTTCAATTATTTTTTGCCTAAACCTCAAGCGGAGGAGGATTTGAATGCAAGACGTTTTCTATGAGTTTTTAACTCCTTGAGGTGAGCGAGCATTTTGGCTGGTGATGGTGTGCACATAGCATTATACTCAAGAGAGAGAGGATCTGCACAGCTGTGTTTTTGTTTACAACACATTTCTGGAAAAAAAAAATCTGAAAATACAGGAGTTGTTTTTTCACTATTGTTTTTTTATTATTTTTTTCTTTTTTCATTAATATTTGGACTGACTAGAGTGTGAGACAATCGCTATTAATAAGCATTGTACTCTTTATATTTGTATGTATATTTTTGAGTTTATTTCATAGCGCTGCACTATTTAACAATTATTACTGACTTGACAAACATGTGGATAAAGGAAAGCCAGCAGCTCGATCTTCCTCAATGATTACATGTATTAATCCACGTGTGGTACAGAATAATACAGGGCTTATGCATTTCGGCGTGTAGCCTTAGTCATAGCCTGGCATTTTGTAGAGGCTGAGGACAACCAGGAGTGGTTCTACAGTTTTGGTGGACCTGCCCAAAAATCAACTGGTATTGGACAAGAATATACACATTGATATGTTACGAATATTCCTAAAAAAATCTTGCAGGATCCTCTTGAATGATTTGGTTGAAATCATCCGGAGACACTCTCAGACACTCATTTTCTAGATATTACTGGTGACAAAAAATGTCCATTGCTTGGAAATTATCAGTGATTAATACCTCTGCTATAAAAAATGCTACTCTTGGATCATGTTCCATGAAAAACTAATAGGAATACTAAGGGACAAACAGATAAGGTATGAGATGGTGTGGGGTTCATACACTATATACAGTCCCATAATTAAAGTGGATGGGAGTGAGGATAGTGTGGGATCTGTGCCAAGTGGAGAGCTGATTCCCACTTTTCTTTCTTTATTTTCCAGTTTTAATTTTTCACTAATGTTGCCCCTCCTGTTTGAAACTCTTTTGCTTTTGTTACAATTAATGACTAACTAACACTCCAGTGGTATTGGAAATCTGAAGGATTGGGATGGGACTCCAGATCTGGGGTGGCACTTCTGGACCTAGCTTACCTTAATCTTTCTTCCATTTATCAGCCAACTGAAGTGCTGACTATTTTTATTATGATTTACACAGTACCTTTGTTGACCCCACATCCTTTCCAAGTTGTGAAAAGTGAAGGTAAGGAATGGCTGTTTTGCAACATATTTCAACATGTCCTAAATTTTAAGAGGCGTCTGGCAGTAGGCTGTATGGTGCACCTGTGCCTCAGAAAGGTCCTGGATTGTACACTGTATGGGGTTAACTGCCCATGTGCATGAGGCCTTATGATAACATGTGTTTATTACTTGATGAAGAAACGTTTTTCGAAGGGGATGAAATGGTCAGAATGGGAATATCACTATTTGGTAATTGTTACTGGATTTAGTTGTGAGCTACATGGCAAATCTAAAGCTTTAGGCTCTAATAGTACTAGCACTTACAATGTGTGTGTTTCAGATAGTGATTAGGATAATGAGTGGTGGGGAGGACAAAGTATCTTTCTTAAAGAGGAAGTAAACCTTCCTCAAAAAAAAAAAAAAAACAGAACCTGCAAGTCAAAGGCATAATGAGCTAGTATGCATAGCATACTAGCTCCTTATGAATGACTTACCTGAGAACGAAGCCCCCGAAGCGGTCCTCATCCACGATCTTCTCCGTCTGTCGCTGTCATTCGCTGGAGCGGCGATGACGTCACTCCCGTGCATGCGCACGAAGGCGGCATATCGCCGTGATCTCGGCATGCGCAGTGCGCCTGCGCGCCGCTGTCTACGGCGCATGCGCCGTAGACAGCGGTGCCTGTTTTTTTCTAAATATCTCCTAAACCATGTAGGTTTAGGAGATATTTATTGGACCTACAGGTAAGCCTTAATCTAGGCTTACCTGTAGGTCAAAGTGGTTTGTAAGGGTTTACAACCACTTTAATGACAAGTGTGAAATGGCAACAAAGAAAGTTGGTGTTAATGAAAAAGATCTATACCAATTTACACCCAGAAAGATAAACACAAGAATGTTTCTAAAAAAGGCAGATCTGGGTATGAATTTTGGAAGAACCCTAAAATGTACACAATCTTCTCGCCCTTTGTCTACATTCACCTGTCAGCCAGGAATCCCCAGGTGAAAGCTGAATGGGCCAGGCAGGTATGCTATGCTATGGGGGGCACTTGTGTGTGCTCGCTCCCAAGCCCTGCTCTGTGTGTCCTTTGACACACAGAGCAGGGTTTAGCACCACCCCCCACTCTCCTTGCTATCTGTGATTGACAGAAATTGAAGCCAATGGGTTTCACTGCTACATCTGAGCCAATGAGGAGGGAGAGAACCGGGAGAGCAGCTGTTCTCGTGCACATTGCTGGATCGAGATTGGGCTCATGGAAGTATTAGGGAGGGTCTGGAAGAGGAGCTACACACAGAAGCTTTTTTTACCTTCATGCATAGAATGCATGAAGGTAAAAAACCTCCAGCCTTTAGAACCACTTTAGTTTTGGCCCATTCACCTTACTGCCTAACAGCTGAAATTCTAGGTATGACATGCCTTGGTTAAACAGAACTGGAATTTAATCCCAGGTATTTTTAACAGATATAGCAAAATACTTCCAACAGTATATTTAACAGACCATGAAAAGGAAAAATAAGAGAAGTTTAGTGTTCGGGTTTTACGTACACGTTCAAGGTGTAAGTATTGAGTGTGGAATGGCTGAAACCCCTCTCAGATTTTTAATGTTATCTGCATCTCTGCTGCTGAGATTCACCCTTTTTATTTATCCAGATGACCACTGTCTCCAATACAGAATGCTATGGGGAATTCCAAATGTTTGCATTGCTATAGGAACAGATACTGAGGCATAATCTTCCAGTTGGGACACCTGATCTGATGATAATTGTAGAGATCTCTTCTCACATTCTGTAGATTGTTCTGGCAAAGGAAATCTTCTAAATGGAAATACTGACAGGGGTTTTGACCATTCCGTACTCCGTGTAATTTAACAAGATACTTTTACTAGAAGGAATTAAACAAGAACAGACATAAATAGCTATTGTACACTTGCATTATGGGATCTCAAGAGCATACTGAACATATTTTGTTTTGTTGCTTTTGTGGCCACTGCAGAGTTTTTATACATGTTCACTGAGATACATCAGTACACCAAGCATGTAACATGGCTTTTTGTTTTTTTTCTTCGTTTTCTTACAGGCATCTTTATTAACCACTTTGGCCCCGGAAGGTTTTACCCCCTTAATTACCAGAGCATTTTTTGCAATACGGCACCACTTTAACTGACAATTGCGCGGTCGTGCAATGCTGTACCCAAACAAAATTGATGTCCTTTTTTTCCCACAGATAGGGCTTTCTTTTGGTGGTATTTGGTCACCTGCAGTTTTTATTTTTTGCGCTATAAACAAAAAAAGACCGACAATTTTGCTTTTACTTTTTGCTATAATACATATTCAAAAAACAAATATAAAAAAAAAACAAATTTATTCATCAGTTTAGGCCAACCCGTGGCCCGCGGCGCCATCCGAGGTGGCAAGCCCTGATCGCAGGTTCCCGACCCGCCATCTCCGAGCATCAGCGAGAACGGAGCCGCCGCTAAAGGAAGCAGAGCCGATGCTTCCTGTATAGCGCCGGCTCCTTCACAGGCGGAGTGATATCAAATGTACTCCGCCTGTGATAGGAAGCTCTGTACTGCAGCTGCATGCTTCCTACGATCTCACAGCAGCCAGCAGTGCCAGAGCCAGCAGTGCCAGTACCAGTACCCACCAGCAGTACCAGCCAGAAGTACCAGTACCCACCAGCAGTACCAGCCAGCAGTACCAGTACCCACCAGCAGTACCAGTACCTGCCAGCAGTGCCAGTACCAGTACCCACCAGCAGTACCAGCCAGAAGTACCAGTACCCACCAGCAGTACCAGCCAGCAGTACCTGCCAGCAGTACTCGCCAGCAGTACCAGTACCTGCCAGCAGTATCAGTACCCACCAGCAGTACCCGCCACCAGTACTAGCCACCAGTACCCGCCAGCAGTATCAGTACCCGCCACCAGTACCAGCCAGCAGTACCAGTACCCACCAGCAGTACTAGCCACCAGTACCAGTCACCAGTACCCCGCGGCGCCATCCGAGGTGGCCCGCCACGTCTTGCTCTGAGATGGTGGGTCGGCAAGCCCTGATCGCGGGTTCCCGACCCGCCATCTCCGAGCATCAGCGAGAACGGAGCCGCCACTAAAGGAAGCAGAGCCGATGCTTCCTGTATAGCGCCGGCTCCTTCACAGGCGGAGTGATATCAAATGTACTCCGCCTGTGATAGGAAGCTCTGTACTGCAGCTGCATGCTTCCTACGATCTCACAGCAGCCAGCAGTGCCAGTACCAGTACCAGCCAGCAGTACCAGCCAGAAGTACCAGTACCCACCAGCAGTACCAGCCAGCAGTACCAGCCAGCAGTACCCACCAGCAGTACCAGTACCTGCCAGCAGTATCAGTACCCACCAGCAGTATCAGCCAGCAGTACCAGTACCTACCAGCAGTACCAGTACCTGCCAGAAATACCAGTCACCAGTACCCGCCAGCAGTACCAGCCAGAAGTACCAGTACCCACCAGCAGTACCAGCCAGCAGTACCTGCCAGCAGTACCAGTACCTGCCAGAAGTATCAGTACCCACCAGCAGTACCCGCCACCAGTACTAGCCACCAGTACCCGCCAGCAGTATCAGTACCCGCCACCAGTACCAGCCAGCAGTACCAGTACCCACCAGCAGTACTAGCCACCAGTACCACTCACCAGTACCCGCCAGCAGTACCAGTACCCGCCAGCAATACCAGTACCCACCATCAGTACCAGTACCCACCAGCAGTACCAGTACCAGCCAGCAGTACCCGCCACCAGTATCAGCCAGCAGTACCAGTACCCACCAGCAGTACCAGCCACCAGTACCAGTCACCAGTACCCGCCAGCAGTATCAGTACCAGCCAGCAGTACCAGTACCCACCAGCAGTACTAGCCACCAGTACCAGTACCCGCCAGCAGTATCAGTACCCGCCAGCAGTATCAGTACCCACCAGCAGTATCAGTACCCACCAGCAGTACCAGTACCAGCCAGCAGTACCCGCCACCAGTACCAGCCAGCAGTACCCGCCACCAGTACCAGCCAGCAGTACCAGTACCCACCAGCAGTACCAGTACCCGCCAGCAGTACCAGTACCCACCAGCAGTACCAGTACCAGCCAGCAGTACCCGCCAGCAATACCAGTACCAGCCAGCAGTATCAGTACCCACCAACAGTACAAGTACCAGTACCCACCAGCAGTACCAACCACCAGTACTAGCCACCGGTTCCAGTCACCAGTACCAGCCCCCAGTACCAGTACCTGCCAGCAGTACCAGTACCCACCAGCAGTACCAACCACCAGTACTTGCCACCAGCTCCAGTCACCAGTACCAGCACCAGCCAGCAGTACCAGTACCAGCCACCAGTACCCGCCAGCAGTACCAGCCAGAAGCACCAGTACCCGCCAGCAGTACCAGTAGCAGTTTTATCCAGCAGTACCAGTACCAGCCAGCAGTACCAGTACCCACCAGCAGTACCAACCACCAGTACTAGCCAGCAGTACCAGCCACCAGTACCAGTCAGCAGTACCAGTACCAGCCAGCAGTACCCACCAGCAGCACCAGTACCCACCAGCAGCACCAGTACCCACCAGCAGCACCAGTACCCGCCAGCAGTACCAGTACCCACCAGCACCCGCCAACAGTACCAGTAGCAGAAAGCAGTTTCAGCCAGCAGTACCAGTACCAGCCAGCAGTACTAGTACCAGCCAGCAGTACCAGTACCTGCCAGCATTACCAGTACCCTCCAGCAGTACCAGCCAGCAGTACCAGCAGGCAGTACCCAACAGCAGTACCAGCAAGCAGTACCAGCCCTGGAGGACAGCCAGCAGCAGCCACCAGTTATTACCACCAGAGGGACAGCAGCAACCAGCTGCAGGAATCCTGAGGAAGAAGTGATGATCAAGGTCAGTTGAGGAGCAGGTAAACTGCTGTGCATCAGTGTGAAAGCAGCCTTAGTCCCCTTTCACACGATCGGTCCGATCGGGTCTGCCTGTCTGTTTTTCAGGCGGACCCAATCAGACCCTCCATTCACCTCTATAGAGCGTGTCTGCTTACACCCGCCTATCTGCAATCCGATCTGCTTAAAAAACAGAAGGGGATCTGTCCCCTTCTGTCTGGGCAGATCGGAGGGTCCTTAGGGTAGAGCGGGCTGCATCTGTGTCTGCTCTACATATGCAGAATGGACACAGACTAGCCATCTGCCCGCTACGCTCATTGTGGCCTGCGACCGGTTACCAAGTCGCTAAAGTGGCCCTCGCTCCTCAAAAGGTTGGGCACCCCTGGTTTAGGCCAATCTATATTTTCTTCTACATATTTTTGGTAAAAAAAATCACAATAGGAGTATATTGATTGGTTTGCACAAAAGTTATTGCATCTACAAACTACGGGATAGGTTTAGGGACTTTTATTTTATTTTTATTTTTTTACTGGTAATGACCGCAAATGGATTTTTAGCAGGACTGCGACATTGCGGCGGACGAATCTGGCACTTTTTGGGGACCAGTGAGATTATTACATTGGCCAGTGCTAAAAAAATGCACTGATCAATGTAAAAATGACACTGGCAGGGAAGGGGTTAACACTAGGGAAAGGGTTAACACTAGGGAGCGATCAAGGGGTTAAGTGTGTTCCCTCAGCGTGTTCTTACTGTAGGGGGGATGGGCTTACTGAAACATGACAGAGATCACTGTTCCAATGACAGGGAACAGAAGATCTCTGTCATGTCGCTAGGCAGAACGTTCTGCCTCTCCGTGCCACAATCGCGGGCCGCTGGCGGACATCGAGTCCGTAGGACTCGCGCTCCCGCTATCAGTTTTTTGCGCAGGAGAGCCATTCTGCTGACGTATATGTGCGTGAGCAGGTCAGCAAGTGGTTAATATCAATATACACTTCATCCAACTTAATTGCAATATAAGATGCACATGTAAAATATGACTGTGGAATGCATTGTGAAACCCATTGAATCTTACTTGGGTAAATATCTATTCATTATTTACTAGGCAAATTTTCTATATAATCTTTGATAAATATTTCCAATAAAGTTATATGTTCTACATTTCTGTTATGTAATTTATAATTAACATACAGTGTATATTCAAAGTCATGAAATAGCTTCGATGACAGCCCATAGGAGATAACTAAAACAAGACTGCTCCACTTTTTTTGAGGACCGCAACAGTTTGTTCTGATGTTAGTAAAAGGTCTTACCCCTGCCATTGTTTGAGTGCTGGATTTAATCTTTCTACAAGTTTTTGTGCTTTGGGTTTTTGTGCTTTGGGTTAATGCACACATGTTAATGCACCCTGTGTCATGCGTTAACATATGTTTCTGTCAGAGTAGTGGATCAAAAAATTGTTATGTAGCATTTTTTGTGATGTGTTGCACCACAATGCATGGTACTGCAATACCATGGTTTGTAGTGTGCCACAACACGTGTCAGAACGGCATTGCCGGAGTACCAATCACAATGAATGCTAACAATATGTGTGTTAATCTGCACAGTAGTAACACACTTACATTACCACAGTGCACTTCATCACAAAGGTGTTTTTCAGCCTTTAATGTCTTGTACTGAATATTTACTTATTGAGAAGCCTCAAACATTCCAACTATAAAATAATAAACTGATAATAAAGGACTTAAATGAAATTATGAAAATAAAGGTCTTATATGTATTTGATGAAAAAAAAAATGGAAAAAGCATTGGTTTCTCTTTCTCTGCTTCCACAAAACATGAATATGGTTAGTGATTACATTTATTCTTCAGCATGCAAATACATGTCCCCAAATGATGCCTTGTGTCTTTAATGTAAACCAGTGGGAGGGATGATCCACTGTGAGTTCAGGATTCCTGCAATTATGAAACATGCTTTATTCCAATAGGTATTAGTGAAATGAATTGGAGTAATTAAAACTAATTTAGTCATGAAAATTAGTTTAATTAAGGGAAAACATACACTGTGAAAACTTCAGAGAAAAATACAGTTCCTTACGGAGCTTTATATTTTGTTAACCTAATGCTGCACAAGAGGTGAATTAAAAACCCCATAACGAATAAATAATTTAAATGTTCTAACACAAAAGGGACATTTTTTTTAATGTTAAGTGTGCATTATTTTAATTATTATCATTTCTAAAAGCAAATGTTTCTGTGGAATATTTTATTACACCTTCACATTTAAGCCGGGCCACTGCTAACTTGTTGGTATAGGCAATAGTTATAAACAGGTTATAAACATGCATATAGAACTTCAAATAAACTGTGCATATCACAAAACACACAATGTGCAGATAAGATAAATCTTATGCCCCGTACACGGTCGAAAATTCCGACCACAAAATCCGTCGGGTTTTTTCCGACGGATTTTGTCCGACACTGGTGTTGCATACACACGGTCGGACAAAGTTGTTGGAAAATCCGATCATTCTGAACGTGGTGACGTTCGTTGCGTATGACGGAACTACGTAGAGGCTAGTAGCTAATAGGTTTGGTCTCCTAATTTGATCTGAGCATCTGTGGCACTTTGTCCGTCTGAATTCTCTACGCACAATCGGAAAAAGTCTGATCGGATTTTGTTGTCAGGAAATTTGAGAGCAGGATCTCAAATTTTTTCCGGCGGAAATTCCGACGGAAAAAGTCAGATGGAGAGCATACATGGTTGGATTTTCCGACAACATGGTCCGATCGGACATTTTCCCTTGGAATTTACGACCGTGTGTACGGGGCATTACATGAAATGTAGTAAAACCTTTTTTAAATAAATAATAGAAAGTCACAATTTTCAAAGTGAAACTTCAATTTAAAGTGACAGTGCTTCTATGAACCTCCAGTGATATGATAAAGTGCTAGTCCTGGACATAACAAGGTGCTCCGTTCCACAGTGCTTTATTGTGCCCTACATAGGCTCACACTCACCATATCTATCTGACAACTATCTCTAGTATGGTCAGTGGTGCTTGTGGGGCAGTCCCCTAGTTGGTCTGTACCACTTGTGTTCTTTCAATGCTTGTCCACTATACTCCACAATAGCGACAGGGAAAAAGAGTCAAAGCGTAAAACCATTCTGGTATGTTTATTAATAAAATGGGGTATACAGAATTGCACTCACTTGCTGCCGTGCCCTATAATCCGCCACTTGGTATGTACAGTGTTGTGTGTGTAAGAGGACTAAATTCGAATTCAAATAATTTTCTAATGTAATTTTGAATAATTTTCAAATGTAATTTGAATAGTTTTCTAAACTAATTGAATTTCCAAAGTGAATAAAATAAAATAGAATAGAATAGAATAGAAAATAATAGAAAATAAAATAATAGAATATAATTGAGTAAAACAGAACAGAATAAAAAAACTGAATAGAAATTAAAGGGATAGAATAAAAAATAAAGGAATAGAAAAGAATAGAAAATAAAGGAATAAATAAATGAATTCCGAAAACGAATTAAACAAATTTAACGAAAGAAATTGATATATAATGAATCGATATTAAAGAAACACATTTTTTCGCTCTGTACATGTCTAAAGAAAATAAATTCCGTTAGTTTATTTAAAATACATTTAATGATTTTAAAGTATATTTAACTGCATTAATATATGTTTTTGTTATAACTGCCTGGAGGTCAGCTTTAAAGTGAACCTTTCAATTTTACATATATGTAAATATATTTTTACCTTCATAATGTGTTCCATGTTTGAAAGTAACTAACTAGACAAAGCAGACTAATGATCACTGTTATTAATACAAACATGTTTAATTGTTATCAAAAGTCAACATCTAAATTCTCAACTTCTTCTCTTTTAAACCCCCAAAGCTGCTGAAAGATTCTTACCACCCTGTGGAAATCAGCGACATGTGACTGTCACAGGAAAGGTAGATATGCCATGCCCACTTCTGCCTGCTTGTAAAAAACTACAGGAGGGGGTTGGAAACAGTACCGATCACCATGCTCTACAGCTCGGCTGCTTGTGTCCAAACAACAAATGACAATGCACGTCTGGGGAACGGAGGGCAAAAATATCAGCCTGTACCCCCAGAATGCCATGCATAAATGTATTGTTTAAAGCAGGGGTGTCCAAACTTTTTTCAAAGAGGGCCAGATTTCATGAAGTGAACATGCGTGAGGGACAACCATTGTCTGAATTTCTTTGAACCATTAAAATTAAATGCAACTTAAATATTGTATGCAAAGTTTATTGCAAACGGCTTTACCACCGGTTTCATAACATGGGTCATATTTGAGATGTTTAGTAGACATGTGCACACTGAAATATTTTGTTTCGTAATTTAGTTTTCGTCCGAAAAATAAATTTATTTAGTTACTCCCGAAATTAGTTTTTATTTATTTTGTTTCGTTTAAAAATGCATTCGTCCGAAAATCCGAAATAATTAAGGTCGAATCAGTCATTGAAGGCTTATGGTGTCTGTCGAATGTTCTAAGAAGATTTTCATGTCGAATCTTCATATCAAATCTTTTCTCTCAAAGTCGAATAATCTTGGACTAATAGAGTTAGGTTAGGCACATTCAAACTTTTTTGCTATTGTCTCTGTAATGTTGTATCTTTTCTCTCTATGTCAAATCTTTTCTCTCTATGTAGAATAATCTTGGGCTAATAGAGCTAAGGTTAGGCACATTCAACCACAGCGTCATGTCGAATCTCCTATCTATATCGAATTGTTGCAACGAAAACGAAAATAAAGCATTTGTTTATTTCGGATCTTTTGGTTTTCGGATTCTGCGCGTTCGTTATCGTTTGGTAAAACGATAACGAAAATACCCAAAATTCGGACAAAAATGCATTCGGATGAAAACGAATGCACATGGCTAATGTTTAGCACAGAGCACCTGTTGATGAATGATACAATGGAGTTTAATAGCTTTGCCTCCTTCTTCGATCACCTTGTTACAGATTAGGGTTGCTAATCCACTTCGCTCACCAGCCATGGCAGGTGCCCCATCAGTAATAATCCCAGTAAGTTTGTTCCAAGGCAGTTTCATGTCGTCTATGGGGGAACTAACAGAAACAAATAAATATTTTCCTCTTGTTTGGTCCGTAAGGCTCTGGAGGCCAAGTCATCCACCCCTCTCATAAAAATCAGCAACTGAGCTGTGTCAGATAGGTCCATGCTTTCATCCCAGGCTATTAAAAAGAAGTCAAAATCCACTCCTTTGGATATCAATTGTCTCTTAATATCTGATGAAATCTCTTCAACTCTCCGTGCTACAGTGTTACGAGCCAGGCAAATGTTGGCAAACTCTTGCTTCTTCTCGGGACAGATATTCTCAACCATTTTCATAACGCATTCTTTGATAAAGTCACCCTCAGCAAAAGATTTGCATTTTTTAGCAATTAACATTGCCACCTCATAGCGCCTTTTGTGGCATTTTCATTTGACTCAAGGGCTCTTGTGAAAAATCACTGTTGTGACATTAAAACAGCTTCACTGAGGTTGCATCCAGTTAGCTTATCGTATGTGCTATGTCGCGACTGGTAGTGTCTCTTGACATTGAATTCCTTATAAACAGCCACAGTCTCTTATCAGACAAACAGTGATTCCGTATTTCAGTGAAGAAATATTCCACTTTCCACTTGTCCTGGAAGCGGCGGCCCTCACTGTCAAAATTTCCTTCTCTTGTTTACAGTCGTCATTTTAGAAACTGACCAGAAGGGGGAGGGATCATGTGAGCGCAGTGCCAGAGGTTTTGGTCTAAGTGTGTTCGTCCGATACACTAATACAACTATCACAGCTTTCCCCTGAGCTTACGATGTACCACTACTGATCACTGACAAGTTCCTGTCCCTTTTCGGCTTCCCCTTGTTTCCGAGGCAACGCTGACGTTAGTGGTATCATTGATTACTTAATACCAGTATCTCATTTAGCTATATGCTTTCATGACTATCCTTGCAACCATCTGCAAGTATTTACACTATTATTGACTGTTGCTGCAGTTTTTTACTTATTTGACTTCTAGTGCAATAATTAAATGTTGTTACTTATCTTAAGACTAATATGTTTTTATGCTATTACCATTGAGCACTGCTTTTTGTTTTCTGCATTCTGTTGTCCATTTTTCCAGTGGTTGGTAGCTGCACTGGGATTTAGTTAATTTTATATTTTCCAGGTTGCACATGCCAATGCATACGACTGATAGCGCTAATAGGAACTGTATATATATGTTTACTTTAAAGGGTAACTCCACTTTTATGGGGAAAAAAAGTAGCAAATATTATATATATATATATATATATATATATATATATATATATATATATATATATATATATACAGGGCTCAAAATTTCATGGGACATGGCACTGGGGGCAGACCAGAGGGACATGGCACTGGGGGCAGACCATAGGGACATGGCACTGGGGTCAGACCAGAGGGACATGGCACTGTGGTCAGACCAGAGGGACATGGCACTGGGGTCAGACCAGAGGGACATGGCACTGGGGTCAGACCAGAGGGACATGGCACTGGGGTCAGACCAGGGGGACATGGCACTGGGGACAGACCAGAGGGACATGGCACTGGGGACAGACCAGAGGGACATGGCACTGGGGACAGACCAGAGGGACATGGCACTGGGGACAGACCAGAGGGATATGGCACTGGGGTCAGACCAGAGGGACATGGCACTGGGGACTGACCAGAGGGACATGGCACTGGGGACTGACCAGAGGGACATGGCACTGGGGACTGACCAGAGGGACATGGCACTGGGGTCTCCAACCCCCATCCATCCTCCTCTCTCTCTCCCTCTCCTATTCTACCCACTATCATTATCAGGAGCCCCTGTGCACGGCTCTGTGCTTGCATGTCCACACCCCCCCCCATTCAGTCTGGTAGTGAGGAGAGGAGCTGCAGCACAGCGGGAGGGATTACAATCCAGTGCCGAGATCCACACACCTGCATAGCCATTGACACAACAGCACAGCACACATTGTGATCAGTCTGCTCACACTGCACTGCTCAGGCTGAACTGTTGGACTACATAAGAGCACAATGAGATGAAAACTGCACAAACTGGAAGGCTGCTGCTCTCTTGTCAGGGCAACTCTCGTTGAGCACTTCACTACCTACCTACCTCGGACACCCAGAGTGATGATTATCGCTGTCCTCCCGCTCACTCATTCCTTCCTGTTCACCAGCTACATCGGCTGGGGTGGAAAGAGGTAGAGAGGTCATACTGTCAGGTCCCATGGCTTGACGAGAATTGTAGGGAGAGCACCTGTGTACTGCTCTGCTTGTGTGCAGCTCACCAGATTACTTTTCCCGGGCATGCAACTTGTGTATGTGTATGTGTATATGTGTATATATATATATATATATATATATATATATATATATATATACAATTGTGACCAAATTCATATTGTGATTGAATGTTATTACAATTTATCTCTTCCTCTTCAATCTTCAGCTCTGTAATTTTCTGTAAAATGCAATGCAATATGGCTACCGGGAGGTGTTCTGCGCACTAATTGTGTTCAGAACGCTCCCCAGAAACGTAATTTCCTGCTTGTGTGATTGGCTCACTGATTTTCCCAGAAGTCTACACTAGATAAAATTCAGATTTCAGGCATCCCCTGCAACAAAAAATGTATTTTTGGTAAGATACTCCCAATAGGAAATCACATTAAAATGGATTCAGACGATGCCACTTCCCTCATTAGAGCCCTACAGCTGCAGCAGCTGATTGATAACTATGAAACCACTCCCATTAGACTCACTCAGCCCAGGGGCACAGAGGAACAAACAGTGATTTCTTAAGAATAACAAAAGGTAGGAATCTGCAACAAAGTTTGTAAAATCCCTACAATGTACATAGATCACCCAGAGGGGAATGTTTCATTTCTCAACAAAAGTGAAGTTACGCTTTAAGGTTATTTTAGTCACTGGTTTACATCATGCTTTTTTTCAATGATTTTCATTAAGGTTTAATTAAAGATGCACAGAAATATATAAAACACTTTGGCATAACTTCATGAAAGAATTGACCATAATAAAGAGCCCATAATAATGGGCCCAGAACAGACCAGTGATGGATATATCAGCTGTGTAGGCCATGTGGGGGCACAGGGACCCCTGAGCTACTTGGGCATATTATAGATAGGGGCTTTTCTGTTAGTAATGGGTCCCAGACTTTCAGTGGCCAGATGGTGTTCTGAGTAGTTTCAATTGAATGAATGTACTATGGCCAGATTTTGGGTCTGTGGGAGGTATTTCATGTTATTTAAATCAGCATGTTCAGAGAAGCTCCTGTTTAAAGGAGAAGTATGTTTTTTTTCCCCCCTAATCATACTTAGTTAGGTGGATGCAGAATTGGTCTGATTCTGAATCTGCCCCCGCGTCTCTTTGCTGAGAACCGAGCCATTGAACATTGCAGATGGCTCGGTTCTCTTGGCTCCCCAAGAGGAGAGCTGCTCACTGTCAATCAGCAGCTTTCCTGCTCTGGTCCTCCACGCTCACTGGAGCGCTTAGCTGTGGAGTTGCTGGGAGCGGCTGTCTCAGCTTCTCAGCAGCTCGCTAAGGGGCTGAGACTGCCATCAGTCCAAACACCTGGCAGATCTAGATTTTCAAAGTCGGGAAGACGCGGTGCCTGGACTGAACTTGGTGACATCAGCAGAGAGCGGACTTCAGACCACTCTCTGCTGTAAACGGGTCACAGGAGTGCAAAACGAATTCCACTCCTGTGACCCTTAGGAGAAGTCTAGCCGAATGAGCCCAGGCTGGACTTCTTCTTTAAGTAACCACTAACCACCACTAAATGGGTGCCCCTTTTCCCATAGACACCAATGAATTGGGGCCCTTCCACTGAACATCAATAATTATGGGCACTTCACTAAACACTAATGTAACAGGGCCCTTCTGCTGCCGAATGCCAATGCCATGAAGGCATTTGATAAACCCCTTCAAACTGAACACAAGTATAATTTCAGAATGACTGTATTCCATAAGAACTTTGAGAAATATGATATTAACTTTTGACAAGTATAATGTTTCCCATATACTGCATTAATTAAACAGGGATAAAAGTGTTTATTTTTGCAGATTTTTTTGTACTTTTATTGTACCATTTTCTACTGTGGCAATGTCCTGGTAAAATCTTTCACCGTGTCCATCACCTAGATTTTTGGGAAAGAAGTCCAAGTGTGAATGCAGAAAATTAATCTTCAGTGACATTTTGCACTTCAAGGTCTAGTATGCTGTAACAGGTTTTTCAGTTTCTGTCCTGATCTAAGTTTTGGATGTCTCTGTAGTTACTATTGAACAGGTCAGCTTTCATTATTACCACCAAATTGTAACTGGTTACAAAGTTACCACAGTTACAAAAGTGCTGTCAAAGTAGAAAATCAGCTGTCTGTAAAACTTTTTCTGCAAATACTAATTGTTGTTTCACATTGCCCTAACTATGATAATTCTGAAATATAATAAATCTTGATACATTTCTCCAAGTTATAATGTAATCAACTTCAGTTCTTTAATTGTAATTTTTTCCATAAAACTCTTTTAATTTAGTCTAATGTAATGGCTGTGTTAAATTGACTAATGAGCTTAGTACTGGTTTTATGACACAATCAAATATTCAAATGCATTAACTCATGTCAATCAGTTAATAAAATTAAGCAAGAAACATTTTTTTCTCTTCAATTTTGCATACAGATCCTGAAAGAACTGCAAAGCACAGACCATTTAACATTGCTTTATTTACACATTTTAGTTTGGTAATAATGATTACATGTTTAGGCTGCTTATATTACTTTGTGGTTGATGAATAGAGATACAGAATGTGAAGTTGAGATTACAAATAAAAAATATATTTAAATGTGTTGAAAGTATATTAATACATTACAAACCAAAATTCATAGATTAGAACTTCTGTGTTCTATTAATGCTGTCTAACAATGAGTTCATTACTGTGCTGCTTCTACTTTACCATCAAGTCACAGGCTGGGGTGGGTACAGGACATTCTGGGCTCATAGGTAATGAATGGAATTGTGCTGGCTTTAAGACTGAGGCTGTCTAGTGGCAGAAAATAGAACTGTGGTGAAATCTCTGGATTAACAGTGGGTGGATTTACAGTGGACTATACATTTTTATTTTTATGGTAGTGAGTGTCTACCATTAACAAACACACACTCAAACTGTGTATATATATATATATATATATATATATATATATATATATATATATATATATATATATATATATATATATATATATCATGGCTTTTGCTTTATGTGAAAGAAAGTTACAGAAAGTTTATGAAATGTCATCCCTGTTTATAGCGGTTAGAAATAAAAGTTTATCCATGTACTATATAATGTCTAAAAATACGCCATATTGTTTGAGAATTTACTTTTTCCATACATTTCACAAGGGCAACTTATAATAACATATTTTTGTGTCCACTAAGATTTAATTGACATATCTAATTCTATATTCAAAGAAATATGTAATTTACTCAAAATACAGAACCTCTTTCTGATTTGACAATGCATGGGCACCCTTCCTTTTTTTTTCTTTCTGCAGGACGTTGATAAATGAGGTACTTAATGTTTAGCATTGGCTGAGGACAGCACAACTATTAAAAATGTTAAGCGCTGTCCCCTCTGTAATTGACAGCTTGATACTGTTATCCCCTCATGCTTGTCATTGCATTATAATAATACCAGTGATTAGCAACCCAGCATCATTTCCCAGAAGATGCCTAACCCACTGAGAGTATGAGACAGAGTGTGTGTTACTAGTGACACGCATTTCTTTACTCCTAAATACTGTAGATACATTATTAAGATGTTAAGGTCTATTTTATTCACTATTTTAAAGGGATATAAGATCTTGTTAAACTGACCCCCACCAACCATATGAAGAAATTTACTTACATTGTGGAAAATGCCAATTGTCCTTTATTATTCAGCTAGAATATAAAATAAGAGACAGTCCTTGTTGGCAGTGAAGGCAATGCCCCATAGTAAAAAAATAACCATGCTTACCCCCCCTTTAATGGTCATTATGATAAAAAAATAAAAAAAATGAATATAACAATATATTCAGTTGAATATATTCAAGGATGGTAAAACCAACCATACAGTAGTTTACTTATATGGCCACCATTCATTGACAAGTTACCATATATTACTGTATTGTGTCACTAAGAATATATTGCAAAAAGCTGCTAAATGATGTTGCAATTGGCAGAACTATGCCGCTGTGTAAGCAAAAGATAAATACTGGCAATAACAACAGATAAGTAACTAGAGCCATACTGAAAGAGTCATTGTTGAGTAATGAGAACATAGCTATTTTAATGGCACTTTATATTGAAAAAGCCACAGATATGTTAAAATCATGCAGACTAATGCCCTTCAGCAAAGCAGATCTCTGCTGGTTAATCATCATGCGTGGGAAGGCATAAAGTGTTTGAATTTAAATGAGTTGGACCTTGGGTCAGGTTGCAATGCAGTAATGTAGCAGTCCACTTTGAGAGCTATGCAGATTGTTTTTTTGATAGAAACACAAAGTTTAGCACAGTGTAATTTCCCCATGCAACCCCTCTGTTTGGTCATGTTAACTGGTGTGTCATGTGAAAAAAAAATGAAAAGACATGGGAAAGCATCAATGAAGTGCTTATTGACGCTTGAACAGAAATCTTCCTGGGCAGTATGAGAAAACACTGCAATGCTAAGCATACTTCAAATGAAAGTAAGTGACAAGTCATACTACATACCAGGCCCGGACTGGGACAAAAGATAGGCCCGGGCATTTTAGACCGAGCAGCCAACTTTTCCAGGGACCGGGGGGGGGGGGGGTCGGTAGACATTCGCAGGGGTGGCTGGTGTCAGTCCCCCACACTGTAATGTGCAGGGACATTGTGCACAGTGCAGTCCTCTTTATATTAGTGTCCAAGTCCTGAAAAAAGGGATCGGATCTTAAATTCAGCACAGCTGCGTCGCTATCGGTGTGCGGGCAGCTCACACCCGGGTGCCACCCACCAGTGGGGTGACACCATCAAGGTGCTGTCAAGCCCCCCATCAGTGTAGTGTGACTGTGGGTTCTTTTCCCTGCTCAGTCCAGCAGAGAACTTGGCAGCGCTGTGACAGGACAAAGGTGAGCTGCAGGCTATCAGAGGTTTCTCCCGCCTGTCCCCTCTGTCTCCTGTCAGGGAGAAGAGACGGCGGCTCTCACCAGGTTCCCTGTCCAGCTTTTTGCCCGCTCCATTCCTTCCCTATTGGCCATAACTGAGGGCCAATCAAAGGAGACTAGGAGAGGAGAGCATCATGGGACAAGTAGTCCCAAAGATTGGCGGCCCCATTTTCCACAGGGAGGAGGCTACAGCTCGATGAAGAGAGATTGAGAGACTGCAGCCTGGAAAAAAGCTGAGGGAGAGAGTGCTACAGGACAAAGAAAGAGGAGTGTGCTGGGTGGAAGCCAGAGAAAGAGCCACACTGCCCAGCGCCACCAGAGAAAGAGCCACACTGCCCAGCTCCACCAGAGAGAGAGACACGCTGCCCAGCACCACCAGAGAGAGAGACACGCTGCCCAACACCACCAGTGAGAGAGAGACACGCTGCCCAGCAGCAGCAGAGAGAGAAAGACTAAGCCACTACCAGGGTACAGACATGCTACACTACTAACCAGAGGGACCTATAGTGATCGATCATCTAGCCGGAGGGATCACTGCTGTAGTTTCATTGGGTCTGGTAAGAGGGCCTGTTGGCCATTATCCATTACTTATCCTAGGGACTGTACTACGTCCGCAGTCTCTGACCATTATAATGTGATAATGACATTTTTGAAGAGGGGCGGTGCATGGGTGACCCTAAAATGATGCCCCCCCTGAAAAAAGTTCTCCGGACACCCATGATTATGGCCATACAATGCCAGTACTGTCTGTCTCCTATTGTACCCACACGGCCCAGTGACACTGACCTGCTCTCTCTCTGGTGGTGCGGGTACAGCGTGGCTCTCTCTGATGGTGCGGGTACAGCGTGGCTCTCTGGTGGAGTGGGTACAGCGTGTCTCTCTCTGGTGGTGCGGGTACAGCGTGGCTCTCTCTCTGGTGGTGCGGTACAGCGTGGCTCTCTCTGGTGGTGTGGGTACAGTGTGGCTCTCTCTCTGGTGGTGCGGGTACAGCGTGGCTCTCTCTCTGGTGGTCCAGGTACAGCGTGGCTCTCTCTCTCTGGTGGTGTGGTACAGCGTGGCTCTCTCTCTTGTGGTGTGGGTACAGCGTGGCTCCCTCTGGTGGTGCGGGTACAGTGTGACTCTCTCTAGTGGTGCGGGTACAGTGTGGCTCTCTCTGGTGGCGCGGGTACAGAGTGTCTCTCTCTGGTGGTGCGGGTACAGCGTGGCTCTCTCTCTGGTGGTGCGGTACAGTGTGTCTCTCTCTCTGGTGGTGCGGGTACAGCGTGGCTCTCTTTGGTGGTGCGGGTACAGCGTGGCTCTCTCTGGTGGTGCGGTACAGTGTGGCTCTCTGTCTGGTGGTGCGGTACAATGTGTGTCTCTCTCTGGTGGTGCGGGTACAGTGTGGCTCTCTCTCTGGTGGTGCGGGTACAGCATGGCTCTCTCTCTGGTGGTGCGGGTACAGCATGGCTCTTTCTCTGGTGGTGCGATACAGTGTGACTCTCTCTGGTGGTGCGGGTACAGCGTGGCTCTCTCTCTGGTGGTGTGGGTACAGTGTGGCTCACTTTCTGGTGGTGCGGGTACAGCGTGGCTCTCTGTCTGGTGGTGCGGTACAGTGTGGCTCTCTCTTGTGGTGCGGGTACATCATGGCTCTCTTTCTGGTGGTGCGGTACAGTGTGACTCTCTCTGGTGGTGCGGTACAGTGTGACTCTGGTGGTGCGGTGCGGGTACAACGTGGCTCTCTCTGGTGGTGTGGTACAGTGTGACTTTCTCTGGTGGTGCAGGTACAGTGTGACTCTCTCTGGTAGTGCTGGAGCTATTAGTTCCCCAGCACAGTCCTCTCTTTAGTTTTTACATGTTTCCTGTAGTAGCTGCTTCAAGCACTCCTCAGTTTGTTTCCTGGTTTTCTCTTTCCCCCCAGCAGAGTGCATGCTGGGGACTGTAGTCTGCTCCCTACTGATAACAATTGGGCCACCTATCTCTGGGACTTCATTTCCCATGATGCCCCTTTAGTTCCTTCTGATTGGCCCTCTGTTGTGGCCAATGGGGAGGGAAAAACGAACAGACAGGAAAGCCTTCTCTTCCCCTGCTGCCGACATTAGAAGGGGAGGGAAGGCAAGGGGGGAATATCGTGACAGCAGCCTGCAGCTCTCCCCACCCGGACGCTCATGGCTGGAGGAAGAGAGTGGGACTGTCAGCGCGGCTCTGAGGCTGAGCTGTGTATGAGAGAGACAGTTTGTGTGAGTGTTGCCCATGTTCAGGCCGTGGTCGCCACTTACCTCCTGCTGTGTGGCCTGATCAACAGGCCATGGGCGGCCCAGCCCACTGGGCGCATGCCCGGTCTGCCCTATGGCCAGTCCGGGCCTGCTACATACTCACTGGGAAGTTTCTCACAAAAAACAAACAACCTCTAGACTCTCTATATCTAGGCAGCCATTCTCTGTAGCTGAGCAATTTTTAAGCACTTTATCTCTGTAGTTGGGCAGTGGTAAGATATCTTTCCTGCACAAATGATGATACTCTGACCAGATAGTAGTTACTGTAGAAACCAGATGCAGTTCCCAGCACACAAAGGCTTTACTCAATGGAAATGTATTTTAGCATCAAGAAAATATTGTTACTTTGCTCTTACTTGGCTCACCAGTAACACTGCTCAATTACAGTCACAATGGTAAGAACATTTCAGATGAAAACCAGAGAAAGCACTGGACTCCTTTTTTGTTAGTGGGAGGAGGGCCACTCTGGAACTTGTGAGATTTTCTAAGGGTCCATGGTTATTCCCTCAGTGGAAATGATCAGGCCAAGAAACTGGAAGATCATTCTTTCAAACACATACTTCTCAAGCTTGACACACAAACGTTTTAATGTTCAAAGTGCCCAAGCCAAGTTCAGAAAGCTCCCTCCTAAAACTGATTACATTATATCTCCACAGTTTGGTGAATATTGTGGCAGACCAGAGACTGTTGTAGTAAACCCCTGGGTGTTTTTTTGTTTTGTTTTGTTTTATTTTTCTTAAACCTGAAAGGCAATGTAATATTGTGCTAGTGCGATTTTTGGTGCACCGCATTTCTGAAATGCAAGGAAACACACTGATGTGAATAGAGCCTCATTGTTCTTGTGTTACCGCACCAATTTCACTTTCAGGCCCCATATAAAACGCACCAAGTTACGCTCTAAAAATAAGTTCTAAAGCTTCTTTGGGGTGATTGCTGTGTGTGGGGCAGCCCATCCAGGTGAATGGGCTGCCCTATGTGTTATGAGTGAAAATGAAAAAACGCATTTGGGAATGCGAGTTCCCGCTATGCAGAGATGTGAACGGGGCTTGACAGCTAAGTGTTAATGTCCATTCCCTCCTAAGTACTTGTATAAAGATGACCATACACTATGCAATCTGATTTTTTATTGTGTATTTAGTGAGAAGGGTGATCACTGATTGTTTACTTTTCATTTAAAAAACATACAGCTGGGAGTGGGAGGGTAGATGATGCAGGGTGCATGCTAATTCGGTCAGCAGGTTAACTTCTTCCTGTGTCAAGACCTAAAGTCTGTAAGGAAATAAGGCAGAAGCAATAGATACGTTTGGAAACATGGATGGAGGACAGTAAGGTAAGTGTCTGTAAATTTTATTGAAAACTTTGATATTTTTGCAAAAAAAGTACATGAATGCTGTATTGGTACATAGGGGTGCTGGAATTTAGGGGGGAAAAAAAAGGTGAACAAAGGTGAACTTAGCCTTTAAGTCCGCCATCTCTGATTTGTAGGTCTATGTAAGTGACATACCGCTCAGGATCTGACATCATGATGAAGAAGCATATGTAGAGGCAGAGATCTGCAGCATTTTTTGCCAAACTCAGGGGACTGTTAGCGTGGATGGGCATTTCAGTAGAAAGGCAAGCAGGTGAATGTGGTGATACTGTTTTCTTTGTTTGGAGCATGCTGGGATAATTGACAGTTATAATCAGGGGGGGCAATGCCAAGAACCCCCTGGTAAAACACCTTATCTCCATCTTAACATGGGCAAGGGTCTTTTCCGCTCAACAATGGCCTGGTGGTTGTGGGAGTCTGTGAGTGGGGTCCTTATTGTAATTTTAAAGCCCCCTTTAGCAATAAATGGTCACCCGGATACCACTCCCCATGTGAAAGAGTAAGGGGTACATAGTAATCCTACTTATTCGCACAAAAATATAAATAGTAAATAAAGGCACTTACACACTTTTTAACAAGTCTTGTACATCTATTGTGAATTATGATGAACAAATGAAAAAAATACCACCAACAAATAGACATTGCTGATCCCATAGCTGACTCTGCTGAATAACATTTCCCGGGGTTCCACTGCTAAAGGTAAACAAAGGAATGGGGTCTCGATGTGACATCATTGACCAAATATGGACAGTTTATTCAGTGATATCATGCTATGCGCCCCCTTGTTTACATGGCTAGGAATTACCAGCCAGTAAATTAGTTGGTCATCACTGGTTTTTAAGGATGGGGCAGGTTCCAGCGCCTACAATTTCCTTATCAACTATTTACAGATAGGAATATATACCGCTACTATATATGATGTTTAGGGTCCCGCTGAATGGGCAAACACCAGAAAAGTCAAAGTTTGGTCTGAAGCTTGTGCTCATCTCTGCTAAAAGATTCAGTGGGTTACTCTGTACATGAGTTAGTGACAGACTTAAGACCCCGTCTTTTGATTGTGCAGATGATTGTCAGGAAAAAAGAAAATCTACTATGTCATTGACACTTCCAATTGTTTGTTTGAATTTTTTGGGTAATTATTTTTAGTTTTCTCCGCTCAAGCTCTACTATGATAGGATAATTACTCCATAAGGAGGCAAGTAAGGTGCCCTCTAATTCATCCCTTAGGTCAATGGGCACTGTTTCAATCTCTTTCCTAAAGTGATATCTGAGAGCAGCGCACTAGTGGGAGTAGGAGGCTCTACTGGGATACCCTTCATCTCCTGTACTTTGGGTTTGGAGAATTTATCCTTTTTTATCCAATGAGACACTCTTAACAAAATTTCTTGATGGAAAATCTTAATGTAAAAATAAAAGAAATGGTAATATCTATTCAAGCTTTGGGAGTGGTGCATATACGCTGCCTAGGGATCACAGGTTCACCGGTGGTCTGGACATTCCTGTCACATTGGCTAACTATGACATGTTTAAAGTAAAATTGCAGACCTGATACTCTAAAAAAAAAAAGTTTTTTTATGAACTACTGCACAAACTATTTCACAGTTCTCATGTCCTCATGCATGCATCCTATTCCCCTACTGGCAATGCCGCCTACTATCCAAATTAGGAAAGAAACCCCTTGAATGCAGACCTTATTGTCAAAACTCTCTGCTTAATCAAGATGTTAAATTCTTATAGAAAACAATGGCTGATCATCTGGCAATTTTTTTACCAAAGTTAATTGGTGTAGTTATTGCAGGTAGAATGTGTAGACCCTGGATCTGTAGGATCCGGTAGATAAGGATTTATCAATATTGGTAAGCTTTGACCATGTTGTGAAGCATTGTATATTGCATGATTCTTCTCCATCATCTTTGGCCTTATTAGCTTTGGATGCGGGGAAGGCTTTAAAAATGTATCATGAACTTGGTTAACAACAGTACCAAACAGCATGAGTTTTACAGGTAAATGTATGCACTATGTGTCTGCTCTATATACTGCTCCTTCAGCCCAAATTAATACTTCCAGTACATTATCATAATTATTCATGCTCTGTAAGGGGACAAGGCAGGGATGCCCCTTGTCTCCATCTTTATTTAATGAATCCCTCAAACCTCTCTCCAGACTCCTTGCCTGGCTGCACATATTTGGAGGGTGGGCGGTGGGGGAACAGTAAGTAAATGCAACACTTTTTGCAAAATTATATAATCCTTTTCCTGTTAGATCCTAAGATGCCAGTGTCTAGGCTGAATTAACACATAGATAACTTTGTATCATCCTCTGGGCTCCATATTAACTATGATATAATTGAACTTATGTTTTTATTCAAAACACTGGGGCTTGCAGGGAATGGCTAACCCACTGCAGCTTCAAGGTTCAATTTGACACATTTAGTTATTTAGGAATAGTGATTCCCCACAAGGTCACAGAGATATATACTAGTAATTTTCTTCCCATTATTAACAATTATTGTTAGTGCTGTCAGCACGGCAAGATATAATATGCCGAGTCCTATAACTTATTCAAGACATTGGATTTGGAAAGAATGGACTTTATAGGCATACTTTAAAGCAATATAGCAAAATTTATATTATTTATAACAAATTCATAGACAGACAATTGGTAAAACACATATACATAGGTGAAAGTGATTAAAAACTTCTCACAGGTCCGCCGTCTATCCAAAGTCCAAATGGGCTCAATGGATACATTGAGTAAAGCAGTCAGCCTAAAACAATAGCATGTAAGATAACCTGAACCGGTCAAATCCTAAAGTGGTTTAAATGGGTAATGGTAGCCAGCTCAAGAAGTGTCAGTTCTGCTTTTCAAGGTACAGATAGCGCGCTCGACTAGTTTTGCGCCTATATATGCGCTTCTTCTGGAGCTAAGTCAATCTGATGAAAATATAGGAAGAGCAGAGTAACTTAAGTGAACATAATTGTTATATAGGGACAACACAAATACAACAGTTACTGTATGCCCTGTACACACGGTCGGACATTCCGACCACAAAATCCGTCAGATTTTTTCCGACGGATTTTGTCTGAAACTTGTGTAGCACACACACAGTCGGACAAAGTTGTCGGAAAATCCGATCGCTCTGAACGAGGTGACGTAGAAAACGTATGACGGGACTATGTAGAGGCCAGTAGCCAATAGCTTTCGTCTCCAAATTTACGTGGCACTTTGTGCGTCGGAATTCTCTACACACAATCAGTAAAAGTCTGATCGTATTTTATTGTCGGAAAATTTTAGATCCTGCACTCAAATCTTTTCCGTCGGAAAAAGCCCGCTAGAGCCCACACACAATTGGATTTTCCAACAACATAATCTGATCGGACTTTTTTCATTGGAATATCCGATCGTGTGTACGGGGCATTACAGTTTTCTGAGATATGGTAAGTGATAAAACAATGTTTGGGGAAAAGTACTTACACATATAAAACAAAGTTTGCTGTCAAGTTGGAAGAACACCCAATTGGACACAGACTCTGATATAGCCGCAAGGTCATGCAAGGAGGGTATGGGGACACACTGCAAGCATGGGCCAACCCCAGGATCTGGCAGGCAAAGGTATAGAATAAATGTGGTAAAATAGAAGTAAGGTTGTCATGGGGACAACTAGACGGATTATATAGAAACTACACCTACCTATTGTATAATTAGAGATTATGTATGTAAGGTAAGTACTTCTACATCAGGTAGTTAAGGTAGGTAATCCCACAGGTCTTGATTGGTATTAATCTGTATATTTAAGATAGAAAGTAATGAGGAAAGGGTACTGGAAAAGATAATATTTGGAAAAAAACAGGCAATGGGTTGTAACCTGTCATGCGACTTTATGTGTCCAAAGTCGCAATGACAATTCATACTAGTGGAAACAGAGCCTTAGTCTATGTTTCCACTATTACTATTATACCATAAATTTGCAAGATTTAGAGTGTGACTTTGATGCGACTTTGATCCAACTTTACACTCTCTGGATCAAAATTGCATCAAAAGTCAGCATTGCAGGTACCTTTTCAAAGTTGTTGATTTTTAATGTTGCATAGATGGGAATGGGTGCAGTTGAAATCAGTGGGCGGTGACTTGTCATGCGACTTTGTGTGCAAAGTCGCATGACAACTCATACTAGTGGAGCCTTAGACTTATTGCAACCACAAAGTTGCACGATTTAGAGTGCAGCTTTGATCCAACTTTACACTCTCTGAATTAAAGTCGCATCAAAGCATTGCAGCTACCTTTTCAAAGTCGCTGATTTTCAAAGTTACATAGATGGGAACGTGTACCATTAAAATCAATGGGCTGTGACTTATCATGCGACTTTGGACACAGTCACATGACAAATCGCGTTTCCACTATTGCAACCACAAAGCTGCATGATTTAGACTGCAACTTTTATGCTACTTTGAGTTCAGCTTTGATCCAACTTTGCACTCTCTGGATCAAAGTCGCATCAAAGCATTGCAGGTACCTTTTCAAAGTTGCTGATTTTCAAAGTCGCATAGATGGGTGCCCCCCCCCCCGTGTCCAGCTCCCTTCTCCTGTGCACAGCTATACTGTATATGTGTGGACGGGGCTTTTTATTTCTTCATTGGGCGGGAACCTATGATCAGCTCCTCCCATCCTGTATACACCCACTGGCTACACAGGAACCGTGCCCCTCCAAGGAAGTGATGTCACTAGCTTTCAGCAACCACACCCACTGGCTGATTTTACTCTCAGAAGGAAGTAGAATTGAAGTTATGTGACAGCACTGGATTCTGCAAAATAAAGGTTAGAAAGACTGGGATTTTTTATTTTATTTTGTGACATAAGGCTGGACTTAGCTCAAATTAATGATTGCAGGGTGACAATTTAAGTGTTAGGGTGGACTTCCACTTTAAGTATGCCTATAAAGTCCATTCTTTCCAAATCCAATGTCTTTCCGTTATTAAAGTGAATGAACCACAACGACGGTTGAAGGTTCTTACGTTATCCACTCTTGGTATATGTCACATATTCATAATGATCTATTTTCCCTGCTTATTATAGAACTTACCAATCCTGATTAAACATACGAATAGACAGAAATTACCATCAGCTTTTCACACATTTATCTGGAAGAGGAAGAAAGCAAAAAATGTGTTCCACTCTGAATCACTAGGTAGAGGTCATTGGAGTTCATTTTCCTGATATCAGACTATATAATTTAGCTAGCCTAGCCTGTCATCTTTGGGACTGAATAAGTGAAACATCTTACTATACTGTACATACTGTAGCATTTAAGACTTTAAGAGTTAAGCCCCATACACACGGTCGGACTTTTTCATCAATTTGGTCCGATCGGACAAGGTTGTTGAAAAATCAGACCGTGTGTATGCACCATCGGACAGTGTTCGTCGGTTTGTCCGTCGGACAAAGTCTTATCTCCTGCTGGAAAGATTTCCCGTCAACCCGGTCCGATCACACCAAATCCGAGCGTGTGTACGCTTGTCCGACCGGACAAAGTGCTACGCATGCTCAGATCACATTACAAGACCAAAGCTATTGGCTACTAGCCTCTACGTAGTCCCGTCGTAGGCAACAAACGTCACCACGTTCAGAATGATCGGATTTTCCGACAACTTTGTCCGATCGTGTGTACGCAAAACCAACATCAGACAAAGTATGACGGACATGGTCCGACGGACCTGGTCCACGGATTGTCCGCGCGTGTGTATGGGGCTTTAGTGTTATCCTGGTTGCAGAAAGGGGTGGTTCATACTCCTCTGTCTTGACTTCCTGAACATGTTTAGAAAAACATGACAAGTTTAAAGTGTGTGTAAACCTCTGAAATGAAAAATGAACCAAGCATAATCTTCTATTGTGTGTGCTTGCCTCAATCCAAAGCACCTCGTTGATGTCTAACTTTTCTTTCACACATAGAAGGTGATTTACAGCCTCAGCTGTGCATGTTTTTCAATGAGACTGTGTAGAGGGCGGTGTGTCCTTTTCCTCCACTCAGGTTTCAGATTACACTCAGCTCTCCTCTCTGTGCTCTGCTGTGTGCACTGCATGGTATAGCACACAAAAAACAAAATTTACACTTGAGCATCTGAAGGGGTTTTGGGGGCTTTTTTGGGGTAAACCACATATTCTTCCTCAACACCTGCACCTGTTGTCCTTGTTGTAAAGATCACAGTTGTTGAAGTTTGTTTAATTGGAGAAATTTCATTCATTCACTCTTTGATGAGTGGAAGACCAAAACCCTACATCTTTGTCTGGAGCTCACAAAGAATGGAAAACTACGACCTAATGGTTATGTGGGGACCACTTCTGAAAGGAGAAATGCTATAGCATGTTTTATAGGTTATATATTACTATTGTTTTATTTCAAATAATAGATATATAACTTATGTCAAATACCACTGTAAGTAGTCAGTCTTTATATAAAAAAGTGGAATGGTGGTATGGAAAGAGAGAGAGAGAGATAGGGGGATCAAAAGTAATTTTTAGAATGAATTCTATAATTGAATAACCTTTTTGGTCACCTATTGGGCAAAGATGCATTGTGAGCATATTATTTTTAAAATTTTACTTTCACCAATTTTCAATTATGATTGATTGGACCGTAAGTGAATGCAGTCCTACTGATCTGTATGAGGTTTATCTGTATGAGGCTGCATGAAAACTAATGGTACTGCAAGCTTTCTATTTAGCTTGCTTGTGAAGTACATGAAAGGGTTCCCTCTGCTGGATATAAGTAACACTGTACTGTTTAAAGTAATACGTAGTCACAAAACAATAATACTGTATCTGCAGCTTGTGTGCTATTTCAATTAGATTTTACTTTAACTATATTTCTTTAGGTTTTTAAGTAAATAATAATGGTTCAATACGGAGTATTTACCTTGGTGGCTTAGATCAATTTTAGATTAATAAAGGTAAATACATTTCAGGTGGCATACACTTGATTGTGGCTTAAAGCTGAACACTAAGCAAATATAAGAAAACCTTTTAGTCTGTATTCACTTAAAAATCATTAAAGCAGAGCTACAGCCAAAAAAAGCAAAATAAAAATAAATAAATATAACAATATCACACCTAAATATCCCTGGTGGACCTTATGATTATATATATATATATATATATATATATATATATATATATATATATATATATATATATATATATATATATATATATTTTTTTTTTTTTTTTGGAATATGCTGTATGCATTATAAATAATATTTTACAAAACAAGTAATTTACCTTGGTGGCTTAGATCAATTAAAAAAGGTAAATAAATTTCAGGTGGCATACGCTTGATTGTGTATTCTGAACTCTAAGCAAATATAAGACGACCTTTTAGTCTAATTATGTATTCACTTAAAAATCATTAAAGCAGGGCTCCAGCCAAAAAAAGCAAAATAAAAATGAATAGAAGTTAAAAAAATACACAATATCTAAACTAAATATCCCTGGTGGACCTTATTATGATCTCTCTCTCTCTCTCTCTCTCTCTCTCTCTCTCTCTCTCTCTCTCTCTCTCTCTCTCTCTCTCTCTCTCTCTCTCTATATATATATATATATATATATATATATATATATGCAAAAAAATGAATAACCCGTTTAAAAATAAAAAATAGCAGCTTTTGTGGCAATATTCATTTTTAATCCAGAACTTTCCCCCACAGTACATTTTTCTGCCACTAGATGTCCTCAGTTTGATGGCCAACGTCATTCAACATATTTCCTCTGAGCCCAGATTTTCCTGCACTTGCCCCAGCCTGTGCCTGGACAGTGAATAGACAATAAATACAGTGATGAGCTCACTATGCTTTCTATTTCTATCTAGTACATGAACTGGTTGGCTACTTGTATTGCTTCTTCCACTCACACCCCAGCCCTGCTATACAGAAACTGCAAGACCTTTAGCTAAAAGTTTGGTGGGTAAGGTTTGTCTTTTTCCTAATGATACAAAGTTGTGTAATAGGGTTGATATCCCTGGAGGTGTCTATAACATTGAACAGGATCTGGCATTGCTGGAAGATTGGTCAAAGCAGTGGAAACTGCAGTTCAAGGTTTCTAAATGTACCTAGGAAAACAATCCCTTCAGTACAATATTAGGGATACAGTGTTGGCATGAACCGCAGAAGAAAAAGATTTGGGGATACTTATTTCAGATGATTGCATAATGAGCAAACAATGTGGACATGCAGTGAAACAGCAAATAGAATTCTAGTATGTTTCACTAGAGGGGTTACCAGTAGGAGGTTCTCCTTTATAGATCTTTAAAGCTCATTTTGAATACTGTGTCCAGTTCTGGAGACCTCACTTACAAAAACATATTGACAAGATAGAACAAGTCCAGAGATAGGCAACAAAAAATGGTGAAAGGTCTGAGGGATAAAACATATCAGAAGGGACTTCAGGAACTTAAAGAGGTTGTAAAACTCCCTGTGTAAGGCTTGCCTATAGGTAGTGTAAATATCCCCTAAAAATGCACCGTTTTGGAGATATTTGCTGTATACTGCGCCGATGATGTCATTGGCGCATGCATTCTGAAGGAAAGACCGCCTGTGCTGTTTCTTCAGGAGCGTGTACCATGACCGGCAGCTCCCGCACACATGCGCAGTAATGTCACGAGGCTCCGGACAGTCACAGAGCCGAAGTCCACGGCCCCGGGCGAAGATAGATGCGGCCTGCAGCGGTGACGATGCAGGCTTCATTTGCAAGTAAGTGTCACATAATGTGATAGTATGTGATACATACTAGCACATTATGCCTTTACTTTGCAGGGAAGAAGAAAGGAAGAAAAACCCACCAGGGTTTACTTCCTCTTTAATATGTACACTTTAGAGGAAAGAAGGGAAACAGGAGACATGACTGAAACCTTGAAATACAAAAAATGGGTGAGTAAGGTTCAGGAAGGCGGTATTTTCAATATGAAGCAAAAATCAAGAACACAGGGACAAGAAACATAGCCTCAAACTAGCAGGGGGAAAGTTCAAAACTAATATTAGAATGTATTATTTTATCAAAAGAATCCTTGATGCTTGGAATAGACTTCCAGCAGTGATAGTTAGCCAGTCAGCAGTAAGTGGATTAAAATATGCTTGGGGCTAACATAGATCTATAGCAAAAAAAAGTTGGTGTCACTCTTCTATGTTTCAAGAGGATGATTTTAGGTCAAATATAAGTACTTACACTGCCTGCATTAAAACATTTCTTTTTGATTACAGAGTTTCTTAAAGTGGTTGTAAAGTCAGAAGATTTTTTATCTTAATGCATTCTATGCATTAAGATAAAAAGCCTTCGGTAAGCAGAAGCCTCCCTTAGCCCCCCTAATACTTACCTGACCTGAATGGCTGAGATGGCAGTGCGGCACCATTGGCTGTCAATCAAATTCAGTTAGCCAATAAGGAGAGAGAGGGGGTGGGGCTGGGTCACTGCTCTGTGTCTGAATGGACACAAGGAGCTGCTGCTCGACTCGGGTGCCCCCATAGCAAGCTGCTTGCTGTGGGGGCACTCAACAGGAGGGAGGAGCCAGAAGCTCCAGCCAGGGACCCGAGAAGAGGAGGATCTAAGCTGGTTTGTGCAAATCCACTTCACAGAGCAGGTAAGTATAATATGCTTGCTACTTTTACCCCCAAAAAAACAAGACTTTACAATCACCTTAAGTTGATTCTTTTATATCTGTCTAGAGTTCAGCCGTAAACCTTATTTTATAACCCTGCTAACATATTAGCTAAGAGCTGTTTAGACAGCAAAAATCAGACTCAATTTGGGATCTTGTGGACTGTAAGATTGGATATTGCACAATGATGATGATTTTACATGTTTCTAGAATTAACCACTTCCCGACCAGCCACTGCAGTTTTACTGGGGCAGAATGGCACGGGTGGGCGAAACGACGTAGCTGTACAACGGCTCATTTAAGTGGGATAGTAGGGGTGCCGATGCTCATGGCCGGCGGTTGAAATGACCGCCGGCCGCGTGCAATCATGGGCATGAGAGGCAGAGCAGGGACGTGTGTGTGTAAACACATAAATCCCTGTTCTGTAAGCTGAGGAGATGCAGATCGGGAGTTCCTAATAGCTAGGAACCACGATCTGTCATCTCCTATAGTCAGTCCCCTCCCCTCACAGTTAGAACACACAGTCAGGGAACACAGTCAACCCCTAGTGTTAACCCCATCCCTGCCAGTGACATTTACACAGTAATCGGTGCATTTTTATAGCACTGATCGCTGTATAATTGTTAATGGTTTCAAAAGTGTGTCAAAGTATCCGATGTGTCTGCCATAATGCCGCAGTCCCGATGAAAATCGCCGACATTACTAGTAAAAAAAATAATAAAAATGCCATAAATCTATTCCCTATTTTGTAGACCCTATAACAAACCAATCAATATACGCTTATTGCGGTTTTTATTACCAGCAATATGTAGAAGAATAAATATAGGCCTAAACTGAGAAAAAAAATTGCTTTTTTTTTTTAAATTGGGGATATTTATTATAGCAAAAAGTACAAATGTTTTTTTTTTTTTAATTGCTGCTCTTTTTTTGTCTATAGCGCAAAAAATAAATAACAGAAAGCTCTATTTGTGGGAGAAAAAGGACATCAATTTTGTTTGGGTACAGTGTCGCACGACCGCGCAATTGTGAGTTATAAAGTGACGCAGTGCCGAATCGCAAAAAATGGCCTGGTCATTGAGCAGACAAATCTTCCGGGGCTGAAGTGGTTAGAGCTGAACCTTCAGGAAATATTTGTATTGCATGCATACAGTGGTTCAATTTGACACAATGCATATATGCATTACTTATATCTGATGAGCTGGACATCACTGTAGTACTGAGCACTAATACAGTTTTAGCTATGATGCCCTGAGTCCTGCTCAGGTTCTATGCAACCTGCTGCCCTATTGACCAACAATGGGCACTCACTTGGCACCATTCATAAAATTCCTTGTATTTTTCTAAATAAATATAAAGCATTCTCTGATTCTAGAAAGTGGATAATGGGGGCAGTGACATCACAATATCTACCTTGTCCAATCAGAGAATCCCTTGTATTTACTGAAAAAATAGCAATTCTATGGATTGTTGAACACAGTGCCAAGCAAGTGACCATTTGTAGTCAGTGTGCAGTGGGTCAGTTGCTTGCACAGAACCTGGGAAATTATGGATTTTACTGTAGTAGCACTGACTGCTACAGTGCCTTCTAGCATCCCCAGTGGTCCATCAGGTATGAGTAGTACACACTTACATTGTTTCAAGCTGGACTAATGTAGTTCAACTAAATTGGGGGATCAATGTAGCTTTCAGTTATAGAACAAATAATCTATCAGGGATTCCCTGCAGCTTATCACAGCCTGGAATTCTGAGAGATTCCAACAACCCTTTTATTCATTTAGAGGAAAGGCTGTTACATGAATTTAGAAGAAACAATAATAGTCCTTGGCAGGCATAAAGACTAGACATGTGCATTAGTTTTCGTCCGAATGCATTTTCGTCCGAATTTCAGGTATTTTCGTTATCGTTTTAACAAACGATAACGAAAGTGCAGAATCCGAAAAACAAAAGATCCGACATAAACAAATGCTTTATTTTCATTGTGACAACAGTTCGATATAGATAGGAGATTTGATGCTGACAATAACAATCTGTGTCCATTGAACCTGTGGTCGTATGTGCCTAACCTTAACTCTATTAATCCAAGATTATTCTACATAGAGAGAAAAGATTCGACGTAGAAAGGAAAGATTCGACATAGAAAGGAAAGATTCAACGTAGAGAGGAAAGATTCGACGTAGAGAGGAAAGATTCGACGTTGAGAGGAAAGATTCGACGTAGAGAGGAAAGATTGCTGCTGGAATTGGGTGGAATTGCAGCTAAACTATACAGAGTCATACAGTTTAGCTGCTCCGTCGAGACAGATTCGACCTTAATTCATTTGGATTTTCGGACGAATGAAATTTTTAACGAAAAACGAAATAAATAAAAACGAATTTCGGGAGTAACTAAATAAATTGATTTTTCGGACGAAAACGAAATTCCGAAACGAAATATTTCAGTGTGCACATGTCTAATAAAGACTGGTATCAATCTGCCTGCTTGTCAACTTTTAATGTAGAAATACTATATTGTAAACCTGAGCCGAGCCACTGCACATTTCTGATCTACCCGTACCAAGCCTACTAGTACTATATTTGTTGTCTCACAAGGACATCATTATGATCCTTTCAGGAATTATTGTTGGTACATGGGTGTGTGCTGATATAGTATATTAGGCAATTTTATACTTTGCATAGCCTATTAATAATCACTGTTTGTCTGGTTATCTTCTGTAATGAATTGTTAATAAAATGTATAATTTTTTTTAAGTACCTTGAATCTCAGTGCCTATAAAGTCCAGTACAAATCTTTGCAATATTTCTACATTGTAAACCTGGTGTGATGGGTATGCTAGATGGGATTCTGTTTATTAATGATTTAACTTCTCTTAAAATCCATTAAATTGAAAAACCATGGACTAATGCTGGTGAATATTTATTTATTTATCCTGATCAGATCTAGATCCACGTAGCCCAGTTAATTAATCGTTTCCAAAGTCATGGGACAGATTTGGCCTGCAATTTTCAGTAGATTAGTAAATGAGGTCTAAGCTTACCACTTTCCTTAAAGTTTGCTAAAACTAAAAACCTAATGATACACAGAATGGAATAAACATTTCACAGTGTGTTTTTGTAATTTTTAAGGCTGTTGACTTATACCATTCATTTCCCAAAAGTACTTTATGCACAAATGCAACTGCAACTTTTATCAGTTGTACATACACTAAAGAATGGCTATGTGTCAAATGGTGTCATAGCACATAGTTTTATGTTCTATGGTGCTCTGGAGTGAAAATAAGCGGCTTGAAAAAAGAAGTGGAGTGAAAACAGGAAACCTGGGCAACCAGCCAACCTTCTGTTGCACCCCTTTATGATATTATCTAAACAGGTGAAAGTGTGACATTAAACAAATTAATTGGGGGGTGCCAACGTCAACATTCTTCACCTCTCTAGCGCGAAATCTCCAATCATACAAGTCTCACCCACTTGTTATCTGTGGAGACTTTAACAAGGTTCCTGACCCATCACTTGATTCAACGAATCCCTCTCGTAAGAAATCACTTACATTAAAGCGGAGCTCTATCCTAAAGTGGAACTTCCGCTTATCGCATTCCTCCCCCCCTCCGGTGCCACAATTGGCACCTTTCAGGGGTGAGGGGGTGCAGATACCTGTATAATACAGGTATCTGCACCCACTTCCAGGACTAGCTAGCCACAGCTGTCCCGCCCCTATCCGCAGCTGCCCGTCCCCCCATTGTGTCTTGGGAACACACAGTTCCCAGGACACAACGGAGACCAATAAAGACGCGCAGCGCAACTCGCGCATGCGCAGTAGGGAACCGGGCAGTGAAGCTGCAACGCTTCACTTCCTGATTCCCTGACAGAGGATGGCGGCGGGGGCAGCCGGAAAACGATCGATCGCTCGTCATCTTCTGCCGACATCGCTGGAACCTGGAACAGGTAAGTGTCTATTTATTAAAAGTCAGCAGCTGCAGTATTTGTAGCTGCTGACTTTTAAAAATTTTTGTGCAGGTGGACTCCCTCTTTAAATTCCTTCCTATACTCGGAAGATCTACTGTATACGATACCTGGAGCTGTGCACATGGCGATTGGGGTGCCCACAAGCTCTGATTATGCACCCATCTCTATTGACCCAATCCTGTCCAATGCACCAAGCTCTCCTTCACCCCAAGGAATTAATTCCTCTCTACTTGCTAACCAAACACATAAGCAACATCTTGAAAGGGACTACTTTTTTCATACTAATGCCAATCCTGACATAGACCCAACTCTCTTATGGAATACGCACAAAGCTTATTTTAGAGGTATTCTCATCAAACTCTCTGCCTATTATAAGAAGTGTCACATGCAACAGATAACCTCTCTGGTTGATCAAATTAAAACCTTGGAATCCAGTAACAAAAGCCACCATGACCCACATATTTCTGAGGAAATCTCAGTGCACCGAAACCAGCTTAGCCCTCTACTGCAGAAGAGCTACAACTTTTATATTAAACACCTTAAAATAACCTTGTACGTCTCCGGCAATAAACCATGTGCGTTCCTGGCTAAACAATTTAAAAGGCGAGCTGCAGCATCTAAAATTCAATTTCTAAGACCCCTTTCACACTGGGGCTTTTCAGGCATTTTAGTGCTAAAAATAGCACCTGTAAAGTGCATGAAAATCGCCTCTCAAGCCTCCTCAGTGTGAAAGCTTGAGTGCTTTCACACTGGGGCTGTACGCTTGCAGGACGGGAAAAAAAATCTTGCAAAGAGCATCTATGAGGTGGAGGGGGGAACAATGTTTACACCGCTAATCCACTGCCCATTGAAATGAATGGGCATCACTGCCAAAGTGCCCGCAAAGTGCTTAGGCAGCGCTGCAACACGGCACTATCAACCCTTTCCTCGGCCATTAGCGGGGGTTAAAAGTGCCCCATTAGCAGCGCCCCATTAAGCACCGCTAAAACTAGCAGCACTTTACCGCTAACGCCCACACCGCCCCCCCTGTGAAAGGGGTCTAAAGGATTTCACTTGGGCAATAAGATCACTAACCTAGCTGACATAGCAGAACAATTCCGTAAGTATTACCACCCTCTATACAACCTTACAGACTCCACCTGCTCCCTCTTCCCAAATACCGGATATTCAACAATTCCTTGACTCAGTTAGCCTCCCTTTACTCAATGAAGACCAACTCTATACTCTCTCTGCCCTATTTACTGTTGAGGAACTTGCCAAACTTGTAAAACCACTACCTCTCCATAAATATACAGGTCCAGACGGCTTTTCCAACGACTATTATACAGTGTTCTCTACGCATTTACTCCCTCATCTCACTAACGCTTTAAACAACAAAGGGGTGTGCCCTCCTGAATTCCTTAAATCCATCATTGTCCCCAAACCTGGGAAACCCACAGAAGACCCAGTCAACTTCCTACCCATTGCTCTGCTGAACACAGATACCAAAATATATGTCAAATATATGCCACTTCACCTTGCTAGTATTACGCCTAACCTAGTTAATCCACTACAAGTCAGGTTTGTATATGGGCGTCGGGTGGCTAGATGCTTTATGAATTTAATACAGTGGGCTGAATACCATAAAACTCCCTCTATACTCCTCTCACTCAAGGCAGAGAAAGCCTTTGACCAGGTACACTGGTCATACATGCGAGCGGTACTCTCTAAATTTGGATTCTCAGGCTGCATACTTTCAGCCATAACTACGTTGTACTCACAGCGTACTGCCAAAGTCTTGACCTTGGGATTCATGTCACCCCCCCCCCATTTCCCTATCACAAATGGAACACGGCAGCGGTGCCCACTCTCCCCAGTAATTTTTTCCTTAGTCATGGAACCCCCTCGCCAAACACATTAGATCCCATCCTTCGATTTCTGGCCTAACTATAGACGCGATGCAACACAAAATCGCCCTATACGCAGACAATATCTTCATCTTCCTAACAAACCCAGAAAAGTCCCTTCCACCTCTTTGTGCCCTATTAGATCACTTTAGCTTAATCTCCTTATATAAACTCAACCATTCCAAATCCCTTATGCTAGCTATTGGACTCTCACCACAACTTAAGACCAAGATCACTAGTGCCGCTCCCTTCTCGTGGGCTCCTTAAGATAAGCTTTCATTCCTAGGCATTCAACTTACTTCTCCAGCCTCTAAGATACAGGCTCACAATTTTACAAATCTAACCAATACCCTACTAAAACAATGCTCTACTCTTAGATCCGGATTAGCAGGCATGGGGCTTCCAACGTTATAGCATATTACAAAGCTATAATTCCTTCCCAATCAAGACCATGGTGGACTCCAACTCCAGGTTCACCTTGGATGCAAATCGAATATGCTACTGCAAAATCAGACCTAAAGTTTCTCTTAGGGGCTACCTGGCTCCAACAAACTCTCCCACCACAATTCCTGGACACTGTTAAAGCAACTCTTAAAGTATGGAACTCAGTAGTCAAACTAAGCTGAGGACCTTCACTATGAACTCCTAACTTCCCCCCGCTGAAATCTCTTGAATCATTGATCCCAGGAATCTCTCTGGCAGATTGGGACTGAGTTGGAATACATAATATCTCACAACTCTTCTATCGCTCTTACCCTCCTTCCAGGAACTCACCACAAGATACTCCTTGAAGTCCTCCACCTTCTTCAAGTGTCTCCAAGTAAGACATATGCTACACAAACTTACTCCAGGCTCTTCAGTGGACCTCTCAAGCAAACTCCTCTCCCTTATGGATACTCCTTCAAATCTCTACGTGGGACTCTCTCCATTTTACAGCCTTCTAACCTCCGAAACCTGCACAAATAAATTTCCCTCAATCACCTACTGGGAATGAGTATTCACATTTTCAGCTTACCTTAGTCAATGGCACACAGCCTCTCTACTTCCTATTAAACACTCTAAAAGTCTCTCTCACTGGGAACCTTCCCAAAAACTCCTGCACAATTGGTACCTCACTCTAGACAAACTAGCCACCATAAACCCTGATCATTTCCCACAATGTTGGTGAAACTGTGGGCATACTGGTTCACCTCCACACATATGGTGGTTTTGTCCAAAACTCACAGCTTTCTGGACTTCTAACTTTACCTTAGCTTCCTCTTTATCCAAAATTCTAATTAAAACGGACCGGAACCTAGCTTTGTTTGGAATTGGTCTAGACTCCTGGCCTCCAAAGTTCGTAACCCTCTTAACACACATATTCAAACCAGCCAGACTTACAATAACCAGGAATTGGAAACAAGCGACACCCCCGATGTTGCTATTACTGTTCAAATTCTAAACAAACACGCGCTACTCTAATTTATGTTCGCTAACTTACGTAATGTAAGCAAACTTACTTCTGAACAAATTTAACTCTCTATGGTCTCCATGGACCTCTCACCCTACTTGCAACCTACCTCAACTCCAGCATCCTTCAACCTGATGTAAACAATCCAGTTTTTAAACTGCTCAATATATTCTGCTAAAGTGTAACACAAGTTAATGTGTCCTCCTCGTTTATCTATCTAACTTACGATGTCACCCCCCCCCATCCCTTGCTCCCCTCTACCCTACCCCTAGCCCCTTCTTCTCCCTAGCCTTGCACCCTTCCCATCTCATTCCTCCTACTCCCCTTCTTCTCTACACCTCCCCCCTGATCTTCTCTCTTGGGCTTCTGCCCACCTATTCTTTCTCTTCCATTATGATTACATATATATATATATACCTATATGCAATTTTGAGACTCTATAAACTGATATATTAAACACTTTGTTATTTCTCAATGAACTAAAAAAGTAAAAGTGACCTGTTCTGAATAAGTACCATATTACTATAGAATCACAGGAGCCAAAATATTGTTCTTCTCTTTTAACTGAACAGAGATTTGTCATTAGACAAAGTGATGTGGGTTTACCAATATGGTGTGAAAAAAAAGGCATAGCTGTCCAAAGCTGGTCACAAGAATAAAAAATGTTATGTTACCAAATCGACAAGGATTCACATTGTCAGATAAGTGTAATTTTACCAATAACTAGAAGGATGCTGTATTGACTTGCACATTGAGGCTCCCAACCAGTGCTGAATTCTTGGAAACTACAATCTCTCTTCCCTTTTTGTCCTCAACTTTTTATATTCCACATAAGTGTCTGTTGTACCATGTACTTTAATGAAAAAGTAACTAATTCTCCCTTTATCTTTTCCTTTGTGTGAAATACCTGGTGATCCTTCCAGTCCCCCTGCTTTTTCCTATTTCAAACTAACCATAGACATAGAAGCACATCCATCTCGGTATTCTGGCTGTGCTGGAAGTTCAGCCTGCCTGTCTTCTAATGGTCAGACTTTTGCTAACACTCCCCCCTGCACAGCCATTCACTAAGAAGATCAGTGTACTGCTGTTTTTCAATTCCCAGCTCTTCAAACACCTTATGCAACTGAGAAGAAAGTGGAAAAGGATAAACAGCGCCAGAAGGAGGGGGAGGAAAAGGGTGTGAATTGGGAGATGGAACCCTTACACAAAAAAGGCTGCTGCTAAAAAGTGGGATACTCACACATAGGCAAATGAAAAATATATAAAGCTGCGCCAATATTAAAAAAATTAAATTAATAAACATAAGAATCAATAAAAGCCATGATGTAACCCATCAAATATCATGAGGGAGTATACTGATTGGTGAGAAACAATCCAAACAAAGGGTTGTGAAAGTCCAGTTCAGATAAGTCTTGACATCAGGAAATAAAAAAACTGTATGACCCACAGGTAGAAATTGTTAAAAAAAAACACCTCGGTGACAGTTCTATGGTTTCACACTGTGACATGCAGAGAAAAGTGCTTCATCACGACCACCTATTAAATAGGAGGCTTACCAGATGGTAGTATGGTTAAGGCACTGCAAATAAAGCCTGTAGTAGTCCAGTAGGCGAGAGCTGATAGGGTTAATCCACCCGAGGGAGATCACTCAAAATGGGGAAGAGGGGAATCACCACACCATCCACTCCAATCAAAGATATCCAGCCAGATCCAATTAGTTTCCTCCGATTATAAGAAAAAAGGGGGGCCACCCATAGCATAATACTGGTAACAAACTTATTTATTGTAAAAAAAAAAAAAAAAAACACTTACATCAATATGATATAAAACAAGCGAAATGTGCAACACTGCCGGCCGGTCAGTGTAAACCCGTCCCCTGTTCGATGCGGTCTGCGTGGTGGTGTAGCTGCGTGCCTTCCCATACGACGTTTCGTCATAAATGACATTTTCAATGGGGAAAGGTTTATTTGTTTTTAAATTGCATTTATTATGTTTCTTTTTAATATCAATACACAATAATTTTGCCTTTCATTTCTATTTTAAACTGAATAAGTTGTTTTACAAGGTGAGGGTTCACATATACTTTAAGACATATTTGTGACTGTGGCAGGATGAGAATTTTCAATGCACAATTTAAATTTGTGTTTGCTCAGCATTGCTATCAAGCCGGTATCAAATAGTTTATATATGGTCACATACATTTTAGGTTCACAATAACAAATTTCAGCATTTTGTCAGAGACTTATTTAAGTGTTCCAAGGTACTGCAGAGGGAGGAAGGTGCTTTTTAGCTGATCAAAGGGTACAGCAGTCACACATGATGCACATTCAGAAGACTGTCTCTGTATACTACTAAGGCCCCTTTCACACGGGCCTTAACTCCGGGTCCCTTCATTGAGCAGAGAAGGGAGGGCGGATGATAGGTTTGTGTCTGCTTAATTTATGCAGAGCAGACATGGACACAACCCACAGCCCACTCTGCTCTATGGGCAGCCGGGTATAAACAGACCAGCTGTCCATTTACACCCGGCTGCCCTCCTATCTGATCCACTCAAACTATTTGTTTTGTTTTTGGTGGATTGGATCTGATTGGATGTAGGCAGGTGTAAACGGACACAAATCTGTTTTCATCTGCTCCATAGAGGGGAATGAAGGGTCCAATTGGGTCTGCCTGAAAAACAGACAGGCGGACCCGATTGGACTGCTCATGTGAAAGGGACGTTAGACAGACATACAGTATTGTAGAGTTCCAGCCAACTCTGAAATACTTTGTAAGAAAAATAAATGTCTGACTTTGCTTTTTCTTATCTTAAAGCCCCAGACAAAAGAAAAGTTTTCTCATGCAATGGGGCTGTGCCCACACTACACAGGTTAACTGCCCATTTTTGTCTAGGGGAGAGGAGAAAGGAGATTTACTTACCTAATCCTCTGATCCTCCCATCACAAAACCAAGCTGGCAACCCCCATGCTCCAGAGGTCTTGAATTGTGGACTGTTCCCGATGATGTCAACCACTGGACTGTGGAGGAGCACCATTTTCCTGTGAAATTAAGGATTGGGTGAGTATAAGCTTTCTCCTCACCCCTAGACAAAAAGAACAGCTGTCCCGTGCAGGTTGGGACTTTAAGATTTAGAGTAAGTATTGTTTAATTGCAGATGCTTGCTTCACAGCACCTCATTTTGTACTTCCATCCCATCAGTGTTTGTAGGAGAACATACTTGGAATTCCTTACTGAAGAGTGAACACCTTTATTGCAGGCAAAAAAGAGAGGTTGAGGGTTCGGCATAATGAGATCAAAATAAATTGCCATAAGAACCACAGGATTGTCTATGATATGCAAAAGAAAAATTGGCATATCTATACAGTAATGTAACACAGAGAACCATGAACTACTATACACTGAAGTAACCAGTAGCAACTAATCAGTTTTTGATTTCATGAAGTTAAATTACTGAAAAAAAAATTATGACTGATTGTGTTCATGTGAACAATAGCTGTGATGCTATTGGTTAAAGACATTTCAGTCTTTTGTAAAGATTCTACAAAAAAAATCAAGATAGGGATGTGGCTGAGAATTTTCGTAGGTTTGAAGGTTTTCATTAGAAATCTGATTAAAGAGGCATGTTTTTTTTTCTACTGTTTGATGGTTCTGGGATCTTCAAAGTTACAATTCTTCTCGTAGCAACATTGGATGATGTCAGCAGAGCAGTTTGTCACAGAATACTTTGACAGTAAATGTAGGCTTCTTACTTGGATTTTTTTTATACTTGCAGAGAAACTACAAATCCCAATGAGGTAGAGTGTATAGTGATTGGCAACTTTCAATCCTGTCTAAACTGGACTATAGTAGCATGCTTTTATAGTTGCCCTGCAAGAGCGACTTAGATGTTAAATATCTGCTAGGAAATACTTATTACTCTTGAGGAACATACCTCTACTGCTGAAGCTGGATTGAATTTTCAGTAAAGGCATGAGTTTATATACTGTATAGTAAAGAAAAAAAAATATTTAGCAGCATATGATTTGTAAATTTTTTGTTGTTAATGTGCAGTGGTATCTTGGCGTGGCAAGCATCATATACAAAAACTTAAAGGATAGTTTACCTTTCTGAACATGTTACACCCATATCTAGGGTGTAACATGTTCAGCATTTACCTGCTTTTCCCCTGATCTCCCCCTCCCTGTGATAACGAGCCAGGGATCTTCTCCCCGCACTCATTGTCACATTTCAAAAAGACCATGGTCCTGTGGGGCTCCACCCATGCTGCCACATCATCCATTCACAGTTCCGTGAATCAGAGAACTACAAGTACTGTCAGCCTTTGTGGCTTGTAGTTCTCAATGAACTATCAGGGTGCTAATGAGTGCTCTAGGTAGTTCATTGAACTTTCTGTCATTTACTAACTGCCTGCCCGTATCAGAGGTATGGACAGACAGCTGCCCTGACAGCCTGCATGAGCCTGGCATTATCTGCTGATTATAGGTGCAATGCTTTACAGGTTCCTAAGAAAAAATAAATGCACATTGTATTACTTGGAAAAAAAATGTGCATTTTAAAATTTTTTTTGTTTAAAAAGGGGAACTTATCCTTTAAGCAAGCAATCTAACTAATTTACCTTAAACCTAACCCTATTTTCTACATAACCCCTTGTTATGGACTGCCTGGCATCCCGCCTGGGTGCTTCCACCAAGATACAGCTTACTCCACTCTGGAACCAGAAACTGTTTTTTTATAGCTGAGGATTGCACCTGAAAACTAGACAACACTAGCTGGAACTTCTTTTTTTGTAAACTCACACATAATATATACTACACAAAATCATGTAAGAGCTTGATCACATTATCCTAAACAATGGAAACTGTAAACAGTAATGCCAGCACATCTTATGAACAGCTAACATAAACATAAACACATATGGTGTAACAAGTAATACCTCGCTTCCCTTTGTAAACAGCAGCTAACACAGCAAATTGGATAAATAATGAAACAAAAGAAAACAAATAGTGTAGCGTTCTAAAAATACATGATGTGACACGTATATCAAACAACGAGTAATGAACCCAAATATTCACAACTTGTACATACAAACAGGAGCATGTGCAAATGTGATAAACACTGTGACAAATAATAAATGTCCAAGAAAAATCAAGGTGACGCTATACAAAATATAGTTCAAAACTTCATGTGAGTGTCCAAAACAGTGAACCAGGATGTATGGCTTAAAGTGAAGGGTACCACCGCCGAAAGTTAGGAGGCTTAACGGAGCGATTGAATCCACAAGAACGTATGTTCTGCAGGTCAAATGGGCTTGTGTTGTTTGAACAACCAATGGGAACGAACACTGGAACCCTCGTATTGCTGGAAGAGGAACACCCGGCTATCCTCAGGATGGAGGTATCTTTGTGGGTTTGTCTCAGAGGAGACGATGGTCAGATGTCCATATAAGTGTTAGGGGTAGTTAAAGAAGGAAGAACAGAAAGGGCCACATAGCATAATTCCATTTGGAAAAAATACATTTTAATGAAAACTGCAGGTAAAAATCAGTGCTTTAAAATCAAATGGCGGCAGTGGAGTCCCTCCAGATATTTATAGAAAATGTGACCCCATTAATAAGAGCCAAGCCCCCATTGTGTTTCCAGTGTTTGCAATGTTACTTCCAGTTTGGAAAGATGGCAGACCGGCGTGTGTTCCATGCCTCAGTCTGACTATAATTAGTGTGTTTCAAACCTCAGTATGGCCGAAAGTAAACAAATGACAGACATATGCATCCCAAGCCTCAATGTGAGAGGCTGGGAATGAATCGTCGCTCGTCATACCAGAACGAGCGCACGCCGAAGAGCACGTGGTGGCGTAATGACATCATGTGCCTCAACAGCGCGACAGACGTGCATTCCATGGTTATATGACGAGTGACGAATACCACCTATCAAGCCAGAGGATGCCATGTGACATGCTGATGTCACACACCCGAAGGAACTTGAATAAAGGTGCCTTGTCGGAAGATGCAAAGTTAACTATTTGATATAAAAAGGCTCAATAACATTATAAAGATGGCAACTATATATTTAATAAAGTCCATCCAGCAAAGCACATAGGTATATATGGAAACGGGATCTTTTAAAAAATTGCTACATAAAAAGTGTCATCTGACAAAATATCCGATAAGCTCGCCTCCAAACACAACAGAAGGGCTCCATCTAGGTAAACATGATAAAAACAATTGTTGAATATAAACCAACAACTGATGTCGGTCACTGCAAAAATCTAAAGAAAAATTGTGTAAATAAAATGACCACTTATGTAGTTCCATTGAACAGAAAAAAAGGAAGACTAACAAAAAATGTTTTTCTTAAAATGAGATTAAAATGGCAGTAAAAAAATATTTAGATATACACACATGAAGTGGACTCTCATGCGGGGTCATATACATATAAACAAAACATGATACAGCAATTTAACAACAAAGAACAAAATGGAGAGAGACTAAAAAAAAATAATCTAAAAACGATAAAATGATGCAAGAATGAGAAAAACCTAGAACCCAAATAATATATGATTTTTATGCTTTGTTAATGAAAGAGTTGATGTCCCACTCCACTTTTAGGCCAAACGGAGAGTAGGACTGCAGCTCATATATTCAGAAGGTCTCCAATCTGGAAACAACCCTGGTCATGGCATCCCCCCTCCAAGGGGGGATGAACCTGTCTATCACCACAAACTATGTTCCTTTAGGATTACGATTATGATGTAGTTTGTAATGCCTAGGCACGGTGTGTTTAATATCACCACTTTTAATCAAAGAAATGTGTTCAGCAACTCTGATTGAGAAGGTGGGGATGGTACAACCAACATATTGTTTCCCGCATGGGCAGGTAATCAAGTATACAACGTACTTGGTGTTTCATGTGCAGAAATGTTTGAGGGAGTATTTTTTGTTGGTGACTAGGGATGGGCCCAGTGTTCGATTCAAACCCATGTTCGAATTGAACATCGGGCGTTCGCCCGCTCGGCGAACCCAGAACTATTTGGGCCGCTCGCATCAAATTCGTGTGCGCCAGTCGCAGTGCAATGCTGGCTGATGATTGGCCAAGCATGCACTGTGACCCCGCATGCTTGGCCAATCACAGCACCGGCAGCGAGGAGAGCCATAATTGGCTACAGGCAGGATGCCTGTAGCCAATTATAGCTCAGGGGCTTTAGTACACGCCCCACGGCGGCGGCCTCGCATATTATGTTTCAGTGTCAGTGTGCTGCTGACTGCTGAGAAAGTGAGAATATGTGCTCTATTTCTGGGGATTTGTGTGTGCGTGCTGTTAGTACAGCATTGCAGTATCACATCTGGGGGGTGTCTATAGGTGGCCTGTGAAGGGGGCAGGTTTCCTGTGCTTAGAACTGTCCCTGCAAAAACTGTAATTTTTGCAGGAAAAAAGCTATTTAAAAGCACTCGCGGCTAATGAATTGATGGCTCCTGTAACACAGAGAACTGTCATTTATTGATAAAAAAAAAAAAAATGGCGTAGGGTCCCCCTCAAAATCCATACCAGACCCTTGAGGTCTGGGATGGATTTTAAGGGGAACCCTAGCCAAAAAAAATGGCGTGGGGTCCCCCTCAAAATCCATACCAGACCCTTATCCGAGGCCGCAGGAAAAGAGGGGGGGACAAGAGTGCCCCCCTCCCGCCTGAACCGTACCAGGCCACATGCCCTCAACATTGGGAGGATGCTTTGGGGGTCTAAAGACCCCCAAAGCACCTTGTCCCCATGTTGATGAGGACAAGGGCCTCTTCCCCACAACCGTGCCCGGTGGTTGTGGGGGTCTGCGGGCGGAGGGCTTATCGGAATCTGGAAGCCCCCTTTAACAAGGGGACCCCCAGATCCCGGCCCCCCCCGTGTGAAATGGTAAGGGGGTACAAAATTACCCCTACCATTTCACCAAAAAAGTGTCAAAAATTGTAAAAATGACAGGAGACGGTCTTTGACAATTCCTTTATTAAAATCTTCTTTCTTCTTTCTTCATCCTTCGGTTTCTTCATCTTCTCCTTCCGTCATCTTCTTCCATCTTCTTCTTCCATTTTCTTCTTCCTCCGATCCGCTTCTTCTTGCGCTGGTCTTCTCGTCCTTCTCGTCCGGCATCTTCTTCCATGGCGTCGGCGTCGGTGTCTCTTCTTGGGCCACTCCTCGCAATGGGAGGCTCCCACTGTGTGAGGCTTCGCTGCGTCTGACAGGTCTTTTATAATGGAGGGCACCTGGTGACCCCGCCCCCTCTGACACACGGGGACATCATGGGGAATTCCCTATGGCTTTCCCCATGACGTCAGAGGGGGGCGGGGTCACCAGGTGCCCTCCGTTATAAAAGACCTGTCAGACGGAGCGAAGCCTCACACAGCGGGAGCCTCCCATTGCGAGGAGCGGCCCGACAGAAGAACAGATGCCGACGCCATGGAAGAAGATGCCAGACGAGAAGGACGAGAAGACCAGCGCAAGAAGAAGCGGATCGGAGGAAGAAGAAAATGGAAGAAGAAGATGGAAGAAGATGACGGAAGGAGAAGATGAAGAAACCGAAGGATGAAGAAAGAAGAAAGAAGATTTTAATGAAGGAATTGTCAAAGACCGTCTCCTGTCATTTTTACAATTTTTGACACTTTTTTGGTGAAATGGTAGGGGTACATTTGTACCCCCTTACCATTTCACACAGGGGGGGCCGGGATCTGGGGGTCCCCTTGTTAAAGGGGGCTTCCAGATTCCGATAAGCCCCCCGCCCGCAGACCCCCACAACCACCGGGCACGGTTGTGGGGACGAGGCCCTTGTCCTCATCAACATGGGGACAAGGTGCTTTGGGGGTCTTTAGACCCCCAAAGCATCCTCCCAATGTTGAGGGCATGTGGCCTGGTACGGTTCAGGCGGGAGGGGGGGCACTCTCGTCCCCCCCTCTTTTCCTGCGGCCTGCCAGGTTGCGTGCTCGGATAAGGGTCTGGTATGGATTTTGAGGGGGACCCCACACCATTTTTTTGGGCTAGTGTTCCCCTTAAAATCCATCCCAGACCTCAAGGATCTGGTATGGATTTTGAGGGGGACCCTACGCCATTTTTTTTTTTTTTTGGCTGGGGTTCCCCTTAATATCCATCCCAGACCTGAAGGGCCTGGTTATTGAATTTGGGGGGACCCCCACTCATTTTTTTTATTTTTTATCAATGACTTTTTTTTATGAATGACTTTCAATAAATGACTGTTCTCTGTATTACGGGAGCCGACAATACACATTAGCCGCGAGTGATTTTAAATAGCTTTCTTTTCTTCAAAAATGACACTTTTTGCAGGGAAAGTTCTAAGCACAGCAAACATGCGCCCCTTTACATGCATACTATAGACACCCCCCAGGTACGAAATTTAAAGGAATATTACACTTTTATTGTTTCAATTTAAGCATTATTAAAATCACTGCTCCTGAAAAAACGGCCGTTTTTAAAAAAAAAATTTGCATTGATACATGTCCCCTGGGGCAGGACCCAGGTCCCCAAACACTTTTTATGACATTAACATGCATATTAGCCTTTAAAATTAGCACTTTTGATTTCGAACGTTCGCATCCATTATAACTAATAGGGTTCTAAAGCTCGCACGGACTTTAGGTCCGTTCGCGGGTTCTGGTGCGAGCCGAGCGGGGGGGGTGTTCGGCTCATCCCTATTGGTGACAGAAGATGTGAAATCGCCAGTCTTGCGTTTCACAACAGAGTTGCGCTGACACACAATGCATTTTCTACACAAGAAAAAAAACTGTAAATTCATGGAAAAAAGACTGGCGAACAGGGGGATTGATGATGTTAGGAGCTATTCTACTTTGTAGAGTGGGGGCTCCTCTATTTTCGCATAGGTGTGAACCCAGCCTTAATGCTGTTTTTGAAGGCAAAGGGTGGTCACAGCAAATATTGATTTGACTTGGATTTATCACCTGTTTATTTACTCTCCCTTATTCTTAATTGATAAAAATAAACTATTAGCACTTCTATTTCTGAAAGCATTCCTAATTTATAGAATTTTTTTCCATACCTCCCCAAAACCTTTGCATAGTAGCGTGTGTGTGTGTATGTGTGTGTGTGTATATATATATATATATATATATATATATATATATATATATATATATATACATATACACAGTATAACACATTAAACAGTGGCACAAAAGGAGTTTGCAATGATGTTGTTACAATATATTGGATGTTTATGAATGGCCCTGGCTGCTGTGTAATAACAAATGGAAGAGGCAAGCTGTAAGAATTTGTTTTTTATTCATGGAGAATGTTCTGTTAAATTGAAATCCCTAATAATTTGGGGACCATCTGTTAATTCTTGGAACAAATAGTTTGAGCTCATGTATTTGAGACAATCCATCTAAAGGTTTATAAACCTCTTTTGGTCAACACTATTATACTTGAAAGTCACAATATAGTCTAAATAATATTTTTCTTTTCTGAAATGTTGATTTAAAAAAAAAGGTTAATGATGTTAAAGATATTTATCAAAGCAAGGTATTTATTTATTTCTATGAGAAAATGTGAAACAACTAGAAACTCAAAATATTCTGGATTCCTAGCAGACTTAAAGTGGTTGTAAACTCTCCCCCACAACTTTGTCCCATGTAAATCAGCATAAAAAACCCTAATGAACACTGCTTGTAGATATCTCCTTACTTGCTTAGTATTGTTGTAATACTTTTTGTTCTTTAGAATGATGTCACTGAGCATGCCCAGATCTCCCCCGATTTACAGCACACTCTCTATGTACTTGTCTATCTGTTATCAAGACTTCCTACAGCACACCACTGAAATCCCGGGAGACTTCATAATCACTCAGAGCTTCCTCCTACACCCCATGTAACTATGTGAGATCACATGCAGTGTAAACCTGGCTATCGGACAGCATTACTGCAGTCTTATCAGCTGAAGCTGATAAGACTGATACAGGCAAATACTAGATAATCGGCACAAGTAAATACTATGAAATAAAACAAGTCAGCTATGAACAGGGAATCAGGGTTTCCATAGAAACGTTGGCTTGAGACAGATGCTTCGTTAACAGTACAGGAAGTGCTCAATGTAAGAGCGGAAATACACTCCACTGTCGACTCAGAAAACAATACTTAAGATGGCGCTGCCTAACCCCTGGAAACAAGTTTTTTAAAGTTTCTTTGAACAGTAAGTAATATGTGATTTGGGCTGGATTACAGTGGTTATAGTTTGATAATTAGTTATTATAATGGACTTAATGAAAAGAAGCATCAGAGTGGGAGAGTTTACTTCCTCTTTAAAGATAAACCGTTATATGGTGAAAATACTGTAAGTTAAAGAGGTTGTAAACCTTGGGGGAAAAAAACAAAACAAAAACAAACCGTGCAAGACAAAGGCAAAATGAGCTAGTATGCATTGCATACTAGTTCATTATTAAATGCTTACCTTAGAACGATGCCCTGGATCAGCGTTGACCCTCCGAGTACAGTGCAGACATCTTCCACCGGAGTCACTTCCAGGTTTGCGACTTTCGGTGCTGTGATTGACTGTAGCCGCGATGACATCTCTCCCGCGCATGCGAGCCGCCGATTCATGACACGATTCCTGAAAAAACGACACCAGCGGCCCGTTTTTTCAGTGTGCAAGCACCGATGATGTCGGTAGCAGCACATATACTAAATATCTCCCAAACTATGCAAGTTTAGAAGATATTCAAGGTACCTACAGGTAAACCTTGTTATAGGCTTACCTGTAGGTAAAAGTGGTATAGCAGGGTTTACAGCCACTAAATTAAGTAACTTAACCAAAATGATGGCAGAATGACAAGGAGCTTGTACAGTTATATCACAAAGACTAACAGCAATGCTTGTTGCCTGTGCAAATACATGATTCTCACAGGTTACATTTTTTTTGCCTGCACAGTGGATTTTCAGTCCAAAATATTCTAGCAGACCTCAGTGAGAATCTAAGACACAATAGAACTCAACAGATCTACACATCTTTTCCTATGCCTTTACATGGAACAGCTGATTTGGAATACTTAGGTTTTCAAATCAACAAGTGCTTGCAGCAAATGAGCAGGTGATAGAGGGAAGTCTGCTCCTGCTGACTTTGTAGAGTTTCCAGAAATCTATACAGCCACCTTTAACCTATTAATTAAACTGGCAATACAGTATGTGAAAGATAAAGATTAATAATGTTGGTGGTCTCAGGTCTGTAATTTATGGGTGTTCGCTAGGGATGGGTGATTTGGCCTGAGCATGAGTTCAGGCCAAACATTGGCTGTTCACCCATTCGAGGAAGACCCAAATTATCAGGGCGTTCAACCGTTTTTTTGGCCCGCCGAATGACCACAATGCACTGCGCCACCGCACAGTACATTGGAATCCCTGATTGGCTGAAGCATTGAAACTTTTCCCAATCAGGGCACAGAGCACTGACAGAGCCATGATTGGACACTGTCATGATGACTCTTTCCAATCATGGTGTATTGGTCTTAGTCCCGCCCCACACTTTAAAACTATGCTTTCAATAGCGGCCATTTGTAGTGTGATATGCGTACAGGACCCCGAAAACCAATCACTGCCTTCAGGATTTCTAAGGGTGTAAATTTTTAATTTCACTCCTCACTACCTATCAGTTTTGAAGGCCATAAAATTCAAAGATAGCACAACCCCTCCCCAAATGACCCCATTTTGGAAAGTAGACACCCCAAGCTATTTGATGAGAGGCATGTTGAGTCCATGGAATATTTTATATTTTGCCACAAGTTGCGGGAAAATTTAATTAATTTTTTCACAAAGTTGTCACTAAATCAACTATTGATCAAACATGCCATGGGCATATGTGAAATTACACCACAAAATACATTCTGCTGCTTCTCCTGAGTATGGGGATATCACATATGGGAGACTTTTTGGGAGCCTAGCCGTGCACAGAACCCCGAAAACCAATCACCAACTTCAGGCTTTCTAAGGGCGTACATTTTTGATTTCACTCCTCACTTCCTATCACAGTTTTGGAGGCCATGAGATGCCCAGTTAGCACAACCCCCCCCCCCCCCCCCCAAATTACCCCATTTTGGAAAGTAGACACCCCAAGCTATGAGAGGCATGTTGAGTATTTTGCAGATCTCACTTTTTGTCACAAAGTTTTGAAAATTGAAAAAAACAAAAAAAAATATTTTCTTTCTTCACTTTCAAAAATAAATGAGATCTGCAAAATACTCACCATGCCTCTTAGCAAATACATTGGGGTGCCTACTTTCCAAAATGGGGTCATTTAGGGGGGTTTTGTGCTATCTGGACATTTCAGGGCCTCCGTAACTGTGATAGGTAGTGAGGAGTAAAATCACAATTTTACGCCTTTAGAAAGCCTGAAGGCGGTGCTTGGTTTTTCGGGTCCTTTACGTGGCTAGGCTCCCAAAAAGTCTCACACATGAGGTATCCCTGTACATAGGAGAAGCAGCAGAATGTATTTTGGGGTGTAATTCCACATATAACCATGCCATGTTTGAACAATATATCATTTAGGCTGCTTTCACACTGGGGCGGTTTGCAGGCGCTATTGCGCTAAAAAATAGCGCCTGCAAACCGACCCGAAACAGCTGCTGCTGTGTCTCCAGTGTGAAAGCCCTGAGGGCTTTCACACTGGAGCGGTGCGCTAGCAGGACGGTAAAAAAAGTCCTGCTAGCAGCATCTTTGGAGCGGTGAAGGAGCGGTGTGTTCACCGCTCCTATACCGCTCATACCCATTGAAATCAATGGGACACCGCGGGGATACCGCCGGCAGCGGCGCTTTGCAGAGGTTTTTAACCCTTTTTTCGGCCGCTAGCGGGGGTTAAAACCACCCCGCTAGCGGCCGGATACCGCGGGTAAAACGATGGTACAGCAGTTCTAAATATAGCGCTGCTTTACCGTCGCCGCCCGCACCGCCCCAGTGTGAAGCCGGCCTTAGTGACAACTTTGTGTAAACAAAAACATAATAATTTAGTATTCACAAATATTGTGGCAAAATATTAAATATTCCATGGACACAACATGCCTCTCAGTAAAAAGCTTGAAGTGTCTTCTTTCCAAAATGGGGTCATTTGGGGGGGGAGGGGGGTTGTGCTATCTTGACATTTCAGGGAAACTGTGATAGGTAATGAGGAAGTGAAATCATAACACCTTCACTGCCACCCCCTGGTTAACCCCTTCACTGCCAGTGTCATTTACACAGGAATCAGTGCATTTGTATAGCACTGATTGCTGTATAAATGACAATGGTCCCAAAAATGAGTCAAAAATGTCTGATGTGTCCCCCATAACGTCGCAGTCACAATAAAAATCGCTGATGGCCACCATTACTAGTAAAAAAAAAATGATTAATAAAAATGCCATAAAACTATCCCCTATTGTAAACACTATAACTTTTGCACAAACCAATCAATAATCGCTTATTGCGTTTTTTTTTTTTACCAAAAATATGTAGAAGAATACATATCAGCCTAAACTGAGGAAAAAAATGTTTTTTTAAAAAGTTTTTTTTTCCAAATTGTTGCTCTATTTTTGTTTATAGCGCAATAAAAAACGCAATAAAAAACGCAGGGGTGATCAAATACCACCAAAAGAAAGCTCTATTTGTTGGGAAAAAAGGACATCAATTTTGTTTGGAAGCCATGTCGTACGATCGTGCAATTTTCAGTTAAAGCGACATAGTGCCGAATCGCAACAAGTGCTCTGGTCTTGATCCGGTCTGAAAGTGGTTAAAAAGCCTGAATGCTGAAGGCGGTGATTGGTTTTCGGGGTCCTGTTCACAGCTAGGCTCCAACTCAGGAGAAGCAACAGAATGTATTTTGGGGTGTAATTTCACATATGCCCATGGCATGTTTGAGCAATAGATCATTTAGTGACAACTTTGTGCAAAAAAAAAAAGGAAAAATTCCTGCAACTTGTTGCAAATTATAAAATATTCCATGGACTCAACATGCCTCTCATAAAATAGCTTGGGGTGTCTACTTTATAAAATGGTGTCATTTGTGGGGGGGGGGGGGATCTTGGCATTTTATGGCCTTCAAAACTGTGATAGGTAGTGAGGAGTAAAATTAAAAATGTACACCCTTCGAAATCCTGAAGGCGGTGATTGGTTTTCGGGGTCCTGTACGCAGCTAGGCTCCCAAAAAGTCTCACACATGAGGTATACTGTACTCAGGAGAAGCAGCAGAATGTATTCTGGGGTGTAATTTCACATATGCCCATGGCATGTTTGATCAATAGATGATTTAGTGACGACTTTGTGAAAAAAATAATAAATTTTCCCGCAAAATATAAAATATTCCATGGACTCAACATGCCTCTCATCAAATAGCTTGGGGTGTCTACTTTTCAAAATGGGGTCATTTGGAGATGGCATTTTATGCACAACATTTAGAAGCTTATGTCACACATCACCCACTCTTCTAACCACTTGAAGACAAAGCCCTTTCTGACACTTTTTGTTTACATGAAAAAATATTTATTTTTGCAAGAAAATTACTTTGAACCCCCAAACATTATACATTTTTTTAACCACCTGATTACTTTGCACTTAAACCCCCCTCGTGACCAGACCAATTTTCAGCTTTTGGCACTGACGCACTTGGAATGACAATTGCGCGGTCATACAACACTGTACCCAAATGAAATTTTTACCATTTTTTCCCAACAAATAGAGCTTTCTTTTGGTGGTATTTAATCACAGCTGGGGTTTTAATTTTTTTGCTAAACAAATAAAAAAAGATGGAAAATTAAAAAAATAAAATAAATCATGTTTAATAGTTTGTTATAAAATTTTGCAAACAGGTAATTTTTCTGCTTCATTGATATGCGCTGATGAGGCGGCACTGGTGGGCACTGATAGGCTGCACTGGTGGGCACTGATAGGCTGCACTGGTGGGCACTGATAGGCTGCACTGGTGGGGACAGATAAGTCGGTACTGATGGGCACAGCAAAGATAGCACTGATGGGCACGGATGGGTGGCACGGATGGGTGGCATGGATGGGTGGCACGGATGGGTGGCACGGATGGGCACTGATGGATGGCACTGATAGATGGCACTGATGGGCACTGATAGATGGCACTGATAGGTGGCACTGATAGATGGCACTGATGGGCACTGATAGGTGGCACCGATGGGCACTGATAGGTGGCACTGGGCACTGGTAGGGGACACTGATGAGCACTGGTAGGGGACACTAATGAGCACTGGTAGGTGACACTGATGTGCAGCACTGGCACTGTGGGCACTGACATATGGCACTGTGGGCACTGACATATGGCACTGGGGGCACTGACAGATGGCAGTGGGGGCACTGACAGATGGCACTGGGGGCGCTTTTATTAGAAAAGGTGGGCACCATGGACCCTGGGCATATTGCAGTGAGAGGGACTGATGTCCCTCTCACTGCCGCCGGTGATCGGCTTTTTTTTTTTCTCCTTGCGCTGTCAGCGCGAGCAGGAAAAAAAGCCGATTACCGGCTCGGTTATCATCACATGATCAGCTGTCATTGGCTGACAGCTGATCACGTGGTAAGGGGTCAGGATCGACCCCTTACTCGGATCTGTGATCCAGCGAGTCTCACAGACTCGCGGATCACAGACCGCGCCGCGCGCGCCCTTCAGGCAGGCAGCTCGTTGCCGGGACGACGTCAATAGACATCGTCCCGGCACATCAGGTCCGCGCTGTAGCCGTCATTTGGCTATAGCGCGGATCTCGGGTGGTTAATGCAAAGGCCCTACAAATTAAAACGGTGGGTGTTGCAATTTTCTTTTTCACACAGTATTTGCGCAGCAATTTTTCAAACGCAATTTTCTTGGAAAAAACACACTTTTTTAATTTTAATGCAATAAAACACACTATATTGCCCAAATGTTTGAGGAAATAAAAAGTATGATCTTATGCCGAGTACATGGATACCAAATACGACAAACTACATACATTTTTAAACATACATTTTTTACATACATTTTTAAAAGCCTTTATAAGCCTTTACAGGTTACCATTTTAGATCTACAGATGAGGTCTACTGCTAAAATTATTTCCCTCGATCTGACCTTCGCTGTGATACCTTACATGCATGGTGCAATTGCTGTTTACATATGACACCAGACCGACGCTTGCGTTCGCCTTTGCGTATGAGCACGGGGGACAGGGGTGCTTTTTTTATTATTATTTATTTCGATTTTTCATTATATTTTTAAACTGTTCCTTTCATTTTTCTTTTTATTAATAATTTTTATTGTTATCTCAGGGAATGTAAATATCCCCTATGATAGCAATAGGTAATGACAGGTAGTCTTTTTTTTAAAAATTGTGGTCTATTAGACCCTAGATCTCTCCTCTGCCCTCAAAGCATCTGACCACACCAAGATCGGTGTGATAAAATGCTTTGCCAATTTCCCAATGGTGCTGTTTATATCCGGTGAAGCCTAAGTCATGAAATGCTTGTAACTTCCGGTTCCTTAGGCCATAGAGATGATTGGAGCCATTCTGGTCTCTGATCAGCTCTATAGTCAGCTGGCTAAACCACCGGGTTCCCTGTTAGGACAGGAGAGCCTGAGAAAAACATGGAAGATGGTGGGGGGCTGTTACCTCCCACTGCTTATAAAAGCAGTCTAGAGGCTAATTAGCTGCTAGGATTTCTTTTATATGAAAGCTGACCACTGGATGAAAATAATGATACCAAGATGATACCTAAACCCGCAGGCATCATTCTGGTATAACCACTCAAAGTCCAGCAACATACCAGTATGTTGCTGGTCCTTGTTGGGCATACATTGTAATGTTCTTTTTTTCATGTAGCCTGTGGGCTGAACCAAAAAAAGAGATTGATCGGTATGCCCACCATTAGAATACCACCCTTTATCCACCCACTTCTAATGATAGACACCATTTTTTTTTAACTGTGGTGGTGAAATCACCTCCGACAGCGCTGGAGTCACGCCTTTACGTATCATGGGAGCAAACGCTGTTGCTGTCAAGATAAATAAACCCGTGCTGCAGCTGAATGGCATACCTGCTAAGCAAATGATGGTTAACAATAAAACAAAGTAACATTACAGTATAACAGTAAGATTTACCATACCTGCAAAGTAAATACAATAAAACATAGTAAAAATAAAACATTGCAATCTGTGTCTAAAAAAATATATGCCAAAACATGGGGGCAATCCGCCCCTAATGTTAGGAGCAAATCGCTCCTCTACCCCTGCCCCCATGCTTCGGCATATATGTTCTTTTTTTATCTGTGGTGGTGAAATCACCTCCGACAGCACTGGAGTCACGCCTTTATGTATGATGGGAGCAAACGCTGTTGCTGTCAAGATAAATAAACCCGTGCTGCAGCTGAATGGCATACCTGCTAAGCAAATGATGGTTAACAATAAAACAAAGTAACATTACAGTATAACAGTAAGACTTACCATACCTGCAAAGCAAATACAATAAAACATAGTAAAAATAAATCATTGCAATCTGTGAAAAAAAAAATATATGCCGAAACATTGGGGCAATCCGCCCCTAATGTTAGGAGCAAATTGCTCCTCCACTCCAGCCCCCATGCTTCGGCATATATGCTCTTTTTTTAACTGTGGTGGTGAGCCGACCGCTGGCTGAAAAGAATGATACCAAGATGATACCTAAACTTGCAGGCATCATTCTGGTATAACCACTCAAAGTCCAGCAACAAACCAGTATGTTGCTGGTCCTTGTTGGGCATACATTGTAATGTTCTTTTTTCATGCAGCCTGTGGGCTGAATGAAAAAAAGAGATTGATCAGTGGGTATGCCCACCATTAGAATACCGCCCTTCATCCGCCCACTTCTAATGATGGACATACATGCACAATATTTTTTTAACTGTGGTGGTGGAATCACCTTTGGCAGCTCTGGAGTTACGGCTTTATGTATCGTATGAGCAAACGCTGTTGCTGTCAAGATAAATAAACCCATGCTGCAGCTGAATGGCGTACCTGCTAAGCAAATGATGTTTTTTTTTTTTTTTTTTTTTCAAACAAGCTTTATTGAAGTTATACAGTTGTACAAGAAAGCCGAACCACAAATGATGTACAGGAAGTAGCAGGTAACAAGGAACGATACAACAATTTCTTAACAATAACATGGTGTCAAGAGAAATTTCGTGAGTGTAAACAGGAGTCCAATGGTGGACAAGGGGAGGGAATCTAAGACTGTCAGTGTTAGAATGACAATCCATATTTTACATTGTGGAAGAAGTGGCAGTAGATGGTAGCGTGTAATCCGTGGACTAATGTACATCTTGGATCATCTGAGTTAGGTAGGTGACACCAATAACGGAACAGTCGAATAGTATAACACTCCACTTCCTCCCACCTCCACTCACCCCCATGGGGTTCTAGCTGTGAGTGAGGGTGGGAGATTGAGGGGTTAGCGAAAGCAGATGGGGAGTATCTTGGAAAAGAAAGGATAGCGAGTCTCGCGTCAAAGGAATCCACTATACAGTCAATCCCATGAGAGGTGGACTAGGGGTCAGTTACGCGAGTGAGGTGCGTCATGCGAGTTAATGGTTAAACCATATGGATATGGTTAGGGTAACACGGGTGTATTAAGGATTTGGTTAGTAGAGGATGCCTGGTCACGGAAGTGTTTCCAACATGCCCATGTGGTTCCGAATTTATTCGGATCGTCTCTGGCCTGATGTATGAGGCTTTCCATCTCTGAGATTTTGTCAGTGCGTTTTATCCATTCAGCAATTGTGGGGAGAGATGTAGTTCTCCAGTGTACTGGAACGCATTGAGTCGCAGCGTTGATGAGGTGTAGTGTCAATGATTTGTTATATGCTCTTTGGGGGATGGAGGTGTGATGTACAGTGGTGTGAAAAAGTGTTTGCCCCCTTCCTCATTTCCTGTTCCTTTGCATGTTTGTCACACTTAAGTGTTTCGGAACATCAAACCAATTTAAACAATAGTCAAGGACAACACAAGTAAACACAAAATGCAATTTGTAAATGAAGGTGTTTATTATTAAAGGTGAAAAAAAAAACAAACCATCATGGCCCTGTGTGAAAAAGTGATTGCCCCCCTTGTTAAAACATACTATAACTGTGGTTGTCCACACCTGAGTTCAATTTCTCTAGCCACACCCAGGCCTGATTATTGCCACACCTGTTCACAATCAAGGCATCACTTAAATAGGAGCTGCTTGACACAGTAAGGTCCACCAGAAGATCCTTAAAAGCTACACATCATGCCGAGACCCAAAGAAATTCAGGAACAATTGAGAAAGAAAGTAATTGAGATCTATCAGTCTGGAAAGGGTTATAAAGCCATTTCCAAAGCTTTGGGAATCCAGCGAACCACAGTGGGAGCCATTATCCACAAATGGCGAAGACATGGAACAGTGGTGAACCTTCCCAGGAGTGGCCGGCCGCCCAAAATTACCCCAAGAGCGCAGCGACGACTCATCCAAGAGGTCACAAAAGAACCCACAACAACGTCCAAGGAACTGCAGGCCTCACTTGCCTCAGTTAAGGTCAGCGTTCATGCCTCCACCATCAGGAAAAGACTGGGCAAAAATGGCCTGCATGGCAGAGTTCCAAGGAGAAAACCACTGCTGAGCAAAAAGAACATCAAAGCTCGTCTCAATTTCTCCACAACACATCTTGATGATCCCCAAGACTTTTGGGACAACATTCTGTGGACCGATGAGACAAAAGTGGAACTCTTTGGAAGGTGTGTGTCCAAGTATATCTGGCGTAGAAGGAACACTGCATTTCAGAAAAAGAACATTATACCAACAGTAAAATATGGTGGTGGTAGTGTGATGGTCTGGGGCTGTTTTGCTGCTTCAGGACCTGGAAGACTTGCCGTGATAAAAGGAACTATGAATTCTGCTGTCTACCAAGAGATCCTGAAGGAGAATGTCCGACCATCTGTTCGTGTACTCAAGCTGAAACCAACTTGGGTTCTGCAGCAGGAAAATGATCCTAAACACACCAGCAAGTCCACCACCGAATGGCTGAAGAAAAACAAAATGAAGACTTTGGAGTGGCCTAGCCAAAGTCCTGACCTGAATCCTATTGAGATGTTGTGGTATGACCTTAAAAAGGCCGTTCATGCTCGAAAACCCTCTAATGTAACTGAATTAGGACAATTCTGCAAAGATGAGTGGACCAAAATTCCTCCAGGACGCTGTAAAAGCCTCATTGCACGTTATCGCAAACGCTTGGTTGCAGTTGTTGCTGCTAAGGGTGGCCCAACCAGTTATTAGGTTTAGGGGGCAATCACTTTTTCACACAGGGCCATGATGGTTTGGATTTTTTTTCACCTTTAATAATAAACACCTTCATTTACAAATTGCATTTTGTGTTTACTTGTGTTGTCCTTGACTATTGTTTAAATTGGTTTGATGTTCCGAAACACTTAAGTGTGACAAACATGCAAAGGAACAGGAAATGAGGAAGGGGGCAAACACTTTTTCACACCACTGTAGAAGATATTGAGCTGGGGTGAAGTCCGGTGTATAAGTAGTGATTTGGGAGATTAGACAGTGGATATCTGTCCAAAAAGAGTGTAGGAGAGGGCACTCCCACCATATGTGTAGCAAAGTTCCTAGCGCCGAATTGCACCTCCAACATGACGGGGGGACGTGTGGTTGAAATTTGTGAATTTTCACTGGGGTTCTGTACCATTTAGAGAGGAGTTTGTACCTATTCTCTTGGGATGAGACATTTATAGAGCCCTTGTGCACATGATGGTATATGCGTTCCCATTCTTCGGGGGACAGGTCTATGGCGAGTTCCGATTCCCACCATTGGACCAGACTATCATTCTTGATTACGTGTGCGGAGAAGAGTAGGGAGTATGTTTTGGAGATTACATGCCGTTGAGGTTCAGTGCTAAGGCAAAGAGTTTCAAAGGGTGCAAGATCTCTGCACCATTGTGGAGACTGTGTCGAGGTTTGAAAAAAGTGTCTCAATTGTAGAAACTTAAAGAAGGGAATATGATAGTCTGGTAGGGAAGAGGACATTGATTGAAAAGGCAGAAGGACGCTGTTGTGAAAGAAGTCGTGTGCCCGAGGGTGCGTGCCAGGAGAGGCCGTCAGAGGTGATTTTAAAGTCAGGCCTGGGGGAAATTCGGGGTTGTCAGTCAGGGGGGTCAAGGGACCGTAAGTTGGAGTAAGATGCATATGTGAACACGAGATGCGGAAGGATGATAACGTGGCAGCAATCAGCGGGTGTGTGGTTAGGGGTTTGGGTGTGTGAGAGCGGTGGATCCAGGGAAGGTGGGCCAATGGGGTTGGGGAGAACGTTTGTTCCAGTCGTATCCAGTCTTTAGTTAGCTTGTGTGTGTGCCAGTCTACAATTCTGGTTAGGTGGCATGCTAAGTGGTATTTGCGGATATCGGGGAGGCTGAGACCGCCTAGGGTTTTAGGTAGAGTCATACGCGACCAACTGATCCTAGGGGTTAGGGCTTTCCATACAAAAGTTCTGCACATACGTTGATAGATCGAGAAGAAAGCTTGTGGTAAGTTGATGGGTATGGCTTGTAGCAGATAGAGGAGCCTAGGAAGGATATTCATTTTCAGGATCGCCATTCTACCGAACCATGAAAAGGAACCCGAATGCCATTTCTGTAGGTCACCCTGGATTGTTTGAAGAGTAGCTTGGAAGTTTAGAGCATACAGATCGGATAATTTAGAAGGAAGTTTAATACCCAGATAAGAGATGGCCTGAGGTGCCCACACAAAAGGGAAATTGAGTTTACATTGTGACACCAAAGGGGCTGGTAAGGAGACATTGAGGGCTTCAGATTTAGAAAAATTGATTTGTAAGTTGGAGAGGGTTTTAAAGGAAGCAAAATCTTTGAGTAGATTGGGGATGGTGGTGACGGGATCGGACAGGAAGAGTAGGACGTCGTCCGCATAGGCGGCTACTTTATATGTGTTATGTTTAATGGTGAGGCCCTTGATGTTTGGGTTTTCCCTGATCCTGCGTAGAAAAGGTTCCATAGTGAGTAAAAAGATAATCGGGGACAAGGGGCATCCTTGACGGGTGCCATTGGAGATGGAGAAGGCGTTCGACAGGCGGCCGTTTATCCTGAGTCTAGCCGATGGGGATGAGTATAAAAGCATGATCATTTGGATCAGAAGCTGCGGTAAACCCACTGCTCGGAGTACAGCTTCCATGTAGTCCCAAGCCACCCTGTCGAACGCCTTCTCCGCATCGAGGGACAGAAAGAAGCCCGGGGTGGAGGTTTTGGTGAGCCAATGGTGTATGTTCAAAGCTTTAATGGTATTGTCCCTGGCTTCACGGCCAGGGACAAAACCCACCTGGTCTAGGCCAATCAGGTTCGGGAGGAGGGGTAAGATCCGATTGGCTAACACCTTGGCATATATTTTTAGGTCGACGTTGAGTAGTGAAATGGGGCGATAATTTGTAACTAACATGGGGTCTTTGTCCGATTTTGGGATAAGTGTAACATGGGCTTCCAGTATGTCTCTATGTGCTATGTCAGAAGGGGAGAAGTTATTAAAAGCTTCAACAAGGCGGGGTATTAGAGTGTCAGGGAAAGCTTTATAGTAGCTGGCCGATAGGCCATCTGGGCCAGGGCTCTTCCCTGCTTTTAATTGTTTCAGGGCTTGGAGGGTTTCCGTCACCGTGAGAGGGGAGTTCAGGCTAGATGCATCTGTGTCTGAGATCGGGGTAGGAGAGTATTCGCTTAGAAATTCTAGAATGGCGGAAGCACGATCTGGATGTTCGGGAGTCAAGGAAGGAATGGGAAGATTGTATAGTTTGGAGAAATAAGTTACAAATTGGTCAGTGATGTCTTCTGTCGAGGATAGAGGGTCACCCGTCGCATTTTTAATTGTGTGGATGGTATGGGCTGCCTTCTTGCACTGGAGTGCTTTAGCTAATAATTTGCTAGATTTGTTGCCAAATTCATAAAACATTTTTTGGGACATGGCGTAATTACGTCTTATTTTAAGATGAAGTTCTTCAAGGAGTTCTTCCCTGGCTAGGGTCAGATCAGTCAGAACCTCGGCAGCAAGGGAGGCTTTGTGCTTCCGTTCGAGAGAACTGATTTTGTCAGTCAAGAGTTCAATGCGAGCTTTTCTAAGTTTATTACGTTTTGCTGCCAAGGAAATGAGAGTGCCTCTAATCACACACTTGTGCGCTGCCCAGACCGACATTGGGGAGGAGTTATCTGAAGAATTCTCAAGAAAGTATTGTGAAAGGCGCGTGGAGATTGCTTGTACATTTATCGGGTCCGTGAGCAGAGAATTGTCTAGACGCCATATGTGTGATTTGTTCGTCGGGGGGAGAGGGATATTGTCATCGATACCGGATTATGATCAGACAGAAACATTGGATCAATGGATGCTTTGGACAGATTTGATAGGTCGTTCTGGGTTATGAACAGGTAGTCTAGTCTCGAGTATCGGTTGTGGGGTGCAGAGAAGAAAGTGAAGTCCTTGTCTTTCGGATAAAGGGTGCGCCAGGAGTCGTGTAACAATAGGTCATGTAATTGTGATTTAATTGCACGTAGGGCTCTATAAGGCAATGTAGAATGTCCTTTAGAGGTGTCTAGGGCTGGGTTGAGTGCCACGTTAAAGTCCCCGCCTACGATAAGAGTACCCGATTGAAAAGCAGTGAGTTGGTGTAGGGAGTTGCGAAAGAAGGCGACTTGATGGGTGTTAGGCGCATAGAGGTTGGCAATGGTGACATTTCGATTATGAAGTGTCCCTTTCAAAAAGAGGAATCTACCCTGAACATCCTTTTGGATATCTGTAATTTGAAATGGACAGAGTTTAGATATAAGGATAGATACCCCTTTGGATTTGGCTTCATTGTTGGGGGCATGATGGACGACGGGGAAATGTTTGTTGTGGAGTTTGGGGATAGTATCCACTCTGAAGTGGGTTTCTTGAATTAAAGCAATGTGTGTTTTAGACTTATGTAAATAGGAGAGTAATAATGACCGTTTTTCTGGTGTGTTGAGGCCACGTGCATTTATCGAGCATATCTTAATTTGTGAGGGGGAGTGGTTACACCCATGTGAAGTGTTCGAGGTGGCCATTTTGTTAGTCTAGTAGGATTGAGTGTATGCGGGCGGGGGGGGGGGGTGGTAGGGGGGAGTAGAATCAAGAGAATGAGCGACGGGATACGTCGGGAGAATTGGAGTTAGAAGTTATAAAAAACACCCAAAAAAAAAAAAAAAAAATAACAAATTTAGAAAAACCGAATAGACAGTGAGGAGCAATTCCTAACTGTCTCAGACAGTGAATTCGGTGTAGGTACAGAGCGGAAACAGTGCCCCTCCTCTCCGTAGAATGGAGGTGCCTGAATCCGCTACCGTGTGGGGGTTGACTCTAGCTCGGACAAGAGTGGAAGTTCAAGTGACGAAATCGTGAAAGTCCCGCTGCGACACGACTGGGTGAGAAAGTATAAGTGGGAGGAGTTATAGGCAGTACTGAGGATGTATAGTAATTTGAGAAATAAAACGGTGGTCAGAGATCATGTGGAGAAATTAAGATTGAGGTGGAGGGAGGAGCAGGGTGAGTGTCACCCAGTTGACGGTATATTAGTTGTCACTGTGACCCTAGGGTTACCATTAGTAACAAGTGGTAGCGGTAGGCAGGTATAAATCAATAAAACATGGGATGCAGCAACATGGAGCAAGTAAGCGGTAAGTGGCTGTACTAAATATAACAGTAACATCTCCAAAACTTGGAAGAAACGTCACAAAATAAGCTCCTAAAGGACCGTAAACATATGGTCATACCTAGGACATCAAAAAGCAGGTTAAGAGTCTGTTCATACGGCTATGGGTATTAACATACTGTAAATCGAGAGGGTCTTCAGAGCAGTAGATAAGGGAAATCAGCCATGGGAAAGGACTGCTTAAATCACTGGTCCGACTGGTGTGACGGGATAGTGAGCAAGGCAAAGTTCCGCGCAGGTCAGTCTGTAGAATGAAACGGATAGTTAGTAAATAGGAGAACGAGTATAGGTAGGGATGCAGATGAAAGCAGGGTTTCTGTGACGGCAACCAGAATATCACGGTTCCTTTTTATAAAGCCTGCTTAGTCCTGAATCCTCGGTAACCAGATAACCTAGTGGATTAGCAGAGTACATACAGCTTGATATCCCCGGCTGCAAGGCATATCCGGGAAGATGACATGTGACCACCAGCCGTGTGTCGCGTTGACATCCACTGAGAGTCTCGTGTGAGGCCGCTATGCATCATGGGGCTTGTAGTACGGAGCGCGGACCGATTGCTATAGGAGAAAACCCATAGCTCAATATAGAGTAGCAGTGGCAGACTGTGAAAGCTAATCAGTAAATAAAACTTGGTAAATGACAGTACATTCAAGCAATGCCGCAGCTAGGGATGGTTAAAACAAGTAAAGAAAGCGGGGTAGATTGTAGGGTAAGAGGTATGAGGCGGAACCAGAAGCGGTAACCGGGTGAGTATGGCAAGGTACCTGTGTTCAAGCAGATCGTGGGGTGGGAACCGGTTCTGGATAGATCTAAAAGGGCATTGAGGAGCAGTCTGTGTGCAGGTTAGCCGTGGGTCGTAAGTTCCTGAGGTGAGCGGCAATATTGAGAAGGTACTAGTCAACATCAGCGGCGGCTACGGAACAGCGGTAACTGGAGAGAGACCGCGGGTTAAGGATCAGCATAGGCGGTGGTGAGGAGGTTGTTCATGACGGCTTAGGAGAAGCAAAACAGCAGTGCTCAACGTGAACGACCCTGGTGATCCCTTCTGGATCTCCTGGAAGAAGGTGAACGCGGCGGGCTGCGGGTGTGGTGTGAACCTCCAAACTCTGAGCGATCTTCCGCGGTGTAGGGCGATCCGGTGTTCCTTAGGTCCTGAGCTTGGGCGTCCATGGGTTCGGTTGGAGGCGGATCTCGCTGCACCGCCGAGCGGCGAAATTCGGAAAACCAGTCCGGAACAGCAATCAATGGCAGGTTTAGAGCATGGCAAAAGCGCGGTAAGTCCTCCGGAACCTTAAGGAGTGCAGTACGGCCCTGAGAGGTAGCCGAGAGGCAGAAGGGGAATTTCCATTTATACACGATTCCCCGGGATCGTAGTGTGTCAAGTAGCGGCTTTAGATTTCTGCGGTGCTGCAAAGTGATGTTCGAGAGGTCCTGGTAAATTTGTACTGTGGAGCCCGCGTATGTGATGTGGGGCCTACCCCTGGCCTGTTTCAGAATCTCCTCCTTGGTTTTGAAATCCGAGAGGCAGCACACAATATCCCTGGGGGGATCGGTGTCCCTACCTCTGGGGCGCAGGGCTCTATGGATCCGTTCCATATCAATGGGGGTTTGAGCAGATCTGCCAAGTAGGTCATTGAAGAGGCTCGTGACAGAGGGTAGTATTCGGTCTCCTTCGATAGATTCTGGAAGACCTCTGACCCTCAGGTTCTGGCGTCTGCCCCTGTTGTCGAGGTCTTCCAGGTGTCGGGCCATGTCTCGGAGCTGAAGGGTGTGGGTGTCCACGTAGTGAGTGGTCTTCTGCAGCTGTGCGCCTTGGTGTTGAATTTTGTCTTCCACTGCCGCTACCCTATCATTAACGGCACGAAGATCCAGGCGTAATTCCGAAATGGCCGCCGCGAGAGTGTCCTTAATATCTGCGGCAACGGCCCTCAGATCGTGAATATTCAGTTGGGGCTGAGAGGCCGGCAGGTCCCGGTCCAGAATTACATCGCCAGTCGCTGGCGAAGATGTAGAATGCGGCTGTATGCCAATCGGGGCGGGAGTCGGGTCCGGAGAGTTCCTGAGGTGAGTGGCGGCCATGTTATTCCTGGTGGCCCTGAACATGTCAGGGATGTTGCCGTTAAGACCTCCGGAGTTTCTCCGTGGGGAGCGGGAACGGGAGGTGGACGAGGTCCGGGAGGCAGTCCCCATGTATTAGCGGGAGATGGGTAGTGGAAAACCTCCGATAAACTTGTGCAAAGTCGTGAGGCAACGGGAGGTGAGGAGCTAAGCGTCCATCTTCTTGGCAAGCCAGGCCACGCCCCCAAATGATGGTTAACAATAAAACAAACATTACAGTATAACATACCATACCTGCATAGCAAATACAATAAAACATAGTAAAAATAAAACAGAGAGAGAACGATAGATATAGAACAATAGTGAGCGAACAGTAGAGCGGACAGTAGAGAGCGAACATAACAGAAAGAACAATAGAGAGAGAGAAGAAAAATACAACCACAACTATTTTTGGCTTTTTTTCAACGCAGACAAGTTAATGAGAAGTAAACAAGGCTGCAAAACATTGGTTCAAGTGGTTTACGAGGGGTTGAGTTTTGTAGAGCTGATCAAATCCAGGGTCACCCCGAGGACGACAGAATTAATTGTTATTGAAGTGCATGAACCGCAAGATCTGCTCGTATCGTGTCCTGGTCATGGAGGTAGAGAACAACGGCATATGGTTAATTGGGTCAGTGGACCAATATGACCGCAACTCACTCTTTTTAGTTATGCCTTTGAGGAGGGATAGGCCCAGAATGGTCTTAAATTTGGAAACCGTAATTGATTTCCAATCTCTGGCAAGGGTCAGCTGGGAATTAGTAGCGATGAATTGACCAGCATACAAATTGCTTTGGTCCACAATAGATCTATAGAAATCTTCGGTGAAAAACAGCGAATAAAAATCAAGTGACATAAAATCAACTGTTTCCACCTGAATTCCGGGTTGGCCAGTGAATAGGGGAAGAACGGATGCTGCAGAAGTGGTGGGCTCCCAATTAGGATTGGCAAATGCAGCAGGAAGGGCACTATGGGCTCGACGGGCCTGTGTTTGTCTTGTTCTTGGTGGCAGCGGAACACTACTCGTGCTTGCCACCTCGCCAGCTTGAACTGCACTTATGGGACTCGCCACATCACCAAGTGTTACTGCAGTGCTGGATGTATGACCAGGATGTACTAGGCCGCTGGTGCTTGCCAGTTCACCAGGTTCTTGCACCTCAACGACAGCAGAAGAAGATTGTGGTCTGGTACGCCTGACCCTGGCAGGGACCACAACTCCATCATCAGAGCTATCTGTCAGGGTGCCGCTGCTGTCTACAGGTTCGAAATCTGAGCCTAAATCTGACAGATAAGTGACTTCCTCTTCACTATCTGTCATGCTCAGAAACGTGTAGGCCTCTTCACTACTGTACCTTCGATTTGACATTTTGGTCTCTAAATTTACTGGTACAGTAGTGAGACTCACAGGTAAAAAAGCACCTGACAGTCAGCGACTGCTTCAAACGCTGCAAAAAAAACTGTTAGCTTTCGCAGGGATCAGGCCTGACTCTGCGAATGCTGCAGTTATGTGTTTTGTAAGTGACAGTGATTGATTGATACTGCACTTGGGTGGGCTGGGCTGGGTGGAGGGGCTAAAACGCAGGTGCTAGCAGGTATTTGGGCTGATCCCGATAACACTACGTTTTTGGGAACTCTAAACTGCTGGGGACGCTAGTATAGATCTGATCAGATCAGATATCGATCCGTTCAGACTCTATACTACTAAGGGAGGTGTATCTTGCGTGCGTGGGTGTTAGCGGTACTGGCACTAAACTGACACTGCCTGGGGTGACGCAGACCATATCTGATGCTAAAACCTAACTTCGATCACCCGCTGGGAGATCAGGGGGTTAAACCTTTATTGGGTAAAATACGGCGGGTGCCCTGACGCTATAAAAAATAAACTACCTAAACTGCGTCACCCGTGACACTTATACTGTGATCACAGGTGAAAGGGGGTGATCAAGGGGTTAAACCTTTATTGAGGGGGGTTAGGGGGGTCCCTAGACCTATCTGGGGCTAAGACTAATTACCCTAACACTGATTTCATGAGGAAAGCAAAAGAATTGTCAAAGGATCTGCGAGAAAAGGTAGTTGAACTGTATAAAACAGGAAAGGGATATAAAAAGATATCCAATGAATTGAGAATGCCAATCAGCAGTGTTCAATCTCTAATCAAGAAGTGGTAAATTAGGGATTCTGTTGAAACCAAACCACGGTCAGGTAGACCAACTAAAGTGTCAGCCACAAATGCCAGGAAAATTGTTCAGGATGCAAAGAAAAACCCACAAATAACTTCAGGTGAAATACAGGACTCTCTGAAAACAATTCAGTGTGGGTGTTTCAGGATGCACAATAAGGAGGCACTTAAAGAAAGATAGGCTGCATGGTCGAGTCGCCATAAGAAAGCCATTACTATGCAAATGCCACAAAGTTTCCCGCTTACAATACGCCAAACAGCACAGAGACAAGCCTCAAACCTTCTGGCGCAAGAGACCAAAATTTAGCTTTTTGGCCACAAGCATAAACGCTTCATTTGGAGAGGAGTCAACAAGGCCTATGATGAAAGGTACACCATTCCTACTGTGAAACACGGAGGTGGATCGCTGATGTTTTGGGGATGTGTGAGCTACAAAGACAAAGGAAATTTGGTCAAAATTGATGGCAAGATGAATTCAGTATGTTATCAAAAAATACTGGAGGAACATTTACATTCATCAGCCAGGAAGCTGCGCATGGGACGTACTTGGATATTCCAACATGCCAATTATCCAAAACACAAGGCCAAGTCGACCTGTCATTTTCTACAGCAGAATAAAGTGAAGGTTCTGGAGTGGTCATCTCAGTCTCCTGACCTCAATATCATTGAGCCACTCTGGGGAGATCTCAAACGTGCAGTTCATGCAAGACAGCCAAAGAATTTCCAGGAACTGGAGGCTTATTGAAAAGAGGAATGGGCAGCTTTACCATCTGAGAAGATAAAGAGCCTCATCCACAAATACCAAAAAAGACTTCAAGCTGCCATTGATGTTAAAGGGAGCAATACACGGTATTAATAACAGTGTAAACTTTTGATCGGGGTCATTTGGGTAGTTTCTGTTGTGATTATGATTTATAAAGAGTAAACACAGTTGAATAAATGGCTTCAGCCAAACACTAACCATGAGTGAAAGAAAAGTTTTTGTGTTATCATTCATATTCTCTGAAAAATGACCAAGAAATTATAAATTCTGCCAGGGTATGTAAACTTATGAGCACAACCGTATATACATACAAATACAAATGTGTAGCGCTATCCCTTTAAAAGATATTCAAATCAAAAATGTGCAACACTATCCAACTGATGTCCTTTGTATGAAAAAAGTCCAACATAAATTGTCAGGAAATTATGTGAAACTGCTTCCAAAAATGGGTAAACAGGTGTGTAGGCGATACAACCTTCCCACATAACAGTTCTGCCGGGTGCTCATATCTCGAGGCTGCTGACACCTCCAATGTACCAGATTAAGGAAAGGGATGGTCGGCACTCAGGATGGCTTCCAAAAAAATAGCATTCCTTTATTGCAAAGAAATGTACAATGCTGTATAAACAGCCTAAGTGTTTCAGGCGTTAGTCCTTAGTCATGACAAAAATACAGTGTATGCTGCAGCAAGGCAACACTCTAAGCCACCACCACCATAGATCATGCGCTCATATGTTTATGGAACTGAGATAAGCTATAATTGTGACTATCCCAGCTTATCTGCTTATCTCCACTGTTCAGCAGTTCAATAAGCTGCGATGAGAGCGAGAAGTGGCCACAACATGAGAAAGAAGTATATGTCCCCTGTTTCCTCTGTCACTGTGAAAGTTAGAACAGGTTTTATTTATATATATATATATATATACAATGCTGGGAAAAAGTATTTTTTATTTTTGCATACTTGTCACACTTAACCACTTCAGCCCCGGACCAATTGGCAGCCAAAGGACCAGGCCCCTTTTTGCGATTCGGCACTGCGTCGCTTTAACTGAGAATTGCGCGGGCGTGCGACGTTGCTCCCAAACAAAATTGGCGTCCTTTTTTCCCCACAAATAGAGCTTTCTTTTGGTGGTATTTGATCGCCCCTGTGTTTTTTATTTTTTGCGCTATAAACAAAAATAGAGCGACAATTTTGAAAACAATGCAATATTTTTTGCTTTTTGCTATAATAAATATCCCAAAAAAAATATATAAAAAAACTTTTTTTTTTCCTCAGTTTAGGCCGATACGTATTCTTCTACATATTTTTGTTAAAAAAAAAATCGCAATTAGCGATTATTGATTTGTTTGCGCAAAAGTTATAGCGTTTACAAAATAGGGGATAGTTTTATAGCATTTTTATTAATATTTTTTTTTTACTAGTAATGGCGGCGATCAGCGATTTTTATTGTGACTGCGACATTATGGCAGACACATCGAACATTTTTGACACATTTTTGGGACCATTGTCATTTGTACAGCAATCAATGCTATTTAAATGCATTGATTCTTGTATAAATGACACATGCAGTGAAAGAGTTAACCACTAGGGGGAGGGGTTATGGGATGTGACGTGTGTGTGTTTTTTACATTAGGGGGCAGGGCTGACATCTGACGTCATTAATCGGCTTTCCCAATGACCGGGAACAGCCGATCAATGACAGGCAGAGTAGGAAGCACGGGGAGAGGTTTGTTTACACAGACCTCTCCCCATTCTTCAGCTCTGTGACCCGATCGCGGGACACCAGCGGCGATCGGGTCCGCTGGTCACGCGGCCGGGGTCACGGAGCTCCCGACCGGGTCGCGAGCGCGCCACTGGCAGCGCGCGCGCGACCCACGGGCAGGCAATTAAAGGGCCACGTACCCGTACGTGATTTTGCCTGCCCGTGCCATTCTGCCGCAGTATATCTGCGTGAGGCGGTCGGTAAGCGGTTAAATGACTCAGATCATCAAAAACATTTTATTACTACACAAAGATAACCCAAGTAAATACAAAATGCAGTTTTTAAAGTGGAAGTAAACCCTTCCAAAGCACTTGGACCTACAGGTAAGCCTAGATTAAGGCTTACCTGTAGGTCCAATAAATATCTCCTAAACCAACATGGTTTAGGAGATATTTAGAAAAAAACAGGCATCGCTGTCTACGGTGCATGCCGCTTTACTGCGCATGCGCTGGAGTGACGTCATCGCCGCTCCAGCGAATGACAGCGCTGGAGCGGTGAGACCCGGAAGTCACTCCGCGATTGATGGCGCCGGAGAAGGTAGGGGAAGAAGACCGATTCGGGGGCTTCGTTCTCAGGTAAGTTAGGCATAATGAGCTAGTATGCTATGCATACTAGCTCATTATGCCTTTGCCTTGCAGGTTCCTTTTTTTATTTTTTTTAAAAGAGGCTTTACTTCCTCTTTAAATGATGGTTTAATTTATTAAAGCAAAAAAGTTGTCCAAACCTGCCTGGCTTTATGTGAAAAAGTAATTGCCCCCTAAACCTAATAACTGGTTGTGCCACCCTTGGCGGCAACAGCTGCAATCAAGCATTTGTGATAACTGGCAATGAGTCTTTCACATTGCTGTGGAGCAATTTTGGTCCACTCTTCTTTGCAGAATTGTTTTAATTTAGACACATTGGAAGCTTTTCCAGCATGAACGGCCTGTGTAAGGTCATGATACAGCATCTCAATTGGATTTACCTCCGGGCTTTGACTAGGCCACTCCAAAACCTAAATTTTACTTTGTTTGAACCATTTGGAGGTGGACTTGCTTTTGTGTTTTGGATCATTGTCCTGCTGCATAACCCAAGTGCACTTGAGCTTGAGGTCACGAACTGATGGCCGGACATTCTCCTTTAGGATTTTCTGGTAGAGCTAAGAATTCATGGTTCCATCAATTATAGTAAGTCGTCCAGGTCCTGAAGCTGCAAAGCAGCCCCAGACCATCACGCTACCACTACCATGTCTGACTGTTGGTATGATTTTCTATGATGTTATGAAATGCTGTATTAGATTTATGTCAGATGTAACGGGACGCACACCTTCAAAAAAAGTGAAATTTATGTCTCATCAGTTCACAGAATATTTGCCTAAAAGTCTTGGGGATAATCAAGATGTTTTTTGGTAAATGTGAGATGAGCCTTTGTATTCTTTTTGGTCAGCAGTGGCTTTGGCCTTGGAACTCTCAGATGGATGCCGTTTTTGCCCAGTCTCTTTCTTATTGTTGAATCATGAACACTGATCTTACCTGTGGCAAGTGAGGCTCACAGTTCTTTAGATGTTGTTCTGGGTTCTTTTATGACCTCCTGGATGAGTCGTTGTCATGCTCTTGGAGTCATTTTTGTAGGTCGGCTACTCCTGGGAAGGTTCACCACTGTTCCAATGTTATCTCTATTCATGTATAATGGCTCTCCCGTGGTTCACTGGAGTTCCAACGCCTTAGAAATGGCTTTGAAACCCTTCCTAGACCAGTACATGCACATTATTTTGTTTCTAATCTGCTCTTGAATTTATTTAGATTGTGGCATGATGTGTGGCTTTTTGTGATCTGTTAGCATGCTTCACTTTGTCAGACAGCTTCTATTTATGTGATTTCTTCATGCAACAGGTCTGTCAGTAATCAGGCCTGGGTGTGGCAAGTGAAATCTAACTCAGCTTTCCAAAAAATTGGGGTTAATCACAGTTCATTCATGATTCAGCATTGGAGGGGGCGATTCGTTTTTCACATAGGGCCAGGCAGGTTTGAACAGCTTTTTTTCCCTTAATAAATGAAATAATAATTAAAAAACTGCATATTGGATTTACTGAGGTTATCTTTGTGTAATTATTTGATGATCTGAATCATTTAAATGTGACAAATATGCAAAAAAAAAAATCAAAAAATCAGAAAGGGGGCAAATACTTTTTCACAGATTTTCTAAAATGTGTCAAAATTGTCTGATGTGTCTGGCATAATGTCACAGTAACGATAAAAATCGCAGATCGCCCCCATAATAATAATAAAAATGCTATAAATCTATCCCCTATTTTGTAGACGCTATAACTTTTGTGCAAACCAATCAATATATGCTTATTGCAATTTTTATTAAACATATGTAGAAGAATACATATCGCCTAAACTGAGAAAAAAATGAGGATATTTATTATAGCAAAAATTACAAAATGTTGTGTTTTTTCAAAATTGTCGATATTTATTTTTTTTATAACTCAGAAAATAAAAACCGCAGAGGCGATAAAATACCACCAAAAGAAAGCTCTATTTGTCGGAAAAAAAGAACGTCAATTATGTTTGGGTACAGTGTTGCACGACTGCGCTATTGTCAATTAAAGCGACGCAGTGCCGAATCACAAAAATGCTCTGGTCATTCAGCAGCCAAATCTTCCGGGGTGGAAGTGGTTAAGCAGCTACTTTTTCTTAAAGCATACAGTATATAGCATAGACTGTATGATTTCTTATATGAATAAATCAGTAAAGAAAAAGCATATATTCTGTTTAAAATAGGAGTACATCTGTTAGTGCTAAAGTAGTGAAGTATAGGTAAATGCAAAAGCCTTAAAAAAGGCTATCTCAAAACTATGATTATGTAAGCAATGGAAGCTCCCATATTTCTATTCTGACTGGTCACATTTGACACTAATAAAATAACAGGTTCATTGACACCTCAGGAGGAGGTCATGATTATTTAGGCTATGGTAAAGGAGCCAAAGGCAACCAAAAGCCTTTCAAAAATAAGAAAGTACTGATTTCCATTAATATGTAAGACAATGCAATATTTCTTTGATCAGGAGATAGACATTTTGAAAGAGATTCTCTAAAATTCAAAATGTAAGTCTTGATACATTAAAAAAAAAATCTTACTGAATGCAATTTTTTACTATGTCAATTTCTTTCTGCCCGAAGAGTTACCTTTAATGAATCCCTTTCTCATTAGTATAAGCAAAATCAGGTTAAAATTAAGTTAAGCTGTCTTTTATATGCAGTTTTTGCTGCTGTCAAAATGGTAGTGATTTGAATAAAATGTGAATTATAACTGGTATTTTATAGACTAAAATGAAATTAATATACATAAAGAATGTAGCCTTGTAACTCAAGATTTTTCGACATTGAAGCAATAATTTATCTCTTTATACAAGTCTTATAACTGCAGAGGGATGGCAATCAACTTGAAGTTCTAGAAGCGGTTTAACTTTGCCTTATTAGCAGAGAAGCTATAGTCACAACACGTTACCACGGGCTAATAAATTTATTTTTTGAGTAATGAAATTGTCATCAACCCATAGTTAATCAGAATGAGGTTATAATTGGAGCCCTTTGTGCATGAAGAATATAAAGTGCACCATACTGTAGATTGACAGAACACTTTAATTTTTTTTTAATGTAGAATCATGAAGCAAATAGTAGGAGCGGATCATGAAGACAGAGAAGTTGGACCTGTGTCCCCTAATGAACTCCAAGAAAAGGATTTTATTATAGTATCACAGTAGGAAGGGTCCAATAAAGACAATAGCCCATCCAGTTCAACCTGTGTCGGTGCATGTGTGTTAGTGTCTATATTTCCCATATCCCTGTATGTCACGTTCCTTAACCACTTCAGCCCCGGACCAATTGGCAGCCAAAGGACCAGGCCCCTTTTTGCGATTCGGCACTGCGTCGATTTAACTGACAATTGCGCGGTCGTGCGACGTGGCTCCAAAACAAAATTGGTGTCCTTTTTTTCCCACAAATAGAGCTTTCTTTTGGTGGTATTTGATCGCCCCTGCGGTTTTTATTTTTTGCGCTATAAACAAAAATAGAGCGACAATTTTGAAAAAAATGCAATATTTTTTGCTTTTTGCTATAAGAAATATCCCCAAAAAATATATAAAAAAACTTTTTTTTTCTCAGTTTAGGCCGATACGTATTCTTCTACATATTTTTGGTAAAAAAAATCGCAATTAGCGATTATTGATTGGTTTGCGCAAAAGTTATAGCGTTTACAAATATATAGTTTTATAGCATTTTTATAAATATTTTTTTTTTACTAGTAATGGCGGCGATCAGCGATTTTTTTTGTGACTGCGACATTATGGCGGACACATCGGATATTTTTGACACATTTTTGGGACCATTGTCATTTATACAGCAATCAATGCTATTTAAATGCATTAATTCCTGTATAAATGACAGTTGTAGTGAAAGAGTTAACCACTAGAGGGAGGGGAGGGTTTATGGGCTGTGACGTGTGTGTGTTTTTTTACATTAGGGGATGGGGCTGACGTCTGACGTCATTGATCGGCTTTCCCGATGACCGGGAACAGCCAATCAATGACAGGCAGAGTAGGAAGCGCGGGGAGAGGTTTGTTTACACATACCTCTCCCTGTTCTTCAGCTCCGTAACCCGATCGCGGGACACCAGCGGCGATCGGGTCTGCTGGTCCCGCGGCCGGGGTCACGGAGCTCCCGACCGGGTCGCGAGCGCGCCGCTGGTACGCGCGCGCGCGACCCACGGGCAGGCAATTAAAGGGGACGTACAGGTACGTGCTTTTGCCTGCCCGTGCCATTCTGTAGACGTATATCTACATGAGGCGGTCGGGAAGCGGTTAAGATGCACATCTAATGCCGCGTACACACGATCGGAATTCTCGTCGGAAAAAACATCACAGTTTTTTCCGTCGGAATTCCGCTCAAGCTGTGTTGCCTACACACGATCACACCAAATTCCGACTGCCAAGAACGCGGTGACGTCCACCACGTACGACGAGAACATAAAAGGAGAGTTCAGCACCATGTCCGGCACACGTTGGGCTCCTTCTGCTGATCTCGTGTTTATCACGTGTTAGTAGGAGTTTCGTTATAGACGATTCGTGTTTTTCAGACTTGTGTTTCAGATCGTTCCTGCTCTACAGTTTGTGCTTGTCGGTGCGTATTTGCTTATCAGTGCGTGTAGTCAGTTCGCATTTGTTTGTCTTTGCGGCCTATATATTTATATATAGTACGCTTTGATTTTCAGTGCTTATTGTCCGCTCGTTGCTTGATTTGCATTTCGTTCTTTCAGGCCTTGCAGTTTATCAGTGCTTTCTTTAGTCCGTTCTGACCAGCCGACCGTTTAGAAGCGATGTTATGTGTACGTACTCGTCGTAGAGTTCGTGCTGTGCGGGGGCTTGGCGTTGGGGTTCTTACTTTGACACAAGCCCAGTCCATGAACAGGGCGAGGAGGAGTTCATGGACCAAGAATTGGTTGCTCCAGTGTGACCAATTCTCGCACATGCCTCTGCTTCGTGAGATCCGTGAGAATAATCCTGATGATTTCAGGAATTATCTCATGATGACGGACCCCATTTTTCACCGTCTGTTGGCTTTGCTGTCCCCTTATATTACCAGGCAGGATACCTGCATGCGGCAAGCCATCACTGTGGAGCAGAGGTTAGTTGCCACGTTGAGGTACTTGGCGACAGGAAGAAGCCTTCAGGACCTCAAGTTCTCGACAGGCATCTCCCCCCAGACTCTGGGGATCATCATTCCAGAGACCTGTTCTGCCATGGTCCTGCAGAAGGACTATATGAGGGAAATACAAAGAATCACCGCTCCAAGGTAATGACTTCTCCCAAAACAGCTGTCTCCACAATCCCACAGGGTGCTGGCTCTGTTTGCAACAGGAACTAAAGTAGAAAAGATGTAGCTGGATAGCCACACTCCAAATTATTCAACTTTATTTCAAAAAATATAATAAAATCATAGCATCTAGGCTTGTGTACAGACTAACTGCACAGCTGCTGACATGTTTCACACCAAACACAGTGCTTGACTGAGCTATGACTAAGCACCGTGTTCGGTGTGAAACATGTCAGCAGCTGTGCAGTTAGTCTGTACACAAGCCTAGATGCTATGATTTTATTATATTTTTTGAAATAAAGTTGAATAATTTGGAGTGCGGCTATCCAGCTACATCTTTTCTACTTAAGGACTATATGAGGGTAAGTTGTATTCTTTAACATCACATTCTATGTATTTACTGTTTGCTAATGTATTGTATTTCTTTCCTCGTTCCCTAATTACCAGGATTTCAATATGCTGTAATATGCTGCAATATGCTGTAATATGCTGTGCCCCTTTGTCCTCATGCATGTTGGATTTTTTTACGTTCCTTTTTTGTCCTTCATGCATATTTGCCTTCACTAACCCCCCCAGCATGCTATTCGGGGCCCATATATACCTATAGTCTAGTCACTTAACAATGTATTTTGTCAGCTCCATTGTAATGCTTTACCCTAAACACACCCTAAAATGTGTACAAATGTTATAGTTGTCCTTAAATTTATGCACAGTGCCTGAGACTTTGTTTTGTGGTGCCCCAAATCTTTTTGGAACCCCCCCTCCCCCAACTGCTCAGTCAGCTGATACCAATCCTCTATCTGCTGACTTTGCCAAACCCAATACACACTATGCCTACCTCTTTAGTGGTCATATTTATGGATGAATTTTTCAAAGCATGTAGTGCTAGGGCCTGCCTCAATACTTTCAAATGCTACTGTTTTAATTCTTCTCCTCCTATTATTATTGTGATAGGTAATAGCAGAATCCAAAAATGTGCTTCCATTTTCCTTTTTTTTTACCTGTCCAGTGGGCTGCCAATAGTGTAATGAAGGAGGGGCTGGCCAAACTATCACACATTACTTTGTTACTCCATTACGTAGTGGAGAGGGTGGTTACCTGTCCAAAACATACCTCCCCCCTAAAATATTTACAAGGGGCCATCAGAGGGGGGGAGGAATCTGATAAGTGGACCTTATATTTTAGCCTTTAAATACTACAAGAAATGTTATACTGATGTTTGCCAACAATGTTTGTGTAGAATCTGCTTATAATGTTTATTATTAAATGTACTAATTATATTTTTCTTGTTTGAATCCACAGTTTCCTTCCACGCCACAGGAATGGCAGACTGTGGCGTCCCAGTTTGCCCAGCGGTGGGATTTCCCGAACTGCGGAGGGGCAATCGATGGGAAGGACGTCCACATCGTCCCACCACCCCATTCAGGGTCATACTATTTCAACTATAAGGGGTTCAATAGTATCGTGTTGATGGCGGTGGTGTCGGCGAACTATGAGTTCCTATATGTGGACGTGGGGCGGAATGGTCGGATGTCGGATGGAGGAGTCTTTTGCCGGACGGAGTTCTACCAACGTCTCGAGAGTGGTGGCTTGGGATTGTCACCCTCGGAGGAGAATGTCGAGGGACTCCCGTTTGTGTTCGTGGCAGACGAGGCTTTTGGTTTGGTGAGACCATTCTCCCAGAGGACCCTCACCCTGGAGAAGAGGGTATTTAATTACCGGCTGGCCAGAGCCAGAAGAGTCGTGGAGAATGCATTTGGAATTCTGGCCAGCCGGTTCCGCCTGTTCCAAACGGCCATTAATATGGCGGAATACAAACTGAATACCATTGTGGTAGCGTGTTGCATTTTGCACAACTTTTTAAAAAGGACCAACCCCAATTATGTGGTTACACTTGAGCCTGACGCTGGACTACAATCCCTGATGTCCCTGGAAGCGGCCAGTCCTGGCTTGCCCCCCAAAGCGCCCGTGAAGTGCGTGAAAGTTATTCCAACTATTTTTCGGGGAGGGGGGCCATTGCTTTGCCAGCAGTTTTTGAATAAATTTGACCTTTTTTTATCTTTAAAAATCTTGCTTTGAATTTCCTGCTTGTGTTTCTTTTTTGTGTCTCCTAGTGCACTTGTAGTGCCAAGTGGTTTGTACATTATTATCTAAACACCCATTGTCACTGTAAACACCAATTTCAACACAAAAAACTGGTATTGATCATTGAAAGAAGCCACACATTGTTAAGCAAAAAATATTTTTTTTACTCCGTAAACATTCACATTTTTTTTTTTTTTTTTAACAAAAATAACAAGTTTTGCATTTTCACCACCAAAAAATTGGGGTTACAGTATATAAACAGACATGTTTCCAAACATAAAATACATAACTCTGGAGCATAACAAAGTTCTACGTAGAAAAACTTTTTAAGGCAAGTTTTACATTACATTACATTGTCTAAAATGTGTGGATCTTGCCTTCAACAGATGGGGTGCAGTCACCCCTGTAAAAGCCTAATTTTGAAGATGCACACAAATTGTGCGGCAAACTAGGGATTGACATCCTGATCCCATGCCTATTGTCAACATGCGCTATCTCCCATCATGGGGGACCAATGTCTGTGTTTTGGGGGTGCAACCCCTTCCTCTCACTGACTTGAGTTTTGAGGAAGGGGTAGCAGGCACAAATGCGTACATTGATATCCCCTGATGGCAGATAGCACATGTTGACATACTGTGTGCATCTTCAAAATTAGGCTTTTTAAAATGTTGTACAATTTTAAATAGCAAAAAAAAAAGTTGTACATTTTGGCAAAAATTTGATTCTTCCAAGAACATCAATCATGTTTTTAAGTTTAACTTCAATATCCCTAGTTTTTTTGCGAATCATTTCTAAATCCTGACTCCAATACATGATGTCCTGGATTAGCCTTTGGGCACTGTCACTGGTGAAATGATCTGACTGTTTTTCCACAACCTGTACTTCACCTACAAATAAAAAAACACATCATGTATTATAAATAGGCAGGCATACATGTCTTATTACCTGAATCTGGGGTGTCAGACACTCACCAGTTGTGGTCTCAATCTCGACCACCTCTCCTTCCTCCACATCCTCATCTGGTGGTGACCTCTGTTCCCTTTGTTCAGGAGTAGGGATGGGCCCGGTGCTCGATTCGAACCCACGTTCGAATCGAGCACCGGGCGTTCGCTCGCTTGGCGAGCCCAGAACTATTTGGGCCGTTCGCATCACATTCGTGAGATGCGAGCGGCCCCGCAATGCATTGCGGCCGGCGCAATGCATTGCTGGCTGATGATTGGCCAAGCATGCACTGTGACCCCGCATGCTTGGCCAATCACAGCGCCGGAAACTAGGAGAGCAATAATTGGCTACAGGCAGGACGCCTGTAGCCAATTAAAGCTCAGGGGCTTTAGTACACGCCCCACCATATAAAAGGCCGCCACGCCGTCGGCCGAGGTCACATGTGTTCCGGCTTTAGGGGAGAGCAGTCTGCTGATTGATTTGCTTGATTGCTATTTCTTTGATATCCATTGCTACCTGAGTCATTCATCATTACTAATCATTCATTGCTGCTGATTGCTCAGTGAGTGTGATATTCGCTGCTGCTGGGGATTAGTCTGGTGTGTGCGTGCTGTTAGTACAGCATTGCAGTAACACCAATCGCAGTGCTGTTAGAACAGCATTGCACCCCAACTTCTGTCCCAACCTTCTGTCCCATCCCAGGCAGGGATTTATAGGAGCCATATTGTGTTTGTGGCAGCACACATAGGTCCTATATTTTCTTGTCAGTAGCACACATATAGTACCTATAGTGTCTTTGTGTCAGCAGCACCCATAGGACTTATAGTGTGTTTGTGGCAGCACACATAGCTCCTATATTTTCTTGTCAGCAGCACACATATAGTACCTATAGTGTCTTTGTGTCAGCAGCACCCATAGGACTTATAGTGTGTGGCAGCACACATAGGTCCTATATTTTCTTGTCAGCAGCACACATATAGTACCTATAGTGTCTTTGTGTCAGCAGCACCCATAGGACTTATAATGTGTTTGTGGCAGCACACATAGCTCCTATATTTTCTTGTCAGCAGCACACATATAGTACCTATAGTGTCTTTGTGTCAGCAGCACCCATAGGACTTATAGTGTGTTTGTGGCAGCACACATAGGTCCTATATTTTCTTGTCAGCAGCACACATATAGTACCTACAGTGTCTTTGTGTCAGCAGCACCCATAGGACTTATAGTGTGTTTGTGGCAGCACACATAGCTCCTATATTTTATTGTCAGCAGCACACATATAGTACCTATAGTGTCTTTGTGTCAGCAGCACCCATAGGACTTATAGTGTGTTTGTGGCAGCACACATAGCTCCTATATTTTCTTGTCAGTAGCAGACATATAGTACCTATAGTGTCTTTGTTTCAGCAGCACCCATAGGACTTATAGTGTGTGTTTGTGGCAGCACACATAGCTCCTATATTTTCTTGTCAGCAGCACACATATAGTACCTATAGTGTATTTGTGTCAGCAGCACCCATAGGACTTATAGTGTGTTTGTGGCAGCACACATAGCTCCTATATTTTCTTGTCAGCAGCACACATATAGTACCTATAGTGTCTTTGTGTCAGCAGCGCCCATAGGACTTATAGTGTGTGGCAGCACACATAGGTCCTATATTTTCTTGTCAGCAGCACACATATAGTACCTATAGTGTCTTTGTGTCAGCAGCACCCATAGGACTTATAGTGTGTTTGTGGCAGCACACATAGGTCCTATATTTCCTTGTCAGCAGCACACATATAGTACCTATAGTGTCTTTGTGTCAGCAGCACCCATAGGACTTATAGTGTGTTTGTGGCAGCACACATAGCTCCTATATTTTCTTGTCAGCAGCACACATATAGTACCTATAGTGTTTTTGTGTCAGCAGCACCCATAGGACTTATAGTGTGTGGCAGCACACATAGGTCCTATATTTTCTTGTCAGCAGCACACATATAGTACCTATAGTGTCTTTGTGTCAGCAGCACCCATAGGACTTATAGTGTGTTTGTGGCAGCACACATAGGTCCTATATTTTCTTGTCAGCAGCACACATATAGTACATATAGTGTCTTTGTGTCAGCAGCACCCATAGGACTTATAGTGTGTTTGTGGCAGCACACATAGCTCCTATATTTTCTTGTCAGCAGCACACATATAGTACTTATAGTGTCTTTGTGTCAGCAGCACCCATAGGACTTATAGTGTGTTTGTGCCAGCACACATAGCTCCTATATTTTCTTGTCAGCAGCACACATATAGTACCTATAGTGTCTTTGTGTCAGCAGCACCCATAGGACGTATAGTGTGTTTGTGGCAGCACACATAGCTCCTATATTTTCTTGTCAGCAGCACACATATAGTGCCTATAGTGTCTTTGTGTCAGCAGCACCCATAGGACTTATAGTGTGTTTGTAGCAGCACACATAGGTCCTATATTTTCTTGTCAATAGCACACATATAGTACCTATAGTGTCTTTGTGTCAGCAGCACCCATAGAACTTATAGTGTGTTTGTGGCAGCTCACATAGCTCCTATATTTTCTTGTCAGCAGCACACATATAGTACCTATAGTGTCTTTGTGTCAGCAGCACCCATAGGACTTATAGTGTGTTTGTGGCAGCACACATAGCTCCTATATTTTCTTGTCAGCAGCACACATATAGTACCTATAGTGTCTTTGTGTCAGCAGCACCCATAGGACTTATAGTGTGTTCGTGGCAGCACACATAGCTCCTATATTGTCTTGTCAGCAGCGCACATATAGTACCTATAGTGTCTTTGTGTCAGCAGCACCCATAGGACTTATAGTGTGTTTGTGGCAGCACACATAGCTCCTATATTTTCTTGTCAGCAGCACACATATAGTACCTATAGTGTCTTTGTGTCAGCAGCACCCATAGGACTTATAGTGTGTGTCAGCACACATAGGTCCTATATTTTCTTGTCAGCAGCACACATATAGTACCTATAGTGTCTTTGTGTCAGCAGCACCCATAGAACTTATAGTGTGTTTGTGGCAGCACACATAGCTCCTATATTTTCTTGTCAGCAGCACACATATAGTACCTATAGTGTCTTTGTGTCAGCAGCACCCATAGGACTTATAGTGTGTGGCAGCACACATAGGTCCTATATTTTCTTGTCAGCAGCACACATATAGTACCTATAGTGTCTTTGTGTCAGCAGCACCCATAGGACTTATAGTGTGTTTGTGGCAGCACACATAGCTCCTATATTGTCTTGTCAGCAGCACACATATAGTACCTATAGTGTATTTGTCAGCAGCACCCATAGGACTTGATGTAAGCGATATACTAATTATATCTGTGTATTGTTTGTGTAGTCCCTATAGATTAGTTGGTGTATTAAAACTCTGAGCACATGCTACTATTAATATCACAATAGTACCAGTTAACTATGAAACCAAACACACGGCTAGGAATAATCAAATCTCATTTATTTCCCAAGGAAATAGGAAAGCTAACATGTATTAAAAGGGGGTTACACAATTACATAACATACAGCAAGGCTACAGTACAATGATATAATATACAGTTAAAATACAATATAATGATCTACTTATCGTGACCCTTCGCAGCTGAGCTCCAGATGGAATAAAAAGAATCAGTTGTGTGTGAAAACCCTTTTTGTCAATCACACCTCAATCACAGCACCTCCCACTGCCCGCCTACCTGCCCAGTTGGTAGTCGTCTGATTGTACTGCCACAAGTGGTCTCTGGGGGGCAGTGTCTGTCCAGAATTGCACTTAATCCGACTGCTGTCTAATCTTGGAATTGCGATCTCTGACAGCACATAATTAGTCTTTGTTTCGCCCAGACAGTTTGGAGCCGCCATTCATCACGTACAATAGCCTTAGACTCATGACAATATGAGGTGTAACTGGTTACATTCCACAAGAGGGGGGGTGTATCTTGTAGATGTGTGGATCCCAGATTGAATCCAACATATGCCGCTTTGCGCCTCAACAGGCGCATAACACCCTTCTTCCGACCCAGCTCCTATTGAACAGTCCATAACTGTTTTCTCCCTGACATGCGTTTCCAAATCAGTACCCATAGAACAGTCCTTGACTTTCTTAACGCGTTGTGGTTTTTCAACCTGTGCAGCAACAGCTCCTATGGAACAGTCCATAATGGTCTTATCGTGTCATGCTTTCCGACACGTGCCGCTTTGCCGCTTAGTGACACATCACCATCCTTCTTCAGTGACAGCTTCCATGTCACCCTTCTGTGTCTTTGGTATCTTCTCCTTTCTGGTATCTTCAGGACAAGATGCAGTACAGGCAAGGGGTGCTCATTCACTCACCATTCACCATCACACATTCAGGGTAACACATCACCCCACTTTCCAACACAGAGTCTCGAGGAGGGCCTTTCGCCCATGTTACTAGCCTGAAATACACCTTTATCACACTACACCATAACATAACATCAACTTCTTATCATACTATATACATATATCTGTATCCCATCCCTTTATGCACCCCGCTCCCAATCCTATAACCCTTTACTGTACATATGGGTCGGGATTAGGCAGGCTTGCTCACAGCGGTATTGCAGGGCCCTGACTTGGCAGCAAGGTCTCTAATTTGAACACAGAGACCCTACCGTCAATTCGTCCCTCAACTCGCATAGACAAATGGGAGATCCTTCTATATAAATATCGAGTCTAATCACACATATAAATCTGCAAAAATTACAAAAAAAAACACACAATTCCATCCCTGTGCCTGGATTTCAGAGACCATGCCCAGGGTATACCATGCACCTCTACCTATGGTTAGGTTCAAGGAACCTTCCAGTTTTATGACTAGCGTTACATCGGTATTCTTTAGGACAAAGAAATAAACTCGTCTATGTCCCAAACGACACCCAGGTGCTTCCTCCCCAGCAATGATCCCTGAAATAACTTCCCAACATTTTTATGTTCACCACCATGATGTATTGACCTGGCATACAAAGGACATCATGGTCAGGCTTCCGACCGAGGGAAGTATCAACCTGCTTCCATCTCCTCTGATCACATGTGGGTGATTTAGTGTCATGAAGATCCTGCCAGAAATCTAAACCCGGGCCGTCCTGGCCCTCAGATTCCATTGCGCATGCGCATGCGCGCCCGGGCGCGGGCACGTGCACAACCGCGCACAGGGAGACGGGCGCGCGCCCTAGTTAGCACCAGCCGGCCTATTTAAGCCTGACTTGAGCAGACGGTCTTTGCTGTCTGCTCTACAGCGTTGTGGTGTAGTAAAAGAAACCTGATCCTGTTATACCTGTTCCCTTGACCCGGCTTGCCATAAAGACTATCCTGCTTTCTGCCTGTACCCGACCCCGGCTTCCAGTGACCATCCTCCTGCCTGATCCATTGTACCTTGCTCTAGTTCAGATTCATTACCTGACTTCTTGATGAACTTTGGTTCCTTGTTTAGCCTTTGTCCAGTCTGCAGTCTGACCCTCTGTAACGAGCCTGTTCACCTGCTGGTTCCAGTCCAGTCTGTGGTTCCGTTTCCTGTGTCCAGTTCCTGTCAGCTCTGCTATCCAAGTGTACCTGTGAACTTACTTGCCAAGCCGTTGTCCAGTTCCTGTCAGCTCTGCTATCCAAGCTTACCTGTGAACCTGCTTGCCAAGCCGTTGTCCAGTTCCTGTCGGCTCTGCTATCCAAGTGTACCTGTGAACTTACTTGCCAAGCCGTTGTCCAGTTCCTGTCAGCTCTGCTATCCAAGTGTACCTGTGAACTTACTTGCCAAGCCGTTGTCCAGTTCCTGTCAGCTCTGCTATCCAAGCTTACCTGTGAACCTGCTTGCCAAGCCGTTGTCCAGTTCCTGTCAGCTCTGCTATCCAAGTGTACCTGTGAACTTACTTGCCAAGCCGTTGTCCAGTTCCTGTCAGCTCTGCTATCCAAGCTTACCTGTGAACCTGCTTGCCAAGCCGTTGTCCAGTTCCTGTCAGCTCCGCTATCCAGCTTACCTGTGAGCCTGATTCCTGTGATCCTGCCAGCTCTGCTATCCAGTTTACCTGTGAGCCTGATTCCTGTGATCCTGCCAGCTCTGCTATCCGGTTTACCTGTGAGCCTGTTTCCTGTGATCCTGCCAGCTCTGCTATCCAGTTTACCTGTGAGCCTGCTTCCTGTGATCCTGCCAGCTCTGCTATCCGGTTTACCTGTGAGCCTGTTTCCTGTGATCCTGCCAGCTCTGCTATCCGGTTTACCTGTGAGCCATTTCCTGTGATCCTGCCAGCTCTGCTATCCAGTTTACCTGTGAGCCTGCTTCCTGTGATCCTGCCAGCTCTGCTATCCGGTTTACCTGTGAGCCTGTTTTCCTGTGATCCTGCCAGCTCTGCTATCCAGTTTACCTGTGAGCCTGCTTCCTGTGATCCTGCCAGCTCTGCTATCCGGTTTACCTGTGAGCCTGCTTCCTGTGATCCTGCCAGCTCTGCTATCCAGTTTACCCGTGAGCCTGCTTCCCAGTGATCCTGCCAGCTCTGCTATCCGGTTTACCTGTGAGCCTGCTTCCTGAGATCCTGCCAGCTCTGCTATCCGGTTTACCTGTGAGCCTGCTTCCCAGAGATCCTGCCTGCTCAGCTAACCTGTTTCCTTCCCACCGGTCTGTTGATCCTGCCAGGCACCCGTGCTCCTCCTCACTCCTGGCTCTCCTGTTCCCACACCAGGGGACCAGGAGTGGGAGACGCAAGGGAGGCCTCTCCCTGCAATCTCGGGCTCGCACCACCAGGTACGTGACAGTAGCAGACAGCCATGTCTGAGCCCGAGCAGGGAGCCCCCGCCATGGAGGGGCTATGCCAACACCTGGCAGGTCTGACCGAAGCGGTGAAGAACCTCCAGCAGGGTTATACCCGGCTGGAGGAACGGGTACTGGCCCTGTCTGGTCCATCCAGTACCCAAGGAACTCCTCACCCAGCAATACCCCCAACGGGGCCTGCACCTACCCAGACTATAGTGATGCTACCACCTGAGCCCAAGGTACCTACTCCAGAGAAATTTACGGGTGCCCGTGGTAGCTTCAGAACTTTCCGTAACTCCTGTGAACTCCATTTTGCCCTGCAACCTAGGACCTTCTCTTTAGAGACCACCAAGGTGGGTTTTGTGGTAGCCCTACTGACTGGGGATCCCCAAATCTGGGCCCACCGTCTCGTGGAACAAAAGGATGCAGCATTGACCAGTCTCTCCACCTTTTTTGATGCCATGGCGCAGCTTTATGAGGACCCCCAACTCTCAACCACTGCGGAGGCCGCCTTACGTTCTCTCCAACAGGGTCGAAGACCAGCAGAGGACTATGTGGCTGAGTTCAGGCGTTGGGGTGCCGACACCGACTGGAACGATGCTGCCCTCCGTCATCAATTCCGCATGGGCCTCTCAGACGCACTCAAGGACGAGCTCGCCAGAGTGGGGGTACCCCAGACCCTGAATTCCCTCATAGACCTAAGCATCCAAATTGACCGGCGCCTACGGGAGCGTAGGGCCGAACGAACCTTGGGGTCCCCAAGACCTACCTGGATGCTCCCCAGGGGTCCTAGTCACTTCCGCACTGCTCCCCCCGTTAAACCTACTCATGCCTCTTCAGCATCCGAACCCATGCAACTTGGACTCCTGCGGCCTTCTCTCACCCCAGCAGAACGTCAGAGACGCCGCAGCAACAATCTGTGCCTGTATTGTGGAGAGCCTGGTCATTATGTTCGGAATTGCCCGGCTAAACTCCGTAAGTTCCCCACTATTCTCTCCAGTTATGTGGATCCTGTGACCGGGGTTTCATCTCATCTTGCCCTTTCTGTTTCCTTCCAGTTCTCAGGAAGGACCCTACAAACCACAGCTATCATTGACTCTGGTGCCTGCAGTTGCTTTATGGACTCTGCTTTTGCTGCCCGGCATCGAATTCCTCTCCGTCTGAGAAAACAAGGCCTGTCTGTCCACCTGGCGGATGGGTCCACCATCAAATCTGGCCCAGTGACTCAGGAGACTGCCCCATTGCACACAGTAATCTCAGAGTCACATCAAGAACTGTTATGTTTGGACATAATTTCTTCTCCATTGTTTCCAGTCATTCTAGGGATCCCCTGGCTGCAAGCACACAACCCGGTCATCAACTGGTCCACAGGAGAGGTGGCCTTTTCTTCTCCCTACTGCCAAAGGTCCTGCGGCTCCTTGGCCCCCGCAGGACCCTCTGCTCTGCTCTGCCTCGAAAACAAGGCAGGTCTACGTCAGTCCATCCCTGAAGTCTACCATGCATACCTGGATGTGTTTAGTAAACAAAGGGCAGATGTGCTGCCACCACATAGGCCCTATGACTGTCCCATTGAACTCCTTCCCGGGGCCAAGATTCCCTTCGGTAGGGTTTTCCCGTTAACAGAGGTGGAGCAGGGAAAATTAAAGGACTATATTGATGATAACCTGAAAAAAGGGTTTATCCGCCCATCTACGTCTCCTGCAGGTGCAGGAATATTTTTTGTAGAAAAGAAGGACCATTCTCTCAGACCCTGTGTGGACTACCGTGCCCTAAATGAGGTCACAGTCAAAAATCGCTACCCGCTTCCCCTGGTACCTGAACTGTTTCAGAGGCTTGGCACGGCCTCCATCTTTTCTAAACTGGACCTCAGAGGGGCATACAATTTGATACGTATAAAGGATGGGGACGAATGGAAGACGGCATTTCGGTCTCGATTTGGGCACTTCGAGTACCTGGTGATGCCGTTTGGACTCTGTAACGCCCCCGCTACCTTCCAGGCCTTTATAAATGATGTACTTCGGGACTTCCTTGATGTTTTTGCTGTTGTTTATCTTGATGACATACTAATTTTCTCTTCCTCCCTAGAGCTGCATCGTGGACATGTTAAAAGTGTGTTGGGTCGTCTCCGGCAACATGGCCTCTATGCCAAGGCAGAAAAATGTCTCTTTGAGGTAGAAAGCATACCCTTCCTAGGTTTGATCATCTCCAGTAGAGGCATCCGGATGGACCCCCAGAAAATCTCAGCCATCCTGGACTGGCCAGTTCCCGCAGATAAAAAGGGGATCCAGCGATTCATTGGCTTTGCCAATTTTTATCGCAAATTCATCAAGGGATTCTCGGCCATAGTGGCACCCATTACTCAACTCACCAAACAAGGTACCCGTTTTCATTGGTCCCCTGAGGCCCAAGGGGCCTTCGAGGCCCTCAAGGGGCTCTTTACCTCAGCCCCTATCCTGAAGCATCCAGATCCTTCTCTGCCCTTTGTCCTCGAAGTGGATGCCTCAGAGATAGCTGTAGGGGCCATCCTGTCCCAGAGACAGGGCATCAAAGCCCTGCTACACCCCGTGGCATTCTTCTCACGGAAACTGTCCCCAGCCGAGAAGAACTACGATGTGGGGGATCGGGAATTACTGGCCATAAAGACCGCCCTCGAGGAATGGCGTTACCTGCTAGAAGGGGCTACTCACCCAATCCTGATCTTCACAGATCACAAGAATCTAGAGTACCTGAAGACTGCCAAGAGGTTAAAACCTAGACAGGCCCGTTGGGCCTTATTTTTCTCTCGTTTTACTTTTCACGTGACATATCGTCCGGGTTCCAAAAACGCGAAGCCGGACGCTCTGTCTCGTATGTATCACAAATCCCAGGATGGTTCCCCTCCAGACACTATCCTTGCCCCTGGAAACTTTCTCCTGTTACAGGAAGACCCACTGTCCCAGCTCAGGCGGGCTTCCAGTGGCCTCATACCCACTCCCGGTCCTGGGTTGCAGGCCAAGGATGGGCTATTGTGGCATGGGGATAAGATTTTCATTCCCGAGGGTCTGCGGGTAACCGTCCTGGAATTGTGCCATGATCACAAGCTTGCCGGACACTTTGGTGTCACCAAAACCACTGAATTGGTACAACGTACCTTCTGGTGGCCTCAGCTAAGGGAAGACTGCAGGAAATTTGTGGAAACATGCACTGTGTGTATTCGGAGCAAGAGTCACAGAACCAAAGCCTGGGGCTTACTCAAGCCATTACCAGTCCCAGATCGCCCCTGGAAAATGCTGTCCATAGATTTCATTGTGGAACTGCCCCCAGCAGAGGACCACACTACGATCTTCGTGATAGTTGATCGTCTGTCAAAGATGGCACACTTTGTTCCCATGAAGGGTACCCCTTCTGCCTCAGAAACCGCACAAGTGTTCATCCGAGAAGTCATCAGACTCCATGGGGTACCAGCCAACATAGTGTCCGACCGAGGGGTACAATTCACCTCTCGGTTTTGGAAATCACTCTGCAAGGCCCTCAATATTGAGCTATCGTTTTCTTCCGCTTATCACCCTCAAACCAATGGGCAGACCGAAAGAACCAATCAGACCCTGGAACAATATCTTCGATGCTTTTCTTCCTTCTCCCAAGACGATTGGATCTCCCTGTTACCAGTTGCCGAGTTTGCATATAACAATGCTATCCACTCGGCCACCCAACAGACACCCTTTTTCGCCAACTATGGCTTTCATCCTTCATTTCTGCCCAATTCTCTTCCTGAATGTACTGTGCCCGCAGTCCAGGAGAAGATTGACTTCTTTGCTTCCAATAACCAACTCCTGCAGGACACCATGGCCCGGACCCAGGAACATAACAAAACAGTCTTTGACCGAAAGAGGCGTGGAGAATTGGTACTGGCACCGGGTGACACAGTGTGGCTCTCCACCTTGAATCTGAAATTGGCTTGTCCCTCAAAGAAACTGGGCCCTAAGTTCTTAGGTCCCTTTCCAGTCAAACGAAAGATTAATGAAGTAGCCTATGAGTTGGAACTTCCTGATTCCCTCAAGGTCCATCCAGTCTTTCATGTTTCCCTGTTAAAGCCCTCCACTTCCAACCCCTTTTCCAACAGAAGGACGGTACCCCCGGACCCAGTCTTGGTAGATGGCGAGGAAGAATATGAGGTAGAGGCCATACTAAATGTTAGAAAAAGGAGAAATCAGAACCAGTTTTTGATCAAATGGAAGGGATATGGTCCTGAAGAAAATTCCTGGGAGCCCGAGTGTAATATCCATGCTAAGAGTCTAGTTCAAGCCTTCAAAAGAGCTCACCCTGAGAGATTTGCCCAGAGGGGCACCCGGAGGTTGCCCCTAGGAGGGGGGCAATGTCATGAAGATCCTGCCAGAAATCTAAACCCGGGCCGTCCTGGCCCTCAGATTCCATTGCGCATGCGCATGCGCGCCCGGGCGCGGGCACGTGCACAACCGCGCACAGGGAGACGGGCGCGCGCCCTAGTTAGCACCAGCCGGCCTATTTAAGCCTGACTTGAGCAGACGGTCTTTGCTGTCTGCTCTACAGCGTTGTGGTGTAGTAAAAGAAACCTGATCCTGTTATACCTGTTCCCTTGACCCGGCTTGCCATAAAGACTATCCTGCTTTCTGCCTGTACCCGACCCCGGCTTCCAGTGACCATCCTCCTGCCTGATCCATTGTACCTTGCTCTAGTTCAGATTCATTACCTGACTTCTTGATGAACTTTGGTTCCTTGTTTAGCCTTTGTCCAGACTGCAGTCTGACCCTCTGTAACGAGCCTGTTCACCTGCTGGTTCCAGTCCAGTCTGTGGTTCCGTTTCCTGTGTCCAGTTCCTGTCAGCTCTGCTATCCAAGTGTACCTGTGAACTTACTTGCCAAGCCGTTGTCCAGTTCCTGTCAGCTCTGCTATCCAAGCTTACCTGTGAACCTGCTTGCCAAGCCGTTGTCCAGTTCCTGTCGGCTCTGCTATCCAAGTGTACCTGTGAACTTACTTGCCAAGCCGTTGTCCAGTTCCTGTCAGCTCTGCTATCCAAGTGTACCTGTGAACTTACTTGCCAAGCCGTTGTCCAGTTCCTGTCAGCTCTGCTATCCAAGCTTACCTGTGAACCTGCTTGCCAAGCCGTTGTCCAGTTCCTGTCAGCTCTGCTATCCAAGTGTACCTGTGAACTTACTTGCCAAGCCGTTGTCCAGTTCCTGTCAGCTCTGCTATCCAAGCTTACCTGTGAACCTGCTTGCCAAGCCGTTGTCCAGTTCCTGTCAGCTCCGCTATCCAGCTTACCTGTGAGCCTGATTCCTGTGATCCTGCCAGCTCTGCTATCCAGTTTACCTGTGAGCCTGATTCCTGTGATCCTGCCAGCTCTGCTATCCGGTTTACCTGTGAGCCTGTTTCCTGTGATCCTGCCAGCTCTGCTATCCAGTTTACCTGTGAGCCTGCTTCCTGTGATCCTGCCAGCTCTGCTATCCGGTTTACCTGTGAGCCTGTTTCCTGTGATCCTGCCAGCTCTGCTATCCGGTTTACCTGTGAGCCGTTTCCTGTGATCCTGCCAGCTCTGCTATCCAGTTTACCTGTGAGCCTGCTTCCTGTGATCCTGCCAGCTCTGCTATCCGGTTTACCTGTGAGCCTGTTTTCCTGTGATCCTGCCAGCTCTGCTATCCAGTTTACCTGTGAGCCTGCTTCCTGTGATCCTGCCAGCTCTGCTATCCGGTTTACCTGTGTGCCTGCTTCCTGTGATCCTGCCAGCTCTGCTATCCAGTTTACCCTGTGAGCCTGCTTCCCAGTGATCCTGCCAGCTCTGCTATCCGGTTTACCTGTGAGCCTGCTTCCTGAGATCCTGCCAGCTCTGCTATCCGGTTTACCTGTGAGCCTGCTTCCCAGAGATCCTGCCTGCTCAGCTAACCTGTTTCCTTCCCACCGGTCTGTTGATCCTGCCAGGCACCCGTGCTCCTCCTCACTCCTGGCTCTCCTGTTCCCACACCAGGGGACCAGGAGTGGGAGACGCAAGGGAGGCCTCTCCCTGCAATCTCGGGCTCGCACCACCAGGTACGTGACATTTAGCCTCAAATGTGACAAGATAGAATCCCCAATCAGTAAGCCCATTGATGCCACCAAATATACAGACCAAGTCCGCACTTCTGTGTATGGGATCATACAGCCTAACACCTTTCACAATCCAAACTGGTACAGCCCATCCAGGCATTCGACCACCATTTTGGATTAGTGTAAGCGACGTGTTGTGGCAGAGTCTTACTGAGCGGTGATGCTAACTCATCAGGCCACTGCCCTTTAAACAGAGATTGCCCAATCAGCTTGATGCTGGTTGACACTTCCGCCCGCCACTGCGTGTACGCCAGAGCCCATGACCGATTTCTATCCTGTACCCTCACACCCTCCACCAACCTCTCAACATGGTTCACCAAATCTGGAGACCCTGGGTATTTTGTGAATGTTATTAAGGATGCCACCAATCTCTCTGAGTAACAAAGTCCCGCTCAAGCTATTGCTGAGAGTTTGTTCCTCAGGATACCGATGTCTACTCCATTACCAACACCCATCCCAGCTCCTATTCCCCCAATATAGTGCTGAATACATGCCTCCTCTTGTGGTTACTCCTCAGAGATAAGCATCCTGAATGAATGAATGATTTGTATAACGCTACAACTGCGAACTGAATTGCCTCAAGGCATGCACCTTATTCTGTGTCCGCACATCTCTGGGAGTAAGTCACTGGTACGATGACAGCACTTGATTCAGCGTATACTCAGCAAATATAGGGTAATAGGTTTTATCAACCACTGTGAGATGTTGCAGCGCCATGTGGTGAAGGCATACTGTACCCTGGTAGTCAGCGTTTGTTCCCTTTATCTATCGGAGCATGCTCCTGTGTGTATACACTGGCATTCCCTGTGCAGGGTTTCAACTTCTCAGGTGAGACCTCAACCAGGCGCATCTCCCCCATACAAGGAAATGTTCACCCCATTGATGTGTCACCTGACACCCTCTAGTCCGGCCAACAGACACCTTATTATGCATAAGTGCCCGCCTCCTGGGTACCTGCACCATATAAATTCCGTTACGTCAATACATGTCATACATTACACAACTTTTCTTATTTCAACTCCTCCCTCCAACAAAAACATATATATTTTACATTTTCATGTTCTGATGGATTGGATGTGTTATGTTCCTTCCCCCAACCTCCAACCCATTGTACGTATATTAATAACACATTTGCATTCATCAGGAGAGAGTCCAGCAAAAAAAAATGTTTCAAGTCTTATTGATAGGCACAGTCTTTCAGATTCAGCACCAGATCGTCCATAGGAAAAGAAAAGTGTTAAAGTGAATCTTTTTGTTTGTCCCGTCTCTCCTGATATTTAGTGGAATAAATTTGGGGCGTGGTATGGCACAGACAAACTGCCAACCAGATGATCATCTGTCATCCATTTTTCCAGAACCTTTCCAATCTCGCTCCACCAGGATTCTGGAATTGAAAAACAAGAGCAGAATCAAATTCTTATCCATAATATCTGCTTGCTTACTATATTTACTCCTATTTCCCTCCTTGGAACCCAGGAACTTAGTATTCCTGGCTTCTGCAACTTGACCAGACTATCAAAACAACCATGACCTCTTTAGGCAGAACCCACTCTAAAATGGATCCCCATGGCATGGTCAAAACATTCAAAACAGACGTCAATGTTGTTTCTCAAAAATTCTAAAATTAAAACACTAAAAAAAAAACAATGTATTTATCTTTATCTTTAAGATGTACGCACTAATCCCCTTTCAGGTGGACAAAGCCTAAACCTTTTGGAGCTTTTTACACCTGAACAAAACAACAATAAAATAGCTGACTAAGCCAATACCCAAAAAAAAAAAAAAAATGTTTTTTTTTTCCAAAAAAAAACAAAAATTAAAAAAAAAAAAAAGTTAAAAGTCTGGCCATTATCACCCAAGAACAACATGACAAGACAACCACCATACAACAATGACAAACACTCAACTTTTAATTAAAGACATCCATGGATTTTCTCCTGAGAAGAGTACATGTTTCTTTTTTCCTGAAAGACAATAAGTTAATGGGAAAAACAACACAAACAAAACATTTGTAACTTCATCACAACATTTGCTACCTCATCTGTAACTCTTTAGTTTTGTCAGATTATTGTTTAAATGTTTTCATTGTTTGCAAACAATTACTAATTAATGAGCTCATGGTACCATGTGATAATCGATTATGGATTTACAATAACCTAACCCCCGTGTTGGTCTCACTTTGACGGACCTGCAAACAAAACACAAATGTTTAGTATCCAAACCTGTTCTGTTCCCTGATTTCTGGAAAAGTAACACAAAGACAATTATTAAACACGATTATCATGACAATTGACTTTAGGTGCCTCAAGCCTCTTCCCATTAATTGTACTGCTAGGGGAACACCTACAAGCCAGAGTTGTAGTATAAACAACTAAAAAAAAAAAAAAAAATTACAAACATTAAAACTAAAACAAAAATTTATAAAAAAAATTGAAAAATGAAAAATTGGAAAAAAAAATTAATAAAAAAAACAAAATATGAAAAAAATAATTCATAATAAAAAAAACAAATAAAAAAAAAAAACATTAAAAATTAATAAAAAAAAATAAAAAAAAAAATTAATGGAAAAAATAAAAAAATTTATAATAAAGAAAATTAGAAAAACTAATAAAAATTAATTAAATTAATAAAACATTAAACCTTATAAAGAAAAATACAAAAATACTTAAAACCTTATTCATAGGAAGGGAACTTTGATCAGAGTATTTTTAACATACTTGCAGCTGACTAAGTGCTGCTAGCATTGCTTCCCCCAGTGCTATGTTTGAATAACCATGCGGCTACTTCCATTTTGATTTTATGCAACTGTCCTACATATTGCTTTTCAGTTTGTAGACTCCGTAATTGGGTCTTAACGGGGAATTGGGTTTGCTTACTATGGGCTCCATGCTTTGGATTGCTACCCCACCTGGCCGAATAACATTCATACTGCCTTGGGGTAGTTTTCAGGTATGATCTTTTTTTGATATCGTTATTCGCCCAACAATACTTTGCGATGTGACCTCCCCTTTTACACAAACAACATTTTAGCTCTGGCTTTCCTGCATAGGCCCTTTTTTTAACATCTTGTGCTGGAAATTCACATTGCTGGATAATATTACTGTGATTGGAATTAACAGACTTTACACTTTCATCGTCTGAGGAGTCATCAGAAGTTTCCATTTCAACTCCTGAATCAATTTCAAGCGCAGTTATCACGTTTGTATTTACGTCTCCAGCATCGATTCCCATCATAGTAATATGATTTGCAGCAACAATAGTATATGGGTCTTCTTTATGTTCCCCTTCTACTTCTGTACACTGAGCATGTGCGGAGGGTACCTCCACCATTGCATCTTCGGCTATTGTATGTTTGGAGGATAAATCCATTATGGCTGCCTGTGCACCCTGTAACTCCTCCTTAAGCATTGTGATAACCTGCAAATTCTCAGCCTCCCTTTGATTCAAAAAGACGATGCAACCTTCTCTTAACTCACACGTTTTTCCTAATTCCTCCAATCTCTGTTCTAATTCACATTTTTCCGTCACTAATTGTTCCATCTGACTACGCGCTTGTGCATCTGCATTTTCAACCCTAATTAATATATCTTTTGTTATATTTTGTAGCTGCTGCATGAATTGCTTTCTTTCATCTATCCAGTCTGATTCCTTCCGTTCAGAAATATCTCTAATTTTTAAAAACATGCACACCAAATTTGCTAATCTCTGTTTCCTGCCTTTTTTTGAATTTTTTTTTAACGCTATGGCATCATTATGAGTATTGCATTGTTTCAATAGGTTGCTGAACTGGTCTGTTAAAGGACCCTGAGATAGACTGTCTAATTGAATAGAAGCATATTTTTTAAGAAACTCTTCAAGGATCTCCATTGACATGCTAATCTGCAACTAGCTACACTGAACAGTTGTTAAGACAATACACACACAGATGAACAAACAGATAAGCAACCCCCCACAGAGATTCAGATAAAAGCTGTTCAAAGTCTAGTTTTTCACCTGTAGTCCCACACAGAAGACCAACAGACAAAACACAAAAAAAAAAAAATACAAAAAATCCGTTTAAACTACGAACTTTTCCAGAAAAGACACTCTTAATGCTGTCTTCTCTTAAATTGCAGGCCACAGTGAACTCCTATTGGAACCGAGAGCTATTTCACACACACAGCTATTTCACACACTAAAAATATAAAAAAAAATTAAAATAATTCCCACTTTTTCCTCAGCGCTGTGTGGTTTGTCCTGTCAATTTATCGATTATATAATATAACCCAAGGGGTGATCATTCCCTTACTCGCCAGTCAGTGACTGGTTACCTGGCCAAACTTACAAACATTTAACATACATACATATATCAGCCACAGCTCTCACCAGGTTCTACGCGTCCGCTTCACCGATGAGATCTTTCACAGAATTTTCATGACCATCCAAGCGTGGTTTCAGAATTCGCGAGCCAGCGCCAATCTTGTCCACACTAGAGACGATTTTCCGTTCTGGATGTTTGAGGATTTGTGTTAATGAGACTCGAAACAAAGAGAAAATGCCTTAGGTTTGTGAATCCAATGCAGAAAAAAAAAACGATATTCTGTTTGTCTCAATCTATGGGTGCCAAATGATGTAAGCGATATACTAATTATATCTGTGTATTGTTTGTCTAGTCCCTATAGATTAGTTGGTGTATTAAAACTCTGAGCACATGCTACTATTAATATCACAATAGTACCAGTTAACTATGAAACCAAACACACGGCTAGGAATAATCAAATCTCATTTATTTCCCAAGGAAATAGGAAAGCTAACGTGTATTAAAAGGGGGTTACACAATTACATAACATACAGCAAGGCTACAGTACAATGATATAATATACAGTTAAAATACAATATAATGATCTACTTATCGTGACCCTTTGCAGCTGAGCTCCAGATGGAATAAAAAGAATCAGTTGTGTGTGCAAACCCTTTTTGTCAATCACACCTCAATCACAGCACCTCCCACTGCCCGCCTACCTGCCCAGTTTGTAGTCGTCTGATTGTACTGCCACAAGTGGTCTCTGGGGGGCAGTGTCTGTCCAGAATTGCACTTAATCCGACTGCTGTCTAATCTTGGAATTGCGATCTCTGACAGCACATAATTAGTCTTTGTTTCGCCCAGACAGATTGGAGCCGCCATTCATCACGTACAATAGTCTTAGACTCATGACAATATGAGGTGTAACTGGTTACATTCCACAAGAGGGGGGGTGTATCTTGTAGATGTGTGGATCCCAGATTGAATCCAACAGGACTTATAGTGTGTTTGTGGCATCTCACATAGCTCCTATATTTTCTTGTCAGCAGCAGACATATAGTACCTATAGTGTCTTTGTGTCAGCAGCACCCATAGGACTTATAGTGTGTTTGTGGCAGCACACATAGCTCCTATATTTTCTTGTCAGCAGCACACATATAATACCTATAGTGTCTTTGTGTCAGCAGCACCCATAGGACTTATAGTGTGTTTGTGGCAGCACACATAGCTCCTATATTTTCTTGTCAGCAGCACACATATAGTACCTATAGTGTCTTTGTGTCCGCAGCACCCATAGGACTTATAGTGTGTTTGTGGCAGCACACATAGCTCCTATATTTTCTTGTCAGCAGCACACATATAGTACCTATAGTGTCTTTGTGTCAGCAGCACCCATAGGACTTATAGTGTGTGGCAGCACACATAGGTCCTATATTTTCTTGTCAGCAGCACACATATAGTACCTATAGTGTCTTTGTGTCAGCAGCACCCATAGGACTTATAGTGTGTTTGTGGCAGCACACATAGCTCCTATATTTTCTTGTCATCAGCACACATATAGTACCTATAGTGTCTTTGTGTCAGCAGCACCCATAGGACTTATAGTGTGTTTGTGGCAGCACACATAGCTCCTATATTTTCTTGTCAGTAGCACACATATAGTACCTATAGTGTCTTTGTGTCAGCAGCACCCATAGGACTTATAGTGTGTTTGTGGCAGCACACATAGGTCCTATATTTTCTTGTCAGCAGCACACATATAGTACCTATAGTGTCTTTGTGTCAGCAGCACACATAGGACTTATAGTGTGTTTGTGGCAGCACACATAGCTCCTATATTTTCTTGTCAGCAGCACACATATAGTACTTATAGTGTCTTTGTGTCAGCAGCACCCATAGGACTTATAGTGTGTTTGTGGCAGCACACATAGCTCCTATATTTTCTTGTCAGTAGCACACATATAGTACCTATAGTGTCTTTGTGTCAGCAGCACCCATAGGACTTATAGTGTGTTTGTGGCAGCACACATAGGTCCTATATTTTCTTGTCAGCAGCACACATATAGTACCTATAGTGTCTTTGTGTCAGCAGCACACATAGGACTTATAGTGTGTTTGTGGCAGCACACATAGCTCCTATATTTTCTTGTCAGCAGCACACATATAGTACCTATAGTGTCTTTGTGTCAGCAGCACCCATAGGACTTATAGTGTGTTTGTGGCAGCACACATAGCTCCTATATTTTCTTGTCAGCAGCACACATATAGTACCTATAGTGTCTTTGTGTCAGCAGCACCCATATGACTTATAGTGTGTTTGTGGCAGCACACATAGGTCCTATATTTTCTTGTCAGCAGCACACATATAGTACCTATAGTGTCTTTGTGTCAGCAGCACCCATAGGACTTATAGTGTGTTTGTGGCAGCACACATAGCTCCTATATTTTCTTGTCAGTAGCACACCTATAGTACCTATAGTGTGTTTGTGTCAGCAGCACCCATAGGACTTATAGTGTGTTTGTGGCAGCACACATAGCTCCTATATTTTCTTGTCAGCAGCACACATATAGTACCTATAGTGTCTTTGTGTCAGCAGCACCCATAGGACTTATAGTGTGTTTGTGGCAGCACACATAGCTCCTATATTTTCTTGTCAGTAGCACACCTATAGTACCTATAGTGTGTTTGTGTCAGCAGCACCCATAGGACTTATAGTGTGTTTGTGGCAGCACACATAGCTCCTATATTTGCTTGTCAGCAGCACACATATAGTACCTATAGTGTCTTTGTGTCAGCAGCACCCATAGGACTTATAGTGTGTTTGTGGCAGCACACATAGGTCCTATATTTTCTTGTCAGCAGCACACATATAGTACCTATAGTGTCTTTGTGTCAGCAGCACCCATAGGACTTATAGTGTGTTTGTGGCAGCACACATAGCTCCTATATTTTCTTGTCAGCAGCACACATATAGTACCTATAGTGTCTTTGTGTCAGCAGCACCCATAGGACTTATAGTGTGTGGCAGCAAACTGCTTAGTTAGAAAACTGGTTAGAAAACTGATCCTAAAAAAACTATTCGATAAACAGGGGGCTCCCTCTGAGTGTACCCCTCAAGAAAATCAAGCACTAAATCACCTTATATCACTTTTAGAGGAGAGTGACCCAGCCGATCTCATTGACCGGATCGATCTCCAAAAAATTCTGGATTCTGTGGATAAGGAAGACCCACGGGTCACTAAAAACACGTCAAAGCTCAAAAAGAAATCAGATTTCTGCCCAGCCCCGAGCACGAATGCCAATGCAACAGCTTTCCTTAAACTGGTGGATAAAGATTTAAATAAATTAAAAATCTCCACCCCTGCAAAAACCAATCTAACGAAAAATGAAATTCTAGCTCTAGAAAATCTGGCCAAAAATACCAACATTGTAATAAAGTCATCAGATAAAGGGGGCAATGTTGTCATCTTGGATAACGAACAATACACCAATATGTGTACTGACATTCTCAAAAACCACAATTGGTATAGACGTATGCCCAGCAGTATCATTAATAAATTTAATGGAGAATTCTACAAAATTGTTGACTCCGCTTTCAGAAACAATACTATCACTAAACAACTGTGGAAATTTATCCGCAATGATTTCCCTAAAACACCCACGTTCTATGCACTTCCCAAAGTTCACAAGAATAGAGAGAAACCACCTGGGAGACCTATTATTTCAGGGGTGGGCTCCATAAGCGAGAACGCTAGTCGATTAATCGACGAATTCCTTAAACCCTTTGTCATGAATCTACCGTCATACGTGAAGGACACCATGCACTTTTTACAAATCATAGACAACATTGTTGTACCGGACTATACATTACTAGTAACAATTGATGTTGAGGCACTTTATAGTTCCATCCCTCATAGTAAAGGTATAGCAGCAATTAAACACATTTTATCAAGTGACATTGGTGTCGATCCCGCATACGGTGAATTCATGACTACCTTACTTGAATTCATATTAGAGCATAATGCTTTTACCTTCAATGACTCCCACTACCTCCAGGTACAGGGGGTAGCGATGGGGACTTGTTGTGCCCCATCCTACGCCAACCTGTACCTGGGGGAGTGGGAGAAAACGGTCCTAGACGATGAAGACTTGTCGATGTACACGGACCACATCCTGGGGTGGTACCGGTACATCGACGACATCTTCATCGTCTGGGACGGTCCAGTGGATCTGTTACAACAATGCCTATCTAGGATGAATAGGAATGAATTCAACTTGAATTTCACTATGTCATACAGCTACACCAATATTGCGTTCTTAGATGTAGAAGTTTATAAGGGTGAGGAAGGTAAATTACTTACTAAACTTTATAGAAAACCAACAGCTGGGAATGCAATTTTGCATGCGACCAGCTTCCATCCAAAACCCTTACTAAACTCTATACCATACGGTCAATTCTTAAGAATCAGACGAAATTGTGCGGACGATAACATCTTTAAACAAGAGGCCGATAATCTCCGTGACCGTCTCCTGGAAAGGGGATATTCACATGCCTCATTGAAAAGGGCTTTTCAACAGGCCTGCATACGCAGTAGGGATCATCTCCTACACTCAAAAAAATCCAAAGATGACATTAACCCTTTGAGAATCATATCTAGATTTGGAAATCAGGAACAGCAAGTTAGAAAAATAGTACATAAATACTGGCACCTTCTAACCGAGGACCCCACTCTAGGCCCATATGTTACAGAAAAACCTTTATTTACATTCAGGAGAACTTCCTCCCTGAGAGATCAAATAACTAGCAGTGAATATAATGCCAACACTAAGATACACTGCAAATATAAAGGTACCTATATGTGTGGGTCATGCAAATATTGCAAATATATGTGGGTGGAGAAGAATCCCAAATTACCAGATGGCCAAATATTTAAGGCTAGACATTTTGGTAACTGCAGAACGTTGGGAGTCATCTATCTATTACAATGCGAGTGTTCCTGTTTCTATATAGGGAAAACTAAGCTGGAGTTCTGGAAAAGGGCCTACAGACACATTCACAGCATGAAAACATGTGATCCAGATCTCCCTCTTGGGAGACACACCACTACTATACATGCGGGTAAATTTCCAAACATTAAATTCCTTATTCTAGATCGCGTCCATCCCAATCCAAGAGGAGGAGATTGGAATAAATCTCTCCTCCAATTGGAAGCACGATGGATTTTCAAGCTTAGGGCAACCCACACTCCAGGCCTCAACGAGGCAATCTGGTTTAAACCATTTCTAGAAGGTTTTTCCTCTGGTGGGATGGAAAAATAAACAATCCCACCACCCTTTTGAAAATCATACTGTAACCATCTCCTTCCCCTTCGGCTCTAGATGTTCCCTAGTACAATCTGGGACTATATACACAAACCCTGTATTTATAAATGCTGTGAATGTGACTCTGGGCCCCTCTTAGGGACAATATAACAACTACACCCTGGTACTCCAATATGCAGTTTTTCTCGATTCTGTATGTTATATATAATTTTGAGAACATATAATGTATCTTTTGGAGACACATGTCTCCCCCTCTTTTGGAATAACTATTGAAAGCATTCTAATTTATGGCATCTGGTTTTTCTTGAAATCTAGGAATGAACAAACAAAAGTAATGTATGATGACTCACTATACGTCTCTGCGGTATTACCCTATGATGTTATGCCTTAAATATATAGATCTTGAGGCAACAATATGTCTATATATATGCTAGTCGACACAGTCTATCCATTTAACTGCCTCCTTTAGAATTATCTTTTATATCTATGGGAATTTTTAGGCAACAATATGTCTGTACATGTTATTTTGTCATGATTCACCCATATAATTGCGGTAGTACACTATGGTGTTATGCTTTAAATCTATATAGATCTTGATGTAACAATATGTGTACATATGTTAGCTGCCATAGTCTACTTATATAACTGCTTTCTCGACATTTATCTTCCAGATCTTTATAAATCTCTAGGTAATAATATGTCTGCATATGCCACTGTGTCATGATTCATCTGTATAAATTGCCTCTTTTTATACTCCCCGTTCCCCTTTTGTCTGCTCTCTTCCCTCTGTACTTTAGACTTGCTGTGAAATGCCTGGCTGAAGGAGCTTCCAATGACGTCAACTCTTCACTTTTTTGATATATACCTGGTAGTGATTAGAGACGAGGGGCTGTCTAGTGAGCCGCCCGGCACGCCCAGCCGCCCGCCCACTCTTCGGAATGGACGGAGCGGCATACTGGGGACTCCCGACGTCAACGCTTGGCGACGGGACCCCATATTGCTTCACCTGGCGAGCACACGCTGCTCGCCGTTGAAGCTTGACGTGCCGGCGGGAGCTGTGGGCGTGTACGGGTCATAACGCGCACCACCGATTGGTGCGCGTGACCCGGATGCGCGCGCAGCACTCGGGGGGCCGAGCTAGGATGGCGCTGTTACATTCCCCTGCCATTCCGCAATCGGCTGTATTGTTAACAGCTGATTGCTAGGCGGGGAATTGGATTTAAATAGACCGGCCGTCTCACTCAGCAGATTGCAGTTGTCAATCTGAGGAGGAGACGAGCGGACCTGAAATAACTGGGTGGGTAAATAAAAGTCTCTTTGCCTTTCAATTTTTCTTTAAAATTTGGATTTTAACAACTATAGAATGCCCTTAAGCTTCACTGTCGGGCTGTTTTCACTGTTGGTATACACATATTTTATTTGGCATCATAATCCCTGCTGGGTTATGAACCAATTGTTGAGGATCTGTTACTATGCTCTGCACTGGCTATTAGATTGTGGCTCACAGGCCCCTTGCTATTTAATAGAATTTCCTCTACCTTCCTCTTTATGGAAAATTACTGGAATGCAAATTGGGACATATGTTGACAAATAAGGCAATCAATCACTCCATCTAAAATAATTTGGATGTGGTGAGTAATGGTTTCTTTGTAAAAAAACACATAAAAGCATACATACAATGTATCTACTAACACTCTTTATATATATAAATATAAATACAACGAAAACATAGTTATATCCCTCAGCCACAATCTAACTCTGTATAGCCCTATATGTGGGAATCCCTTTCCTTTCAGGGGGGTTATTCGCTGGTGACTATGGTTTTTTACCCTGGACATCTCTGATTAATTCTCTTCCCAGATCCATTGAACCACCTATGATACCAAAACTATCAGCTTAATCCGACGAAGATTTATTTAGAAACACAGTATACAGGTCTGTGAAAAATACATGCAATATCCCTTGAGTGGCTTTTTTATTTTATTATATTTTGGATCTAATTTACCCCCTTTGTACAAATACTTACAAATGTTTTGATTTATCAGGGTCACCATACCCGACCTCAGTGTGTCTCACAGACGCCCCTTATCGCTATCACGCCAGGACAATTAGTCCAGGGACTTTAATCACCGGAGATACAGATATAAATCCCGGTGAGCCACCAAAACCAATATATGGATACAAGCTCTTGATTGAATTACACTCTAAGAGTCCAGAACAGGAAGCTCCTCCTCCCAGTCATTGTTTTTAATCATATTGGAATATTCTTGGAAACGGTATGTAAATCTATTACGTCTACATGTGTACTTATATGCAAAAAACTGTTCTGTTTTGTTTTGTGAATATCATTACAACTATTGAGGTTCACTTTTTTGATAATTTGCTTTACTATAATATCTTCTAGATATTAGGATTGGTGTGCTCCTACCTCTGAAGAAGGAGGAAAAATTTGTTTAAATAAACCTCCGAAACGCGTCAGGTTTGAGTCAACGCCCACAATTTATATCGATGTAATACATTATATAATTTTTTTATCCAATTCTGTTCAAATATTTCAATAGGTGTTTTATTGCAATATTGTCAAAACAATTTTCCTCTTTTTTATATATAATGCTGTAATAAATATTTTTCGAATACATACTATCTTATGTTTTGTCTGGGGTCACAAATTGAGCATGCCTTAAAAGTCCAAGCCCTTAGGGGAACCTCCACTTTTTTCATATTTTCTTGTCAGCAGCACACATATAGTACCTATAGTGTCTTTGTGTCAGCAGCACCCATAGGACTTATAGTGTGTTTGTGGCAGCACACATAGCTCCTATATTTTCTTGTCAGTAGCACACATATAGTACCTATAGTGTCTTTGTGTCAGCAGCACCCATAGGACTTATAGTGTGTTTGTGGCAGCACACATAGCTCCTATATTTTCTTGTCAGTAGCACACATATAGTACCTATAGTGTCTTTGTGTCAGCAGCACCCATAGGACTTATAGTGTGCTTGTGGCAGCACACATAGCTCCTATATTTTCTTGTCAGTAGCACACATATAGTACCTATAGTGTGTTTGTGTCAGCAGCACCCATAGGACTTATAGTGTGTTTGTGGCAGCACACATAGCTCCTATATTTTCTTGTCAGCAGCACACATAGTACCTATAGTGTGTTAGTGTCAGCACCCATAGGACCTACAGTGTGTTGTGAGCACACATAGGAGCTCTATTTTTTATACAATATACACTACCGACTACAATGGCTGGAAGACCGCCAAGGAGAGGCAGACCGTCCCGAGGCAAGAACACAGGGCAAGCAGGCTCTGTTTCTAGAGACAACAGTGCTGGTCGTGGACGTGGTCGTGCATCGTCATCAGCACGTGGCCATGGGAGATGCTTGTCTTTGTTTTCGGCAGCTGGACATGTCGAGCCGCATCATGCCGAAGGCTTGGTAGAATGGATGACCAAGCCCTCCTCATCCTCCTCATCCTCTCTCACCCAGGCTCAGGGTACTGGCAGAGCAGCTGCCAACGCGTACTCAATGGCATCATCAGCCACCCCTTCCCTAGACCCACCATGTCCTCCTGAGGAGTCCCCCGAACTCTTTGAGCACAGTGTTGGGTACATGCTCCAGGAGGATGCCCAACGATTCGAAGGCTCGGATGATGATACCCAACTTGAGGAAGGCAGTAGTGTGCGCGCAGAGAGAGGGGATGCTGAAGGACAGCAATCTGGCAGTACTGTTCCACCAGCTGCAGCTTACTGCCAGGTTTGCTCTAGTGGTGAAGAGGGAGGGGATGATGAGGTCACTGACTCCACCTGGGTGCCTGAAGGGAGAGAGGAGGAGGAGGAGGAGGATGCGGCGGCACATGTCCAACGAGGCAGGATGCCCCCTGGAGGCCAGCTAGAGGCCAGCACACCAACTGTACCACACCGCAGAGCTCCGCCTGTGCAGGGCGCTGCCTCTGCACGTTATCACAAAAGTTCTTTGGTGTGGGCCTTTTTTGAGACGAGTGCATCAGATCGCACCACTGCTATTTGCAATATTTGTCTCAAGCGTATCTCGCGTGGCCAAAACATCAGCCGCTTGGGCACCACAAGCATGAGCAGACATATGTCGACCTGCCATGCAGCTCGTTGGCAAGCACACATAAAAGACCCACACCAAAGAACTAAGCGGACCTCTCCTTGCTCCTCATCAGCTGGGATCTCCATCCCCACTATATCTTCAGTCCTCTCTGAAAGCTGCTCTGAGAGCACTGAAGGTGTAGAATTAAGTGTGTCACAACCAAGTACTTGCAGTACACCGACGTCCGATTGTAGCAGGCAAATTTCCCTGCCCCATCTGCTGGACCGTCGAAAGAAGTATACTCCCAGCCATCCACATGCCCAGCGGTTGAATGCTAGCTTGGCTAAATTGCTAGCACTTCAACTGCTGCCTTTTCAGTTGGTAGACTCGGCCCCCTTCCGTGAGTTTGTTCAATGTGCGGTTCCTCAGTGGCAGGTTCCCAAACGCCACTTTTTCTCACGGAAGGCGATTCCGTCTCTCTACCGGCATGTGGAAGGCAATGTCCATGCCTTGCTGGACAGGGCGGTCAGCGGTAAGGTACATATTACCGCTGACTCATGGTCCAGCAGGCATGGACAGGGACGTTTTCTTTCTTTCACGGCCCATTGGGTCACTCTATTGGCAGCTGGGAGGGATGCAGGACAAGGTGCAGTAGTGTTGGAGGTTGTTCCGCCACCACGCCTCCAAAATGCTACTACTGGTTGTGACACACCTCTCTCCTCCACCCCCTCCTCTTCTTCTTCCTTCAGTGCTCTGTCCTCCGAACCAGCGGTGCTCCGTAGGCGTACAAGGGGCTACGCGAGTACGCAGGCAAAAAGATGCCATGCCGTGCTTGCGCTGGTGTGTTTGGGGGACAGGAGCCACACTGGGCCAGAGGTTTTGGCAGCTCTGCAGGGGCAGGCCGAGAGGTGGTTGACGCCATGCCAGCTTAAGCCAGGAATGGTGGTTTCTGACAATGGCACCAACCTCCTCTCCGCCCTGCGACAGGGGCAGCTCACCCATGTGCCCTGTATGGCTCACATCCTCAACCTGGTGATGCAGCGGTTCTTGGGCAGGTACCCAGGCTTAGAGGATGTCCTGAGGCAGGCCAGGAAAGTCTGTGTGCATTTCCGCCGATCTTATAATGCCAGTGCTCGGCTGACTGAGCTGCAAAAGGAGCTGAACCTGCCCAAGAACCGCCTAATATGTGACATTCCCACCAGGTGGAACTCAACGTTGGCCATGCTGCAGCGACTGCACACGTAGCAGAGGGTCATCAATGAGTACCTTTGCGACTACGGCACCAGGACAGGGTCAGGGGAGCTTTGCTTTTTATCCCCACGCCAGTGAAGCATGATCAATGATGCATGCACTGTCCTCTCACCATTTGAGGAGGCCACGAAGATGGTGAGCAGTGACCGTGCATGCATCAGTGACACCGTACCTCTTGTCTACCTGTTGGAGCATACGCTGCGTGGGATAATGGACAGGGCACTTGAGGCAGAACAGAGGCAGGAAGAGGAGGACTTCCTTGCCTCTCAATGCCCCCTTTATCCAGACAGTGTTCCTTCTGTCCCACCCATCACACAGGAAGAGGATGAGGAGGAGGAGGAGGAGGATTGTGTGAGCATGGAGGTGGAGCCTGGCACTCAGCATCAGCAGCAGCAGTCTTTTAGGGATGATGTACAGTCCCAACAAACCGGTGGACTTGTACGTGGCTGGGAGGAGGTGGCTGGCGATCATGTCGTCCTCAGTGACCCAGAAGACTCCGGACCGAATGCCTCAGCTAACCTACGTTGCATGGCCTCCCTGATCCGGCAAAGCCTGTGGAAGGATCCTCGTGTTCTTTGGATCAAGGAGAGGGACCATTACTGGCTGGCCACTCTCCTTGATCCACGGTACAAGGGTAAGGTTGCGGACCTTATCTTGCCGTCGCAGAGGGAGCAGAGGATGAGACATCTCAGGGAGGCCTTGCAGAAAGGTCTGTGCAACGCGTTCCCAGAAACTGGGAGGTTACAAACTCCTGGTCCTGGACGACGAGTTGCTGAGGCTTCAGACAATTTTTTAGTCCGCAGCCCCAAGGTATGATCGGTTCCAGCAACCATCGCCAGCGTCTGATATACATGGTGCAGGAATACCTAGGGGCAAGGTCAGACTTGGACACCTTTCCCACCGAAAAACCTCTGGCTTACTGGGTCCTGAGGATGGATCACTGGCCAGAGCTTGCACAGTATGCAATTGAGCTACTGGCCTGTCCTGCATCCAGCGTTCTTTCCGAACGCACATTCAGTGCTGCTGGAGGATTTGTCACCGATCACAGGGTGCGCCTGTCCACCGACTCGGTTGATCGACTGACCTTCATAAAAATGAATCAGTCTTTGATCACCACCAGCTACCAGGCACCTGAAGCAGATATAACTGAATAATTTATAATGTCACATCCCTTCAAGACTGCCTATGCTGATGCTGAGTGACTGTCCTGTTATGTTCACTGACTATCCTCTTCCTCCTCCTCAATGATCCATGCCACCACACCAGTGCCTAAGGCACAATTTTTCAGCCCCTGTATAACAGGGGCGTGTAATTACAGTTTTTTAAAAAAATGCTTCGCAACAGGTGTGACTGCTGTGCTCCAAGTACAGTATCTGTGAGGGGTTGCAGTGTTGTGGCACCAGCACCAGTGCCTAAGGAACAATTTTTCAGCCCCTTTTGGGGCGTGTAATTACAATTTTTAGGCAATGCTTTGCAACAGGTCTCATTGCTGTGCTCAGAGTACAGTATCTGTGAGGGGTTGCAGTGTTGTGGCACCAGCACCAATGCCTAAGGCACAATTTTTCAGCCCCTGTTTAACAGGGGCGTGTAATTACAAATCTTGATCTAATAGTTCACAGCAGGGCCCATTCCTGCGCCCACCAAGAGTAACTGTGAGGGCTTACAGTCTTGTGGCAACACCGTCTACCACCACCACCACCACCAAAGGCCCAATTTTTCTGCCCTGTTCAACAGGTGCATGCAATTACAAATCTTGATCTAATAACTCACAGCAGGGCCCATTCCTGCACCCACCAAGAGTAACTGTGAGGGCTTACAGTCTTGTGGCAACACCGTCCACCACCACCACCACCACCACCAAAGGCCCAATTTTTCTGCCCTGTTCAACAGGTGCATGCAATTACAAATCTTGATCTAATAACTCACAGCAGGGCCCATTCCTGCACCCACCAAGAGTAACTGTGAGGGCTTACAGTCTTGTGGCAACACCGTCCACCACCACCACCACCACCACCAAAGGCCCAATTTTTCTGCCCGGTTCAACAGGTGCATGCAATTACAAATCTTGATCTAATAACTCACAGCAGGGCCCATTTCTGCGCCCACCAAGAGTAACTGTGAGGGCTTACTGTCTTGTGGCAACACCATCCACCACCACCACCACCACCACCAAAGGCCCAATTTTTCTGCCCTGTTCAACAGGTGCATGCAATTACAAATATTGATCTAATAACTCACAGCAGGGCCATTCCTGCGCCCACCAAGAGTAACTGTGAGGGCTTACAGTCTTGTGGCAACACCGTCCACCACCACCACCAAAGGCCCAATTTTTCTGCCCTGTTCAACAGGTGCATGCAATTACAAATCTTGATCTAATAACTCACAGCAGGGCCCATTCCTGCACCCACCAAGAGTAACTGTGAGGGCTTACAGTCTTGTGGCAACACCGTCCACCACCACCACCAAAGGCCCAATTTTTCTGCCCTGTTCAACAGGTGCATGCAATTACAAATCTTGATCTAATAACTCACAGCAGGGCCCATTCCTGCACCCACCAAGAGTAACTGTGAGGGCTTACAGTCTTGTGGCAACACCGTCCACCACCACCACCACCACCAAAGGCCCAATTTTTCTGCCCTGTTCAACAGGTGCATGCAATTACAAATCTTGATCTAATAACTCACAGCAGGGCCCATTCCTGCGCCCACCAAGAGTAACTGTGAGGGCTTACAGTCTTGTGGCAACACCGTCCACCACCACCACCACCACCAAAGGCCCAATTTTTCTGCCCTGTTCAACAGGTGCATGCAATTACAAATCTTGATCTAATAACTCACAGCAGGGCCCATTCCTGTGCCCACCAAGAGTAACTGTGAGGGCTTACAGTGTTGTGGCTACACCAACATCTAATAGGGCAAATTTCTGCAGAGTATATACGGCAGGCCCCTACTTTCAAACATCCAACTTACAAACGACTCCTACTTGCAAACGGAAAGAGAAAACAGGAAGTGAGAGAAAATCTACCCCTAGGAAAGGAAATTCTATCCTGTTAGATTTAATTTGGGAAAAAGGTATCTCCTCTCTACTGATGCTTTATCACCAATCCTTGTTTCAATTAAAACCCCACTTTTACGAAAACATTTGTCATTGGGACGGAAAGTGAGGTGAAATGTTCTGAACAGATGTACAAAGACAGCAAATGTTACAGGGGTGATAACCCCTCCCTATGTTCTCCAAAAAGCTTAAAAATAGATTTTTTGGGGATCGAGCTACACTTCATAATGTACCTGTTCAGATTCTACTTAAGAACAAACCTACAGTCCGTGTCTTGTTTGCACCACCTATATACTGCTGTTCAGAGTATATAGGGTTGTAGGTATAGGGTTTTATTTTGGGTGCGGGGTCCCCCTTAATATCCATACAAGACCCAAAGGGGCTGGGGTGGGGGGGGGGGGGGGGTGATGGGGTAGCCATGCCATTTTTCTCAAGGATTTTCAGCCATATGGCGGCCAGGACAAGACATGACATTAAAGCCCCAAGTGGTTTTAAATGGCTTCTTTTTTTCCTTTACAAATGTCATTTTGTGCAGGGACAGTTCTAAACACGGGAAACACATGCCACTTCACAGGCATACTTTAGAAATCCCCCAGGTACCATATTTAAAGGAATATTTCACCTTTTTTTTCACTTTATGCATCATTAAAATGACTGCTCCCGAAAAAACGTTAGTTTTTAAAAGTTCTTTTTGCATTGATATATGTCCCCTGGGGCAGGACCCGGGTCCCCAAACCTGTTTCATGACATTAACATGCATATTGGCCGTTGTAATTAGCAATTTTGATTTTGAACGTTCGCGTCCATTATAACGAATAGGGTTCGAAAATTCGCGCGAACTTTCAGTCCGTTCGAAGGTTCTGGTGCGAACCGAACCCGGGGGTGTTTGGCTCATCCCTATTCAGGAGATGGCCGGTCCCTGGGGACATGATATTTCCTGATTCTTTGTTCCCCTATGAGAATAAAACAAAAGGTATACTTAGCACACAGATATTTGAGCCAACAAATATGAATGATAAACATTGCTTGGAAGTGTGGGACAATTGTCTGTTTGGACAGAATTCCAAGCTGAACACATGATTTATTCCCTTAATTCCTCAGGCTGGAATACTTACCTTTTTTGGATAATTTTCCCACCTGGAGACACCCCAAAGTATCCACTGAAGTACCTGTGTTTGAGACCCTAAAAATGTTTGTTCTGGTGTCCCACACTAGTGCACCTGATTCCAGATGTGTAAACAGCTGCAGAGTGTCCTCTACATACATTACACTGAATGAAGATTGATATTCCTTCTAGGTTCAAACATATCTAGACAACAATGTCCTAAAAACTCTTTTGGATAAACGTAAAAAATGCAATCAACAAAAGTATTTTATCATTTATCTGTGAAAACATCGTATTTTGAATAACGAACAAGGTTTAGAACGAACGATTACTGCGTATGACCATGAAAGTAGCCATTTTGGACTGTACAAGACCTTATTAGGGGAAAACACATGGCGCAGCATGCAATATTAATAATTATATGTACACATGACATAATATACTTACTTTTTCAAAGAACTTTCTTGATCTTTCTATACTGATTGTGCTCCCTTAATTTGAGGTCCGACCATCGTTTCCTCAGTTGATCCTTGGTTCGTCGTACCCCAAAATTACTGTACAGACTCTTCACAACTTTATTCATGATCTTGGCCTTTCTCATATTTGGGTTGGGGCACGGACCATAATTCCCGTCATAGTCGTTGCTCCTCAAGATGTCCACCATCTCCAACATCTCCACAAAGGCCATATTTGAGGCCTTAAATCTCCTCCTCGATCGTGACGTTTCAGGCTCCGGGCTTTCCTCCTCCTCGTTACTGGAATTATTCACCTGCTGTGTCTCCGCCATGTTCCGCTCCCACTGCAACGAAAGAGACTGGGCGGCGAATATTCTAGAAAGAACGTCAGGGGCGGGCGACGCGGGCGAAGATTCACGCATGCGCAGTGTATATAAAGCTTCAAACACGTGTGTGTCGTAACTACGTTCTGTGTGCAGAGGAAGGAGGAATGGACGCCACGAACAACGATGAACAACGACGAACGTAAGATTTAAATTTTTTTGGAGTCATGTGCGGCCTATACTAAATCTAGATTGAGGCCAATATTGTGTTGAAAGATTATTCTGAGATGTTTATTTTTGTATTTTGTTTGGTCTTGCAGACATAATGCTGCCATTTAAGGACCCAGAATTCCTTGGTGAATTCATTGACAAATATCGTGAGATGAAAAATCTCTGGGAGTTGAAAAACCCCTTATATCATAATAAACCAGCTAGGAGGGCAACGCTGGAGAAATTTCTTGAATTTGTAAAGACCCGGGTGCCCGATGCAGACATCAAATTTGTTGAAGCAAAAATTCGTAGCTTGAGAAGCACCTATAAGAAGGAGTACCAGAAGGTCCATAAGTCCCTGAGGTCTGGAGTAGCAGCAGATAAGGTGTATGTACCCAGTCTGTGGTACTACAGCAGGATGAGGTTTATAGATGACCAGATGGAGGGCAGGGAATCCCTTTCTATTCTTCCGGCACCCCTTCCCTCCAGCCTTCCAACCAGCCTTCCATCCAGCCTTCCCTCAACCCAAGCTGAGGCATCTGTGGACCAACCTGGGCCTTCCATACAGGAAGAGATTGAGGAGCCCAGATGGAGCCAGGTATAGGTTTTTTATACATAATTTTTCTGTGAAAAAAAAAGATTGTTGGTAAGTAGATGTTATTATTGCTAATAAATGAATGATGTAACAAAAAGTGTTTCACATATCAATAGACAGAAGTGGCCAACAAAGATTAGGACAAGAAGGAAAAATGCTGGGCTCACAATGATAGTCTTTTCTATTTCTTTAACATTAAATTTGCAACAGTCATGAGCTGAAAATTGTGTGTGTTTGATGAACAAAAAACTAAAACTATGTCCCTTTTTCATACACAGGATGACCTCAGCCAGGACGAGGCTCTGGCTAGTGGCACACAGGAGGAGGCAGGGGGAAGTGTCACCCAGGAGGTGGCAGGGCCCAGTCACACACAATCCCAGGTGCCTCCCCTCATCCTTCCCTACAAAAGACAGAGGAAGGGCACAAAAGCAGAGGAGGCAGCACTGGCCCTGATCAAGGAGGCTAATGAGGCCCTCAGATCCCCCTCGATGCTACTGAGGCCTATGGCATCTACATAGCCTCAAATTTACATCAGATGGAGGAGGGCCAACGGCGGAAATGTGAACAAATCATTTTTTATACTATTCACAAGGGGTTGAGTGGGGAAATGTGTGACAACGAACACCTATGTTCTCTCCCCCATCCTCCTCCTGCCACAATGCCACCTCCAGAGCCACAGGCTCCAGGGAAGGCTGCAGGGAAGGCTGCACAGAAGACCAGGAAGTGATCACCTGCCTTCAGGTCTCAAAGAACCCACAGCGTGTTGTAGTACCACAGCCTGGGTACATATACCATCTGCTGCTGCTCCTGTTCTCTGGGACTCCTGGACCACATTGACCTCCTTTTTATATGGACTCAAGCTACCAATTTTTTTGATGTCTGCCTTGGGGGCCAAAGGCTGCACAAATTCAAGCAATTTCTCCTGCGTTGCCTTTATCTTTATTTTGTTATTTTGATGTGAAATACATTTTGATTTTGGTTTCAGAAAATATTTGCCTATGTGTTTTAATACAAAGGGTAAATCAATTTATTTTGGAGGAGTAGGCAGGTACATTTCAAAAATACAATGTCAAAATAAACAAGGGACACTAACAACAAACAGGTTTACAAATAATACATAATAATGGTGTTGTGGAAACATAACATAAAAAATAAAAAGGAGAGCACAATAAAATAATACAATAATACAAATATTCTTATTAAAGAAAAAAAAACACTTAAAAAAATTATATATATTTTATGCAGATCTGGCTTAAATTCTAATATAAATATTATTCTGGAGAGACCTAGAAATAATAAAAAAATACGTTTGTGAAAACTCTGTGTGAATATGAGCAGCAAAACAACTTCATTCTTCTAGCATTATAAAGAAGAGAATGAGCGGCGCATTGAACAATTAAAAAAATTCCAGTGTGAAGAATCTGCTAGCTCCATTACGAACGCTAGTTTTACCAGAACGAGCGGTTCCGTCTCGTAGTGGATTCTGAGCATGCGTGATTTTTGGCATGTCGGAATTGCCTACACACGATCAGAAAATCTGATAGAAAGGTTTTCCGTCTGAAAAATTGAGAACAGGTTCTCAATTCACAGTCTGTCGGAAATTCCGACAGAAAACTACCGTTGGGCATACACACGGTCGGAAAATCCGATGAAAAGCTCCCATCGGACTGTTTCCATCAGAAATTCCGACCGTGTGTACGCCGCATAAGAGTCTCTTAAAATTATCAATACTCCCCGCAGCCACCACCAATTGTGGAAGAGAGTTCCACATCCCTATTGCCCTGACAGTGAAAAAACCCCTTTGCAGTTTAAGGTTAAACCGCTTCTCTTCCAATCTCAATGTGTGGCCTGTGTCCTCTTAAACTCCTTGTGACTGAATTGTTTTTTTCCTATGCTGGGATTGCCATAGAGGTATTTGTAAATCGCCATCATGTCCCCTCGCAAGCGTCTTTTCTTCAGCGAGAATACATCTAGAGTTTGCTGTCTTTCCTCGTAATTGGGGTCCTCCAGTCCCTTTTTTAGTTGTGTTGCCCTTCTTTGGTCTCTCTCCAGTTCCAGCACATCCCTTCTGTGGATTGGTGACCTGAACTGGAGAGAATACTCCAGATGTGGGCTAACCAATGTTTTATACAGTGGTAGGATTATTGTTTTATCTCTGGAGTATATCCCTTTTTTATGCATGCTAATATTCTTTGGTAGCTGCAGCTTGACATTGCATGCTATTGCTCAATCTGACCTCTACTAGGACCCCCAGATATTTCTCCATCCTTGATTCCCCCCATTGGTTCTCCCCCTTGTGAGTAGTTCGCATTTGTTTTTTGCCCCCAAGTGCATTACTTTACACTTCTCCACCTTAAACTTACCAAACTTAATTTGCCATGTAGTTGCCCACTCCATTATTTTGTTCAGGTCTTTCTGTAAGATTTCGATATCCTGATGTGACGTTATTGCCCTGCTTAATTTTGTGATATCCGCAAAAACTGAGATTGAGCTATTTATCTCGTTCTCTATATCATTCATGAATAAATTGAACAGAATCGGTCCCAAGACAGAACACTTGGCCACCCCACTTACCACTCCAGACCAGTCTGAGTACACATTATTTATCACTACCCTTTGGACATGCCCCTGTAACCAGTTTTTAACCCAAGAACAAACCTTATGGTCCACACCTGCAGACCTCACCTTGTAGATTAAACGCTTATGGGGGACTGTATGGAATGCTATAGCAAAATCCAGGTACACTAAATCCACGGGCCTTCCCCTGTCTAAATGGAAGCTCACTAGAATGTTAACAGATTGGTCTGACAAGAAAGACCTTTCGTAAACCCATGCCAATGACTACTTAAGATATCTTTTTTCTCAGTAAATTCTTGAATATAGTCCCTTATCATCCCCTCCAATAATTAAAAAAATGATTGATGTTAGGCTAACTGGCCTGTATTGCCCAGGGATTTGTCTCTGTCCTTTTTTGAATATTGGTACCACATTGGCTTTTCTCCAATCAGCTGGTACCAATCCTGTCAGTATGCTGTTCACAAATATTAGGAACAATGGTCTGGCTATAACCTGACTGAGTTCACTGAGGACTCTTGGGTGTAAGCTGTAGTGATTTATTTGTATTGTTTATCTAGTCTTTCCTTCTCCCCGGCCACTGTTAGCCACAAGGGTACATCCTGTGATGTGCCACCACCAGTAGTCCCACGGTCGTTATACCCCTCCCTTTCCTGTGTAAAAACTGAGGCGAAGAAGGCATTTAGAACAGTTGCCTTCTCTGTGTCATCCGTAACCATCCTCGGTCTGGATAAAAAAAATATATATATATATATATATATTTTTTTTTTATCCAGATTTATCACCTTCTGCATTAATCCCCCATACCTGTCATGGGGGGAACCTTCGGTAGCTGATGTATTTTCTTGGTCATAGAGTCATTGGTAAGCAGTTATGCCCTTTATTTTGTTTTGCTGTTTTGTTATATCCATTGTATATGCTGTTTGATATATCATTCAGATGTATATATTTCTTATGACCGTTGATCTATACAATTTATCTTTATAGATTTATCTCCTTAAGAAGCGGTCCTATGATCGCGAAACTGTTGAGAATTGTATAAATCTGTGAACATATTCTTTAACCAGTTATCAGTCTGGAAGTCTACAAGTATTGTATTGCTGTATTGACCTTCCTCTATTGCTTTGATAATTAATGCTGTAATTTATGTTTTTATATGTAATAAATTTATATTTTATGTTAATCAAACTCTGTGGTTGGTGCCGAGATAGTTCATTCAATTGGGACATGAAGTTCTCTTGTAACACATTCATGAAATGATGGGCCTTTAATGAGTGAGCTGTCCCCTCTGCCCAGTAGACATGTGCAATTTGTTTCGTTTTTTTCGTTTTTTTCGTTCTTTCATTTTCGTACGAATGAACGAATCGTTCGAATCGAACGAATCCGAATAAACGAATCGTTTGAATCATACGAATCAGATTAACGAATCGTTCGAATCGAACGAATCCTAAAAAGCAACGAAAATACGAAAAACTAAAAAAGGAACAACGAAAATGAATTAAAAAATTCGTACATTCGTAACTTTTTTTTTGTTGAATTTGTAATTTTCCCTGTCCCTTACAATGGTGCTGCTTAACATGCTTCGAATGAATTGAACAAAAAAATTCGTACATTCGTAACTTTTTTTTCCGATTCGTAAACTTTTTTTTTCGATTCGTAACTTTTTATTTTTTTTTCGATTTGGAATGAATGGATTGAACAAAAAAATTTGTACATTCGTAACTTTTTTTTTCGATTCGTAACTTTTTTTTTCGATTCGTAACTTTTTTTTTTCAATTCGTAAATTATTAAAATGTAATAATAGCATACACATTACATACAATTATGAATTATGCTCCAATTAGGAATCTACGAATGTTACGAATGTACGAATAACTACGAATGCGTACGAATTTCGAATAAACGAATGAACGAAAATTAAACTAACGAAAAAACGAATCAACGGAAAATAACTCTTACAAATGTACGAATCGTTACGAATACAAACAACGACGACTTACGAATGTATGAATCGCTACGAATACGAACAACGACGACTTACTAATGTACGAATCGTTACGAATCAACTGAAATGAAAAAAACAAAACGAAAAAAAATGAAAAAAATGAAACGAAAATAAACGATTTTTTATTGTTGTGCACATGTCTACTGCCCAGTCAATATCAGGATAATTGAAGTCCCTGTAATAGTAGGCCCAGCTCTTCCTCCGCCTTTAGGTTGGGTGTCCTATAACATACCCCCACTATTAATTTCCCACTTACTTCTTCTCTTTGATGTTTTACCCATACTGATTCCACCTCCCCCTATCCTATTTACAATTTCGCTCCTCTCTGCCACCCTTACATAATTTTTTACCTATAGACACACCCCTCCCCCTCTTCTACCTTCCCTGTCTTTCCGATATAAGGAATATCCCTGTATCCCTTACCATAAAACCACATTTTATGGTAAGAAAAATCAGGTATTCTTCATTGTTCATTAAAAAAGAAAAGTATTTATCTCTCTACTTAGTACGGTTCAAAGCCATTTTCAGGTTTCCGTGCAAAAAAAAAAAAAAAAAAAACCCCATGAACCTCCCATCCGTATATACTTGATCCCCCTGGGTAATTTTTGTGACAAAAAAACATGGGCCTGAAATCGGCCTTCAAATCTATTGTGGGCCTGCTTCCTCTTGTATCCCTCCACATATTGATTTCTTAAATGGGGGTGGATTCTGTCCACATACACTAGCAGAGTTCACCTTCCCATACCCATTAAGGGCCCAGTCCAGGAGCATGCATCTCTGCTACTTTCAGTCTACAATATGCAGCACAGCAAAACCCACATGAAATAGAGCTAAATATACATTTATTATGTACCATTTCATGCCTGCCACTCAACCAAGCGTTTTACCATTAAAATTACCATTCCTCTTTGCCCCACTACAGTATATCACCATTTTATTATAATACTGCCAAGGTTTAAGTTCCCTGGAACAATCTATTACTCTATTCAACTCCTCTATCTCCTGTCATGAGACCCATACATAGGAGTCTTCCCAGATGTAGCTGTCCAAAGTTTTGAATACATGGAACGAATCATGAAAGTAAGTTGGGATGAACTGTACAATGGGTTGAAGGGATTAATCTATATATGTAGATAACCCATGGGTAAGGCCCTACATAGAGGCAATAATGGGCCTACCCGGCAGTTTAGCTGAGTCTTTGTGGATTTTAGGTATTATATAAAAGTAAGGTGTTTTAAAAATGTCTCTAAATAAAAATTCCAATTAATATTTTGGATGATCAAATTTGCTCTGGCTTTATCTAGTAGGGATTTTATCTCTATTCTGTAATGATCCAATGGGTCCTGAGGGAGTGTATGATATGTTGTGGAATCATTCAACAGCCTATGGGCTTTTGCAATGTAATTGGATCTGTTTAAACTGCTAGAGAGAGGCCGGTACAGATGTTGTTTGTGGCATGGTTTTCGGGCTCTCCATCACCTTTAATGATTTCCTAAATGGGGGTGGACTCTGTCCATATACACTGGCAGAGATAACCTCCCCATACCTATTTAGGGCCCAGTTCAGGAGCATGCGACCTACAATATACAGCACAGCAAAACTCAAATAAAATAAAGCTAAATATACATATATATACATTACATGCCTTAGCTTGCCATCCAACCAAGCATTTTACCATTAAGTTCCTCTTTGCCCCACTATCTCACCATTTTCTTATAAAAATGCCAAGGTATAAATTTATTGGAACACGGAATCAATTACTCTATACGACGCTTCCAGCGCCTGTAATATATTAAACTAGTAACTGTAGTCCACACCATTAGTCCTTTTATATAACACAAAACAGCATCATACTGTAACAATATCTTTCCAAACTGATAGATAGTCTGTTCCCATATCCTGATCCTAACAGTGTCCTTGTAGACCTATTTTCCTGATGTTGTCATATATTACCAGGTGCTACTTGTTTGTTTCTGCATGGCTTTGCCACTGATCCCCTATCAGGGGCTTGCCTTTTTTTAGAGGTGTCAGTCCAGCCTGGGATAACGGGAATTTGCAGCTGTAATTTATTACAAAAGTCCTGCAACTCCTCCAGCATTGCTGTGCATTCATCCTTCCTCCTGATAAGACATGCCAGAAAGCCACATCTATATTGGACATTAGCTGTATGGATTTGTCCCAGCAGTGGTTTAGGGGCCTCCATTGTACCAATGTTTCAGACACCAGATCTGAAAATATTTGACTGGTTGCCCCCCTAAATTTTATGGATGTTGTATTTTTTAGCTTCTCCTATATCAGGGCTTTTTCTTCATAATAAAAAAAGAACTACCACATCCCTTGTCATTTCAGATATCATGTCACCTTACCTTCTGGACTCTTTCTAGCATTAATTATTCTGAGACCGGTCTGTCCATTAATGGGTTAGGCATGTTCTTTATTGTGACTGTTAGATCTTCCCCTTGCACATGCCTATCAAGTCTTTCATCTGTTTCCTCTACCTGGATAAGGATCTGCCCCAGATCTCTGCATATAGCTGCTATGTTTTCTTTTAAAGGTTACTCCAGTTTAGCAAACTTATCTTCTATTTCCATCTAAGTAGGTAATAGAGAGACTGACATTTACTCTGCTGTGCTCCAAGAATCTGTGTCTGTAGCTGACTCTAGCTTTTTGGAGTGTATTGGAGCATTGTCTCCTGGTCAGTGCCTGAACTGTTTAGCTTGCTAAAATGTGTCTGCAGCAGAGTGCTCAAGAATTTCCTCTTGTGTCAGGTATTTTTTTATGGTACTTTGTCTCAACGCTTTTGTCCCGCCAGACATAACAGACTGGCTCTTTATTGTATGGCACTTCTAGGGAGTATGGCTGCTGAATGAGCTTAGCTTATGGAGCTCCTCTGCTGGCTAAATTTACAGGCTATTTTACATACATGGGGTTAACTTACTGGCTCTTAGCTGGCCTCCAACACTTCCTCTGCAGATCAGCTCAGGTCAGTCAGGTGACGGTAGCCAATGCTGTGAGCTGTCTGCCATTGTTACTGTCATAAGCTTCCTGCCAGCACCATGCTCAGGTCATGCCCTGCCCTCTTTCTGCCTCAGGACAGCAAGGAAAGCTGTTGACAAGGGTACTAAAGGCAAAAAAATCAGCAAATCATATTGCTAAAGTTAAAAATAATTTGGGGAATTGGTAAACACAACCGAGGGGACTGAGAATGTTTTTCAAAAATATTACAGTGCATTATACTCTTAGTAGGGTCTCAAACGAAAGATTCAGAGCGAGTGGCACAGATGCACACAAAATACTTTTTTGAAGGAAGTGTGGCTACCTGAACTAGCAGAGGATGTATTGCAATCTTTAGAGGGAGCTATAACACAAGCAGAAATAGAAACAATGATAAAAGAATGAGCAACAGGGAAGAGCTCAGGCCCAGATGGATATTTTATTGGATACTATATACTAAGAAATGTAAAGAATAATTATTATCAAAATGTTGCATATATGTAAATTAATTGAGTGAAGTTGCTGTCATGAGGATAGAGTCATTGCTAGTGTATGTTACTGACCCTTCAAAGGAGGGGACATATGTACAATTCAGGAATTAAGGCACATATATGACACTTTGTATCATTATTACCCCAGCCAATACGGGCAGTTGAAATTGCACTTCCTTTTGAGGATTTGCTCAGTTCACAGTTTGCTCCAACACACTGCATTTCCCAGATTTACAATATAAGATACTTACTACAATGGTGGAGCCAAAAAAGTCACCATATATAGGGAAAGAGAATCAACACAGGTAATGAAGGATATAAGTTGTATTGGCATCCCTAAGAATCCATGGATATATTTGTTTGCAAACTCAATAGCACAATATAAGAAATCATTTGTCCCCATTTACTGAATGCAGGAAATGGGCTTATTCCAAAGTTTCGACGTTTGCAGGATTTATTAACATTATATATTATACATATCAGTGGTCTGAAAATATGGAAAACTACAGGTAGTGTGGATCGAGGTACTCCCACATTTCCCCTGTCTCTGGGTGCTACCTTGTTACATAGTAATGCATGTCCCCACTCCTAGGCCATAAAACAACTACCTTATCAAAGTGAATGTTCCTTCCATAGTTCCATTGTTGGTACACCCAATGAAACACACTGGCGGCATAAGAACCTTCATTCAGTGTTCTATAACATTTAGGTGCCCACATGTTTTCCCAGATACCACATTCATAGTCCTTGGACTACTCTGATTCTAGTTGTTTAACACAGCCTTGGGAACATCTGGAAAGACCAGCCCATATAGTTCCCACACATACTGCTTAAAGTACTTGTACAACCCCTGGAGGCAAATATGATCTGGTCGCTGAGCAGCATGCTGTGGATCACTGGTAAACTCATCTTTTTCACACCTTAATCACACCTTTTTCCTCTTCTTTGGCTGTAGTAACCATGCTCCACTCCTACCAGGGATTAGGAACTTTACAGTAGCAGCCCTTCTCTTCAGCCCCAGCACACTTTGGGGCACTCGCCAACTAACATCCTAACACTTTTTGGGACTTTGAAGCATCCCACAATGCGCCCAGCCAGTCCTCCATTGCTGTTGTACTCAGCTGTAGACGCAAGTCCTCCTTCCTTGAACCTGTAAGGTCCAATACAGAATACCAGTAGCTCTGTCTCCTGCACCGCTGGTGTAGATTCAGGGAAGGACTTGACTTCTGGCTCACCATTATCCTCACTGACTGTCAACCAGCTGGCTGCTTGTTTTAATGAGGCTGTCCCCCAGTCCCTCTCCCTGGGATCTCTACAGACCAGCTCAACCCCTCTGTTCTTGAGGGTGCTCTGGTGTGGAACATCCTCCTCCTGTGGCACCAGTACCACATATGTATCTTCTCCAGCTGCTACAAAGGGTCCTTCAAGCCTCCAACTGCTGCTTAGATAGCATTGTCCTTCCAGAGCACCCACAGTTCACATGTAAACGAACCAGGCCTTTCTTAGGCATTATTCATAGCCCAATGTCCACTGTCACTTGTTGCTCACACCCTCTAGCTTTTCTTCCTCTCCTTGCTCCATCCTGCAGACTATACCATGTGTAAGAGTCCATTATAGGGATGCTGTGCCCTCTTAGCAGACTCTGGACCTGCCTGCTTCTTATTGGATGGGGTAGTCACATGTAGTTCTGGAGATACTCCACCATATACTGTCACATTTCTCCTGGCCTGAATCCCACCGAATTACATGTTCTACTCCAATTGCATTGTAATGCTTTACTGCACATTCCACAGCAGGACTGAATCTAGCATGTCTGATGTGGGGGTAGCAGTAAAAAATGTCAGGGGGGCAGCAGATGCAAAGTCAGCAGGGCAGTGTATTGGAGTCATTAGGGCAGTGTACAGGGGTGAGCAGGGCAGAGGATAGAGTCAGCAGTTTGCACAGAGGCCATCAGTTTGTAGGGCAGTAGACAGGGGCAGCAGGGCAGTGTGCAGGGGGTCAGCAGGACAGAGCATGAGAGGTCAGCAGGGGAGTGTACAAGTCTCAGGAAAGGCTTTGTTATAGTACAGATGAAGTTCCGAGGTGCACTCGACGTGAGCAGATGGGCGCACATATGTGCCCGCCTGTCACCAGTACTGGCGCCATACAACCTATTTAAACAGGACTACTGAATTGGTAATTGCTGTTTTCAAATTGTATATCCTTCCCAATCTGTCCAGTGACCTCCACGACTAGGTTAAAAACCTGCTCACCTCCACTTTATACCCCACTACAGAGTCTTACTCGCCTCTAACACTCTCCACATGCAAGGGCATCAGATCCAAGCTCCTCTTCCTCCTGGTCCTAAGTACACCGTGTATCTATCCTTATTCAATGCTCAGTCATTAAAGAAACCCCATGATGAAAGTCACAAGAAGGAGAAACATGCTGTAGTGCTCTCTATTTTCAATATTTATTCTCAGCATAAAAAAGGATTAAAAACACGTACAAATTTCTTTAAAAAACAAAACATGCATTCAATTATTTTTGTAATCCCAGCTCACCACATAACCTTGGATGGCCAAGGTACGACATCATGGGCTTGGCTCCTCTCACCTACTAGGGGGGTAGTAGTAGTGGGATCTAAAGTGGAGGTGAACAGATTTTTTACCTAGAGGTTGAGGTCACTGGACACATTGGGAAGATAGACGATTTGAAAATCACTGATTACACTATGGTGTATAGCACTATAAATTGGGATTTTGTGTTTGGACATAATTATAATGGTGTTTAAGCATAAGAATTTATATTATCACAATATTATTTATACAGACTTGTAGAGATGTAATAATTTATGTATTTTTATATCTATGTTTGTAATTATTTGTAATTTATAAAATACAGTTGCACTGCACTTTTATATATTTGTAATAAGTGTGGGGTGTTGTGAAATCACTGGTATAGTGATATAGCAGCAACAATAATAGAGTGTACTGTTGTTACAATGAGGAAATTGTTTCATGTGCACATTCATTTTTGTGAAGTTTGCACTGGTTGTATTTGGTATCTTTATCCGATGCACTTTAATCTCCCCAAGTTTGAAGTTAAGAAACATAAAAATAAAAGGTCTGGTGTCACCCCAACATCACCGCCATCCACAATACAATACATATATACAAAAGATTCGCCCTGGGACTTTAAATGAAGTGAGTATGGTTAGCCAAGAAACATATCATGAGTATATAAAAAGTAAATTTATTGCAAATTTTCGTGCATGTGCAACACAACAGCAGTAGATGCAGGCCGAGGAGGTATACAAAACATTATGCAAATAGAACAATCCACATACATTGATAAATAAATCATATATAAAAGCAGTATGCAGGTATCAGAATTATATGCAGGCATCATTAGTACCCGACGCATTTCACAAGACCACGCTCACTAATTAGGGGTAGATGCTTTAATATTTCTGCAATACAAGTAGTAAACTAAATAAATGTATGTTGCACAACATTTGCAGAGAGGTGAGTGATCATAGGGGTCTGGATGTGGGACCCCATACTCACCAATGGGCTGGGTCAGGTCAACAATCACTGACTCCACAGGCGGTGGCAGCAACAGACATCCAGCATGGGAGCTGAGGGGGCGGAGCAACTGGCAACCCCAATAGGGGAACAACCGGAGAACCGACATGGCTTTGATGGGTTCAAGTGTCCCCTAAAAGTCTCACATTGTCCATGATGTATAACTGCTGATAAGTATTCAAAAAAAGTATATGTGTATATGTGTATATGTGTGTCAAAAAGACTCTGCAAGTGCAGATAAACTTAATGCAGTCAATTGGTATGCATATGAATATACATAAACCAGCATGAGGTAAATGCTGGTATGGACTAGGGAGATTAAAGGGACAGTAAAGTATCTTGTTACAAAAATGTGAAAGGATATTGGCAAGTAGTGTAAAGGTGCAATGTGGATGAAAATCATCTGATGTATGAATGACAAATATACTGGGGTGTGAGCTAAACTAAAAAGAAACAGTGATTACCTGAGTGCAGTGTGAAAACCAGAGGATGATGTCTTCCCCTCATGGAGGTGCAACTGTTGTGTGCGTGGTCAGGCTGTGAATGGGAAACACTGCCATGTTAGGCTCCAATTTGTGCCCCCAAGGGGACCAGATGCGCCACTCCCAACATCATGTACAGGCAATGAGGCGGGCGAGCACAGGAATGCTCGTCGCCACTGGGGCCACCCAGGCGCAGTAATCCCCATTTGCTCGAGATGGTCCACACAGCCCCAACGTGATGACGCCGAATGGGCACAACCCGATGGGTGTGGAAAACATGACGTCGATGTGTGGGTGGCCCGGCCCATCCAGTACAGATGGGAGGGGACAGCAGGAGATCAGAAGATCCCCCTTAAAACACATTGCAGCTGGATGGAAGAAAACCGCCACCAACAGGGAGCAGCTAGGGCGAACAAGAACAAACCAAGAACCCCCCCTGCTCATGTGTGTTCAACACAGCCAATCATTAAAATGTACCAATATGAATGAATACGGTGGCAGCAGACCAGGTTTGGGCTAAATGGGTGTTTTCCACCGAGTTGCATAGAAACATAAAAATAAAAGATCTGGTGTCACCCCAACATCACCTCCATTTGGTAGTAAACAAAATAAATGTATGTTGCACAACATTTGCAGAGAGGTGAGTGATCATAGGGGTTTGGATGTGGGACCCCATACTCACCAATGGGCTGGGCCAGGTCAACAATCACTGACTCCACAGGCGGCAGCATCAACAGACATCCAGTCATTGTCTATGATGAATGACTGCTGAAAAGTATTCAAAAAATGTATATGTGTGTGTCAAAAAGACCCTGCAAGTGCAGATAAACTTAATGCAGTAAATTGGTATGCATATGAATATACATAAACCAGCATGAGGTAAATGCTGGTATGGACTAGGGGGACTAAAGGGACAGTAAAGCATCTCGTTAAAAAAAAATGTGAAAGGATATTGGCAAGTAGTGTAAAGGTGTAATGTGGATGAAAATTGCTGTGTTGAACACACATGAAAAAATGTGGATGAAAATTGCTGTGTTGAACACACATGAGCAGGTGTTCTTGGTTTGGTCTCTATTGGGACACAGATTGTTTTTGTCAGCGTCAAATCTCCTATCTATATCAAACTGTTGTCACAAACGAAAATAAAGCATTTGTTTATGTCAGATCTTTCGTTTTTCGGATTCTGCACTTTTGTTATCGTTTGTTAAAACGATAATGAAAATACCTGAAATTCAGACGAAAATGCATTCGGACGAAAACGAATGCACATATCTAGTGCTGCAGTTTTTATGGTATATTTGGAATAAGTGCATCACATAGGTGCTGCTGACAGTCCATTCAAGAGCTTTTTTATGCATCGTTTGAAAGAAAAAAGTGCACATACAGCAAACCAGTTCACATTGCATGACTCAAATGTACTGTACCCCTATCCCCATATATAAAATAAAAGTTAGGCATACACCAGTTGGGCCTGTTATCCATGAGATTTAAACTGTCCTGCTGCTGTCCAGTTTCACAATGCTGTATCCTTTACGGTATCTTCATAAAAAAAAAAATCTGCCATTAAAAGCAGGCATTGGAGACACATTTTTTCCTCAAATGCCCAGTAAAGCAGCCTGCAACAACTCACAGAGCTGTTCAGGTTACCAAAGCATGCAGCTTTTGAGTTAATTCACATTGCTTCATTCCAAAATTGAAGCTACATGTCAAGTTTGGAAGGAGCTAAAGTATGTCAATTGCTTTCATTCAAGTTTATGGTAAAGGGATATAAACGCGCCTACAGTGTTTACATCACGTTTACAGTGCAATTATGATGCAATTGTGGCTTATTTTCCAAGTGTTAAGAAAATATCAGTTGATTTAGGAAGTGGAAAACCATACTGAATTATATGATCCCACCTTCCCATGTTATTGTGATGCTTATAGAAACAGGGAGTGGTGAATAGAAATATCTAAGCTTGTATTTGCAAAGAATTCAGAAAAAAAGGCTCCAAAGGAGAGGGAGAGGCAAAGTGAGTACTGCCAATTTTCATGCAGTATAATCTTATGACATAATGTTCTTTACCCCTTGTATTATTTATTTAATAACAATAGTATAATAAAATCCAATTTTCATAATCTAGTCCTTTTCTATTGTTGCATCCCAAGGCCCCATCCAGTCAAAAGTTCATCAGTTCATGTGTGCTAAAGCATAAAATTCCCTGAGCTTTCCTGCACCCAGAGTTACAGACCTGTCACATACACCCACCAATAAAAACTGAATGGATTTACATCTGCATTGCTTAGATACTTGCAAATTGCTTTTTCATCAGACTTTACACATGCATGTGTGTATGTTATTCCTGTGTTGCATGTGGGAAGAAATGCTGTCCATGTAAGGTGCTAGAAACACCATCTTTGGAAATGTTGTAGTGCTAGTTCCACTGGGTTTGCACACCAAATGGGGTTCCTAGCACCAAGTGGCCCCGAGATACGGGGCCCCAAAGTCAGTTTGGAAAATGTCATTCTCTGCTGCAGAAAACTGCTTGACTCCAGTATAAGCCGAGGGGGGCATTTTCAGCACAAAAAAATGTGCTGAAAAACTCGGCTTATATTCGAGTATATACAGTAATAGTTTATTTTTATCAATTAACAAAATGGTTAGTAAATGAACAGAAGAGAAACCCAAATCAAATTAAAATTTGATGTGAACACCCTTTGCCCTCAAAACAACATACATTCTTCTAGGTACACTTATGCCTTGCACACACAGTCGGAAATTCCGACGGAAAAAGGTTGATCGGATTATGTTGTCGGAAAATCCGTTCGTGTGTGGGCTCTATAGGACTTGAGGGCTGGATCTAAAATTTTCTGACAACAAAATCCGATCAGACTTTTTCCGATCGTGTGTCGAGAATTCCGACACACAAAGTGCCACGCATGCTCAGAAAAAATTTGGAGACGAAAGCTATTGGCTACTGGCCTCTACGTAGTCCAGTCGTACATTTTATACGTCACCTCGTTCCGAACGATCAAATTCTCTGACAACTTACTGTGTGTATGCAAGTCAAGTTTCGGTCAAAATTCATCAGAAAAAATCTGACAGATTTTGTGGTCGGAATGTCCGACCGTGTGTACAAGGCATTACACAGTTTTTGAAGGAACTCAGCAGGTAGGTTGTTCCAAACATTTTGGAGAACTAACCACAGATCATCTCTGGATGTAGGCTGCCTCAAATCCTTCTGTCTATTAATGTAATCCCAGACAGACTCAATGATTTTGAGATTAGGGCTCTGTGGGCCAAACCATCACTTCCAGGGCTCCTTGTTCTTCTCTACGCTGAAGATAGTTCTTATTGACATTAGCTGTATGTTTGGGGTCATTGTCCTGCTGCAGAATACATTTGGGGCCAATCACACAACTCCCTGATGGTGTGGCATGATGAACAATTATATGCCTGTATTTCTCAGAATTGAGGACACCAGTGATCCTGACCAAATCTCCAACTCCATTTGCAGAAATGAATTCCAAACTTGCAAGCAACCTTGACCATGCTTCACTGTTGCCTGCAGGCATGTATTATCTTACCGCCCTCCAGCTCTTCAGCAAACAGGCTGCCTCCTGCAACAGCCAAATATTAAAATGTTTGACTTCTCAGTCTAAAGCAATGTTTCTCAACCCTTTTCTAGTCAGGGTGCCCTTGAAAAGTATTTTCAGTATTGAGGCACCCCTGTTCAAGGCTTGGTTAACATTACTGTGTATCGCGGAACACAGCCAAAATTGTGCTCGTTCCTTACACACCGACAAATGCTCTGCTCTTTAGGGGTGCCATTAATTCTTAATGATACCCCACACATTGGAAAACATGTGGTGCTTTTGGTGAGGCGCAATAAAAAAAAAGATTTGGGAACTACTTACCCCGCATTTCTGCGGGTAAGGAATCCCACTGAAATGAATGGGCTGCCCTACACGCAGCACGCATCCACACAGATGTGAACCAAGCACATGTCAGGTTGGAGTGGCGGTAAAACTACATGGTTAAGCAGTTTTTACCACCCCAACTGCCCCCCCCCTTTCGCTGCAGAGGCAGCAGCTGGATGTGTACACATGCTGTGGCTGTAGCTGGAGGTATACCCAGGTGCTATATTTACAGGCTTAAAACAGGTGGTGAGGAGGCAACATATTGCTTCTTTACCACTTGCCAAATGCCTCTGAAAAGCGATCTGAGCATGGATTGCTTTTAAGAGATGCAGCAGTCCTTGCTGCTATAAAACAAGCCCTAAAAAGCAGTTGTGACAGTACAGGAGTAGGGGGGTCAGGAGTAAAAGTAGCACCTGCTCAATATATTTTACACCATTCATCTCTTCCCAGATCTTTATATCACAAATCCCTGGCCATGCATTTGGTCAATGCAGCCAAGCACTGTATTCCCTCAAATTAGGGTACTACATTCTCATCAACACTCTTGGAGTGGCTCAAACGTATTTGACAGATAGCAGAAATGGAAGAACTCATTAGCGTTGCGCACAACACACGTATTAAGTTTATCCGCACATAGGCTTGTTGTTTTCACTTTTAAGAGTCGGCAGATTTTACTCACTGTTAACCTCCACGTAAGCGGCTCAGGTGATTCAACATGGAGTTGGGCTATTTAGGTTTGTGGGAGATGGAGGTCCACTAGGGCCTCCTATACCTCCTCTCATTCCATCTTTCTCCTTCCCCCTGTTTCTTTCTCTCCCCTAACCCCTCCTCCCTACCCTTCTCTAGCCTTTTTAATATTGCCCCTTTGAGTGCTGCCACCCCTTCCTATCCACAGGAATTACCACTGTGGATTCTACCACTCCACCTAGCTGACTACACATATGAAGCTAGCTTTTGGCTATCCAAATCAGGGACATATTTTTGACCCCGCTTCCCTGCATGTATTCAGGTCCATTAATTAAGGACTTTACTACTACCACTTCTATGTTCCTTTAATAATATTCATTTGTTTACTTTATCCTGTGATTGAAATACCCTGTAATGGGATCCCCTCTGGTTCATCTTTGTGTGGGGACGATCTCCCCCATATCATTGATTGTACATGCTGTTACCTGTTCTGTTTTGTCATCTTGTATTCTTCATGTTACAGCATGGGAGACTTTCACCTCCAAACATTGTTTGATATGTTTTTGTTTTCTTATAGTTCTCTTTTTCAAAACTTCAATAAAATCCTTGAAATTTGAAAAAATATATATACAGTATATATATATATATATATATATATATATATATATTATATATTTTGGGTTCTACCAAACACATATTTTCACTTCAAACTGCCTTTTATTTTGTGAGGTACTGATAAGTTTCATGTATATGACCTTCATTTTTTTTTTCATCAGTTATGTACTGTTCTATATATAACACAATCTTTATTGTTGTGCTCATTTACCATTTACAAATGATTATGTTTCCCTATTTTGGTGTAACTCTCAAACTAAATAAAGAATGTTTAAAAAAATTAAGAATGCTACAAGTCTTACCTCCCCAATTTGGGAAAAGTCCAAGTGCCTCCCTCGTGTTGAGCTGGCACTAGATTACTTGGTCCCTTTTGGTAAAGTCCAAACAAAAAAAAAATAATACATTCTGCAGTTACCCATGCATTGATGGGGTTTCCTACCAATAACCCAGGGCCATCTTAAGAGCATTATAGGCCCCCGGGCAATACAGTGCACTGGGGCCCTGTCTACACGATCACACACGAAAATAAAAATGCAAATTATCAATAAGGCTATATTTATTGGTACTTCCGACAAAATCAGTGTTTAAACATTAACACAACGTTTAGACAATATAACACGAGGTTAATGGGCACAATGGCAGAGTTTGATGGGCACAGCAGTAGCGTTTGATGGGCACAGCGGCAGCATTTGATGGGCACAGTGGCAGCGTTTGTTGGGCACATCGGCAGCGTTTGGGCACAGTGGCAGCGGTTGGGCATAGTGGCTGCGTTTAATGGGCAGAGTGGCAGCTTTTGATGGGCACAGTGGCAGCATTTGATGGGCACAGTGGCAGCTTTAATGGGCACAGTGGCTGTTTGATGGGCACAGTGGCAGCTTTGATGGGCACAGTGGCTGTTTGATGGGCACAGTGGCTGTGTTTGATGGGCACAGTGGCAGCTTTTGAGGGGCACAGACAGTGGCTGTGTTTGATGCACAACTTGAAATTACTTAAGTAGACATTGTTAGACTTACTTGAGGCCGCCGGCCTGGTGCAGTACAGTGTGTCATTCACAGCAGCAAGGCAGCGCCAGCTGTCAAGGGCCGTCTTTCCGCTCCGCTCCCTCTCCATGCTGCCTGAAGAACATGACAGAGGTGGGTGGAGCCTGTTCACTAGCCACTGGGGCAGCCACAGTGCGCTATGAATGCTGGGGCGGCCGCGGCCTCTGATTGACGTCACTGGTTGCTAGCTAGATGCCGGCCGGTGAAGTGAGCAACCAGTGCAGTCAGTCAATTTAAGCAGCAGATCGCAGCGCTGAGGATCAGCTCTGGATGGGGCCCTCCAGACAGGTGGGGCCCCCGGGCAACTGCCCAGCATGCCCAGTGGAAAAAACGGCCCTGCAATAACCAGGTGCACCTCTCCATTTATGTAACCCGTGATGCCAATAGGCAGGTACCAGGTGCTTTAGGCAGGAGAATAATCTTAAAGGAGCTACATCCAATTACCCCAGAAATATGCATGCAAGTATGCATTGACTCCTATTACTTTTTCTTCTACATCCTAGCTGCCAGTATGTCCAAAGCACAACAGCTCAATTCCACCAGTCGGAATGCATCCTTCATTGTATCTATTGCTCTGAGTGGATGAAGGGTGTGTCTGTATAGCTGAGGTGCTCTTCTGTCCCTTTTTCTCTTTACACTAGCTTACTACTGAAATCTTTGTGATGATGCCATGTGTCAGAGGAACTCTTGGAACCAGTCAACTGATGAAATCTATCAAAAGACACTTAAGTTGTAGTTTATTTTGGAGTTTATGATCCTGTACAAAGCAAATATCCAAAAGCACTTTTTTACTTGTATATGTGGGGTTGAGCTTCAAGCATAGATCTTTAAGAGAAGTGATACAGATGCTAAAATGCATTTAAGGGCTTTCTGCCTAAGTTTATTAATAAGCTGTAGGGAAAAAAAACAATCAATTTCAGCTACATTATACACTGTATAAGACACAAATTTGAAAGTGTCTTAGCACAATTGAAATGAAAGCAACACATTTTTCAAAAGACAAATTCAATATTTATTGCAAAAAATAAGTGTTATTGCTATACACATACTTCTCTTTTGACGCTATAGGTGCATTTGTTCAAGTTAGTGTCAGCGTCAGTATTTTTAGCAAGTGTTAACATAGCCTAAATGCCATTACTACCACATTGTACTATTTAGATGAAAATTAGTTAGCATGACCTAAGAGAACAAGATGAAAAGTTCTATAACTGTTTGTAAACCCTTCACAAAAGAGTACATTATTCAATAACTGCATAAACAAACCAAACAGGCCAGTGAGCTGTATAAATAGATAAAATATTTAATTTTCTTTCCTTTTTTACAACAAAAAAAGGTGATATCGCCATGGGTATTGCATTGTATAAGCAGAGCTGTTTGTGCTTTCTCCATCATACTCTTTATCTTTGTTAGGTGAGGGAGTTATGTCTGTTTCGGCAATCAGAAAATATTAATGAGCTATGATCTGCTTGGTCTCCATGCAATTGCCACAACAAAAGTAAGCTTTATGGAAGACCTTTTGCTTTTGGCATCCACATCAATCCACTTTAGATCAGGGGTTCCTTTTGGTTTGAGTGGAATATGTTTGTTACTGATGCAGTGCCATAGCAAAATCATTCCACCGGTAAACACATCTGTGGCAGCAGAAGCAGGTTGTCCTGTCTTTCACTCAAGAGAAATGATCACTTGCAAGCATTTTAGTTACAGCTTTGCTGTTTCTGTCCACTGTGTACGTCTTTCGAGGAAAAGTAAATGTTAAGATAATAAATGAAAATTATAAAAAAAAGCTAATCTGTAAATAATATGAAAAAAAAAATGTGATGGCAGGTAGGAAAATGGCTGTCTCTCAACCCTTCCAAAGATCAGGTTGGTTCCTTAAGATTAAAGAAAGGAAGGGATTCCGGCACTCCAATTTTTGTAATGTCTTATTAGAATCAGGACAGTAGAAGGAGCTGGGAGCCCCCCGAGCGCATAGCCTGTACATTCTATACTCTGTGTCTGGATGCTTACTGAGCACTGCTGACGTCACTTCCCCTTCCGTGTTCCAGGGTGGTTAGCGTGGAGCTTCCCACACCATGTACAACACAGACTAGCTGCTAAAACAACCAGGACTAACATCCTTACAGCAAAAGGACTGCCAGCGGAGCCGGCACCCTATCACCAACAGACTCCAGGATTTTTTAACCTTTGATGGACATCACCACTTTATGAACCTGCAAACCAGTAAGTTAAAAAAAAAAACAATATATATTTATGTGATAGAACTACTGGAGTTGGCGCCTCCAAAAAACATATTTTTTTTTTGGTTCCTTAAGATGGCCATACATTATAGAATTTTCTTGTTTAATTTCCTTTAGATTTACCTTCAACTACAGTATATCGTGCAAGGGCCTGCCTGATTGCATACAAATTGAAGCTGTCTAGGTTTCACCTCATATTATGTGGTTTTGGTAAATCTAAAGGAAAATTGTACAAGAAAATTGTATAATGTATGGCCTAATTTGAGTCAAATATCAGCAGCAAAACAGATATGCTACTTGTGGTTCTTTAGCATGTGGCCTCTCCTTCCTTGCAACAGCCTGCTTTGTTCCTGAACTGGCACATAGTCATCACTATAACTCATCTGCTTTTGAAAATAACACCTACACGGCAAGTCCCCAACCAGCCTGTCAGTCAAGCTCACTATTTAGCTGTGCTTAGACCAACATCTGTTGTCTGAGCAATATGTTCATTTACTATCCCCAGACATCAGTCCAAGTTAGTTCCTGCTATCCTATGTTTCTGTTCCTCTGGTTACCCTCTAATTATTTATCTGACTATGCATGTTTGTCTGACCTTTTGTCTGTCCCTTTTTCTAATATTACCTAGCGAGTGTGTACCACACTTTGGTTCTATAACTGGTCAGCTGTCATCTGCGCAGATATGTCTGAGGGCTACAACCTGGTGCACCCACCATGGTCCATAATTCCATTCAGGGTTCTCTGGTGAAGATCTGGTTCTTGTGCTTAGACTCTGCTCCAGCCACCACCTCTGCCAAGTGTCAAGTGTCATTTATTTTTGCTGCAAGGCAAAGGACAGTTACATTGTATTAACTTGACTCTTCTATGTTGCTGTTTTCTAGCAGTTTCCAACTCAGCTGTTCTTTAAATCTTTAAATTGTCCCTTTGACTTGCTGACACAAACTCATCCACATTTGCATTTTTATTGATCAACTGTACAATAATAATAATTTCAGCACTGGATACATACCTTGATTTGACGCCATCAATAAGACAAATATTTTCATTCCCTGGACGGGTAGGACAAGACTTCAAAAAGTGACCTGCCTGGCCACAATAAAGGCACAATCTCTCCCTCCTCCTAAAGGCTCTCTCATCCGCAGAGAGACGCGTGAAGCCCAAGTGCATGGGCTCATCTTTACTGACCGACTCGGTACCAGGAGGCATGGGAGGTGAGGGAGGCCACAGGTGGGACTGCAAAGCTCGGAGACAGGAGGAGGCTACAGGAAGCTTTGGCAAGTGCTCTTTCAAAGAAATTCTTTCTCTGAGTCTGGAGTCAATGAGGATGGCAAACGAGATCAAGCTCTCCAGCTCAGTGGGTATATCTTGGGCTGCTATCTCAGCCTTGATGGAATCCGAGAGACCATGAGAAAAAGCAGCCACGAGGGCCTCATTGTTCCAAGCAACCTGTGCTGCCAGAGTACGGAATTCAATGGCGTAGTCGGCAACAGTTCTCGTACTCTGATGGACATGAGGCACTTGGCAGCAGAAGCGGAGCATGCAGGAACATCAAATACCCTTTTAAAGGAGGCCACAAAGTCAGGGTAACTCAAGACAACAGGTTTTTATGTCTCCCATAGAGGGTTTGCCCAGGCCAAGGCTCTCTCAGAAAGCAAAGATATCACGAAACCTACTTTGCTTCTGTCCGTGGGAAACGCCTGGGGCAGCATCTCAAAGTAAATCTCAACCTGGTTGAGAAACCCTCTGTATTGAACTGGATTGCCCCCAAATCGCTGGGGAAGCGGAACCAGACATACCTCTTATAGAGGTAATACTCGAGGCGGGTGTCTGCACAGAGATTGGCGCAGCAGCAGGGAAGGCCTGCAACTCAGGTTGTACTGGAGCAGCCACAGTGGGGGATTCAAGGTGAGCCGTGCAACTCAGGAGCGTTTGTAATGCTATGGCAAACTGATCCATGCAGTGATCTTGCTCATCCAATCTGGAAAAAATATTACCGACAAGTGGATTGACTGTATCTTCTGAATTCATGGCCTTCACCCACTGTCAGAAACCATGAACCAGACCGAGGCAGAAGTACAATTAAATCACACTTGTTTATTAATAAAAAATAAAAAGGTAAATAGAGTAAGCATAGTCAAAGCATAGCCAGAGTCCAGTAACTGGATCGAGTAGTCAGCCAGGCCAGAGTTCAGTAACCAATTCGGGTAATCAGCCAGGCCAGAAGTCAGGGATTCAAGTAGAGGAACAGCAAGCAGGATAAGAAGCCAGAAGGGATGTCCGCAAGCCAGTCTTTAAACAGGAACTCAGGAGATGATTTCATGTGATGTGATCAAGGCGAAGGCAGAGATGAAGTGAGCTGGACAGCTTTAAGTAGGTAGGTCAGACGAGCAGGATCAGGAACAGCTGGGTAACTGTGGAGAGAGTTGAGAACTGGCAATTAGCTGACAGCTGAGCAGCCAGCTTAGAGAAGGAAGGGCTAAGCCAGCCCTGACAGGAACTAGGCTGGGAAGCCGGCATCCTTAACAACAGATGAGTCTTCAGTTGTCAACGGGCTTCCCTGCTGACAGCTGAAAGCAAACAAAATGCCGGAAAAAAAAGAAAAAAATGCATGGGGTCCCTGTCAGGGTCGGTGACATCACACGCGGCTCCGCCCCTTACCTATATAAGAACTATCAAATGGCTGAGCCTGCAGTAGGTGGACAGCCTTCATTGACGAATGAGCATTTTTTTTTTTTATCGGGTCCGGCGGTGGTGGCAGATCTACTTTAAGGGACATTGTTTTTTTAAATGAAGGAATTGTCAAAAACCTGTCTCACGTTTTTCTTAATTTTTTACACTTTTTTGGTGAATGACCCCATCCTTTTTACATGGGGGGGGCTTCCAAATTCCAATAATTCCTCTGCCCACAGACCCCCACAACCACAGGCCAGGATTGTTTGGAAGAGACCTTTGTCCCCATAAACATGGGGACAAGATGCTCTGTGTGGAGCCCCCCCCTGCCCCAAAGCACACCCCCATGTTGAGGGCATGTGGCCTGGTATGGTTCACCTTCCTTTTCCTGACATGCCGGGCTGCATGCTCGGATAAGGGTCTAGTATGGACTTTGAGGGAACCCCACGCTGTTTTTTTTATTTTATTTCTTTTAAATAGCTGGGTCCTGGCAATTGCAACCGCTAGTCAATGTAAGCGTGATTTGACTCTTTTTTTTTCTTTAGAAATGTCATTATTGTCGCACCAAGTTCTATACATGCCACAGATGTCGCACTTTACATGCAGACTAAGCCCCCCCTCTCACTGGCACTGTATTTAAAGGAATTTTTCATTTTTATTGTTTGACTTTAAGCATCATTAAAATAACTGCTCCTGAAAAATGGATAATTTTTAAAAATATTTTTGCATTGTTATATGTCCTCCAGGGCAGTACCCGGACCCTCATACCATTTTATGGGCAATTATGGGCATATAAGCCTTCAAAATGGGGACTTTTGATATCTCATGCTCGGCTCCCATAGACTTCAATGGAGTTTGTGGTTCAGGCCAAAGTTTTTCCTGTTCGGGAGTTCTGCTGCAAACCGGACAGGAGGGTGTCTGGCCCATCTCTACTGACTATCAGTGCTGGAGTGAGTACCATTACACCACTTCTGTACTTTGAAATAAAAAAAATGGCATGCACATACAGTATAAACTGTAAAAGGTTTTTTTTTTTTTTCCAGCTACATCATTATTTGTTTTTAATGCCATTTTTTTCCCTTCAAAATTCATAGATTGAATCCAAAAAAAGTTTAGTTGAATGAGATGCAAAAGACTGTAGAAATGTGAAAAGACCCTGACAAAATATATTTGTGATTCTTATTTGCTTTTGTGTGTATTTTGATACTGTGCAATATGTATGTGTAATACTACATTTCTATGAGCATACTGATATTGTTTGGGAATACCAACTGACATAGGTGAACCAATATATTGTACCTTATGTTGCTAAACTGCAACATGTAGCTATGCAGCGGTATATAGATAATTGTGCAAGAATATGAATATGCAATTATGAATTGGTATGGCATGCAGCATTAACAGCCAATTAATACCAAGTAACCAGGTACCAAAAAATTATAAAAAAATAATAAATAAACATACTTTTAAGGTTTGAAAAAAAAAAACTGAATTAGTATGTCTAGAGAGCTGGTAAATATTGCATTTGCTGTGCAAATTTTTCATAGATGTATAGTCTTTATTCATTTGTCCAACTATTGCATTGAATTCAGTAAAGACAAGACAAAAAGTAATAACCTGAGCATTTTTACACATACACTTTAAAACTGTTATTAATAAATATGTAGAAAAAATGCACAGCAGAACATATCAATTGGGACTGCTGTTTGTCAGATTAAAAATGTATATTAAATGGTGCCATAATGTTTTTTAACCCTTTATACCCAAAGTAAGAACACTAGTATGCTTTGTGTTTAGGTGATCTTTTCAAAGGTTTTGGCAAATTAAAAAATTATATTTATAAGTAGAAAAAGATGTGCACAGAAATGTTTTCATTTGTTATATATTCACTGATGACAGCAAGATCCCAGTTCTTACTTTTGTTTCATCAAGACATGAAAATTTAACAAAATAATATTTTTTTTACAGCCTGCAAGAGAATGTGAGGGTTGACTTCTGTGATTACATAGCATACAGTAATTACACACAGACCTATTAGCATGATGTCTTGGATATAGTGTCATCCTGCCATTCCCCATGGGAAATGTGCACTAACCCTTTACGTTTTGACAGTAATTACAGTTCAAACACAAAATAGCACTGACTACAACATCTAGTACACACATGATGTATTAGCATCAATTTGTCTTTCAGGTCCATTCAGGACAGAACAGAATAATCCATAAAAAAAAATGCAAGAAAGGGAAAATATCTTGTGTTCTTAAACAAATGTAAAGTAAATGTTTGAACTGTATATACGAGGATTCATTAGGTGGAACACTTCATACAATGTTGAACATTGGAGAAATATAGCAATTATTACATATTAGAAACAATTTGCAGGATGTTTTGTTAAAAAAAAAAATGTATATATATATATATATATATATATATATATATATATATATACTGTACAATAACCAATACAATATACAAAAATGATTTTATCATAGACCCAAGGCTCCCAGCAGAATACATTTATACATAGTAACATTACCATACTTAAGAGTATGAATTGCTTATATGTACTGGAGCATTGGTTTATAAAAAAAAGGGTTTGAATGACAAACTTATATTGCAAACCTCATTTTTTTATTTCAAATTTACCAGATAGTACCAGATTCTCAAGTACAACATTTTATGTTTAAATTAAAGCATGTCAATATTCCTACTATTGATTAAATTTTTTTTTTTTTTTTTTTTAATACTACTAATGAAATGAAAATGTGAACTTTTAAACAACAGAAAATAATGTGTGATATACCAGAATATTTGTAATGAAAAATGTACTAATACTACAAGTTACTTTAAATGTAGGTTACAAAGAATTGATGCGATTGGATCTTCCATAGTACACATACCTGAAACTTCTTGATGCCCAGTAAATGTAGAAAAACAAGTTGCCATTTTTGCTAGGAGTAATTGATTGCCAACAGGGACTGGCTTTTTGTCAGCTTCACTCTCGTGAAAAAAGCCTGATTTACTCTTCATGGCCTGCAGAGAGACGCTACCTCTGTTCAGAAGCACATAAGAATGTGCTGTTCTTTTTGGACAAATGATTGATTCCTGTGTAATACTCCTAAGTGGAAGATGTATTGGTGTCCAAAGGCATAAACGGATCAAAGAGACAGGGTCTTTAGCCATAATTGGGCCACCCTGCATCAGGTGAACTGTGCTGCTTATGGGCCAAATGTGAATGTCACATTAGGTATTTGTTAAGTAAAAATAATCATAGCTTTGAGTACATGACTTGTTTAGAACACAGGCTCTTTCTTAGCTACAGTACACATCTCTCAGAAATGATCAGCAGCCAAACTCTAGTTAAATGATTTACTGTGACAATAATTGCTTCAGATAATGAAACATAAAGTGTCATTTTTTTTTAACATAGTTTGGAGTTTTCAAGGTGAAGCAAGGTAAGTTTGACATAATACAATTATGACATGTGGATTTAAGCTGCATTTTTGGAATTGAATTGACAAAATAATAGCTAACTGCATCCCTTCACAAACAAGCACAAGACAGCACACTTGCTCAAAGGTTCAGAATTATTTTTATTCTCTATCTGTAATATATTTTGTCTATTCTATGTAAAGTGTCAGCTAACTGGCTTGTTAAAGTATATTTAAAACCAAGAAACAAATGTTATAGATTGCAGCTTTCTAGTCTTTATATGCAGCTTGCTGCATTCATTTTTTAATTTTTTTTGGCGTTTTTCCTTTTATTTTTTCCCGGTGATTTCATTAGTAACACACTTCTAGCCTAGGGATCAACTCCTGACACAGTTTCTATGGAGGAGCAGCTTCGTCACCCTAGGACAGGAAATGTTTCAGTACCTTTCCTTATCCTCTTTTCTTCAAAATACAGGTTAGAGGTGTTCTGTAGTCAATAGTAAGGTATTGATTAAAATTGCAGCACAGGAAAAGAATATAGGAAGTTATGAGCTCATAAAATCATTAGAACCAACAACAGATATTTTTAGTCATTATACATATGTTTTGAACAGGTATAGCTTTATTATTCAAAATTGGTTGCATTTTCTTTATTGCATTAGGTTAGAAAAAAAACAAATTTTTCTGTAATTTTTCCCAACAAAACATTTATGCAACTTTCACACCCCATATATTTACTCAAAAATATAATTGACAAGGTCTACTAATTTCAATGATATTACATTGGTGTGGCTTTTATGTAATGTAGGGGAATGGCAAAGCTCAAAGTGATCCTATGTGCTTTACTACTAGGAAAGCTTTACTCCACTTTCAGCACTACATTACAGGGTGATACAAGTGGTTTGGGTAAATTTTTGGAGTAACTTAAAGACATTAGGATAAGATTAGGTCAGATTTACAAGGACACAAATATACATGATGCCAACTTTTTCACAGGTTTGTCATGCAGATTATCCAGCATCTTTGTTGTGACCTGGGGATTAACCTGGGCAGAGGTTATTTTATTATTTTTATAATCTATCTATCTATCTATCTATCTATTAGGGATGGGCCCGGTGTTCGATTCGAACCCATGTTCGAATCGAACATCGACCGTTCATCCGCTCGTCGAGTCCAGAACTATGTGGACCGTTCGCATCAAATTCGTGTGATGCAGTCGCAGCGCATTGCTGGCTGATGATTGGCCAAGCATGCACTGTGACCCTGCATGCTTGGCCAATCATAGAGCCAGCGGCGAGGAGAGCAATAATTGGCCACAGGCAGGATGCCTGTGGCCAATTATAGCTCAGGGGGTTTAGTACACGCCCCACACTATATAAGGCCACCGCGCCGGCGGCCTCGTGTAGTGTGTCCGGCGTTAGGAACAGTGTCAGTGACATATAGTTATCTGCTTGTGATTCATTTCTGTGTGGGGATTAGTGTAGGGAAAGAGGAAAAATAGGCAGGGATAGTTTATTCTTCTCAGTGCTGTTCTCAATCTCTACCAATCCAGCCATCTGCTGAAGTTAGTGTGTGTGCGTGCTGTGTTAGTATAGCACTGCAGTAGCACACTAAACCACCTTACCCTGTATCTGCCCTTGTGGCCTGTTGTCATCTAAGGCAGCCAGCCAGCCAGCCATCTGCAGGAGTTAGTGTGTGTGTGTGCTCTGTGACTATAAGACAGCACACTAAACCACCTTACCCTGTATCTGCCCTTCTGGCCTGTTGTCATCTAAGGCAGCCAGCCAGCCAGCCATCTGCAGGAGTTAGTGTGTGTGTGTGCTCTGTGATTATAAGACAGCACACTAAACCATCTTACCCTGTATCTGCCCTTCTGGCCTGTTGTCATCTAAGGCAGCAAGCCAGCCAGCCATCTGCAGGAGTTAGTGTGTGTGTGTGTGTGTGCTCTGTGACTATAAGACAGCACACTAAACCACCTTACCCTGTATCTGCCCTTCTGGCCTGTTGTCATCTAAGGCAGCCAGCCAGCCAGCCATCTGCAGGAGTTAGTGTGTGTGTGTGCTCTGTGATTATAAGACAGCACACTAAACCATCTTACCCTGTATCTGCCCTTCTGGCCTGTTGTCATCTAAGGCAGCAAGCCAGCCAGCCATCTGCAGGAGTTAGTGTGTGTGTGTGTGTGCTCTGTGACTATAAGACAGCACACTAAACCACCTTACCCTGTATCTGCCCTTCTGGCCTGTTGTCATCTAAGGCAGCCAGCCAGCCAGCCATCTGCCAGAGTTAGTGTGTGTGTGTGTGCTCTGTGACTATAAGACAGCACACTAAACCATATTACCCTGTATCTGCCCTTCTAAGGCAGCCAGCCAGCCAGCCAGCCATCTGTTTGTGTGTGTGTGTGCTCTGTGACTATAAGACAGCACACTAAACCACCTTACCCTGTATCTGCCCTTCTGGCCTGTTGTCATCTAAGGCAGCCAGCCAGCCATCTGCAGGAGTTAGTGTGTGTGTGTGTGTGCTCTGTGACTATAAAGCCCAATACACACGCGCAGATTATCCGAGGACCAGGTCCGTCGGATCACGTCCATCGTACTTTGTCCGATGTTGGTGTTGCGTACACACGGTCGGACAACGTTGTCGGAATTTCCGGTCTGCAAGAACGTCGTGACGTAAGTCGTCTTCCACGAGACTAGAAAAGGGAAGTTCAGCACCACGTTAGGCACCCGTTGGGCTCCTCCTGCTGATCCCGTGTTTATCGCGAGTTAGTCGAAGTTTGGTGACTTAAGATTCGCGCTTCTCAGTTTTGTCACTCAGATCGTTACTGCTCTTCAGTTTGTGCTTGTCGTGCGTATCTGTTTATTAGTGCGTGTAGTCAGTTCGCATTTGTTGGTCATTGCAGCCTATATCTTGATATAGGACGCTTTGATTTGCACTGCTTATTGTCTGCTCGTTTCTGGTATTCATTTCGTTCTTTCAGGCCTTGCTGTTTATCGGTGCTTTCTGTTTGTCCGTTCTGATCAGCCGACCTTTTGTGAGCGATGTTTCCCGTACGTACTCGTCGCCGAGTTCGTGCTGTACGCAGAATTGGTGTCGGGCTTTTAGCTTTGACCCAAGACCCGTCCATGAACAGAGTGACGAGGACTATGTGGACCAAGAATTGGTTGCTTCAGTGTGATCAGTTCTCGCACATGCCTTTGCTTCGTGAGATCCGGGAGAATAATCCTGATGATTTCAGGAACTTTCTCTGGATGACGGACCCCGTTTTTCACCTTCTTTTGGCTTTGCTGACCCCTTTTATCAGCCGGCAGGATACCTGCATGAGACAAGCCATCACTCCGGAGCAGAGGCTTGTTGCTACATTGAGGTACTTGGCGACAGGGAGAAGCCTTCAGGATTTGAAGTTCTCTTCAGGTATCTCTCCCCAGGCCCTGGGAATCATTATTCCAGAGACCTGTTCTGCCATCATCCAGGTCCTGCAGGAGGACTATATTAAGGTAACATTTCTACTTTACTATTCCCTTCTATGTATGCTCTGTTTGCTAATGTCTTGTATTTTTGACCTCCTTCCCTAATTACCTTGATTGCAATATGCTCTAATATGCTGTGCCCCTTTTCTCCTTCATGCATTTCTCCCTTCACTTACCTCACCAGCATGCTCTTCTGCCCCAATAGACACCTATGGCCTAGTCACTTAAGCAATGTATTTTGTCTGCTGCATAGTATTGTTTTCCCCCAAACACCCCCGAAAATATGCACAAATGTTTGCTGTGTGGTTTACTTCATGTAGAGCCCCTTTTTTTTCCCTTTTTGTTGGTGGGGGGGGTGCCAAATTCATTCTGAACCCCCTCCCCCAACTGCTCTGTCAGATGGTACCAATCCTCTATCTGCTGGCTTTCCAAAGGTCAATAGACACTATATACCTACCTCTTTATAGTGGGCATCTTTAGGGATGAATTCAGCAAAGCATGTAGTGCAAGGGGGGGGGGGGATTTTGAATGTTATTTTATCTTTCCTGTGGGCTGGCAATAGTGTTAAGTAAGGAGGGTCTGGCCAAACTAGCACACATTATTGAGCCATTTGGCAATCAATGAAGTGCAGAGGATTACCTGTCCAAACCCCCCCCCCCCAAACCCCTAGTTATTGTCAATGGCCCATCAGAAGTGGGGCGATTGATGGGGGGTGAGTCATCTGCTAGGGGGACCCTCTACTTTGCGTTGCAAATACTTTCCAGCTTTAAATGTAAAAGTCTGATCTTGTTCCAAGATGTTTAGTGTCTAATCTGCTTGCAATGTTTATGTGCAAAGTGACAAATTTTTTTTTCTTGTTTCACTCCACAGTTCCCTTCCACGCCACAGAAATGGCAGACTGTGGCCTCCCACTTTCCCACCCGTTGGGACTTTCCTAACTGCGGAGGTGCAATTGATGGGAAACACGTCCGCATCGTCCCACCCCCCAACTCGGGGTCATACTATTATAATTACAAGGGGTTTAATAGTGTCGTGATGTTGGCGGTGGTGTCGGCGACATACGAGTTTTTGTATGTGGACGTGGGGATGAACGGCCGGATCTCGGATGGTGGTGCCATTGCGCACACAGAGTTCTACTGGCGTCTCCAAAGTGGCAGTCTGTGCTTGCCACCTCCAGAGGAGAATGCTGAAGGACTCCCCTTCGTCTTTGTCGCAGATGAAGCGTTTGCGTTGACTCCCCATCTGATGAGGCCCTTCCCGATGAGGACCCTCACCCCAGACTAGAGGGTCTTCAATTACAGGCTGTCGAGAGCCCGCAGAGTGGTGGAGAACACCTTCGGGATCCTGGCCAGCCGCTTCCGCCTGTTTTTGACGGCTATTAACTTGGCGGAATACAAACTCAACCACATAGTTCTTGCCTCTTGCATATTGCACAACTTTTTGAAACGACACAACACCAACTATGTGGTGACCGTTGGCCCAGATGTGGAGGGCCCTTCCAATGCCGACCTCACAGCCCTTCAAGCGGCACGTCCAGGCTTGCCCCCTCGAAATGCCCGCGCGGTCTGCGAGCAATATATGGACTACTTTGTGGGTAGGGGGGCCATTGCTCTGCCTGACGATGTGTGAGAGGCATTTTTCAATAAATATATTTTTTTACCAAACCTATGTTTTCTGGTCCTTTCCATATTCTAGCTTCTTTGAGATATACATTTTTGCCCTTTAGCTTCAACAGTGGGAATGCACTTTCTGGGCAAAAGGAGGTAACAGTCTCTTCTTCCAAAAAAGCTTCTTCTCATGTTGTGTGTTTGATACCTAATCTTTGGTCTAGAGAAGGTTTGTAGTGCATAACTGACACCCAAAATACTCCTTTTCATCACCATGACAGAAATGTGTGTATTACCAAAAATGGTGTGCTACGTGTTTTCAAACCAATCACTGTGGGTGTCATTTACATAAGTCAAATCTACTATGCTCTACAAGTGCAGTGCAAAAGTGCCCTGGAAAAGAAACTTGCAGTGCAAACTGGACTTGCCTTTAGTAAATAACACCCATTTCCCCCCAAATCCTTTACATTTGACATACATAATGCTTTTTTCTTTTTAAATAAGGAAGCCACACATTTAGAAAATTAAAAAAGTTTACTTGCAACACATTCACAAGTGCATTTACAAACTTCTTGCCAAAACTGACAAGATCTTGGTTCTTGACAACATTGTTTACAAACATTCTGCATTTGGTAAAACCAGGCATGGAGCAAAACAGAACACAGGAACTAGGAAAGTTCAACTTTCTAAAGTGAAGACAAAATCAGACATGACTATATGTTAAAAGTGTGTTTGATCTTGCCTTCATCACATGGGGGGTCACCCCTGGAAAGTGGAAATTTAGAACATGCACACAATTTGGGTCTGAAAATGGTCATTAGATGGTAAAACACATGCCTAGAATCTTCAAAAGTGCAATTTTCCATCATGGGGATGAATGGACGTTTTTTGGGGGTGCAACACCTTCACCACAACCACTTTAGTAGTTCGGAAAGTGGTTGCACCCCCAAAAAAACGTTGTCATTCATCCACCATGATGGGAGCTAGCACATGTGGACACAATGTGTGCATGTTCCAAATTTCACACAGTTCCTAAGTTGCAAATGTGTTCAGAAACAGCCACAAATGTGTGTTAATTACTTGGTGCGTTTTCAGATTTTTCCTAAAACATCAATGATGTTCTTCAATTTTTGTTGAACATCATTGATGTTTTGCTTTATGTCATCTAGATCTCGATTGCAGACCATTATCTCCCCGATGAGTACGTGGGCACTCTCTGTGGTAAAGTGCGATTCTTCTTCCACAACATCCACGTCACCTAAAAACAACCAAAAAAAACACAAATGTGTTTTGGAAATGAGGCAGGCATACATTGATTAGCTTACCAGTAGCTGTGTTCTCCCACACTCACCTGTTGTGGTGACAAGTTCTCCAATTTCTATGATCTCTCCTTCCTCCTCCTCTGCTTCTGGTCTTTCCCCTTCTTTGGGAGGTGTTGGTTTTGTGGTTTCCTCAGACGTCACGAGTTTTCGCTCCCCTATGAGAAGGTACAAAAGGAAGATTTAGCAACACAATCTATTGAGGGCAGAAATAGGAAATGTCAAACATTGCTTGAAAGTGAGGGACAATATTTTAGTTTGGCCAGTTACAAATGACAACAACATGAATGTAGTCACTTTGTAAAGGTGCTAAACTTACTAGCTTTTTGGTAGAAGTTTGTCTGATGGAGTTCTAAACACGGGAAACATGCGCCCCTTCTATATACTATATACTCTATAGTATGCCTATGAATGGGGTCATGTTTCCCGTGTTTAGAACTCTCTCTGTACAATGTGTCATTTTTGCAGGAAAAAAAAGACATTTAAAATCACTCGCGGCTAATTGCCGATTCCCGTAATACAGAGAACAATTCGAATGTTGTATTGTAACTAACAAATATGTAATTTCAACTAATATGAAAGAAATTATAATAGCGGATATAACGAATGCTTCGAATGCTTCGAGATTCAGTATATCTAATATAGAGAACTGTCTCTGTACAATGTGTCATTTTTGCAGGAAAAAAAAACTATTTAAAATCACTTGCAGCTATTGCCGGCAAATGAATTGTTGGATCCGTAATACAGAGAACTGTCATTCATTGAAGTCATTGATAAAAAAAATGCGTAGGGGTCCCCCCAAATTCAATAACCAGGCCCTTCAGGTCTGGGATGGATATTAAGGGGGACCCCAGCCAAAAAAATAAAAAAAAAAAATGGCGTAGGGTCCCCCTCAAAATCCATACCAGACCCTTGAGGTCTGGGATGGATTTTAAGGGGAACCCTAGCCAAAAAAAATGGCGTGGGGTCCCCCATAAAATCCATACCAGACCCTTATCCGAGCACGCAACCTGGCAGGCCGCAGGAAAGGAGGGGGGGACGAGAGCGGCCCCCCCTCCCGCCTGAACCGTACCAGGCCACATGCCCTCAACATTGGGAGGATGCTTTGGGGTCCCCCCCAAAGCACCTTGTCCCCATGTTGATGAGGACAAGGGCCTCATCCCCACAACCGTGCCCGGTGGTTGTGGGGGTCTGCGGGCGGGGGGCTTATCGGAATCTGGAAGCCCCCTTTAACAAGGGGACCCCCAGATCCCGCCCCCCCCCTGTGTGAATTGGTAAGGGGGTACAAAAGTACCCCTACCATTTCACCAAAAAAGTGGCAAAAATGGTAAAAATGACAGGAGACAGTCTTTGACAATTTCTTTATTAAAATCTTCTTTCTTCTTTCTTCATCCTTCCGTCATCTTCTTCCATCTTCTTCCATCTTCTTCCATCTTCTTCCATCTTCTTCTTCCTTCGATTCGCTTCTTCTTCCTCCGGTCTTCTCGTCCTTCTCGTCCGGCGTCGTCCTTCTCGTCCGGCATCGTCGTCTCTTCTCGCAGGCCGCTCCTCGCAATGGGAGGCTCCCGCTCTGTGAGGCTCCGCTCCGGGTGACAGGTCTTGTATAACGAAGGCACCTGGTGACCCCGCCCCCCCTCTGACGTCATGGGGAAAGCCATAGGGAATTCCACATGACGTCCCCGTGCGTCAGAGGGGGCGGGGTCACCAGGTGCCTTCGTTATAAAAGACCTGTCACCCGGAGCGAAGCCTCACAGAGCGGGAGCCTCCCATTGCGAGGAGCGGCCTGCGAGAAGAGACGCCGATGCCGGACGAGAAGGACGACGCCGGACGAGAAGGACGAGAAGACCGGAGGAAGAAGAAGCGAATCGAAGGAAGAAGAAGATGGAAGAAGATGACGGAAGAAGATGACGGAAGGAGAAGATGAAGAAAGGAAGACCAGAAGAAAGAAGAAAGAAGATTTTAATAAAGGAATTGTCAAAGACCGTCTCCTGTCATTTTTACAATTTTTGCCACTTTTTTGGTGAAATGGTAGGGGTACTTTTGTACCCCCTTACCATTTCACACAGGGGGGGGCGGGATCTGGGGGTCCCCTTGTTAAAGGGGGCTTCCAGATTCCGATAAGCCCCCCGCCCGCAGACCCCCACAACCACCGGCCAGGGTTGTGGGGAAGAGGCCCTTGTCCTCATCAACATGGGGACAAGGTGCTTTGGGGGGGGACCCCAAAGCACCCTCCCAATGTTGAGGGCATGTGGCCTGGTACCGTTCAGGCGGGAGGGGGGGGGGCGCTCTCGTCCCCCCCTCCTTTCCTGCGGCCTGTCAGGTTGCATGCTCGGATAAAGGGTCTGGTATGGATTTTGAGGGGGACCCCACGCCATTTTTTTTTTTGGCCGGGGTTCCCCTTAAAATCCATCCCAGACCTGAAGGGTCTGGTATGGATATTTGGGGGGGACCACACGCCATTTTTTTTTTGGCTGGGGTCCCCCTTAATATCCATACCAGACCTGAAGGGCCTGGTTATTGAATTTGGGGGGACCCCTACGCTTTTTTTTTTTCTGCAAAAATGACACTTTGTCATTCGAATTCATTCAAATTCATTCGTTATATCTGCTATAATAATTTCGTTCAAATTAGTTGAAATTCGATATTGGTAGTTGGATTTACTAACGATTCGTAACTATTCATAACGATTCGTAACTATTAATAACGATTCGTAACGATTCGTAACTTGAAATTGAAATTCGATATTTGTAGTTGGATTCGAATTGTTCTCTGTGTTATGAGAACCAACAATTCATTAGCCGCGTTAACGATTCGTAACGATTCGTAACGATTTGTAACTTTACTAACGATTCGTAAAAAAATTACGATTCGTCCGAATTTCGTATTTCGTACGAATTCGAACGGAATTTCGTACACGAATTACGAATTACGAATTTTTTTATATACGAAACGGGAGGAAACAAAACGAAACAAATTTTTTGACAGTTCCCATGTCTAATTCTTGATGACATTTCTAGTGAGAACAAACTTCCTTTCCCCAAAAAAAACACCAAACATCGTATTATAAGTGGCCGAACGATCGAGGTTGAGTACGATCGAATGCACAGACGAACATGAAAGTGGCCATTTTCTAATGTACAACTTTGTAAAAATACAAACACATGGAGCAGTATGCAAGCCAAAAATCAAACACAAAACACAACTACTTACTTTTTTGAAGAACTCGCTTGATCTTTCTGTACTGATCGGGCTCCCTCAGTTTCAGGTCTGACCAGCGTTTCCTCAGTTGCTCCTTGGATCGTTGTACCCCAAAATGATTGTACAGCCTCCTCACAACTTTAGACATGATCTTGGCCTTGCGGACATTGGGGTTGAGGTAAGGCCCATACTTCCCATCATAGTCGCTCCTCTTTAATATGTCCACCATCTCCAACATTTCTCCAAATGACATATTGGAGGCCTTGAATTTCAGGCTCCGGGATCGGGACGTTTCTGCCTCCGGCCTTTCCTCGTCCTCCTCCTCGTTGCTGCAATATTTCGGGCGCACCTGCTGTGTCCCCGCCATGTGCTCTCCCCACTGCGCAGTAAAGAGAAGGGGTGGGGAATAGACGAGAAAGATCGTCAGGGGCGGGCGGAGTTTGACGCATGCGCACTGTATATAAAACGTCACACGCCTGTGTCGTAGCCACAATCTGTGAGACGAGGGGAGAGAAAGCTCACGCACGAGACGATCGCTATAACGAAGGTACAATTTGACGTTGGTACATAACTAGCCTAGACTGATTAGACCTTGAGGCTTCTTTATGGAGAAGATTAGGAGAGTTTTGCCGGACATTATTTATAGTGTTTTGTGTGGTGTTGTGTCTTGCAGAGATTATGCAGGGATTCAACGACATGAGTTTTCTCCCCTCTTCATTGATAAATACAGGGAAATTCCCCTTTTATGGCAGGCCAAACACCCCCATTACGGCCACAAACCAAAGAGGTACGCAGCCCTGCTGAAACTTGTGGAATTTGTAAAGCCAAGGTTCCCCACGGCAACTGTTGTTAAGATAAGAAATAAAATTGGCAGCCTGAGGAGTGCGTATATCAGGGAGCGCAAGAAGGTCCTGAAGTCCCAAGAATCTGGAGCTGCAGCAGATGAGGTCTATGCCCCCAAGCTCTGGTACTATGACAGGCTCCATTTTCTCAAAGACCAGACTGATGTCACGGAGCCACTCTCGCCTCCTCCTTCCACGCTTCCTTGCGCGCAGGCCACCCCTGATGAGGCTTCCGAGGAGCAACCTGGGCCTTCCAGTCTGGAAGATGTGGAGGAGCCCAGCTTGAGCCAGGTATAGTAGTTTGGGAACCAATTTTGTGAAAAATAAATGATGCTCAGTTAATTCTGGATCCCCAATTGCTTAGTTCCTAAAACGTGTTTGACATATCAACTGACAGTAGTGTTGTAGACATTTGGGGCAAGAATCTAAACTGCAGGGCTGAGAATTGTATGGTTTTCTATTTGTAACCATTTTGCAACAGTCACTAGATGAAATTTGTGTGTGTTTGATGAACAAATAACTGAAACTATGTCCCTTTTTCATACACAGGAAGACCTCAGCCAGGAGGTGGCTGTGGAATGTGGCAGTCAGGAGGAGGAAGGGGTTAGTGGCAGCCAAGAGGTGGGTAGTGGCAGCCAAGAGGGTGGTAGGCCTAGGAGCCTGACTGACTCCCAAATCCCTCCCCTCCGCCTTCCCTACAAAAGGGCGAGAAGGGGGGGTGAGGCGGGAGAGTCAGCGCTCCGGATGATCCGAGAGGCTTCAGCCTCCCTACATGCCACACCCACCGACGAGGAGACCTTTGCCTCCTTGGTTGTCACGAAAATGATGGGTATGGAGGTGGGGCAACGCAACATGTGTGAGGATGTCATCCTCAAAGTCCTAAATAAGGGGATGACTGGGGGGGTGACCCCACTCACACATGTTTGCCATAGTGACCATGCTCCGCCTCCTCCTCCTCCTCCTTCTGCCACCCCACCAGCAACACAGCCACAGCGTGGAAGGAAGCGTACAAGGAAGACCTGAGAGTGACGACCTGGATTCAGTCTGGTCTGAGAGAAGATGGAGCCTCTCGTAGTACCAGAGCCTGGGGACCTAGATGGCATCTGCTGCAGTTCCGGATGTTTTGGACTTCAGGACCAAATAGCACTCCCTTATTATTTAGATACGTACTCCTCAGGCCCCCAATTTTAGACGCTTCAAAAATGATGGTTGCCGTGGGGGTCCAAGGCTTTGCAAATTCCCCAAGTTTCTCCATCGCTGCGTTCCTCTTTGTTTTGTTGCTGAGACCTAAATAAAGGTATTTTTGATTTGAAATAATCATTGCCTATTGTGTTTTACTTTTCTACAATGACAGTTTATTTGTGAGTAGGCAGGTACATTTCACTAATCATAAAGTATAATTAACAAGGGGCACCAACAACAAACAAACTCCTAGTAAATTTAAGCAACAAATACAAATGTTAATAATGTTGTTTTGCTAAGTTGAGACACACAACCCCCCTCAAAAATAAAAAATAAATCTCCTTAAAATATGTATTCCAAAAAAAAAAAAAATGAGAAATCCTCCAAAAAATATAACAAAGATTCTTTTACGATCTGAGTAAAAATAAACATGTAGTCTAGAAATCCTGAAAAGTAATAAAGAACTAAGTTTGGGAGAAGTGCGGGTGAATAGGAGCAGCTAAAACATGTCATTCTTCTTGCATTGTAAAGAAAAAGAGAATGCGCTGCATTAAAGACATTTTAACATTGCAGCGTGACGAATGTGCTGTGTCGATTAGGAAAGGTAGTTTTACCTGACCGAGCGCTTCCGTCACAGAATTTCTTCTGAGCATGCGTAGCACTTTGTCCGTCGGACTACGCTACACACGATCGGATTTGGTGTGATCGGACTTTGTTGTCGGATTTTCCGACAACATTGTCCGATAGGACAGAATCCATCGGAAAATCCGACCGTGTGTATGGGGCTTAAGACAGCACACTAAACCATCTTACCCTGTATCTGCCCTTCTGAGGCAGCCAGCCATCTGCAGGAGTTAGTGTGTGTGTGTGCTCTGTGACTATAAGACAGCACACTAAACCACCTTACCCTGTATCTGCCACTTCTGGCCTGTTGTCATCTAAGGCAGCCAGGCATCTGCAGGAGTTAGTGTGTGTGTGTGTGTGTGCTCTGTGACTATAAGACAGCACACTAAACCCTCTTACCCTGTATCTGCCCTTCTAAGGCAGCCAGCCAGCCAGCCATCTGCAGGAGTTAGTGTGTGTGTGTGCTCTGTGACTATAAGACAGCACACTAAACCACCTTACCCTGTATCTGCCCTTCTGGCCAGGTGTCATCTAAGGCAGCCAGCCATCTGCAGGAGATAGTGTGTGTGTGCTCTGTGACTATAAGACAGCACAATAAACCACCTTACCCTGTATCTGCCCTTCTGGCCTGTTGTCATCTAAGGCAGCCAGCCAGCCAGCCATCTGCAGGAGTTAGTGTGTGTACTCTGTGACTATAAGACAGCACACTAAACCAACTTACCCTGTATCTGCCCTTCTGGCCTGTTGTCATCTAAGGCAGCCTGCCAGCCAGCCAGCCAGCCAGCCATCGGCAGGAGTTAGTGTGTGTGTGCTCTGTGACTATAACACAGCACACTAAACCACCTTACCCTGTATCTGCCCTTCTGGCCTGTTGTCATCTACGGCAGCCATCTGCAGGAGTTAGTGTGTGTGCTGTGTGACTCCAGCACAATATACACTACCCATTACAATGTCTGGAAGACCAACAAGGAGAGGCAGACAGTGGCCATGGGACACGCTTGTCCTTATTTTTATTTTGGGTGTGGGGTTCCCCTTAATATCCATACAAGACCCGAAGGGGCTGGTAATGGGCTGGGGGGGGGGGGGTGATGGGGTAGCCATGCCATTTTTCTCAAAGATTTTCATCCATATTGCCAGGACAAGACATGACATTAAATCCGCAAGCAGTTTTAAATGGTTTCTTTTTTTCCTTTACAAATTTCATTTTTTGCAGGGACAGTTCTAAACACGGGGAAACACATGCCACTTCACAGGCATACTTTAGACACCCCCCCCCCCCCCGGTACCATATTTAAAGGAATATTTCACTTTTTTTTTCACTTTATGCATCATTAAAATGACTGCTCCCGAAAAAACTTCAGTTTTTAAAACTTCTTTTTGCATTGATACATGTCCCCTGGGGCAGGACCCGGTCCCCAAACCTGTTTTATGACATTAACATGCATATTGGCCGTTATAATTAGCACTTTAGATTTTGAACGTTCGTGTCCATTGTAACTAATAGGGTTCTAACGTTTGCGTGAACTTTCGGTCCTTTCGCAGGTTCTGGTACGAACCGAACCCGGGGGTGTTCGGCTCATCCCTACTATCTATCTATCTCTATGGGGTGGTGTCTGTGGAAGTATTAGATACCAAGGAGTTTATTAGAGGACTTCCTTGTAAGGTTTTATATGTCTGTGTAGGGTTTTGGCATCACTGGGATTATTGCAGAGAGAGTATCTGTTCACATTGTATAGCCCTCTATAATGATATTCAACAGTTTTGTTAGGAGTGGGCCAAACAGGTCAACAAATGTCTTGTAGTAATTGGTAGTAAAGATATAGAGAACTAGGCGCTTATGGGCTTTGAGTTGCTTAATGGGTTGGACAACCTCATTAGAGGTGATAGGTTGTTTAAGCATAGAACTAGAAGCCTTAGTAAGAGAAGGGAATGAAATATCAGCAAGAAATTGTCAGAACAGGCATATCATTTAGAAAATTGCGAATGCAACTCAGACATAATTTTTGTTAGGTTGCTGATGAGGCCTGAGGTTCCTGGCCTGAGCCTGATGGGTTTATGTTCTGAGACAGGAAACCTGAGTCTATGGGCTAGCAAGGTATCTTGTCCATTGCCTTTCATGTACAAAACATGTGCCTAACTCTTCTATATTGTTTGTTTATCTTCTGTGAAGAGCAAATTAAGTTTAAGCTGTGTTTTTTTTCTACAGCTGGTTGACTCATTTTGTTGAAGGTGGATTTTAGACTTTGCATGAGATGCTGGGGCCTGGAATCCAATACATCTGCAAGGGTGTTGGATAAATTGTATTCTCTAGGCACCATAGCTCTTGAAAAGAATGGTGATCAGCAGCACAGGCAGCAGGGAAGGTATACAGGTATATAATATACCTTCTTTTTTAATTTAGCAGCAGAGTTGCTTTAACCCTTTCGCTGCCAGGCAATGCGCTCCACTTTTAAACTCAGGTGACCAGGTCATTTTTTTAATTTTTACATTGCTTTTTTGTTTTTCCCTTACAGCTTTCAGAGTTTGTGAAAGACTCCCTAAACCATACATTTTTGAAAGCAAGTAGAATAAAAGGAGAGTGCTACTGATTTTTTTAGGCCCTGTTATATTTGTGCAGATGTTTTTAAAACAATATTTTCACTAGAAATACACTAAAGTCAATAGTGGATATATACATAAAATTTACAAAATTCCTTCTAAATTCCTACTACAGTGCCTTGAGAAAGTATTCATACTCCTTGAAATTTTCCACATTTTGTCATGTTACAACCAAAAACTTAAATTTATTTTATTGGGATTTTATGTGATAGACCAACACAAAGTGGCACATAATTGTGAAGTGGAAATTAAAATGATAAATGGTTTTCATTTTTTTTTTTACAAATAAATATTTGAAAAGTGTGGTGTGCATTTGTATTCAGCCCCCTTTACTCTGATACTCTTAACTAAAATCTAGTGAAACCAATTGCCTTCAGAAGTTACCTAATTAGTAAATAGAGTCCACCTGTGTGTAATTTAATCTTAGTATAAATACAGCTGTTCTGTGAAGCCCTCAGAGGTTTGTTAGCAAACCTTAGTGAACAAACAGCATCATGAAGGCCAAGGAACATACCAGACAGGTCAGGGATAAAGTTGTGGAGAAGTTTAAAGCAGAGTTAGGTAATAATAAAATATCCCAAGCTTTGAACATCTCACAGAGCACTGTTCAATCCATCATCCGAAAATGGATAGAGTATGGCACAATTGCAAACCTACCAAGACATGGCCGCCCACCTAAACTGACAGGCCGGTAAGGAGAGTATTAATCAGAGAAGCAGCCAAGAGGCCTATGGTAACTCTGGAGGAGCTGCAGAGATCCACAGCTCAGGTGGGAGAATCTGTCCACAGGACAACTATTAGTCGTGCACGCCACAAATCTGACCTTTATGGAAGAGTGGCAAGAAGAAAGCCATTGCTGAAGGAAAGCCATAAGAAGTCCCGTTTGCAGTTTGCGAGAAACCATGTGGGGGGCACAGCAAACATGTGGAAGAAGGTGCTCTGGTCAGATGAGACCAAAATGTAACTTTTTGTTCTAAAAAGAAAAACGCTATGTGTGGGGGTAAACTAACACTGTACATCACCCTGAACAAACCATCCCCACCGTGAAACATGGTGGTGGCAGCATCATGTTGTGTGGCTGCTTTTCTTCAGCAGGGACAGGGAAGCTGGTCAGAGTTGATGGGAAGATGGATGGAGCCAAATACAGGGCAATCTTAGAAGAAAACCTGTTAGAGTCTGCAAAAGACTTGAGACTGGGGTGGAGGTTCACCTTCCAGCAGGACAACGACCCTAAACATACAGCCATACCTACAATGGAATGGTTTAGATCAAAGCATATTCATGTGTTAGAATGGCCCAGTCAAAGTCCAGACATAAATCCAATTGAGAATATTTGGCAAGACTTGAAAATTGCTGTTCACAGACGCTCTCCATCCAATCTGACAGAGCTTGAGCTATTTTGTAAAGAAGAATGGGCAAAAATGCCACTCTCTAGATGTGCAAAGTTGGTAGAGACATCTGCTGTAATTGCAGCTGCAAAGTTGCTACAAATTATTGGCTCGGGGGGGGGGGGGGGGGGGGGGGGGGGCATACATATGCACGCCGGACTTTTCACATATTTATTTGTAAGAAAATTTGAAAACCATTTATCAGTTTCCTTCCACTTCACAATTATGTGCCACTTTGTGTTGGTCTATCAATTAAAATCCCAATAAAATACATTTACGTTTTTGGTTGTAACATGACAAAATGTGGGAAATGTCAAGGGTCAAATGTAAAATGTCAAACTTTTTCAAGGCACTGTAAATTTAAAAGTTAAAACTGTATTAAGTTAATAAAGAACAAATATTTATACATTTTAAATTATGCCTGTGATAGAGGGCTTGGCACCCCAATTGGGTGCTGCCGCCAAACAGTGCCTCCTGCCCTCCAAACCCTTCCAGCAGACCAAGAGCTAATAGCAGCCCTTTTACCCCAAGCATCGTACACAGACACAATGTTGAAGTAAAACAAAATAAATCATTCTTTATTAAATCTCAGACACATACATTATAACCCCAGGAAGACATTCCCCTCTTGGGGATATTAGCATGACAATGCAAACTGTAAACAGTAATATCATTAGCACATCAAAGGAACAGCCAACATAAAAATAAACAATAATCTAGTTAAACTGTAAGCTAAATAATAACAACTAGTCACTAGGGATAGGTGAACGGTTCAACCCCGACGAACACCCTGCAATGCACTGAGCGCTGCATAGTGCATTCTGCTCCCTGATTGGGCAAAGCTTTGTCCAATCAGAGCGCAGTATACGCTGGTTGTTAAGGATCGGGGCTGGGAAGCCGTCTACGGTGTCCTTAACAACCTATGAGTCTTCAGCTGTCAATGGGCTTCCCCGCTGACAGCTAAATTAAAAAAAAGTGCTGGTAAAAAAAATAAAGAAAAAAATGGCATGGGCCAGTCCCCAGTCCCTATCAGACCTTTATCCAATTTTTTAATCAAGGACTTGTCAAAATGTTTCTTGTGGTTAGTACTTTTTGATACTTTTTTGGTGAATGGGTAGGGAAACGATGTTCCCGATACCCATTCAATGAGGGCTTCCAGATTCCGATAAGCCCCCCGCCCGCAAACCTTGACAACCACAGCCCAGGGTTGTCGGGAAGAGGCCCTTGTCCCCATAAACATGGGGGCCTCATCCCCACAACCCTTGCCCGGTGGTTGTGGGGGTCTGCAGGCGGGGGGGCTTATCAGAATCTGGAAGCCCCCTTCAACAAGCTCCCAGATCCAGCCCCCCATGTAAATGGATGTGGGGTACATTGTACCCCTACCCATTCACCAAAAAAGTGTCAAAAAAGTAAAAATGACAGGAGACAGTTTTGGACGATTTCTTTATTTAAAAAAAAAAGTGTCCCACAATGTTCATCCATCTTCAATGAAGGCGTCCCGCCAACTGCCGTCTTATTGATTTGAGAGCTCTTAGATAGCCAAGGGTGGGCTACCTGCTGACTTAACCTTCTGATGTCATGTGATGTCATATGACGTCAGAGGGGGGCAGGGTCACCCGTTTACTTTTTTGACACTTACAATGTACCCCATACCCATTCACATAGGTGGGAGGGGTGGGATCTGGGGGCCCCCTTTTTAAAGGGGGCTTCCAGATTCTGATAAGCCCCTTGCCCACAGACCCCCACAACCACTGGGCAAGGGATGTGGGGATGAGGCCCTTGTCCCCATCAACATGGGGACAAGATGCTTTGGGGGGGACCCCAAAGCACCCTCCCCATGTTGAGGGCATGTGGCCTGGTACGGTTCAGGAGGGGGAGGGCTGCTCTCTCGTCCCCCCTTTTCCTGTGGCCTGCCAGGTTGCGTGCTCGGATAAGGGTCTGGTATGGATTTTAGTGGGACCCCCACAACATTTTTTATTTTCCCGTGGGGCTCCCCTTAAAATCCATACCAGACCTGAAGGGCCTGCTATGGATTTTTTCTCCCAGCGATCACCCCAGGGGAAGAGGGCATGGAGGAAGAGGAGAGCTGCGGGATCACAGAGCGTGGTTAGCATGCTGTTACAGCTTACATTACAATTGTCTCCGCTCTGCTCGGCCTTAACACACAGCCCCGCATCCTCCTGACCTGCACCTGTGATAGACAGAACGCGGGTTCAATGCTGGGATGTATTCTGTCTATCACAGGCTCCAGGTCATAAGGAGGCTGGGCTGTGTGTGACGGTGATCAGAGCGGAGGAAATTGTAATGTAAGCTGTAACAGCGTGCTATCTGCGCTCTGTGATCCCACGGCTCTCCTCTTCCTCCAGCCCCCCTCTCTCTTTCTCTGCCCAAGCAAGGCTGCAATGGTGGGTACAGTGTGGCTGCAATAGTGGGCAGTGGGCACAGTGTGGCTGCAGTGGGCACAGTGAGGCTGAAATTGTGGGCACAGTGTGGCTGCAATGGGCACAGTGAGGCTGCAATAGTGGGCACAGTGTGGCTGCAATAGTGGGCAGTGGGCACAGTGTGGCTGCAATGGGCACAGTGAGGCTGCAATAGTCGGCACAGTGTGGCTGCAATGGTGGGCACAGTGAGGCTGCAATGGTGGGCACAGTGAGGCTGCAATGGTGGGCACAGTGTGGCTGCAATGGTGGGCACAGTGTGGCTGCAATGGTGGGCACAGTGTGGCTGTAATGGTGGGCACAGTGAAGCTGCACTGGTGGGCACAGTGAGGCTGCAATGGTGGGCACAGTGAGGCTGCAATGGTGGGCACAGTGGTGCTGCAATGGTGGGCACAGTGAGGCTGAAATGATGGGCACAGTGTGGCTGCAATAGTGGGCACAGTGTGGCTACAATGGTGGGCACATTGAGACTGCAATGGTGGGCACAGTGAGGGTGAAATGATGGGCACAGTGTGACTACAATGGTGGGCACAGTGTGGCTGCAATGGTGGGCACAGTGAGGCTGCAATGGCACATTGTGGCTGCAATGGTGGGCACAGGGTGGCTGCACTGGTGGGCACCGTGAGGCTGCAATGATAGGCACAGTGTGGCTGCAATGGTGGGTACAGTGTGACTGCAATGTTGGGCACAGTGTGGCTGCAATGGTGGGCTCAGTGTGGCTGCAATGGGCACAGTGAGTCTGCAATAGTGGGCACATTGTGGCTGCAATGGTGGGCACAGTGACACTGCACTGGTGGGCACTGTGTGGCTGCACTGGTGGGCACAGTGAGGCTGCAATGGTGGGCACAGTGAGGCTGCAATGGTGGGCACAGTGTGGCTGCAATGGTGGGCACAGTGAGGCTGCAATGGTGGGCACAGTGTGGCTGCGATGATGAGCACAGTGTGGCTGCACTGGTGGGCACCATGTGGCTGCATTGGTGGGCACCGTGTGGCTGCATTGGTGGACACCGTGTGGCTGCACTGGTGGGCACAGTGAGGCTGCAATGGTGGACACAGTGTGGCTGCAATGGTTGGCCCATTTGTTTTTAGAACAAACAAACACCCGATGTTGGAGTCAAACTTATGTTCTACTCGAACCGCAAACTCATCCCTAATCAGGTACATCGTACCCATTCAACAAAAAAGTATCAAAACGTAAGGAAAACAGGAAACAGTTTTTGACAAATCTTTTATTAAAAAAGCAAAAAAAAAAAAAAGTGTCCCTCAATGAAAATCCACCATCTATCACGATGCCTGCTGGACCCAAAAAATAGAGAAACTCCAAAATGCTTCCGCCTCCATGGGAGGCTACCCGCCGTATGCTCTCTCTTCGCTTTGACAGCTCTTATACAGGCAAGGGGCAGGGACATCTGGTTACATCACTTGATGGCACTGCCCCTTCTGACATCACATGACATCAGAAGGGGTTAGGGCCCCCAGGTGACGTAACTGGGTGGCCTGCCCCTTGCCTATTTAAGCGCAAAACACCCACCCCCTCATGTTGAGAGCATGCGGCCTGGTATGGTGCAGGAGGGGAGGGGCGTTCACTTGTCCACCCCTCTTCCTGAACTGCCGAGCTGCATGCTCAGATAAGGGTCTGGTATGGATATTGAAGGGGACCCCACACCGTTTTAAAAAAAATGTTGGCATAGGCTTCCAATTGAAATCCATACCAGACCCAAAGGGCCTGGTATGGACTGGGGGGGGGGGGGGGGGCATGTCATTTTTTTCTTTATTTTTTTAATAGCAGGGGGCCAACAATTGGAAAATGTGATTTTTTCTTTAGAAATTTATTTTTTGCTGTAACGCAGGTTTCCGTTACATCAGAGGGGACGGGGTCACCCGCACGTCACTGGGAAAGCCCAGGTTTCCCCTTGCGTCAGAGGGGGGCAGGGTCAGGTGACGGGTGGCTCCGTCCTCCTCAGCTAAGACCTGTCAGGCCATCACCGGGATTCCCGCAGTGTCTTCGCGGAGACAGGATTCGCTGCGCTGGACCATCGGGAGAGATCACTCATCGCTGGACCCTGGAGAAGAGATCAGCCATTGCTGGATAGCAAGAGTGGATTACCACCGCTGGAATCTTTTTTTTATTTTTAATAAAGGACTTTTCCCAACGGTGTCTGTGTGTTTTTTAACAATTTTTTACACTTTCTTTGTGAAATGGTAAGGGTACATTTGTACCCCCTTACCATTTCAAACAGGGGGGGCAGGATCTGGGGGTCCCCTTGTTAAAGGGGGCTTCCAGATTATGATAAGCCCCCCACCCACAGACCCCCACAACCCTGGCCGGTGGTCACAGACCCCCAAAGCATCCTCCCAATGTTGAGGGCATGTGGCCTGGTACGGTTCAGGAGGGGGGGGCGCTCTTTCGTCCCCCCTCTTTTCCTGCGGCCTGCCAGGTTGCATGCTCGGATAAAGGGTCTGGTATGGATTTTTGGGGGGGAACTCCACGCCATTTCTTTTTTTATTTGGCATGGAGTTCCCCTTAAAATCCATACCAGACCTGAAGGGCCTGGTAATTGAATTTGGGGGGAACCCCACACATTTTTTTTTTTATCAATGACTGTTCTCTGTATTACGGGGAGCCGACAATTCATTATAGCTGCGAGTGCTTTTAAATGATTTTTTTTTCCTACAGAAATGACAGTTTGTGTTTGCGCTGGCCATGGAGCCCATGGCAGCTCGTATTAGATCCGCCCCTTCAGTAAAGGGAATCCAAGTCGGTGTAATAACAGATAAAATATCCTTATATGCCGATGATACCCTCCTTTTCCTTAAAGACATCTCCTCCCACCAGCGCTTCAGATAATAGATGAATTTGGCTCATTTTCAGGCATCAAGGTTAACTGGGGGAAATCACTTCTTTTTTCACTAAATGCATCAGGCCACCACCCACCTACAGGCACCCCCCTAAACTGGACATCTGAATTTAAATACCTAGGAGTAAGGGTTGGGACTCCATTGTCCTCGTACCATGAGCTGAATCTTCAACCTTTACTTAAGAATTTCTCACAGAAATGTATGGCCTGGAGGACCCTCCCCCTATCACCAGTGGGTAGGGTAAACCTAGTTAAGATGGTCTATCTCCCCAAATTCCTTTACCTTTTTCGAAATGCCCCTTTGATCCCCCCAGCCTCATTCTTTGCCAAGATAAAAAGCATAATATCTTCCTTTGTTTGGAATGGAAGACCCCCACGGCTAGCCATCACCACCCTTCAGCTCCCTGTCACCCAGGGAGGCCTGTCCCTACCAGATTTTCAGATCTACTTCTGGGCGGCCGTCCTGGTGACGGTCAGATGGTGGTTTTCTCAAATACAAGACAACCCAGCAGTGACCTTGGAGGCAGCCATCATGGGCTCGTACTCCTCCCTCAGTAACGTGGTGTTCAGGGGGGCGAGATCGCACCCTGGTATCACACAGCTGATGAGCACAACCATCAATGTATGGAATAAAACCAGAAACCGATTTAGCCCCCCTGGAACGTTCTCTCCTCACACTCCTCTCTGGGGTAATCCCAACCTGCCACACATGAATAGCGTCCCAGAACCCCAGGTCTGGGCAAGGAAGGGTATGGTCAAGTTGAAGCATATACTTAAGGAGGTAAACTGAGATCCTTCTCTGATCTCAAGAGTGCCTACTCACTACCGGGGTGGATGTTGTTTCGATATTACCAGCTTCGTCATGCATATAGAAAACAGTTCCCAGCGCAACTCATACTACAATCGGACCCTGTGGAGGGACTACTTATGGCCAAGATTATAGACAAACCCCTCTCCTCCCTGTATTTCCACTTGTCCACGGCCCCCTTGAAGAAACTTGAAAAAACCCTAGACAAGTGGAAATTGGACATCCCAGATCTGTCAGAGGAGGAATGGAATGCATGCGTTTCTTCTTTTGTCACTAACATGATCTCGGCCAGAGATCGATTTATGCAGGTCAAGTTCCTCCACAGGGCCTACTACACTCCAAAGCGGCTAACAATTATAAATCCTGACACCCCGGTGGCCTGCCCTAGATGTGATCAGAGATCTGCCTCCTTCTTCCATATGACATGGTCCTGTCCCCACCTTGGAGACTACTGGTCAGAGATAGCTGACACCCTTAGCCGAGTTACCTCCCTAGAGCTGGGAATGGACCCCAAAATTATGCTGCTAAATGTTTTTGACTCTAGGGTGAGAGGCAAATATACTAGACTATTCCTGAATTAAGCTACCTTTTATGCCCGCAGAGAGATATTCCTCCATTGGAGGGACGCTACCCCTCCCAGGGTGTCCTCATGGCACCTAACACTGTTGCCATTGTATAGGCTTACCTATGCCAACCGAAACTGCCCTACCAAATTTGATAAGATATGGTCGGGATGGATAGATGCCTGGGGCACAGAGGTGGCGGTTGACCACTGAGGTGATGCTGATGGGCCTGCAATGGGCCACCACTGTTGTGATCTCCTGAATGTCTAACCATTGCTTGAGCTCTGTGAACTTAGGACAATTGCCAAGACCTCTCCCTCGCTCCAACGCCCCCCCCCCCCCATTTTATTTGTTCATTTATTTATTTTTTCCCACGTATCTTGCCCTTGCCGGAACCCCCCCCCCCCCCCCCGCCAGTACCTCCTTAAATAGTATTATTGGAATCTACTACCTCGGAACCCGTATCCTTCTGTAATGTGAACTAACAGCACGTATTTCTCCTGTTTAAAACCTGCATCCCATTTGCACTGTGACAATTTATGTAACAATACTTCTGTGAACAACTGTGAATATGCATCGCTTGTACTGTAAATATCAAATAAACACTTTTTTCTTGTTAAAAAAAGAAATGACAGTTTGTGCAGGGACAGTTCTAAGCACAGGAAACATGCGCCCCTTTACAGGCATACTATAGACACCCCCCAGGTACAAAATGTAAAGGAATATTACACTTTTATTGTTTCACTTCAGCATTATTAAAATCACTGTTCCCGAAAAAACAGCCGTTTTTAAAACTTTTTTTGCATTGATAAATGTCCCCTGGGGCAGGACCCAGGTCCCCAAACACATTTTATGACAATAACTTGCATATAAGCCTTTAAAATTAGCACTTTAGATTTCTCCCATAGACTTTTATAGGGAGTTCCGCGGCTTTTCGAATTTGCCGCAAACACCACAAATTGTTCGCTGTTCGGCGAACAGACAATGTTTGAGTCTAACATGAGTTTGATTTGAACTCGAAGCTCATCCCTACTGCCTTATAAGTGATGGCCTGAACCGAACATTGCTCTGTTGGAACAAACGGTTAAACTGATATGAGATCCAGCTACTCCAATAGATCTTTCTTTCTTGGTGACCGACTCCTCACGACTGCCCTCAAAAGTTATGCAAACTGAAGGATTCGTGGCCCATTTAAATTTGTTATTGCCGATATAGCCCACACTTGTGAGCTATGTGAGGATAGGCTAAGGCCTGGCGGAAGTATAGAACAGTTGAGACTGGAAGGGCAGTAGGATCAATGTCTCGCCCTACCAAGAAAAAGCAAACTTGTTCAAGAATTAGATCTAGATGTTGCAAGTAAAATGTCTTATTGCACACAACAAAGTAGAGATCACTCTGGAGTGAAACTGGAGCAAACTGAGTTGCCCATCTGCCCCAGTCTGTGATTACTGTGGGAAACAAGGAGGTCTGTCTTTGGTAGGCCACGCCTGTGGACCAGCTCAGAGAAGACCTGGGACATAGACCCACTCATTGTGCTCTGGGAAGCTTGTACTTGTTCTAAAGAAAAATCCGCTGGGAGGTAAACTGCTTCCGAAATTTTGCTGGTGATCTTCTGCCCCAGGTGTTATGGGTTTCATCTCTCTCAATAGCATCTTGCTGCGCGTTTCATCCTGGAGCTGAGTATAGGCGACTGCTGCCCTGTTGCTAAACTGCAAGGATATTTGTCCTCCTTGACTCCGTGTAGTAAGGTCAAAGTGCTAAAAGGGCTGTTTGAACCCCCAGCGCATTCAAGATTGCCCTCCTTGGCTGGGAATTTGTTTGCCTTGACTGAAAGTCCTTCGCAGTGCATCTTCCCGGCTGTCTTGCAGACATGATTCATAGCAATTCTCCAGTCTGAAAGGTCCTAATGAACCAGACTTCCTCAAGTTCTTTCCAACATCGCGGACCGCTACTCATACTGAGTAACACTTATTAACTGTGTTCTATCCTGTTTCCTCCCTTGCACTAAGAATTCTAGACAAAATTTGCACAGGTGCCCATGCACCCCAGGAATCATCTATATGCATGATGACGTGCACAGATGACTGAGGCACTGAGAAGCCATCAAACAAGTGGAAGTATTCGCCCTCAGAAATCTGTTGACTGTCACCACTTCCTCTGATGGAAGTAAAACAGAGGAACTAGCAGAGCACCCCCGGGTACACCAACCATTGGGATGGAGAAAGTTGGCTTTGCTTTCCCTCTAAGGTGTGAGGATAGGATAGGCATCCTGATGATCCAGCAACAGCCTCCAGCTATGTGCTTATAATGTTTAATGGACTCTGTCTTAAAGAGCTCAAAGAGGGCCCCAAAGGGTTTTACCTCTTCCGATCTGCAACTGGACACTAACCAACATCTCCTGCGAACTCCAAACAGGATTTGGTAGAAAACTTGCAAACCCTCTTGAGTATGAGGTGACTGTAAGCAATGTAGCAGCCCATCTGCTGTTGTGGTGGATTTGGCAGCTTCGTGGAAGAGAAATGGTCTGGAGGAGAAGCAGTGAGGAATCTCCCAAAGTGACCATGAGTGTCTGATACCTTCATCCAAGACTCTGTACAACATGCCGTCCAGAAACCAGTGAATCATGCCTTCTAGGTCTTACCTTAAGAGTCTGGGCATGCACTTGTGTGACTGGCTCACTGATCCTCCCAGAAGTCTGCAGCAAGACACAAGCCAGACCCTTGGCATCCACTGCTACAAAAAATTAATTTTTGTCATGATACACCCAATAGGAAATCATGTTTAAAGGGATGCAGACCCTGCCACTCTCCTCAGAGTCCTGCAGGTGGAGCAGCTGGTTGATACTTATTAAACCATCCCCGTTAGATTCACCCAGTACATGGGATGGTTATTGCTGGTCTGCCGGCATCTGCAGATGCTACAGTATGTAGGAGCAGGTAGACCATTAGCTTGTTCAGAGTATACAGTTTCGACATCCTGTTTATATGGGCATTTTTCTCGAACCCCCTTCATTCTTCCCCACTTTTGTTTCTAGGAAGCAATACGCAGCCCAGGGTCTCAACCATATGGCCTCCCTAGCCGCCAAAGTGCCAGGGTGCTATTTCAGTGGCTATACAAGCAACTAGGAGGGACTTCCTGGTCAGCCTCCATATTTTGAGTTGCAGACTGCTGCATCTGTCCAATGAGAACCTCCATAGCCATGAGTTGTTAACATCCCTGCACATAGAGTGGGTCATAAGGCATAGTAGGTGCAGAGCATGTCTTTGGATTGTGGTGAGAAACTCACACAGGGAGATATAAACTTCAGCATAAGCATTAGCATGTTGGGAAATTGAACCAGCAACCCCAGTGCTGCTAGACAGAATTGCCACCCTCTTAGCCAGCAGGCAGCCTCTGCAAAGTAGATTCATGGGCGCCAAACACCTAGGGTGTGACACCTGTCCAGGATTCGGGTTTTGAATCATGTGTCAGGGTTTCAGTCCACCTGAGACCCGGACATATTACCCAGAGCAGGTTGTGGCTCCCCAAGTAACCGTGAGAGTCATATACAAAACTGTTGCCACTGTAGGTGGCTGTTTAGCCTCACTGAAGGGTGATGATGTCAGCAAGGACAATTTGGCCACACCCACTAGAGTGATCTGTGCGCTACATTACTACTCTCCTTGGGGCACCCAAATGTGTCTGTGCAACGCCAACCCGGCAGACTCCCAGACCTCTACAGGAGGACAGCCACGCAGGGAAAAGCCTCCAGCAAGATGCCACATCTGCACGAACAAGAACGCTGTCTTCTATGGCAACAGTCTCCAACAGTTTCCAATACAAGTGTAACAGTTGCTTCAGGTAATTAAGGCACGTTCAAAACAGAATCTTGTGCCATTCTTATCAATAATAAAGACATTTGGCATTACCTGTTAGCTGCATACTCCTCCAGGCAGTGTCTACTCACCAGCCTCCTGGGAAAAGATACTGCACCACAGGCCCTGCAGGACTCTTGCTGGGGCGCTGGCTCTGGGGAAGAGGAACAAAGATGTCTTCCTTGGTGCTCTTCTCCTGAGTGGGAGCGCCATCCATGCTATGCTTCTCTGAAGAGCGTCCGCTTTGCCTTGGCCCGGCCCTTTTGAGAGCGTTGGCATGCAGGGCTGAAGCAAATCACAGCCAATCCGCATGAGAGGGCACTCTTTTTCCTGAAAACTTACCGATACAGTGGTCCCCGCCCTAGTTGTTGAGGGTCTTTGTATGAGCAGTAACTCACTCTTGATATGTGGAGAAATGGGACGGCCAGCTGAGGTGAGGATAGCTGAAAAGCGACAGAAGCCCACAGTGCCATCTGTCAGTGCCCACAGTGCCACCTATCAGTGCCCACAATCAGTGCCTCAAGAACAGTGCTGCACATCAGTGCCACCTATCTGTGCCCATCAGTGTCACCTACCAGTGCCCATCAGTGCCCATCAGTGCTGCCCATCAGTGCCACTTATCAGTGCCCATCAGTGCCCATCTGTGCCACCCATACATGCCACCCATCAGGGCCCATCAGTGCCATCTTATCAGTAGCCATCAGTGCCGCCTTATCTGTGCCCATCAGTATCGACTTATATGTCCCCATCAGTGCCACCTTATCTGTGCCTATCAGTGCCACCTTAACTGTGCCTATTAGTGCCCATCAGTGCAGCCTATCAGTGCCCACAAGTGCAGCCTATCAGTGCCCACCAGTGCAGCCTATCAGTGCCCACCAGTGCCGCCTCATCAGCGCATATCAATGTAGCAGAACATTTTTATAACAAACTATTAAACATGATATCTTTTTTTCTAAATTTTCCATCTTTTTTTGTTTGTTTAGCAAAAAATAAAAACCCCAGCTGTGATTATACCACCAAAAGAAAGCTCTATTTGTGAGAAAAAATTATAAAAATTTCATTTGGGTACAGTGTTGTATGACCGCGCAATTGTCATTCAAAGTGCGTCAGTGCTGAAAGCTGAAAATTAATCTGGGCAGGAGGGGGGTTTAAGTTCCCTGTAAGCAAGTGGTTGAAGAGGGTAGGAACTTCTCCTTCAGACCTGCTTACTGTCTGATGAGCTGAAAATGTCAGAGGAGAGTGTGTTCTGTCTCCAACAGTTTCCAATACAAGTGTAACAGTTGCTTCAGGTAATTAAGGCACGTTCAAAACAGAATCTTGTGCCATTCTTATCAATAATAAAGACATTTGGCATTACCTGTTAGCTGCATACTCCTCCAGGCAGTGTCTACTCACCAGCCTCCTGGGAAAAGATACTGCACCACAGGCCCTGCAGGACTCTTGCTGGGGCGCTGGCTCTGGGGAAGAGAAACAAAGATGTCTTCCTTGGAGCTCTTCTCCTGAGTTGGAGCGCCATCCACGCTATGCTTCTCTGAAGAATGTCCGCTTTGCCTTGGCCCGGCCCTTTTGAGAGCGTTGGCATGCAGGGCTGAAGCAAATCAAAGCCAATCCGCATGAGAGGGCACTCTTTTTCCTGAAAGCTTACCGATACAGTGGTCCCCACCCTAGTTGTTGAGGGTCTTTGTATGAGCAGTAACTCACTCTTGATATGTGGAGAAATGGGACGGCCAGCTGAGGTGAGGATAGCTGAAAAGCGACAGAAGCCCACAGTGCCATCTGTCAGTGCCCACAGTGCCACCTATCAGTGCCCACAATCAGTGCCTCAAGAACAGTGCTGCACATCAGTGCCACCTATCTGTGCCCATCAGTGTCACCTACCAGAGCCCATCAGTGCCCATCAGTGCTGCCCATCAGTGCCACCTATCAGTGCCCATCAGTGCCCATCTGTGCCACCCATACTACATGCCACCCATCAGGGCCCATCAGTGCCATCTTATCAGTGGCCATCAGTGCTGCCTTATCTGTGCCCATCAGTATCGACTTATATGTCCCCATCAGTGCCACCTTATCTGTGCCTATCAGTGCCACCTTAACTGTGCCTATTAGTGCCCATCAGTGCAGCCTATCAGTGCCCACCAGTGCAGCCTATCAGTGCCCACCAGTGCCGCCTTATCAGCGCATATCAATGTAGCAGAACATTTTTATAACAAACTATTAAACATGATATATTTTTTTCTAAATTTTCCATCTTTTTTTGTTTGTTTAGCAAAAAATAAAAACCCCAGCTGTGATTATACCACCAAAAGAAAGCTCTATTTGTGAGAAAAAAAATTTCATTTGGGTACAGTGTTGTATGACCGCGCAATTGTCATTCAAAGTGCGTCAGTGCTGAAAGCTGAAAATTAATCTGGGCAGGAGGGGGGTTTAAGTTCCCTGTAAGCAAGTGGTTGAAGAGGGTAGGAACTTCTCCTTCAGACCTGCTTACTGTCTGATGAGCTGAAAATGTCAGAGGAGAGTGTGTTTGGAGAGAGAGAGACACAGTGGCCTGCTGTGTGAGGATCCATTGCTGGATTGTGAACTTGCTGGGGTGAGCAAAACCATATCAGAGACTGTAGCTCTGGCTAGAGCCATGCAATTTCTCTATCAGCCTGTTGGCTAAAGAGACTGAACTCTTACAGCAGGGAATAGGAAAGGTAATGAAAGACAAAATAGGGAGACATAGGTAAAAGGTACAGACGACCCTGTATGGCACAAGGGGCCAAGAGAGAGATAAAGCATAGCTGGTCCCCCATATTCCATAAGCGCTGCAGTTACCAATTTTAAAAGTAGATTTTGTTCCTAAAGAGGAAACACTGCAGGGGCCCCAATAAGACCCACAGAAGGGGCTCCCAGGTTATAGCGAATTTTAGCAGCCTGATCGCTGGGACTTCGCACTGGGAGAGGCTTGAACCCAGCCGGATGCTGCACAGAGGCAGAGGGGGGGACATAGTACTGCTTACTGTTCGCTGGTGCGTTGAGGTATGAGGAAAAAAGAATGGGGTGGGGCCTAACTAGGCCTTTTTTATTTATGCTATTCACTGGTCCTGAGGGAGTGGTCAAGATGCGGAGCTCTATCACTAGTATGCTGCCATGTTGGCGTCAGGAAATAAAAAATTTCCATCCACTCCAGAAGAGAAGCTTTATTGTGTCTATTCAGAGAATTAATCCAAGCCTCACTCTTAGCATTCATCCCATTGTTATCCATCATTAGAGAATGATCTGCTCTCTCAATGGGATCAGAGGCTGAACTGAGCTCTTTACCATACTCTGACCGGGAGAAACAGACAAAATTCAGTGGGGAGAAGTCCCCTCCAAAAGCCCCTGTCCCGGTTGGGTTTGTGACATTTCTCCCCCATCAAAGGTAGACTAACAAGGTACCAGACCCCCACCTGATCTGGACCTGCGTTAGTCGGGCAGAGTGAACCCACATAGTTGGTCCACATGATTTTCATTCTTGGCAACAGGGAAGAATTGTCATTGGTAGGTGAGAGGCAGAGGTGGTGGACTCTCTGCCCAGCTGCCAGTGCATCAGCTGGTAGGTCTTTGCCTTTCCGGGGCTCCATTTACTGCTGAGGAGAAAGGCCAACTACTCCGACTCCCTGGAGCCGTGAAGACACAGTAGGTACTAGGTAGAGGCCAGCAGCGCTCTGCCCTGTTGCCAGCACTTCAGCTGGGGTCCCCACATTCTTCACTCTGGCTGACTGTTAGGGAAGGAGGATGGCTTCCTCTGCTCCTGGACTGACCACCTTCTCTCCTGGACTGTGGATCTGCCACTGGAGACAGAGGATGACCACCTCCTCTCCCTGGTCCTTGGCCTGCTGCTGGAGAGTGAGGACGGCTTCCTCCTCTCACTTCTTTCCCAAAATATTAGTCTGCTGCTAGGGAAGAAGAACTGCCACCTTCTCACCCTGGGCCCATGGAACTGCTAAGGGTGTTGGGCAGAGGTCTTGGACTCTCGTCCAGTTGCCAGCAACTCAGCTGGGAGTTTGCAGCTTCTTGCATTGGCCTGTTGATGAGAAGAAGGGCTGCCTGCCCTGGCTCCCTGGAGCTCCAGAACTTCTGTGGGCGCTGGGCAAAGGTCAGTGGTGCCCTGCCCTGATACCAGCCCTTCAGCTGGGAAGAAAAATTTAAATTCAGTGACCTTGCACAAATCCACCAGGGCCAATGATTGTTGTAGGCAGAGATCAGCAGCGCTCTGCCTTGATGCCAGCTTGTCTGCTAGGAGCTCACTGGGTTGTTCCTCTTCAGCAGACAAGTCTATTAAATCCCCAGTCTCTGGAGCTGGTGACTGGGGATAGAGGTTCACTATCTCCTCTCCCAGGTCCTTGAACTCCCACTAAGGAGATGAGCTGGCTGTCCCCTAAACACACCAGCTGAAGCACTGCATGGAACCTTTTAGCCTGACTCATGGAATAGCCCTTTGAATACTTAGGGGGTACCTGATGTTCATAGGACAATTCTGCAGAGGAGGGCATGGAAGCGGAGGAGGAGGTCTGGCATCATCTGCACCAGCTGTATGGAGACCTGGGGGCACAACAAGCTGCAGCACCGAGCCCTGTCCTGCATCCTTTCGAGTTGCAAGCAGTGTTACCCAGTGTGCTGTGAACGTAATATATTGTCCCTGCCCATGCTTGCTGGACCACGTGTCAGCAGTAAGGTGGATTTTCTGACTGCCTTGCCCAACGATGCCAGAACATTCCCTTCCACGTGAAGGTAGAGAGATGTAACGGCTTTACATGAAAAGTAGTAGCGACTGGGAACCTGACATTGTGGTACAGCACATTTTGCAAATTTACAGAAGGGGGCAGACTCCACCAAGCTTAAAGGCAGAAGTTGGAGAGCCAACAGCTTTGACAAGCTTGCATTTAGATGCTGGGCATGTGGGTGGCAGGGACTGTATTTTTTTTCCGCTGCAGCAGATGGAGACGAGAAATTTGCCAGTTACAGTCTACAGCTGGTGGTGTGCTGCTGGCAGATGTGCTGCTAGGACCTGGGACACCCTGTGCTATACCATCACCCCTGTCAGTGGAGGCTGCTAAGAGGTAATGACTCAGTATATCAGGGGTAGACTGAAGTGGGTAAAGAGGATGCAGAGGAGGGACATATTTGTACCCCTTTTGTGTGTCTTTTAGGTGTAAAATAGCTTATTTTGGGACATAAGATGGCAGCTGGTGATCTGCCTGTTTTGACAGGGAAAACAAGCAATCAGACATGTTAGAAAACCTATATTGATTGTTAAAATTCCTACTACTGTAACAACTGATTGTTACAATTCCTACATCTAGCCCCTCCATTGTCTCCATTGGTTCAGGTGAGCCTAAGTTACAAATTTATGGAGGGCTCTGCAGTGTGCAGAAGACATCCTGTCTTGTGTGCAGCTATATGAGAGTGCATTCAGTAAGCATTCCTGTTGAGAAATATATTCATTTTTATTTTTTTTTAATAACAAACTTTATACTTACCTGATCTGTGCAATCCCATTGCCCCAAATATTATTTTCTGTGTTTCTGCACCGGCGCTCAAGGCTCCTTTTATTTTCAGTGCATCACGATAGGAAGCTGCTTCCTACAATGGCACACCTGCAGGGTCGCTTCTTTGCTCTGTCCTCACATCATTTGATTGACAGCAGCGGGAGCCAGTAGCATCTGCAGCTGTGTCTGAGCCTGTGAGAGAGATAGAGAGTACCAGCACTGTTGCAGAAGGTAACATCCCTGATACAGGACTCAGGTAAGTATTGGGGGGGGACAACTAGTGGAAGGTTTGTTTACCTTAAAGAGGAGTGGCCACTAAAACATTTTTTTTTAAAGTCAGCAGCTACAAATACTGCAGCTGCTGACTTTTAATAATCGGACACTTACCTGTCCCAGGGTCCAGCGATGCGGGGGAATGAAGCCCCCCTCGTTCCCTGCTCCGCTCGCGGCGCCGGCATCCTTACTGTGGGCACCCGGCTGTGGCTTCACAGCCGGGCACCCACTGCGCATGCGCGAGCGGCGCCGTGCGTCGCGATACAACACTCAGTCATCTGGGACACGTGACAGGTCCCAGATGACTGTGCGGCGCCGAGGGGAAGTGATGTCAGTGCCCGGGCACTGAAGGTGGCAGACAACGAGGGACCCCCTAGCAACAGGCATTTAGGTGAGTAAAAACAATTTTTTTTCCAATCATTTTTTTTTTCCAATAATTTTTTTTCCAATCATTTTTTTTTTAGTTTTCTTATGATTTTTAAGCACATTTTTTTTTTGGTGGCAACACCACTTTAATACAGGTATAGCACTAACGTAAAATACCTTCTGGCTTTAGAACCACTTTAATAAATGGCAGGGGATACATCTCTTAAGGTCACTTGAAAAAAACAAACCTCTTGTAAATGTGTAAAACATGAGATCTGTATTCTGAGCCATTTGATAAACAAGTTTTCCATAGTTCCATTGTGAAATTAATTTGTCATATTCTTGGTATTTTTGTCTGCTAGAAAGAAGAACCTTCTAGAAGCTTCCAGAAGCCAGGGGGAGATGACTGAGACCCAGCCCTCAAAGCAAAGCCTGTAAGTAAAATATTACATTACCCCAAATAACCTGTCTTCACAGGCTATAGTAAAGCCCAACTAAATTTACCTACACAAGGGAGTGCTAGGTAAAATTTCCAGAATTACCATTGTGGGACAACAAATCCTGGCATGTCCAGTAGCTATGCATCTATTGACTCTTTATGTCCACCTGATTGGTAGACCTCGGATGAGGAGAAGGAGGGGTTGTTTTGTAAGGAACTGTGGGAGTTGTAGTATTACTGAGTAAAAGAAGCCCTGCATCCCAGTGGTAAGGGGACTACAGTTCCCAGGGAGCTATGCAGCCTGGTAGGAGGAGCATCAAAAATTCAGCAAGCTGCTTGGGGAAGTTTGGGGGACTTAGCGTGAGATCAGTGAAGAAAGCAGATGTCCAGGCTGTTGTGTTAAGTCCACAAGCAACACAGGCCTTCCAGTGCGACCTAAGTAGCAGCATCTACAGCCATAAAGATTGGGTTCACTGGTCTCCTTTTGCATCTACAGCCATATAGAGTGGGTTCATCAGTGTCCTTCTTCTGCATCTACAGCCATACAGAGTGGGATCGCTGGAGCTCAAGCCATCGATTCATGAAGGGTTCCTCCGCTATCTGTATCTACAGCTGAAGCGCAGGGCCAACCCACCAAACACTGGACACAATAGAAGGCAAGACTCTAAATAACCCAGTTTGCCCTCCAGGTTCTTAGGCACTAGTGCACTTATTTAGCATACCACTGAGCAATGCCATATCACTTGTTCTGGATTACCCTGTTAAGTCAGATCTACTTAACTCCTCCCTGAATTTGTTGCTTACCCATTCATTACTGTTAAGCCTTGTTCAAGTTATTCCCACCAGAGCTCTTCCTCAAGCTCCCACCATACTGGGAGTATCTGGAAGCCACTTAGCATCACCATTAGTACAACACCAAAAGGACCCCAACCATGCCAGCATAAATATTTTTTCCTTTTATAGTACTTACATAGACTCTGTCAATTTCTACCTTCCTGGAACAGTGAGACCCTGCAGGCAGACTTGGACCTAGCAAATTCACTATAGGAGGTTCATACTATCCATTTCTGCCTGATACTCTAGGTGACTCTGTTACAATTTAAGCTGATTGGTAAGACCTGGGCCAAGTTACTCGTAGTGTTGTGATCTGCATACAAACCTGGTAAAGAGCTATGCCTAGCTATGACTAAGCACTACATTGAAGTGTGAAACACGTTAGCTCCTGTCTGTTCCTGCTGTGGCTTGTATTTTTGTTCACAAGAATTTTTGAATAAAAGGCAAAAAAAAGTTTTTTGAGTGCGGCTGTCCAGATCTTCTTCCTGTTTTTGAAACCTGGTATAGAAGTGCTCTTTGTAGGAATTTGTGTTATCTTATCTTGGTCACAGTTTGTATTACCTTGTCTCACTGAACCAATTTACTCTAAATACAGACAGTGTTTACCTAACCTGGTGTTGCACATTCTATTGAGGGGTGTATCAGAGCATTTCATTATAGCCTCATGCACATGGGCATCAAAATACACATGCCCAGATGTTCCTGGAGCTAGTTTCTAAATGCATCTGGCAGTGTGCAATGTGTGCTTTTCTATTGCTGAATGCACACAAGAAATGTAGCAGTGTCTTGGTATATTCGATATATCTGCGTTGACGTACATAAGAAAATTGTGTGTCCAAGAACAATTTAGCCTGGCTTTATGCAGCTAAATGCATGCATTGTTTATGACATTATTGGTAATGGCATTATGTAAGCACATGTAAATGCAAGACACATTAAATGCAGAAGAAATGGATCTGGGAAGTATAATGTTTGTATATACTTATCGTATCAATTACTCCTGCATTAGGCCTAGGAGGTCTGTGTGCAAGTAGCCTATAGTGTCACTAATGAAAGCTTGATGAATGAGATAAAAGAGTGCTAGTAAAGTGTTATCATACCTGAATGTGTTAGCAAGAGTACAGAATGCATGCTGGTGATCAAGGAGTAAAGTAGCACTACAAAACATCAGAAAATATTTCTAGGGTATCATTACAAAACTCATGGCCATTGCCACTACATTTCCCTCAATATGCAAGTTAAAACATAAGGGGTAGCAATTATGTTTATGTGCAATTACCTATTTGATTAAATATGGTAATTTCCTTACACAGTACAAGAAATAAATGCAGCATACAATCTGTCTTCATGATGATTGCATATTGTGGCATTTCTAGCCACATATGGATAGCTAAGACATGGAAAAGAAGGCATTTGACCTTCAACTGCATGCAAATGTGTAACTAGACTCACTTTCACAGCTAAGGAAGTCACAATAAGACTTCTCCAGCAGCTTTAGGAGTCAATGATTATTATGTATGTTGACTTCAGGAATTGTTGAGATTTTTCACAGTGGCATTTGAGAAGTCTGAACTTGTATGTTTCCAGTCTCCTCAATGGCTTCTGGCTAGCCTCCACTCATTAGCACCTATGATTCAATTGCTGATCATTTAAGATTACACTGTTAATTTACTGCCATAGGCTATGTATACAGAAGGCTAGAAACCTTTTTGCTCATGCCATTGCTAATCGTTCTATAAAGTCATAAAGATGATTTGAAAAGGTCTAAATGTGGTTCTCTGTCAGCTACATTAGGAAGTCTTATATTTTGGCACTAAGAAACCTTGATCATGCCAGATCCAATAAAGGGCAGTTTTGCTGGCGGTGTTTGAGTCCAGGGTTTATATAGCATCACATTTTACAAATACTATTATGTCTATATTTATTAGGGTAGGATATAATCAACTCTGGTGCTAAGAAGGTTTTTTGCTTTACTTAATTAAAGCAGAAGTGACTATTGGAATTATAATACAGTATACAAGAGATATCGAAGAAGACTGTATCGCATTTCTACAATCAGTGTTGCAAAAGAAACAGATTTTATATACAATGTAATTAGATGTTTGCACCAAAATATTAGTAAAAAGTAATAATATATAAAAAATTTACTTGTGGATAATGCTAAATCAAGAAGTAAGTGTACCATTAAAGTAGGTGCAATAAAGAATAACACAAGTGCAATAAAGATTTATTTACAGATTTAATAAAGATCCCTTTATACATTATTACCATCATTTACAATTTATGTGAAGTTAGCTGTCCTATATGTACATGTAAGAACCCATCAACCAAAGAGAAAATAATGAGTATTTATCAGCCCTTGGTAAACTTGGGGGCAGGAACTTGCATATCATTCCGGTGTCTGATCATGGCTCTTCGCCCTTGGGGAATCACTCATCAGGTCTAAAATTCTAAACTGGGCTTGATTAGGTTCTAAACAAAAGTAGAATTGGAAGTTCAACTTGCATAGGTAGTGAGAAGAAATACTAGGTTATCCCTAGACTTTGTGAAGCACAAGGATTTTTAAAACATTGCAGTGAAGGTACATTACTTCCACAAACACTGCTCTTTTGTTGATAATAATAAATTGGAATCTATCATACATTAAATAGAACGTGAACTGTATATGAAAAGAAACATGAACCAATCACAGTGGATACATAGGATAGAAATAAGCTTCTAGATAAACACTAAACTACATCTTAGAAAGTAAGATAAATGTTAGGTTGATGATAAGTAGGAATAAAGGTTAGTATAACCTAGTTTTGGAGGCTTATCCTCAAGATTTACATTAGGGACAAATTGTGACCTATTTGCCAAGTTCACAGTTCATGCCAAAAATTAGGTACAACCCATAATGCACTGCTTAGTCTGTGCTGAACCAGTAATCTGAACAAATGGATAACCCATCCCCTCTTATATGAATAAATAACCCATCCCCCTATAGTAAATAAAAGGGTGGGCTCAACACAGCCATATTATCACTGTGTTGGTGCTGTAAGGTAGATTTAACAATTCTGTGTAGAGAGAGAGAGCATGCTATAATGTGGATTGCAGTGGTAAGATGCATATTCTGTGGTGCTCTGTTCTGTAACAACAAATACAGCTTTAACCACTTGCCAACTGGCACTAGTACATTTACTGCTACTAAGCGGCTCCCCTGAGGTCAGCGACATTCCCCTACATCGTGCCCCACTTTTGGGTTTACAGGCATGTGCAAGTGAGCGCCCCCTGCCTCTCATGCTGTGGTTAGACACAGCACAAGTTCATTAACAGGCTCACAGCCAGTGATTTTGGCTGTGAACCTGCTGATTGCTGTGGCCAATCACAGTATTGATCTGTGTGTGTTAGTAAACACACAAGCCAGATCAGTCTGGTTCTCCTTTTTGATCACGCTTACCATTCAGACCTGAAATCAGGGGGAACACCAGCCAGATCTGTGAGTAAAAGCAGCACAGATATACTTGTTAGGCATACAGTTAAACCTGTGATTGCGCTCCAGATCACCTCTGTCACCTAGCCAGTGCCAGTAGTACAGTGTCCATGTACAGTATTGTCACTGATCACATAATTAGTGTCACTAGCAATGTCTGATAGCATCTCCCAGCCAGTGTCAGTTAGCGCCAATCACTGATTACATTATCACAGTCACACTTTAAGTTGCTGATCGCAGTCATTAATAATATAGTGTCTGTACAGAGCAGTATTCTGGTCATGATCAGAACAATACTCATGTCCCCAAAATCACAGTGTTAGCAGGATCAGCTCCAATCAGTGCCAGCACTTGCATTTATCCCCCCCCCCCCCAACAAGTACAGTGTCAGTATAATTTTTCTGATCACTACAATCTCTGATACATTGTCCTCAAAACTTCAGTGTTACCAAGATCAGGCCTGATATCTGCAAGCACTAACATGTAATTTTATTTTTAGCACACAAGCAGTCCCTGATTGCTATCTAGGAACTCTTTTTCCTTTAGTCACCACTATGTACCTGTAACATTAGTGCCCAAATGTCCAAAGAAAGGTACACTGATAAGAAGGCGTATAGGTTTGAGAGGGAGTAAAAAGGGGGAGGAGGTGGGAGAGAGGGCGGGAGAGTTAGGGGGAAGGGGAAGGTACGGGGAGAAGGGGTAACGGGAACAGAGGATGAGAGGGACATTCGGGGGCAGGGGTGCGAGGGTGGAAAGGGAGGGGAGAGGTGGCAAGCCAGGGCGAGGGAGGGTGGGACGAGAGAGAAGATGGGGGGAGAGAGGAGAGGCGAGGCAGGGTGGGTAGGGTGAGGGGGCGCGGGAGGGAAGGGGAGGGGGGAATGCTGAAAGGGGGGGGGGTGCGCGCGCGGGGGGAGGGGTTGGGAGAAAGGCATTTTTTTTTCTTCTTCTTTTCTCACGATATTTATCTTTTTCGTTCTGTTTTTCTCCTCTTTACCCTCTCTCTCTCTCTCTTTTTTTCTCTTTTACCTTTACTTTTTTTCTTTTGTTTTCTATTTTTCTTTTCTGCTTTCCTCTTTATTTTCTTTTTAATTTTGTAACATTAGTGCCCAAATGTCCAAAGAAAGGTACACTGATAAGAAGGCGTATAGGTTTATGAAAATGATGGATGAGAGCAAAGGGAAGGCCGTACTGTAGAACCTGTAGAAAACAGTAGCACACTCACAAAACGCTAAAACGAGGGGTACCTGACTCCATGTTGCTGAAGTGCTAGCAAAACATAATTATGCTCAGATGCAGCAGGGCGCAAGTTCTAGCTCTGCACAAATTTTTGGTGATCTGACAAGCACCAGCAGCATTGTACATACTGGCCTTTTAGACTCCAGCACTGCAGTATTTCATGGTGAAGTGGCATGCACCAGTAGTGCAGTACAAACTGGTGAGGCGGCTAGCGCTAGTAGTGTGATGCAACTGCAGCCACCAAAAATTCAAGCACAGGCCTGTAGAGCCCATACTAGCCTTCCATAGGTGCTTGCAAACCCTAATTGGCTGCCCCAAAATTTCACAGAACACATTATCCCCCCCATTCATGGCCCAGCCTGGGGTTCAGATGGAAACAGCTAACTTAAGAATGCCTTTTGACTTCTTTTTAGAGATGTTTTTCTCCAAAGGCCTTTTTTTGTTGACCAAAGTAATGTTTTTTTGTCCAACAGTAAATACATCACTGCCAACCCAAATTCATACCTTGTGGGTAAAGCCTTGTGAACTGCCAAACTACTCCCCTAAAGTGAAAATCAAAAATAATAATAATAAAAATAAAATAAAAAATAAATAATAAAATAATAAATAATAAAATAAAATAAAAAACAGCTGCCAACACTTCCCCAGATGTGAATAATGCAAATACATGTCCAAAAACAATAATAATATAATATAATAGTGCTCATGCTCTGTGTATTGCAAAAAAGATCCTTAATAATGTAGTATCCTGTGATACAAGGGTAAAGTGTACAAAAAATATATATAAAGTGCACATGCTCCGTGTATTGCACAAAAATCCTTAATGATAATATTTCAAAAATCCCTTATGAAAACATAAAACATGATGATGGTTATGATATCTTCATGCAGTGTGCACACACCCTCCACCAGATGAACCCTCACCTTAAGGGCTTTATATAAAAGCCTGTGATAAATATTATTATCGACTTGAAAAGATCCTCCTGTGTTTCCTATTTCCTGTGATGGCTAATTTTGGCTTAAATGCTGATACAAGGATCACTCCTTCCTCCTGATTAAAGTGCAGATCAAAAGCCAATGCTTCCTCCTGGCTATCAGCAGTCTCCTCATATATATTTTTCAAGTTGATAATATTTATCACAGGCTTTTATATAAAGCCCTAAAAGTGGGGTGCCCCCTAAAAAAAATATTAAAAGTCAGCAGCTACAAATACTGCAGCTGCTGCCTTTTAATAATCGGCCACTTACCTGTCCCAGGGTCTAGCGATGCGGGGGAATGAAGCCCCCCCCCCCTCGTTCACCACTCCGCTCGCGGCGCCGGCATTCTTACTGTGGGCACCCGGCTGTGGCTTCACAGCCGGGCACCCACTGCGCATGCGCGAGCAGCGCCACGCGCCGTGAAATGCCGCGCAGTCATCTGGGACACGTGCGGCGCCGAAAGGAGGTGATGTCAGTGCCCGGGCACTGAAGGTGGCAGACTAAGAGGGACCCCCTAGCAACAGGCATTTAGAGGTGAGTAAAACATTTTAATTATTTTTTATTTATTTTTTTTATGATTTTTAAGCTATTTTTATTTTTTTGTTGGAAACACCACTTTTACATCTGGTGGAGGGTGTGTGCACACTGCATGAGGATATCATCACCATCATCGCATTTTATGTTTTCATAATGGATTTTTTTGAATATTATCATTAAGGATTTGTGTGCAATACACAGAGCACGTGCACTTTATTTATATATATTTTGTTGGGCACTTTACCCTTGTATCACAGGATACTACATTATTAAGGATCTTTGTGCAATACATGGAGCACAAGCACTTTATAATATTATATTATTATTGTTTTTGGACATTTATTAATTACCTTTGTATTACAGGATATATTTTTTGGTTATTTATGGCATTTGTGCTACACATGTATATTAGTTGTATAGCTATTTAAGCGCCACACATTTGATAGACCAAATTCATACCTTGCTAGGCCATTCAAGTGGCAACATATCATGGTTTCTGAACATAATACTTTTTTGGTCCTAACCCTTAATATGGTCATTACAAAAATGTATGAATTACAGTCATATTGGTCCACAGACTGATTGATCATATGCCAGTGTTATCTGATGCAGTGGCCAGGAAAAATATATGAGACAATAATCAGTTTTATGCTTTTCAGTGACAATTACCTCTGTCATCCCTGGGGTGACCCTGACTATGATCGTCTCACAGGCTTGCAATCAAGCAATATCTCCCCAGCAAGCTTGCCAGGGGTCAAAATGTATAAGCTCTGTGAGAGGGCCACAGGCTATACATACTGCTTTAGAATGTAAAGCTAGTGTGGGCCTTGTTGTCACCCTTGTTTAATATGGGGTACCATTTGTACGTAGACAAAGTTTATGAAAGCGTGCCACTTTTTAGACATTGGTTCCTTTAAAAAATTGGCTGCTGTGACACCATGTGACCTAATAACAGGGGCTTCCCACAACAGTTTGTTGACACCCCACTTAGAAAAGGAGAGAAAGCCTGCTTGCCGAATGAAGAACTACTAGCAGTAAAATGGAAGTACAAATGTGATGTATTCATCTTGTCTTCCATTCACCTGTACACAACGTTCCAAATGTAGACAACGTTCCAAATTCACAAGACGTCTGGTGTCATTGGAAAGCCGCTCTGCATCCATGACTATAATGTAAATAAGAGAGGTGTGGACTTTAACAACCAAATGATAAAGCCACATTTAGCCTCCTACAGAGATAGAATCTGGTACAAAAACGTGTCTATATATTTATTTCAATTGGCTCCATACAATGGGTTTGTTATTTACAAAGGTACCTGGATTGACTGGATCCTTTCAAACATTTCAGGGAGCAGTTATCTCAGCCAGTTTGTATCCAGAAAGTGCTGTGGCCCAAAGCGCAAATCCAGATGCAGTTAGCCGGCTGCATGAGAAGCTTTTTCCAGGTGTCCTTCAACCTACCCTAACACAAAAGTCACCCCAAAAAGATGTAGTGTATGTGGTAAACACGGAATAAGGTGTGACTCACATTTTTTTTGTCCCTCCTGTCCTGGCCAACCTGGCCTTTGCATCAAGGACTGCTTCCATCGCTAACACACTATAGTGAACTAGTAATCTAGGGTACAGCCCGACACAATATAAGGGTCCACACAATTTTGCATAAGAAGGGTCTCTAAAGATGTAAGGTAATCAGGAAGCTGTCTATCACATTTTGAGAGACCCTACAATCAAAGGCTGGAAAAGTTATTGTTCTGAAAAGTTAAGTAACAAAACAGTAAAAAAAAAATTGTTTGGTTTGGCATGGTTTCAGTGCTCTCCAGTTGACATGGTTTACAGTGCCATGAAAAAGTATACATACCCCTTGAAATTTTCACACATTTTGTCATGTTACAACCAAAAATGTAAAAGTATTTTATTGGGATTTTATTTGATAGACCAACACAAAGTGCCACGTAATTGTGAAGTGTAAGGAAAATGATAAATGGTTTTCAAATAAATATCTGAAAAGTTTGTATATATGTATGTAGCCCCTTTGAGTCAATACTTTGTAGAACCACCTTTTGCTGTACTTACAGCTGCAAGTCTTTTGGGGTATTTCTCTACCAGCTTTGCACATCTAGAGAGTGAAAAGTTTGCCCATTCTTCTTTGCAAAATTGCTGAAGCTCTGTCAGATTGGTAGGAGAGCGTCTGTGAACAGCAATTCTTGCCACAGATTCTCAATTTGATTTAGGCTGGACTTTGACTGGGCCATTCTAACACATGAATAGGCTTTGATCTAATCCATTCCATTGTAGTTCTGGCTGTATGTTTAGGGTCATTGTCCTGTTGGAAGATAAACCTTCGCCCCAGTCTCAAGTCTTTTGTAGAACAGGTTTTCTTTTAAGATTGTCCTGTATTTGGCTCCATCCATCTTCCCATCAACTTTGACCAGCATCCCTGCCCCTGCTAAAGAAAGTCATCCCCACAACATGAGGCTGCCACCACCATGTTTCATGGTGGGGATGGTGTGTTCGGGGTGATGTGCAGTGTTAGTTTTTTGCCACACATAGTGTTTTGCTTTTAGGCTAAAAAGTAAAATCGGACCAGAGCACCTTCTTTTACATGTTTGTTGTGTCCCCCATATGACTTCTCGCAAGCTGCAAATGGGACTTCTTATGGCTTGCTTTTAACAATGGCTTTCTTCTTGCCACTTATCATTTTCTTTCCCCTTCACAATTATATGCTACTTTGTGTTGGTCTATCACATAAAATCCCTATAAAATATATATTATGTTCTTAGTTGTAACATTACAAAATGTGGAACATTTCAAGGGGTATGGATACTTTTTCAAGGCACTGTACATGTTGATCATATCCCCTTTTTTTGTGAAGCAGTAACCAGAGGAACTATGTACCACTTACTCATTCATGTAGGCAGGGAAGGTTCCTTGGGACCCCCTTATTTTATAAGTCTCTCCTGTAGACATGTGCACTGCTGAAAAATTTGTTCGTTTTTGTTTCATTCGTTTTGTATTTTTTTCGGGTCATTCGATATGATCGCAATTTGTAAATTTGAAGATTCGTGAATTCAAAAATTCGTAAATTTTTAAATTCATAATTTCGTAAATTCATAAATTTGTAAATTCATAAATTCGCAAACTCGAAAATCTGAAAATCTGAAAATAAGAAAGAAAATCCAAAAATAAGAAAGAACGCAAAATACGAAAATTCAAAATAATAACTAACTAATAACAACTAACTATTAAATTATAGGTATTGTAATTTCCTTTTAAAATTTGGCTGTTAGTGAATGTAACGAATATAAATTTATCCGAAGTTAGGAATTATCCGAAATAACAAATGCCTCATCTAAACAAATGGAACCGAACAAATTATTAATAAATAATGATAATACAAAGTTTTTATTATTATTATTATTATTATTGTTATTTATCATTATTAATTTGTTACATTCCATTCATTTAGATACAGCATTCGTTATTTCGGATAATTCCTAACTTTGGATAAATTTATATTCGTTATGTTCACTAATAGCCAAACTTGAAAGGAAATTACAATACCTATAATTTAATAGTTAGTTATTATTTCAGATTTTTACATTTTTGGGCTTCTGGATTTTTTTTGGACCTTGTCCCCATACCAGATCACTAACTAGGAAAAGGGTCTGGTATAGATTTTAAGGGAACCCCACATCTTGCTGATGTCATAATCTACTAGTACACAGGCAACCAAGCTGCACAGCATCTTTGGCTATGAGGATGCAAGAAGCTACCAGAGTCCTAGCTACCAAGATGCTGCGGTGGTAATTATATTGTCACCTAATTAATGACTTTTGCCTGCAGCAGCTGAAGGTTCGATCAGATGCTGCTTCTGTCCCCTGCAGCCTTTGCAGTGAGAACTCGGCGATCAAACACCACTGATTGCTCAGTTCTCCCCCCTGCTGTGATTGTCAGTTACCAGCTCTCTGCTCTGCTCACTGGAGCTCTGGAGGGGGTCGCTTAGAGGCTGAGCCATGTGTCGGTCCAGGCATCTGGGTGTATTCCAACCCTGGACCAACTGAGTGATGTAGAGAAGGATTAATGTGGCAAAGGAATCTTTTGGGTACTGTTAGGCAGTTTGAGGGAGAGGAGGTGGAAGATAGAGAGTGAGTGAAAGTAATTAGGTAGTGATCAGAAAGAGAAAATGATTGTTGGAAAGCTTGCATGGAGTGCATAGGAAGGAGAAAACAAGGTTGAGGTTGTTGTCATCAAAGTGAGTAGCAGCATGTATCCATTGCTCCAGGTCCAAAGAGGAGGCTAGAGAAGTTTAGAAGTAGCATCAGTATTAGTATTAACAGGGATGTTAAAGTCACCAAAAATAATAATGGAATTTTCAGAAAAGAGAAAATAGATTAGCCAGGCAGAGAAGTCATCAAAGAAGGCTGATACAGTCCAAGGGGTGGAGAAGAAGGGTGAAGGTAAGACAGTTTAAGGAGAGAAGACACAACTGTGAGAAGGAGAGGTAGACAGAGCATGTTACAGAGAGGAAGGTAAGTTGAATGGGGAAACAAGGTCCCTAGTCTTTTCTACCGAAGACATATGCCCCCCCCAGCCAGGTCCTTCTACAGTAAAGGAGGTCTAACTTTATACTATTATGGGTGGGGGTAGTTATTTGTCAATTGGTCAATAGTTGTGTTGTGGAGATGAGTCCCTTCTTCCCATCAACATGAGGACAGGGTGCTTTGGGGTGGGGGGGCAGAGCCCCCGTGCCCCAAAGCCCCCACCCATGTTGAGGCCATGTGGACTGGTATGGTTTAGGGGGCACTTGTTCACCCCTCCCTTTACTGGCCTGCCAGTAGAGATGGGCCGAACACCCCCCTGTTTGGTTCTCAGCAGGACTCCCGAACAGGGGAAAAGTTCTAACGCGAATGGCGAACCCCAATTTTTTCTCATATCTTATTTTATGGTTACTATGAAAATTGTGAATGCTGAGTGAGAAAAGTGGACCATGCAAAAGAGGAAAATGTAAGCGTAACATTCCTTTCCCAGCTCAGAAAATGAATGGGCCAAAGGTTGTCCATCAAATTTAACTGAAGCAGACACATGCAAGGAAGTATTCACAAATTTGATCCATTCATGAAACCAGTGACAAGTGAGTGAATAGATGTGTGCCATGAAATGATGCATGATACTCATACACTGGGACAGAGCAATTTTGTCAGAAATTAATATATACAAGAGATGAAGGACCAAATCATTCACATGATCCCTTCATTCAGTGACCATGAATAAATGACTTTTTTTATTGCATTCCCTTTATTTTGGTACTTACATATGTCTTGTGTCAGAAGATATTTGTTTACAAAACAAATTTCCATTGTTTATATACATGATAGTGACAAGAACAGCGATGATGCCCTGCATTTGGGGATGTTACTACTGTATATACTTCTTGTGCCTCACTCCCTAATCTTTAATGTCTGGAAAACAAAAACTACCCAGAGTTGGAAAAGGTCTTTGAAATAAACAGATAAGCAGAATTCATGCACATATCTAATGCACTTAAGAATGCAGACCTTGCAAAACGGACACATTTTGTTTCAAATTTTCTACTTTTTTTTTTGTTCTCTTCCTTCGAGCTTCTTTTTTGCACATATTCTACTTTTTCCTTCTTTTTGCACATAAAGCAAAGCTGACGATTACCCTCTAATTTTTCTCAACTTGGTCCTGTGCAGCTTTAATCCCATACCAATCCCCAAAAGCAATATGACAGAAAATAAAAACTAAAGACAGTTCCTCCCTGCCCCTTTGTATCTGGCAGGTAAGTAAAGTCTGAAACAGAAAATTAGTTTGCAGCCTCATTAGCTGGTTTTTAGCAGTGTAGGCAAGGATGTTTGTCTACTTAGGCGAAAGTGTATTTTGTATATAGGTGCAAATAGGTGACATGTTCTCTTTATGGAGACACTCAGGGTCTATTAGACCCTGCATGTCTCCTTTAAGATCCACTGCAGCTTATGGAGCACAGACCGTGTCCCAACAGCTGCTGATTCCAGAGAATGACAGCTCCGGTCCAGGAAGTGACGGAATACATGTCACTTCCCGGTCTGTGTACAGGAAGGAGGCTGAGTGGACAACCAGCCTAGTGACAACCAGCCATGACAGCACCAGGCCCGCAGGTAGGACAGTGGAGTCTGGTGAACATGGGGGGGGGGGCGCACAGGAGAGCTGCACATTGCGGTGGTGGGGGAATTGATAAGTAGCTTAACAGCCGCTTGTATCACTTCCACATGGAAGCCAACAGACGGCTTTACTACAGCACACACAGTGTGTAAAAAAACACATGTCTGCAGCTATGTACAAATCAAAAATCTGAATCCCCAGGAAATGGATGGGGATTCGTAATTTACCAACCCACCCCCGGCCCCATCCTGGCACCCTAAGGCGCCTGCTTAAGCTGCCTTATGGTAGCGCCCACAATGAGGGAATGGTCTTTGAAAGCAAGATATGCAGTAATCACCAAAATGTGTTGACCACATTTCTTCTTCAGGAATTTTTGGACCGTCAAAATCCAGGCACCAGCAATGCAAGTAATGTGTGATGTTTCCTAAGCACAGGATGGTGACAATGTTAGGCCACTCTTTCTGCTCAAGATGCCAACTTGCAGAACACAAGAGAGAAAGAATTGACCATTTAGAATGTGAAAATAGACCTGCTATTTGTGGCTATCATTTTTCCTTTTCCTCTTTGAAGGAGTACCTATTCTTCATTTCTTTCTAATTGGGAGCAGGAAAGCATGACAGCACTTCATTTTACACATGGTGCACATTCATGGTGGTGATGTACGTCCCATTAGCTGCCTTCTTGCTGCATCTTCACCACAGCAAACACTGCTCTAATCAACAACGCTCTCACTCCCTGAGCAGTGCTGATGATTAGAGAAATGTTCAGGGTGAGCATGTTGGACCACTGGAGAGCTAGGCTGCTGCTTTTTGTGAGAGAGCTGTGATCTCCAATACATGCTGCCAGCAAAGGGCATTTTAAAATTGCAGCATATAGTTGAAAGAAAGTAAGAACAGAAGATGTATTGCTGTATATGCAGCATGTCCACATTACAGTGAGATATCATAAGGGTTCAATTGGCTTTATCCATATGATTTAAGATAATGGAAATAGATTTACTATTAGAACATTTTGTTAATTTAAATAGAAAAATATTTTGCAAAAACTGACATTTACAGTTTAATACATAAAAAAAAACTATCTGAAATTGTGATTGGTGGCTTGCAAGGGTATCAGGAATTATAAAACAACCGTGGTGATGGTGAATCTTCAGTGATCAATATTAAGCTAAAAAAAAATGAAAAAAAAAAAAAAATCCTGTGAGAAAACTATTTAGTAAAACACATTTTCCGTTTTCTCTGCAGTAATGCTTACTAAGTATTCTAATAACTCGAGTAAACTGCCGGGACAAACAACGCAGATACAAATGTGTCTAGAGATTCTGCATCTGCCTTCCTTAATCAACTTCCTGTCCTGAATATGAATTAGAATAATGAGTCAATTAATGTTCTAAAATGCCAATGAGATGCAAAAAGCATTGGGTGGTGGAAATGGTTGCAATATAGTTCAGGAGACATTCCATTGTCAGGGTTTTTAACAAGCGTTATGCACTCTGCTCAATACTAATTATTTTTCACACAGAAAAAATGGTAAGAGTACACTTTCATTTACAACCACAACAACATGAAGAAAATAACACATTTTCATATTTTTTAAACAAGGTAAATAAGCATTTACAGTAAGTTAGGTATGCGCAAAAATAACAAAATTAACTTTATGGCAAAAATGGGCTATAGCCAGTGTTTTATTAATGCTTCCTGAACTACAAATTCCATTCTTGCTAGTGTATGCAATGGCATGCTGGGACTTATTTTATAGGTGTAGAATTGTTGGTTATCCACTTTTCATTATACTAAAAATCAGAGAGATGTTTTAAATGCAATGTGTCTGCTTTTGATTAACTATTTTCCTAGTATATTTTTAATTTTAAATAACTGAAGTAAATTGTTGCTGTTATTATTGTTGTTTTTATTGCAATATTTTTAGAGGGTAGGAAAACATAGAATTAGCTTTTAATCTACTAGAACGTAGAACAGGTTTTTTTCTCCTTCCTCTGGATCAACTGTGGGTATAGGATTGGGTATATGGGATTGTATGGTATTTTTTATTTATTTATTTATTTTCTTACTTATTTTTATGGTTGAACTAGATGGACTTGTGTCTTTTTTTAACCTGACTAACTATGTAACTATGTAATATAGAAGCATGGAAAAATACTCAAAATACTGTTCCACAATATTGAGGCAGTGGCTAGTCCAAGAAAGAAGAAATACTATGTTTAATTATTAGACGTCATAAGCTAGTATACTTAAAACCAGGCATGTATAATGAGAGGGCACAGACTCAAATGGTAAATACAGATTTTTAAAATGGTGAAGAATGGGACCTTATAAAGGTGCAACAGCTATTAAGAAAATAAGCTCATGTTCAGCTAAACTTACCACTCGTTTTTCCTAAAAACCTGTTCTAAAACTGTGATCCCTACACAGAAACCACTTCACTAAGTGTTAAATACCACATGAGTATTTGCATTAAAATTACTAATGCGGTATTCAACTAAGGTGCATGCAATTCACAAAAAAAAAGAAGATTCTGCATTTACTGCATGTTTTTTCATGCCCAGGAAAGCACCTTGTCCCCATGCTGATGAGAGAAAGAAATTTAGAATGATAAGCCGCAAGCGATGTCGGTACTTGGTAACATAACGCAATATAAAAGTGCCATGCCCCAACATTAACTCAGTAAATACAAGTAACGTTTCTTGGGCCACAGTACATGAACTTTATGGGCACCTTAGCAACTTCTCATTTAGAAAAATGCCAACCTTATTGATGCACAGTTAAAACCATAAAACTATTTAAAATACAAAAGATAAGGCACCATCTTGCAAAGTAGATTGGGATTATAGCCCTGATTATATATAACAGTGTAATTATTGAAGGCAAAAGGTCATAATCCTGTCATAATCCTGTGTAGTATGGATACCAAGGGTGCCACCACCCATTCTCATTAAAGCTGGACATGCTTTGCATAGTTAATTTTCTTCAGGAGCAGAAGTTAGGAATGCTACAAACAGGTTTGGCTAGAGGATAGTGGTATGCCACAAGAAGAGTAGTAAACAAACACTGGAACCCTTCATAACATCAAGCATTAGATGGGTATGTTATTATATATATATATATAATATAATATAATATAATATAATATAATTATATATATAAGCATTACAAGTACCCCATCATAGTAAATACATTTGATCCAATACAAATCACAATCTATGATATATTATGTACAGCACCATAGGGGTCATAATCAGGGACTAATATGTTCACAAGAACTTATATACACTTGTCACAAAATCACCATTACATAAGAACCACCAATACAACTTCATCTGTAGTAGTCTCCATGCATCCACAGCTTAACATGGGGTCCCCCACTGATGGGGGCTTCCAGATTCTGATAAGTCATCTCCAAACCCCCACAACCACTGTGCTAGGGTTCTGGGAAAGAATCCCCCCTCCTTATCAACATGGGGCAAGATACTTTGCCCGGTGTCCCACTCTGGCAAAGCACCGGCTGCACATGTTAAGGACATGTGACCTGGTATGGTTCATGAGAGAAAAGGCGCTTTGCCAGGTGGCACCCCTCCCCATCAAAGCACCCACCCATGTTGAGTACATGGGGCCTGGTATGGTTCAGGAGGCATGCACATCTAAATGGTGCTGCTTTCTACACAAGCATACAGTAAGTATTAATTTCTTCTTTTCATCTATTTGATTTTTTGGAGCCAGCATCCAATATACTTTTTAATATATTATATATTCAGATGCATATGCATCTAATTTTCAATTTTTTTAATTTAGTATTTGATCTATTTCTGAGTGCCCAGGCAATATGGTCGCTGACCCTTGATTCTCTAGGTGTTGCTGCGTGTCTATTTAATGTTCTTTATCACCGCTATACTCCATTGCCTAAGTGACAACGTCCTATAGGATGAAAACCATCACTGGAAGCTACATCTGGGATGTCATCACATCCGCCGAGGCATTGATTGGGATTACCTGTGTCCTAATGCAATTTGTCTACCTGTGTTTTGTAAGTAGTTGAAAGCTCATTAAATGCTGAATTTGTAATAACTACTACACTATGAGGCACTTTCTTGCCCTTGCCTTATACTGAGTTCTATATGTGGATCAATATGGCTGGTTGGATACATTCTGAGACCTGGATGTCATTATCCGTCCATCCCTGTGGGTTTTTATCCCAAAGTGCAAACAGACCTCCACCTTTGGGGTCTTACTATATGGTAAGCAGCTTGTGAGTGGGGGTGTACACCTGGGTAAAAAGTGTCTTTCACTTATGCTGGATCACCGGAACCTGACAACATATGAATTTGTTTATGGACTTTGCATTGGGCCCTTTTCTAATTATAGGCATATATTTGGGATGCCTTTGTGGGCACACATGATATTATATTAATGTATATGTTTGAGCATTTTATGCATTTGTATAGTTGATATTTTCTTATTTTTTATTTATGCATCTGCACTTTGATTGTTGGATAGTGCAACACATTCTGTTTTTACTGTTCACTTACATTTTTATGTGGATACTTGGTGAATGCAGCTGTCACTGATATTTTTCTACATGTTGTGTTCATTTATGACACTAATGCCCCGTACACACGGTCGGAAATTCCGACCACAAAATCTGTCGGATTTTTTCCGACAGATTTTGTCCGACACTGGTGTTGCATACACACGGTCGGACAAACTTGTCAGAAAATCTGATCATCCTGAACGTGGTGACGTTCGTTGCGTTCGACGGGACTACGTAGAGGCTAGCAGCCAATAGCTTTGGTCTTGTAATGTGATCTGAGCATGCGTGGCACTTTATCCGTCGGAATTCGCTACACACGATCGGAAAAAGTCCGATAGGACTTTGTTGTCAGAAAATTTGAGAGCAGGATCTCAAACTTTTTCCGTCAGAAATTCCGACGGAAAAAGTCCGATGGAGCCCACACACGGTCGGAATTTCCTACAACATGGTCCGAAAATCAGACCGTGTGTACGGGGCATTAGAGCAACTACTGTTTGATGTATAACAAAAATAATATGTAGAAGCGGTTATACTGATTCCATATATGACAGCTTCATACTCCTACTGGTTCTAAAGGAAGCCACCTTTGTATCCACCTGCCATCTCCACTGATGTCACCACGAATCCCAGCCACTTAAGGAGAGGGGCAGGGATAGCAGTGAGATCACTGTCCAAATTTAGCCACTGGCCATATTTGAGTAATGACATTAATTAAATGTATCCATAGTCATATTTGCTAAATGATGTCACTGCCATCCCCACCCCTCCCCTTATTTAGCTGATGACAGCTCATGCACCTGTCATTCTGCTATAAATATAATTTTTTTTATCAGATTTTATTTGATTTGAAAAAGTTTTAAACACATAAACAAATAAAACATATTGCACCACAAAACAAAAAGTTCAAATACAAAAACCCTACAAACAAAATAGAGCATACCTAAAAATCATAACAGTAAATGAGTAAGTAGCATTATAATATAATATGCGTATGGGCTCCAATTTTAATAAAATAAACCATACAGCTGAACCTACAAGAGCCTAAAACCTAACTTAATACAGAGCTGATATGCCTTAGCCAAGATGACCATATTGCATCAAACCGCTTTAATGAGTTTCTAAGAAAATAAGTGTGTCTCTCATAAGAAACACAGTTATTAAGGTCAAAAATGCAATCATATAGGGTCGGAGGGTTGCCAGGTAGGGATGAGCCGAACCCCCCCCCCCCCCCGGTTCGGTAGCAGCACAACATGCGAACAGGCAAAAAATGTGTGCAAACACGCAAACACTGTTAAAGTCTATGGGGCACAAATGTGAAAAATCAAAAGTGCTAATTTTAAAGGCTCATATGCAAGTTGTTGCCATAAAAAGTGTTTGGGGGCCCGATTCCTGCCCCAGGGGATATTAAGGAGCAGTGATTTTAATAATGATTAAAGTGAAACAATAAAAATTAAATATTCCTTTAAATATTGTGCCTGGGGGGTCTCCTTAGTCTGCCTGTAAAGTAGCTCATCTTTCCAATGTTCATAACAGTACCGCAGCAAAATGGAATTTAAAACTGCTTGCGGCTGTAATGTATTGTCGTAAAAAACAGTATGGGTTCCCCCCGCTCCAGTCCATTAACGGCCCTATGGATATTAAGAGGAACCCCGTTCCAAAATTTTAAAAAGATTGCGTAGAGTCCCCCAAAAATCCATACCAGATCCTTATCTGAGCATGCAACCTGGCAGGCCACAGGAAATAAGGGGGATGAGAGGGTGCCCCCCCCTCCTGAACCATACCAGGCCATATGCCCTCAACATGGGGAGGATGCTTTGGGGTCCTCCCAAAACACCTTGTCCCCATGTTGATGGGAACAATGGCCTCTTCCCCACAACCCTTGTCCGATGTTTGTGGAGGTCTGCGGGCAGGGGGCCTATCAAAATCTGGAAGCCCCCTTTAACAAGGGGGCGCCCAGATCCCGCCCCCCCCTATGTGAATGGGTATCGGGTACATTGTATCCTTTACCCATTCACCAAAAAAAGTGTCAAAAAAGTAAAAGTTACAGCAGACCGGCAGTTTTTGGCAATAGCTTTATTAAAAAAAAAAGTGGCCCCTGATGTAAATCCATATTCAATCACAGCGCCGATGACCGAAAAAAAACAAAAAAACAAAACAAAACAGAAATACTCCGCCTCCATGGGAGGCATCCCGCCTACTGCAGCCTCTTCACAATGACAGCTTTTTTTTACACCTTTTTGGTGAATGGGTAGGAGTACAATGTACCCTATACCCATTTACATAGGGGGGCCGGGATCTGGAGGCCCCCTTGTTAAAGGGGGCTTCCAGATTCCGATAAGCCCCCCAGCCCCAGATCCCCACAACCATCGGGCAAGGGTTGTGGGGAAGAGGCCCTTGTCCCCATCAACATGGGGCCAAGGTGTTTTGGGGGGTTCAGAAGGGGGGGTGTTCTCTCATCCCCCCTTTATCTGCGGCCTGTCAGGTTGCGTGCTCGGATAGAGATCTGCTATGGATTTCACAAAACATTTCTTTTTATATTTTTGCGTGGAGTTCCTCTTAAAATCCTTTCCAGACCTAAAGGTCCTGTTATGGATTTTAAGGGGGACCCCACGCCATTTTATTTTATTTTGGCGTGGGATTCCCCTTAATATCCATACCAGACCTGAAGGGCCTGGTAATTGACTGAGGGGAACTCACACCATTTTTTTAATGAATCTGTATTGCCGGGATCTGACAATACATTGCAGCTCCGAGCAGTTTTAAATTACATTTTTTTCCTTTAGAAATATAATTTTGCTGCTCTCACTCATTACACTGTAAGCAGCCTTACATAGTGTGAGGTGTGGACTCAGCCCCCTGAGCGATGATACGCCAAAGGCACCCTGCCATTGGCCATTCGTAGCTAACACAGTAGAGCGCGCTGTGATTGGCCAAAGCATGCAAGTCAGGCTCATGCTTTGGCCAATCAGCTGCCGTCAATGCACTGCAATCTTGCAGTGCATTGACGGTCTCGCAGCTTGAATTTTCCGTGAACGCCCCATAATGTTCTAAATTTGCCGAACGCCCGATGTTCAAGTTGAACTTACATTTGACTCGAACATCGGGCTCATCCCTAGTGCCAGAAAATCCACTTTGAGGCAATTTGTCTTTGAACCACAAACAGCGCAACAGTAATCCGCATTGGTGGCTTAAGCATGGAAAAGTCCATGTAGCCCAATAAGGTTGTAAGTGCATCTACTTAAAGATTTATGACTAAAAGCCCATTAAGTGTGCCCACCACCTCAGCCCAATACCCCTGGAGTTTGGGACAGCGCCAAAGTAGATGTATAAGGGACCCTGAATTACTGCATTTAGGACACTCTAAATCCGCCTATAGCACACAGAAATTCAGGGGTCCTATTGACTCTTTGTAGGATACATTTCTGGATTGGCCTATGTGAAGGGGAGAGTGACACAAGGGGGAGAGCCTGAAGAATCTCTTCCCAAACCTTATTCGCAATAGGTCCTATATCATGTTCCCACTTTGCCTGGAAAGCAAAGGGGATTTATGAGCAGAGTTCTCTAAAAGGGCTACATAGGTAGCTGAGATAAGGCCTTTGGTGGACGTCATCTGTATCACTGTCTCCAATACTGTCACTGATGAAAAAAAAAAACCTGGGGAGGAAGAAAATTGAGCCTGAAAGGCGTGATTTAACTATAAACATTGCTGGGATCGGTTATGTGCGGTGGATCTGTTTTTTTTTTAGTCAGTGGGTAGAGTCAAGGGATAGAGGGCATTATGATTGATGATGGATTTACAATGAGGGGCATTTTTGGGGAATTTTTTTTTTAAATCAAGGACTTGTGAAATATTTGGGTCTCTTTATTTTCGAAGTTGCAATTCTTTTTTTGTGAACGGGTAGGGTGGGGGGAATACAGGGTGCCTTTTATTGGTAAAGGAGGCTTTCATATTCCAATATGCCCGCAGAAGCCCACAATCACTGCCCAGGGTTGTGGGGAAGAGACCTTTGTCCTCAACAATATACCCACATGAAACAAGAAAAGCCGTTCCAGGTGAGTGAGTCTCTGGTTAATCCCCACACACACTAGTCAGGTGCTAGCCCAGCTCGCATGCTGTGTAACATAAAAAAATAATTCAGGACAGCTGCACTTCCAAAAATCTTTTTATTAAAACTTCATATGACAAGTGGTTGACAGATGGAGCAGGGGACAAAGAGGTAGATGCATTTCGTGCAAATGTTAGCGCTTATTCATTAGTCAACACAATCACCTATATACTGCTCTAATGTGTCATCATTAGGTTACAGGTGAACTATCAAATTAAAATTAGTACTCAGCTTGTGTTACAAAGAATACACGGCTAGAATACATGGTACTTACACTCAAATCTGATGTCAAAAATCCACTGCCAGAAAAAATCTGATACACCAATTGAACTTGGAGCAAACTCGACACATCAGTCAAGATCATTGTAGACCCCCGTATTCCCACTGTACAAAAGGATCGGTGGGTGCTTGCAGGCATTGAGTCTGCGGTACCCACCGATCAGCACAGCCGTGACACTTTGGCGCTGTATATCTAAGTTATATAATCGGCAAGTGGTTAAACATTTTTTTTTAAATCACTGCTCTTGGCCAAATGGAATTCTTCTCTAAAAAAAAATTCTGAAATAATATATATATGTTATATGTAATATACAGTATCTCACAAAAGTGAGTACACCCCTCACATTTTTGTAAATATATATATATATATATATATATATATTATATCTTTTAATGTGACAACACTGAAGAAATTACACTTTGCTACAATGTAAAGTAGTGAGTGTACAGCTTGTATAACAGTGTCAATTTGCTGTCCCCTCAAAATAACTCAACACACAGCCATTAATGTCTAAACCGCTGGCAACAAAAGTGAGTACACCCCCAAGTGAAAATTTCCAAATTGGGCCCAAAGTATCAATATTTTTTGTGGCCACCATTATTTTCCGGCACTCCCTTAACCCTCTTGGGCATGGAGTTCACCAGAGCTTCACAGGTTGCCACTGGAGTTCTCTTTCACTCCTCCATGATGACATCACAGAGCTGGTGGATTTTAGAGACATTGCGCCCCTCCACCTTCCATTTGAGGATGGCCCCTAGATGTTCAAAAAGATTTAGTTCTGGAGACATGCTTGGTCAGTCCATCTCCTTTACCCTCAGCTTCTTTAGCAAGGCAATGGTCGTCTTGGAGGTATGTTTAGGGTCGTTATCATGTTGGAATACTGCCCTGTGGCTCAGTCTCTGAAGGGAGGGGATCATGCTCTGCTTCAGTATGTCACAGTATATGTTGACATTCATGGTTCCCTCAATGAACTGTAGCTCCCCAGTGCTGGCAGCACTCATGCAGCCCCAGACCATGACACTCCCACCACCATGCTTGACTGTAGGCAAGACATACTAATTTTTGTACTCCCCACCTGGTTGCTACCATACACGCTTGACACCATCTGAACCAAATTAGTTTATATTGGTCTCATGAGACCACAGAACATGGTTCCAGTAATCCATGTCCTTAGTTTGCTTGTCTTCAGCAAACTGCAGGCTTTCTTGTGCAATATCTTTAGAAGAGGCTTCCTTCTGGGACAACAGCCATGCACACAAATTTGATGCAGTTGTCAGCGTATGGTCTGAACACTGACAAGATGACCCCCCACAGTGGCACGGCTGTGCTGATCGGTGGGTACCGCAGACTCAATGCCTGCCAGCACCCGCCGATCCTTTCGTACAGTGGGAATACAGGGGTCTACAATGATTTTGACTGATGTGTCGAGTTTGCTCCAAGTTCAATTGGTGCATTCGATTTTTTCTGGCAGTGGATTTCGACCAAACTCTTTTATATCAGATTTGAGTGTAAGTACCATGTATTCTAGCCCGGTAGCAATCTCGGCAGCAATGCTGGCAGCACTCATACGTCTATTTCCCAAAGACAACCTCTGGATATGACGCTGAGCATGTGCACTCTTTGGTCGACCATGGCGAGGCCTGTTCTGAGTGAAACCTGTTCTGTTAAACAGCTGTATGGTCTTGGCCACTGTGCTGCAGCTCAGATTCAGGGTCTTAGCAAGATTCTTATATCCTAGGCCATCTTTATGTAGAGCCACAGTTCTCCTTTTCAGATCCTCAGAGAGTTCTTTGCCATTAGGTGCCATGGTGAACTTCCAGTGATCAGTATGAAAGAGTGAGAGCGATAACACCACATTTAACACACCTGCTCCCCATTCACACCTGAGACCTTATAACACTAATGAGTGACATGACACCGGGGAGGGAAAATGGCAAATATGGCCCAATTTATACATTTTCACTTAGGGGTGTACTCACTTTTGTTGCCAGCGGTTTAGACATTAATTAGTGTGTTGAGTTATTTTGAGGGGACAGCGAATTTACACTGTTATACAAGCTTTACACATTTACTACTTTACATTGTAGCAAGGTGTAATTTCTTCAGTGTTGTCATATGAAAATATATATTAAAATATTTACAAAAATGTGAGGGGTGTACCGGTACTCACTTTTGTGAGATACTGTATATGATACTGTAAGACACCACCACCCCTCCCACATGCTATTTTTGTACAACCCTAGCTATTAACCCAGAAAATGGCCATTTTTAATTGACAGATTTGGCTCCCATTGATTTCAATCAAAGTCGGGTTCACCATCTGAACTTCTTTTGTTAAAACCAGGTCAGTTCACTCATGCTCTCCACATGCTCAGCAATATGAAGATGACCAATAGGATATTGAGTATGGATTTGGAGTTCACTTTTATGACAAATATGAGGTCAGAAATATGTAAGGTGTCTAATGTACAGCCACCATGTTCTTATGTGGCTCCCCTGAAGAATGGGCTGGTACTGCTGGTATCTATGATTGGACCACAGATGAGATAGATTTGGAAGGTTTTCATGAAGTTTATGAGCAGTGCTGAAAAAGGTCTCTCTGTATAACTCTGGGACAAAAATATTTTTGCTTTTTTTACAGGGGTTGCCAAAGCCTCATAGTTGAGTGTGTACTTGCTGCACTGGCAGATATGCCTCATGAGACAGAAGTGCCATTTAAGGACAAGTAAACAAAAGAAAGGGTTAAAAAATATCTGGTGCAAATCGGTAGAAATGTCAGATGCCACAGGTGTAATAGAGTGTTAAATGAGGAGATTGGCAAGTCATGCCAACGATTCAATCCTGGTAAAGGTGTTGAATGAAACCTGGTTTCATTTACAACATATGTCAGAGTCTGGTATAGAATTTGGAAAGAACCTCATAACATTTTCGGCTTATATTTGAGGTGCCCACTTTGTATAATCTTTTAACAAAATTTTTAAAATCCCAGCTTAATTGCTTACATGGCTAGTGATGTCACTGGTTGGTAAGGACTCAGCAGGAAGATGTCAAATATAATACTGCTTATAAATCTGACTTTCAGCTCCCTCTAAAGTGGTAAATGTTCAGGAGTTTCATTGTCGAACTTGTCTTCAGTTCAAACTTTATGCTCATCCCTACTTAGTAAAAGGAGAGATAGAAAGTCTAGGTGGTATAGTACAGTGTGTAGTGATGAGTATATAAACAAACTCTCCCTAGACAGTCAGCTCTCCTTAAACTACCCCAACACGTGCTGGCTGCTGGGAACTCACATTTATATTGTAAAGGGGTTAGCACATAGTAAAGTCTCCAGTATTGGTCCTTTTAAGGCAGCTGACTTAAGTTCAAAGGCCAGTACATTATGGTTTCAAAGAATTTGGCACAGCAAAATTCACCATTAATTTGCTGGGATTGCACACCTTGAAAATTAAGAATTTGTCTCAAACTAATAATGGCACCAAACAAGAACTTCATCTTTATATAACAGTAATAACTACACAGGGTTCAGCTTGGCTTTAAAACATTAGTACTTCTGTTGCTGTATTGCAGTGTGGCTCACACACACAACCCAAACATACCATACCAGATACCTGACCTCTAAAAAGTAGATGGTTTTATGCAGTATTATGTCCTTAGCCTACACAGCTAAATACACAACTATATTTAAGCTGTCTAATGTTGCTCTTATTTGACTGATTAACATTCTTTATTCTGATATACCCTTCGTATTTGGACAAATACCTATGATGTACCCCCATATTTTTTGAATGGATAATTTGCATGTGTCTGTGGGAAATAAACTCAAGAATATGCTCATAATACCCGTTGTCATAGTCTTATCATACCATTAAAGGCAATTTGTGTACAAAGTATTTTTTTTCTCATTGTCCTTAACAAAAACATATAAACACTTATATACTGCATTATGGACAATGGTTTTCCATTTTTTTAGAGCAGAAACAAATAATAATAGTAAGGTGTAAGTAATCACTGTATAGAAAAATCAATAGTATAAAATAGAAAAACAAGAAGATTTGAGCTTTCAGGTCATAGATATATATCTCTGCAATTAAGTTTACTTAGTAGTTTCCAAGGTAACATAGTTATGATTACATACACTGGTAATTTAGGCAAAGAGTTTCCTATACTGTATACATGCTTCCCAACTGTTTTGAAATTAGACTATATCAATATTTTTTTGAGCTGATATTTTTTTCTAATCTCTACAACAGAAAACTTAGATTTGGTGTTAATGGATCTTTCCATTGACTGGTAATAATAGGTTTTACCGCTATTAGGATATGTGCTATTATTGGATGAACATCTATGAGGAAATTTCATAGCCCTTTCCTTTAAAATGCTAGTTCCGATAGGGGTTTTATGACAGATACTGTAATTTTTAAACTAATCAGAATAATTATTAATTCTAAGCTTCTTCCAGTTGGCCAGTTTGGGATCTGGAATGAGAAATTCAAAGAGCTCTATCAGGAGAGGGATTTCCTGTTTGGAGGTTTACTGATTTTATCAATGCATGCCATAAATGGATGCAGAAATGTATTGTCAGATTTGTTGTCACTGCTATAATAGGACAGTTAACCCCCATTCACATTGGAGTGACTTGTCATGCGATTTGACAATATAAAATGTGCTTTGTTTCTCCCTCCTACTTTGTACAGTTTTACAAAGCTGCTTACATACTATCTAGCCACTAAACATTTTATGTGGATTTTGTCTCTCAATTAATACACTCAAATGTTTTTGCAAGATAAAAAAAACTACCTTGTCTCCTTCTATTTGCTACCTATTTAGGTGCTTGCAGACTGCATGAACACAGCCAATTTCTACCATACAGTGTACCAATTTCTGCTAAACAATGTATATACTTTCAAAAATGTGTGGTATAATTGAGGATACATGGATGGAAGTGAGTTTGAGGAATGTGGGGTTATGGTTTTGAAAGGTTTAGGTGCACTCTGTTTTGAAATTTTATTTAACCTTAAAGACAATGCAGCATGGCACTGCAAAAAAGAAGCTCATAAATTGTACTTTTAAACTGTTGTGCTACTGGCCAATGTGTACAAAGTTGAGAGTTTTAGGTTTATTTTTCTAAGAATGAATGTATTTATAGCTTTTAGATGTGTTGTGGCTGCTACATCCACCTGCCAATTCAGGTCTATTACTCTTTAAAAAAAAGGCTTTGAAAATTGTTGAAAGCAGGTAATATTTATTATAAGTGTCATGGTTATGCAGTAATCTTTGTCTTTCAGCTTACCTCTCCTCCATGTGTTCACCTTTAGAGGCCAGCCACTCTCACCTGACTGCTTATATAATCTTCCCTCAGCATAGCTCCACCTCTGCCTCTTATTAGGAACACTATATTAACTTGTGCATTGCAAGCCAACCTTGCTGATCAAACAATTGTGTGTTTAGCTTTCGCGTGCTACTTGCTGTGTCTCCTACGTCTGATTCCAGTTGCCGATCTTGGCCTGTTCTCGACTATCCCTGTCTGCTTGTGACCCTGACCTTTGGCATGTTCTATGTTTATACATGTCTGTTAGTCGCCCTGACCTTTGGCGTGTTCTATGTTTATCCTTGTCTGCTAGTCACTCCGACCTTGGCTTATCTCTTTACTAGCCTTGTTGTTCAAGCCTGCTGCTTCCTTCCTCTTTCTCCCATAGTCTACCGTGAGCGCGAGCCGTGAGATCCTGGGGGCCGCGACCTGGAACCATAGTGCAGCGCAGTCCATTCTCACCACTAGAGGCTCTGGTGAACACCTGCTGGCTCTTAGACTGGGGAATCTATACTCTAGCTCCCAGTGGGATCTATGTTGATGCTCCAGTAGACCTGCTTTCTGAACCTCCCAGAGTTCAATACGCAGCAGTCAGTCCTAGGGTCCACTACCTTAGCGGTGCACTCCTGACTCCTATGGAGTGCATCTGTCACCTGGCCTCAGGTGACCTAACAATAAGCTTACTTTCAGGTACAAGTTTTATGTAGGAATTTACTACCACTTTAAATTAGAGTTGAACCCTGACTGTGTAATATTTTGTTTCCCAAAATATTGTGTATAATAGGAAATTGTCTTTTTTAAATCCCATTTTGCATCTCAGTGCTGCTGATCTACTCCAGCTTCCTTCTGTGTACATGCACATGGCTAGTGATTAGCGAATGTTCCTGGATTTGTTGGCCATTTGTCCATTTGTCGAACCCATTGTAAGTCCCATAAATTTTGAACTTTAATAAGAATCCTTAAGTCAATGGCACGGGTGAATCTTAAAAAGAAATTTCTCCTATTTTTAAATCCAATTGGTAGAGGATTGTCAAACAAAAGGTATGACATATAGAGTTAGGCACTGCTCCGGGGGTCGTGTACCAATGCATGCTTTTTTGTTAAGAAGTACCTTTTTGCCTCGAAAAGGGTTACACTGGAAAACAATAGGATTTCCATGGATAGCGTCAGGGCCAGCGCATGTTGGCATGACATAAAGTAATTTGCATGTGTAATTATTGTAACTAGAAAACGGGAAATGTTATACTCACCCTTCCATAATTTTCCTTTCCTGTCTCATCTTCATGGCAGCATACATTTGTGTTGGGCCCCTACCCCCACAACCTGATAGGACTGAATAGCTATAAATTGTAAGAGAGGACCCACCGTAGTATTCTCCATACCTATCACCTTAGAAGGGTGGGTATCTGTATGCTGCCATGAATATGCATCAGGAAAGAAATTTACGGAAAGTGAGTATACAATTTTTCATGTCGCATTATGGCAGCATACATTTGTGAAATGGTTTAAAAAGTAATTCCACGCTGCCCTTTGGAAATAGCAGCTAACACAGCAATTAGATAATAGCAAAACAAATGCAAAAACAAATAGTGTAGCGCTCTAAAAGAAAGACATAAACATAACGTGATGCAAGTGTCAAAAAGGAGGACAATGAACCCAAATATTCTCAACTTATAATAGAGAATCCTATACAAATATAGTAATCAATGTGTACAAATAATAAATGTTCATAGAAAGGAGTGTTTGAACCCACATGAACATACATTCTATGAGTCAAACGGGCTTGTGTTGTGTAAACAACCGATATGGACGGACACTGCAAACTTCAAATTGCTAGAGCAGGAACACTCGGCTATCCACGAGATGAGAGATGTCCATGCAGGCTTGTCTCGTAAGAGACAGAAGTCAGATGTCCGTAGGTATAGTGTGGGCGATTAGAGAAGGAGAAACAGAAAAGGCCACATAGCGTCGTTCCGTTTAAATACAAACAAATTTTAATGGAGCTGGAAAACTTACATTTAGTAGGTTAAAATAAGCGCTTTATAATCAAATAGCGGCATTGGGGTCCTTCGGAAATCTGACTTCTGTCTTTTACGAGACAAGCCGTCATCTTGTGGATAGCCGAGTGTTCCTGCTTTAGCAATTTGAAGTTTGCACTGTCCGTCCATATCGGTTGTTTACACAACACAAGCCCGTTTGAACCCACAAGAACATACTTTGTATGAGTCAAACGCTCCGGTAAGCCTCCTTATTTTCGGTGGTGGTCCTCTTCACTTTAGCCATACATCCATGTTCACCATTTGGATATTCACATGAAGTTTTGAACTATACACTGAATGGGTTTACCTTGATCCTTTCTATGGACATTTATTATTTGTACACATTGATTACCATATTTGTATATGATTCTCTATTTATAAGTTGAGAACATTTGGGTTCATTGCCCTCCTTTTTGACACTTGCATCACGTTATGTTTATGTCTTTCTTTTAGAGCGCTACACTATTTGTTTTTCCATACATTTGGGAAATAACTCTACAAATGGGTGGGTGCAAGAAAAAAAAATAAGTTTATTTAACAAGCAATTTAAAGTCGAGAACTGTTCGGAATCTACTTTGTAGTGGGTCATAAAGGCAGAGCTACTAGCCAGGCCTCAAGGGTCACTCGCCACCAGTTGCCCCGCCCAACCCCTACCCTGCCCCGCCCCTAATCCCGCCCCTAAACACGCCCTCATAAATTACCTCATTAAATGATTTATGCAGAATTAAGTTGTAAAAATAAATATTAACAACTTTGTCCACCAATGCAGCCAGCCTGTGCCCCCCCCCCCCAGTGCAGACTGTGTCCCCCAAGTGCAGCCTGTGTCCCCAGTGTCCCCCCCCCAGTGCAGCATGTGTCCCCAGTACAGCATGTGACCCCCCAGTGCAGCATGTGACCCCCCCAGTGCCGCATGTGACCCCCCCAGTGCCGCATGTGACCCCCCCAGTGCCGCATGTGTCCCCCAGTCCAGCATGTGCAACCCAGTCCAGCATGTGTCCCCCAGTGCCGCATGTGTCCCCCTGTGCAGCATGTGTCCCCCAGTCCAGCATGTGTCCCCCAGTCCAGCATGTGTCCCCCAGTGCCGCATGTGTCCCCCAGTCCAGCATGTGTCCCCCAGTGCCGCATGTGTCCCCCAGTGCCGCATGTGTCCCCCAGTCCAGCATGTGTCCCCCAGTGCCGCATGTGTCCCCCAGTGCCGCATGTGTCCCCCAGTGCCGCATGTGTCCCCCAGTGCCGCATGTGTCCCCCAGTGCAGCATGTGTCCCCCAGTGCCGCATGTGTCCCCCAGTGCCGCATGTGTCCCCCTGTGCCGCATGTGTCCCCCTGTGCCGCATGTGTCCCCAGTGTCCCCCAGTCCAGCATGTGTCCCCCCCAGTGCAGCATGTGTCCCCCAGTGCCGCATGTGTCCCCCCGTGCCGCATGTGTCCCCCAGTCCAGCATGTGTCCCCCAGTGCCGCATGTGTCCCCCAGTGCCGCATGTGTCCCCCAGTGCCGCATGTGTCCCCCAGTCCAGCATGTGTCCCCCTGTGCCGCATGTGTCCCCCAGTGCCGCATGTGTCCCCCAGTGCCGCATGTGTCCCCCAGTGCCGCATGTGTCCCCCAGTGCCGCATGTGTCCCCCAGTGCCGCATGTGTCCCCCAGTGCCGCATGTGTCCCCCAGTGCCGCATGTGTCCCCCAGTGCCGCATGTGTCCCCCTGTGCCGCATGTGTCCCCCTGTGCCGCATGTGTCCCCCAGTGTCCCCCAGTCCAGCATGTGTCCCCCCCAGTGCAGCATGTGTCCCCCCCCCAGTGCAGCCTGTGTCCCCCCCCCAGTGCAGCAGGTGTCCCCCCAGTGCAGAAGGTGTCCCCCCCCAGTGCAGCATGTGTCCCCCCCCAGTGCAGCATGTGCCCCCCCCCAGTGCAGCATGTGTCTCCCCCCCCAGTGCAGCATGTGTCTCCCCCCCCAGTGCAGCAGGTGTCCCCCCCAGTGCAGCAGGTGTCCCCCCCCAGTGCAGCAGGTGTCCCCCCCCAGTGCAGCAGGTGTCCCCCCCCAGTGTCGCAGGTGTCCCCCCCAGTGCAGCAGGTGTCCCCCCCTGTGCAGCCTGTGTCCCCTGTGTCCCCCACTGCAGCTTGTGTCCCCAATGCAGCATACCTGTGCAGGGGAGGAGAGCCGCCGCCTGTTTGATTAGAGAGGCAGGGGAACATAACAGCTTTTGTTTGAATAGCTGTGTTCCCCGCCGCGCGCCGTCATTTACAGCCCCTCCCCCTTGTCCGAGTCCCTTTGATAGACAGATCACCTGTCCAATCCTGGGTCAGGTGATCTGTCTGTCTATCAAAGTTCCCCCGGACAAGGGGGAGGGGCTGTATATGACGGCGCGCGGCGGGGAACACAGCTATTCAAACAAAAGCTGTTATGTTCCCCTGCCTCTCTAATCAAACAGGCAGCGGCGGCGGCTCTCCTCCCCTCCGATCCTACACTCGCGAGACCTCAAAATCCACTCGCAAAATGCGAGCAGGCGAGTGGATTTTTTGAGGTCTGATAAAGGTGTTTTTGGATAACCAAGTTGCAGCTTTACATATTGTCTCTGCAGATATCTGCAGTACGCTGCCCATGAAGTTGCCACTTCCCTGGTAGAGTGATCTTTTAGGCCCTAGGTATTTGAATCTTCTGTAAGGCATAGGCTTTTTTGATGACCTTCACCAACTACGAGACAATGGTCCGAGAGGAGGCCGCCTGTCCCCTTTTGAAGCAATGAGGCATGACTAGAAGATTATCTTTCCTAAATATACTATTTGCTGTAAGGTATGTCGAGATGTTACCTTCTACATCTAGTGGATGTGGATCACCTTGAACTGTAAGAAGTGCTGGGAGACTTGCATTTCTGAAACTCTCTTCGCTGAGATTATGGCAATGAGGAGAAATAGGAAGAAGGGAGCACCCACAGTGCCACATCCGTAATATATCAAGGGAAAACAAAGAAAAAAACAAATAGATATCAACAGGTCGGACTTTTAAGGCATGGAAGCAAATAGGAAAGTAGAAAAAATAATTATTTTATTGAGAAATAGAATATCATAACAGTGTTCAAAACAATATAAATATCAAATGAAATTATATAATTTGTACATTGAGCCCTTGTGCGTCGTGTCTACGCGTTTCCTCAGGGCACGGAAAAAGGTTCAAAGACGTAGCAACAATAAACCTCACTATCTGAAATGAGTTCAATAGTATCAATAGTTGAGCACATGCTTTTTAAATGTGACATACACTGTTATGATATTGTATTTCTCAATAAAATAAATAATTTTTCCTCATTTCCTATTTGCTTCCATGCCTTAAAAGTCCGACCTGTTGATATCTATTTGGTATATTCTTTGTTTTCCCTATGGCAATGAGGAATGCGACCTTAAGAGTTAAATCCCACAAGGAAATAGCTTCAGTGGGGAAAAAGGGTTTGTGAGATAGTGTTTCCAATACTATTGATAAGTCCCATGCTGGGAAGATAGGTTTCTTATCTTTAGAGAGGCTTTTTGAAACTGTATGACGAGGGAATCTTGGGCCCACTTTACTCCTGTCCTGGCTGATAGTGTTGAGACTTGTACTTTTAAGGTATTTGACCCTAAGCCTTTTTCCAGACCAGACTGGAGGAACTCGAGGATTTGTGCTACCTCTAGTGATGATTGGTAATGGCCTTTCTGGCTTGGAGTAGAGTTTCTACAACTCTTTGAGAACAGCCCTGATCTAGGAACCTAGACCTTTCATCCTCCATGCTATCAGTTTCTCTGGTGACGGGTGAAGAAATTGGCTCTGGGAGGGTAAGTCTGGTGTTATCGGGAGGGGTAATGGATTCTCCGTGTTCAGCTGTATGAGCGTTGTAAACCATGGCCTTCTCGGCCAGAAGGGAGTCACTGCTATCACTGTTGATGTTGATTTTTTGAGTCAGAGCAGGAACCTCGCTATCAGAGGTGTTGGAGGAAATATGTGGCCTAACTGGAAGTTCAAGGGATGTTGCAGGCAGTCTTTCCCTTCCACTGATACGTAAGAAGCCCTTGAAAGATATCTCTGGCATTTTGTATTCAGTGGATTTGCTGCCAGATCTATGTCAGGAATACACCAGGTCTGAGTTATGACTCATAACTCAGACCTGGGGTATTCCTGACATAGATGTGGTGTCATGGGAAATTCGGCCCGTGGTCCAGGAATTTTCCAGAGACGTCACCATGGCTTTCCTTAAAGAAGGCATTCCGTTACACAAACTGGAGAAGGGTCCCCTGCACGATATTTTTGACAAGTACTGTAGCGTCAAATTGCCAAGCGTGAGCACCCTAAGACGAATGGTACCTCAATTGTGTGAAAAGGTAAGCAACGTTCAATGATAGTTTATGTTCAAATCACGCATAGGTACCTTTGGTTGAGAAACAATACCTTCTGCAAAAATTAAGATCAACAAGTAAAAATTTACAAACATGTTTACGTGTAGGTATGAAAAAAAACAAATGTTCATGTTATAAATGGTGCAGACTGTATATGTGTATATATTTTTTCTTTCTTAGAACTTGGAGGAAATTCGCGAGGACAATGGTGACTCAAGGATCTGGCTCAGCGTAGACGAAGCAACGGATTCACTCGGACGATACATCGCCAACGTCGTTGTGGGAGAATTGGATCCTGACAATGCCCAAAAAGGTAATCTTATCCACTTGGCTCAGTTGGAAAAAAACAATGCTTCAACCATCGTCCAAACTGCCTTTTTTTTCCTACACTGCTACTACTATTAAACCAGCACCCTTCAGGCTATAATTTTAGCTTTTGTCTGTCGCTGTGCCATTTTTAGTGCTTATATACAGCATGCTAATATTTCATTTATTTATTTGTTTCAGGACTGCTGTGGCAAGGCCCAAACAAGGCAGGACGCTTGCTACCACTTGTCACGGATATTGTAGCATACATGCTGAGCTCAGGGAGGACCCTTAAGGCTATCTACCCAAAAATTATCCACGAGACATGTCTGGTGCATGGACTACATTGTGTTGCAGAGGCCATATGGGAAGAGCACCCCAAAGTCAATAAATTCATCTCGGCGGGGAAAAAATATTCCTGAAGGCACCAAAGAGGGTCGAGGTATTCAGGAAACATTTGCCTGGCGTGCCACAACCTTCCGAGCCTGTTGTGACTAGGTTGTCTGCAGTATCCTGGTATGTGAAGCATTTTGAAGGTTTCAAAACTGTGGTGAAGGAGCTGGAAGACGATTCTGGTGCGGTGAAAAAGGCAAAAGACCTCATAGACGACCCAGTCCTCTTCCTGCAGCTTCTCTTTTTGGAAGCCAATTTCAAGTCAATTCCAGAAGTCATCGAGCAGCTTCAGTCTCAGAAGATTCTCCTGACGACCTCTGTGGCGAAGATGGAGGAAATTGCCAACACAGATTACTCAGGAGCCATTGGAAAGAGGATTAAGGCCAAAGTACAGGCCGTCCTGACCAGGAATTGTGGCTGGGAGGAAGTCAGGAGCTTGGCCGTGAACCTCGAAGGAACGGAATCCCTGCTGAAAGAAGATTGGGACGCTGCAGACGTGCTGGAAATGAAATACGCGCCTGGAACATCAGCGACGTAGAGAGGACTTTTTCAAACTTAAAGTACATCCTCAGTGACCGTCGCCTCAATTTTTCTATGGAGAGCATAGTCGCTCACGTAAAATTATGCTATAATTAAAACTAAAATTGTTGTAAATACCTGTAAATAGTAATAAAGTAGTTAATATGATTCAAGTTGCATGATTGGCCAAAATAAGTGCCATATTGCCACATTTTTTAGTGCCACATTTTGTAAAAATAAATGCCACATTTTGAAGGTCTCTGGTTATGAGAGAGAAGGCCTGATGGCTCAGAGACCTCTCATTGTTGGATAGAAAGTTTCTGCTTAGATCGTTGGCTAGTTGATTCTGGGCTCTGGGGACGTACACCGCCCTCAGGTCCGCCAGATTCGTGTGTGCCCATTCGAGCATGGGACAAATTTTTTCCATAAGAGAATGACTCCTGGTGCCCCCTGTCTGTTGATGTAAGTTACTGCCACTTTGTTGTCCATATGTAGTAACACCCCCTTGCTTCTCAAGAATGCTAAAAGGGCTTGAAAGGCAGCTCTCATTTCCAGAATGTTTGAGACAATATCCTGAGATTGGAACGGCCAGAGACAATGAACTGCCTTGTTTCCGAAAGTGGGCTCCCCATCCCTCCATGCTGGCATTGGATGTGTTCACCTCTTGAGAAGGGGGAACTATGTTCCAGAACCTCTTGAGGTTGTGTATATGAGTCCACCACCATATGGACTGTTTGACTTGTTTGGAAACAAACATTGGTTGATACTTCCACACTCCATCCCACTACCCACTGGGCCCACTGAACCATTGGGATGGTTGCTGACATTGAGCCTAGAGCGCTGAGACATGCTCTGGCCAGAAGCAATACTGCTGCTAGCAATTTTTTCATTTTTTGAATTAGAAGAGTTGTCTTCTCTTGGGGAAGTTGTACTCTGCTTAACCGGGAGTCTAATTCTGCTCCTAGGAAGATCATTTTCTCTGTGGGTTGGAGGTTGCTCTTTTCCCAATTTATCAACCAGCTGAAACATTGTAATGTGGAAATCAGTGTTTCCCGATGGAAAATATAAGGTTCTCGGCTGTCTGATAGGAGGAGGATGTCGTCCTGGTAATGATGGACTCTTAGACCCCTCTCTCTCAATAGGCTATCACCAGCTACAGGACATTTCTGAAAGTCCTGGGATCAGTGTAAATTCCGAAGGGTAGACTCTGGAACTGAAAAGGCTGATGTTTCACCGAAAACTGAAGGAATCTTTGGAACATAATGTATATGAGGACGTGATGATATGCATCTGATAAATCGATGGATAGCATCCAGTCTTTCGGATTTATCGTGCAAAGGATTGACTGAAGACTTTCCATCTTGAATGACTCGACCATGAGAGATGGCTGGCCGATGATGTTCTGTGTGAGGAAGACCCTCTATGGTATTAGTGACGGTGTTGTGGGGGTGACTTTGAGTGACTTCTTCTGCGACCTGAGTGGCTTCTTTGACTTGAGCAACTTCTTTGGTGACCTAAGCAGCTCCTTTGGTGATCTGAGCGACTTCTTCTGTGACCTGAGCTGCTTGTTCTGCATCTTGAGTTTGATGATGCACCTGATAGGGCTGTCCAATAAGACAGCATTAGTGGCAAGGTTCTCTTTTTCTCTACTTACCAATTTGTCCCCTTACCTATTAGGCTGTGGATGGTCTGCTTGTCCAGTGGTCTCCATGAGGAGTGAACAGAAGCTTCCACCTAGAGTATACAGTGAGATTAAGGGTACATAGGTGATAACAGGTTCAGTCACCCATAGTAGAGATAGAGATTACTCTAACCTTGGTGGAGGAGCAGGGATAAAGAAGTTAGCAAGCAGAGTTAGCAGGAGACAAGTCCAGGAGAAAGCCCAAGTGTCCTGCAGTGACAGAAGGAAAGGGAAGTGCTGGAGGCTTTTTAAAATTGCCACTGCCGCAGCGGAAGTGATGACACATTCGCACATGTGCATTTGCATGCTGAGGAGCCGATCGACATATTAGAAACTGGCAATACGGACTCCCGACCGTGTCACTTCTGCTCATGCATGCGCAGAAGTGATCAGACACTCGGGCACCATCTTGGGAATGCCAGGCTGGCTGTGTGGGACTACAGAGCCCAGAGAAACCCTGTGAGTGCAAGAGAAGGGAAAATGGAGACCACTGCATATAATTTAAGCCTGTTTAAGGCTTATAAAGTGCCAGGCAACATATCCCTGAGACCACCAGAGTGGGGTTCTGTCCATCTAGCTCATTTAGAGACTGAACAGGCAAGGACTTCCATCCAGGAGAGTCTTGAACCTGGCTGGGGCGAGATCGGTAAGGGGTGCTGAGCTGACCATCAGTCTTGACCAGGTGAGGAAAAAAAGGAGAAAGCTACGGTGAGTCCTCTCTTACAATTTCTAGCTTTTCAGTCCTATCAGGTTGTGGGGGTCGGAGTCACAACCCAAATGTATGCTGCCATGATGCGACAGGTTTTTCAGGTAGCTATACTTTTAGGGACTTATGACTCTAACCCATTTCTGTTTTGCACCTCTCTCGTTTGGCAATTTAGGCTCATCTGGAAATCAGTCAGTGCTCCTGAGCCTGGGGAACAGCAAAGTGGTGTCTGTGAGAGCTGCAAGGTTGGTGGAAGCTGAAAAAAGTATGTGTAGACTGACAAGCATTAGGCTTGATCAGCCATATAGTTAAGATGTGGATTTGTATAGTTAGTGCAAGGACATGGCTAGGATTTAGTTTTGGAGCCTTGTTTATTTTCGTGGAACACTGTACAGCACCTGTAAATAGACACCACACTGTTTGTAATTTCTTCTGTATCTGTGTCTGAAAGTGTGCTCACCCCAGGGAGCTTTGTACCTGATACCTATTCCCAGCTCACAAGTGTAATGTACTCCCAGAAAAAAGACCCCTAAAGACTATTGTGCTTACATTCTCAGTATTAATTTATTTCCACCTAAACCCCAATTTTAACATGACCCCTAACATCCTTCTTTAAATATAAGGTTCACTTTCCATCGTGAGCAGTTTTGTAGGACATTTACCAGATACCAGACAGATTTTAATTTGCACTAAAATTAAAGTTTAATGTGCGTGCTAGCTAAGTGAAGAGAGGGTGTTAGGTCCTCTAGCAAATTTAGATGGACTTGAATAACAAATTGAAGCTGAGCTCCAGTTAACAGTTTCTAAGCAGTTACAGTAATGGGCCGTACACACGATAGGATTTTCCGACAACAAATGTTGGATGTGAGCTTGTTGATGGAAAGTCTGACTGTGTGTTTGCTCCATAGAACATTTGTTGTGGGAATTTCCACCAACAAATGGTTGAGAGCAGGTTCTCAAATTTTCCTACAACAAGACTTGTTGTTGGAAATTCCGAGCGTGTGTACACAATTCCGACAAACAAAAGTCCACGCATGCTCGGAATCAAGCAGAAGAGCCACACTGTCTATTGAACTTAATTTTTCTCGGCTGGTCGTACGTGTTGAACGTCACCGCGTTCTCGACGTTCGGAATTTCCGACAACATTTGTGTGACCGTGTGTATGCAAGACAAGTTTGAGCCAACATCCTTCGGAAAAAAATCCACGGTTTTGTTGTCAGAAAACCCTATCGTGTGTACATAGCTTTACAGTTTTTTTTTTATGTTTCCTTTTGGGATAAAGGATTTCATAAATAAATAAATAAATAAAGAGCTAACATTGTAAGCACCCCTGTCAGCACTAAATATGTCTCTTTGCCACTTTTGCTGGACAGCTTGGTCTGTTAAAGGAAGTTTAAAAAAAAATAGACCGATTAGTCAGATCACAAGGTGAAATTAATGGAAAAATACCTAAAAAAGAACGAATGCAGCCTCCACATTTGGGGATTGGTAAGCTGCAATATATTATATTTTTGCTTTTGGGTTTAGATACGCTTGAAATCACCTGTACTAAGCCTAAATTTGAACATCCCTTTTTAAATCTGGAAATAAACATTACAGTGCATTTTTTTCACAATAATAAAAAAATAACATTTTGCAAAGCTTAGGTTTCCAGCCTTACATCTGTTGTACTAAACATTTTTTTAAAGAAACTCGCTACGTGATTATATAAGTTACATAGATAAGCAGCAGCTCAAAGTGAGATACACAAAAAATTGAAAAATATTAAAAGAAAGACGCGCTAGACAAATTATAACAGTGAAATATTATTATATGAATAATATTACTGATTCAATTGGTATATAAATAAGTCCATAAACCACAAGTGAATGTGCATAGTCGGTCAAAATCTTGAAACAGCTCTCAAACACCCCTACAGACTTGTGACTTCCACCACATAAAGTGCGTGCTTATCGGAAGGCAAGCTATCATAAGCTTGCGGCTATCAACCCAGCCAGGGCCATTATCCAGGAGGTTTTGAGATGACAGCTCACAGACAGATGCTTAGCATGCTATGGGCAGGATACCCGCCAATCAACCAGGAAGACTGGATTTCTCAGTGATTGTGCTCATGGACCAGGCAAATACCCAGAAAGGAAAAAGCTCACCAAAGTTTAAATCGTATAACACAGGTTTTCTAAAAGTCAAAGGTTGCACTTACACAGGAAGTGAATAATAGAGCATCAAAGTTAAAAGCCGACTGGCTAGCAAACACCCATCCTCTCGGGATCAGAACACAATGACGTCAGCACGCCACTCCTCGCGACGTGCGTTTTGTCACAATCGGATGTCGTCCTGGGGCCCCATTAGTAAATGAGGGAAAGCTCTGCTGACTTCTATCATCCAATCCTGTGCAAGCAACAATGTTGTTTTTTATGGATTACCCTTTTTTCTTGAACTTTATTTTACTTCTTATATTTTTTGTATAACTGTGTAATTCATTGCAGTACCTCAAAGAGAAAATCCCAATAGTACAGTAAAAATATTTTACTAAACAAGAGTACTGCATATACAAGCTTGCAGTTTACACAAAAACCATTACAAGGCATACAGAGTACTATAAATATTCATACATATGCACAACTACCATTTCCTAGCATAAAACAATAGTCTGCATGCAAATGGAAGTACACTAAAACATACTTCAGACAGGACAAGAGGGAGGACTCTAGTAATGGCGCTGGCTCAGAGCACACCATAGGAGTGTTCAGTCTCTCATCCCCTCTAAATTGTATAGCTTTGGACCGCCCGGGCCTTGCCCCATCCCGGACCTGAACCAAAAAAAAACATGCATATGCTGCACCTTCTTTGCAGACCTGAAGCGAGTTAATGTCCTAGTGTGGAGCACAGGTTACAGACGGAGGAGGTGACCCCTTTCCATTAGCCCCGTTCAGATAGTCTATTCCCCTCCTGCCGAGATGTAAGCCACGACGCGGTGATGGAGCAGGACAGAGAGAGCACGTAGGGAGAGTGTGGAGAGAGGGGTGAGGTGGAGTGGAAGTGCTCCCCCCTCCTCCCCTCTTCTTTGGCTGAAGCACTGCGAGTGGTGCTGGAGCAGATAGTCGACAGGACTCAGAGATGTCCGGAGGTGATTGGAGAGAGTGAGTGTAGGCGGAGGCTATCAGACACTCGTTTGTTCGTAGAAAGCCGGCAGTAGTCGGGAGCAGAGCGGAGATAGCCAAACAGAGCCGTGTGGAGTAAAAAAATGGGGAAAATACTGCGCCAAACATAAATTCTATCTAGCAGCTGGCACAGCAATCAGACATAATTGTGAAAAGCATAAAAAATAAAAAAGTGCAGCGCTTAAATAATCAAGTGTCCCTGAATTCACATACTGCAACGCAGGGAAATGTGAGCCTGCGGGCCGGAATGTGAGGCAGGAGTTTTACTGGTGAATAACCCCTTAATTGGGTGTATCAATAAAGCTTTTCAGCTGATGTGAGTGAACTGGCCCAAATGGGTCGAGTTTATTATAAAGTGTAAATTAAACAAAAAAGTAAACAAAAAATGAACAATCTAGTGTAAGGTGTGTGGTCTCTATTTCAAAGACCTTTGTGGCAACTCACTAGAGAGAGACAACGCAGCCTTACAACTGTAATCTCGGGAGTGTGCGATTTTAGAAAAAATTGCATGAAGATATTATTCAAAGTAATAATGGACTAAAACAAAAGTATAAGGTCACTGTTTGAAAAGGACCTATGTCCAATTTCAAACTTTCAAACGTGGTATTAAGATGTGCGATTTTTGCAAAATCGCACAACAGATTTTTTTGCCCTTAGACGCAAAAAATTAAAGGAGTATGCTTATAGTAGTTATATGAATAAAGAGCTATGCATTGTAGGTATTTCTTTCAATACAAGACAGATTGCATAACATATAATAATTGTAGTTTTGTTCTTAAAAGGGGATGATAACTATAAGCTTAGTAAATTGGCATCAGGCAATTTCTTATGCAATAGTCCATAATATATGGGGGTGAAATAGTGGACAGATTTAATAAGAGGGGTTGAAAAAGTCCATCTTCAAAGTGTATTTCCCAACAGGTGAAGTGCGACTATATTCAGATGATCCCCAGGAAGGTGGAATATACAGTGGTGTGAAAAAGTGTTTGCTCCCTTCCTCATTTCCTGTTCCTTTGCATGTTTGTCACACTTAAGTGTTTCGGAACATCAAACCAATTTAAACAATAGTTAAGGACAACACAAGTAAACACAAAATGCAATTTGTAAATGAAGGTGTTTATTATTAAAGGTGAAAAAAAATCCAAACCATCATGGCCCTGTGTGAAAAAGTGATTGCCCCCTAAACCTAATAACTGGTTGGGCCACCCTTAGCAGCAACAACTGCAACCAAGCGTTTGCGATAACGTGCAATGAGGCTTTTACAGCGTCCTGGAGGAATTTTGGCCCACTCATCTTTGCAGAATTGTCCTAATTCAGTTACATTAGAGGGTTTTCGAGTATGAACGGCCTTTTTAAGGTCATACCACAACATCTCAATAGGATTCAGGTCAGGACTTTGGCTAGGCCACTCCAAAGGCTTCATTTTGTTTTTCTTCAGCCATTCGGTGGTGGACTTGCTGGTGTGTTTAGGATCATTGTCCTGCTGCAGAACCCAAGTTCGTTTCAGCTTGAGTACACGAACAGATGGTCGGACATTCTCCTTCAGGATCTCTTGGTAGACAGCAGAATTCATAGTTCCTTTTATCACGGCAAGTCTTCCAGGTCCTGAAGCAGCAAAACAGCCCCAGACCCTCACACTACCACCACCATATTTTACTGTTGGTATAATGTTCTTTTTCTGAAATGCAGTGTTCCTTCTACGCCAGATATACTTGGACACACACCTTCCAAAGAGTTCCACTTTTGTCTCATCGGTCCACAGAATGTTGTCCCAAAAGTCTTGGGGATCATCAAGATGTGTTGTGGAGAAATTGAGACGAGCTTTGATGTTCTTTTTGCTCAGCAGTGGTTTTCTCCTTGGAACTCTGCCATGCAGGCCATTTTTGCCCAGTCTTTTCCTGATGGTGGAGGCATGAACGCTGACCTTAACTGAGGCAAGTGAGGCCTGCAGTTCCTTGGACGTTGTTGTGGGGTCTTTTGTGACCTCTTGGATGAGTCGTCGCTGAGCTCTTGGGGTAATTTTGGGCGGCCGGCCACTCCTGGGAAGGTTCACCACTGTTCCATGTCTTCGCCATTTGTGGATAATGGCTCTCACTGTGGTTCGCTGGATTCCCAAAGCTTTGGAAATGGCTTTATAACCCTTTCCAGACTGATAGATCTCAATTACTTTCTTTCTCAATTGTTCCTGAATTTCTTTGGGTCTCGGCATGATGTGTAGCTTTTAAGGATCTTCTGGTGGACCTTACTGTGTCAAGCAGCTCCTATTTAAGTGATGCCTTGATTGTGAACAGGTGTGGCAATAATCAGGCCTGGGTGTGGCTAGAGAAATTGAACTCAGGTGTGGACAACCACAGTTATAGTATGTTTTAACAAGGGGGGCAATCACTTTTTCACACAGGGCCATGATGGTTTGGATTTTTTTTCACCTTTAATAATAAACACCTTCATTTACAAATTGCATTTTGTGTTTACTTGTGTTGTCCCTGACTATTGTTTAAATTGGTTTGATGTTCCGAAACACTTAAGTGTGACAAACATGCAAAGGAACAGGAAATGAGGAAGGGGGCAAACACTTTTTCACACCACTGTATCACTTTAGGCTTTCTAGGTATTCAATCGACTCATATACAGATCTTCTTATATGTAAACACACAGATAACGATCAGGATACCTTACCAGAGCCGTGTGGAGGCCACTGACCAGAGAGAGTGAGGAGAACACGTCACGGAGACCCCGCGGAGCAGAGAAGTGCCCCCTCTTTTTCTGGCTTTTCCACTGTTAAAAGCATAGAGGAATTCGAGTAGCAGCAGAGGCAGCAGAATAATAACCAAACATAGAAGGAACGAAGACTATACAGTAGAAAGTGGGAGTGCTGAGTGCAGCCTGTACATTTACATCTTACACATATAGCATATATGGCATATATAGCATATGTGACACACAGAGACATATGGAGGCACTTTTCTGAAAAAACTGTTGGTTCTATACACACAGCATACCAAGGTTTACATGGTGTGTCTTGAAGAAGTTGTATTGCTTGAAATATCCCTGCTCAGATAACAATTTGTACTCTCCTGCGTGCCTGACGAGCCCTGAAAGCACTGTGTGCTTTGTGGACCTAGGAGCCGATGTGAACTGACCCCTGGGAGGTACAGGACTAAGACTCTAGAGACCAAAGGACCGCAATACACACCACCCCACCATTGTATTGCATGCTGGTCCTCATATTGCCATATCATTGGACAATCTGTAAAGGCTCTTAAAAAGAAAAAAGAAAATATTCTGGAAAAATATGAGGGGGGAAGTTGTCGAGAGGAGGGGCAGTTCCAAAATAACCCTGTCCTAGCCTAAGCCTCAGCCCAGGCCCTATGAATAAATTTGTAACCCACGGATTGAATGGAGATAAGCAAACAACAGAGAAACTACAAAGCACCAAAGGCTGCCAAACTGAGATTAAGGGAAAAAAAAAGAGAAAAAAGGCCAGAATAAAATACCCTCAGAAACAAGTACACTTTCAGAATCTAGAATAGAACAAGACTCTGACATAGAACTGGAGGCAGGGAAAGATGAGGAACATCAGAGGAAAGCTCAACTGCCAACAAAAATAGATATGGAAACCATGTTCACGGCCATGGGAAATTCTTTAAAATTAGAAATGGCGATAATTCACAAACACCTGGGACATATGATTATGTGACATATGAATATCATTACATATGATTGCAAGAGTAGAGGAAGTGGAGAAAAAAACTGATTGTCACACAATCACAATAAAATAACTTTCTAGATTGTAAGCTCCAACAAGCAGGGCCCTCTGATCCCTCCTGTATTGATTTGTATTGTAAGTTTACTGTCTGCCGTCATGTTGTAAAGGGCTGCGCAAACTGTTGGCGCTATATAAATCCTGTATAATAATAATAATAATAAAGTGAGAAATAAAATCTTTAAAAAGAGAACAATAGGAACAGGCTTATGGGTTAGAAGACCAAGAGAACAGAGATAGAAGGTAGAATCTAAGAATACAAGGCCTTCCCGAATCTACCCAGACAGAAGATTTAACAGAAATAATAAAGAAGATATTTAACTCATTACTTAATTACAATAAAATTTGAGGAAAATATTATACAAATCTTTCAAGATCTCTCACAAGAAACTTTAAGAAGAAAACCCCTACTGATGGTACTACAGGAACATGAAATCCAATAAAATTGGGGCTTCCCCTCATGTTTGATTGGCAGGAAAAATGGTTGATCTGCAAAACTTAGGTTCATCGAGGAAACTGCCGACTTTTAAAAAAAACTGGAGATCCCAATACCGGACCGTCTAAGGGAGACAACTCTAAGACAAGTAAGAACCATACAGGGAGAAGAGCAGTGGCAGTCGATCCCGGAGAAAAACAAAATCAGAGCGAGAACAATGAACTGAGCTCAATGCTCAATAAAATATGGTGGGGACTTGACTGGGTGAGGGGGGACGGGGGGTGGCGGGGGAGGGAGGATAGAAGAATCACCTCTCCGACAGTAGGGGAGGTTGATTCAACAGTGCCAGATAGAATTGCCCCTCGGACCTGAAAGAGCAGAGGGACAAGGGAGTCCCTTAAGAAAGAAATTAGAACTCTGCTCCAAGACCATGAGGTCAAAAAACCAACTGATGAGGAGTGGGGGATGGGGGTAGGGAAATGGGGTGGGATACGATCTGTGAATTTTCATATGTTGGCCGTCTTTCAGGTACTGCTTGGGAGGGGCTCCCCCCTCCCACCCATGTTGTGGGGGCCCCCACCCCCTCTTTTTGTGGGGGCGGGGCAGGAGGAAAAGGATGAGAGAAAAGAAATGAAGGAAGAAAAAAACATTATAAATGGTATGAATTTTGTAACATATAATGTAAGAGGCTTGAATTCCCCATAAAAAATACATAGTGTTAAGGGAACTGGAAAGATACTCTGCAGAAATAATATTTCTGCAAGTGACACATATAGCACAGGATACAAATACTAAACTATATTCAAGGGCCATTCCAACATGGTTTTATGGAGATTCTCCAAATAAAAGGTCAAAAGGAGTAGCCATTGGAATAGGAAAAAAGGGTTCGTTTTATTCTGGAGGAGAGGAAGATAGACCCAGAGGGCCATTTTCTTTTTTTGAGGGGGGTCCTACAGGGGAAGAAGTATACGTTGGCAAATATATACTGCCCCAACAAACACCCTTAATGGATTTCAAACAAGGTTACTTAATTCTGGCTGGCAATTTAAATTTCTCAATGGACCACAAACTGGATAGTACGTCTGGTGCACTGAACAGGGAAAATAAACAATTGAAATTGGTTAAGAAAAAAATACACAATCACCAGCTGGTCGATGTTTGGAGAATACAACATCCAAGCACAAACGATTATACATATGATTCGTCAGTGCATGCCACGTATTCCAGGTTGGATTGTAGTAGAAACCTCAATTGGAATAACATTGATTTATGATCATGCACCAGTAATGATGAAGATGAGGTTTAATGAGACAGAATATAGGAAGGGTTAATGGAGGTTAAATGAAGACCTCATAGAAGATATGGAAGTAGGAAAGATAATAATAAACAAAATTGAACAATATTTTACGACCAATGAGATGCCAGAACTAACAAAGGCAACAGTTTGGGAAGTCCACAAAATATATATCAGGGGGAAAATTACCTCTATCAGGGCAGGAAAAAAGAAGGAGAGAGCAAACAATATGAAAAACATAAGTAAATAATGATATGAACTAGAACAAAGGCATAAAACGCAATTAGGCACCGCAGTCCATCAGGCACTAATTATAAAAAGAGACCGACTAAAGGATTTAATGGAACAGGAAAAAATAAAAGTATTTAATAGGGTTGCAAAGGAAAGATAGAAATGGGGAAACAAGCCTGGGAAATATCTTGCAAAAACCTTAAGAAACAAAAAAACTTTAAATTATATATAAAAAAAAATGAGAAAGGAGAGATGATGCATAAAACAATAGATATTGCAAAGGCCTTTCAAATATATTACAGTGCATATGCAGTTAGAAATAAAGAGACACGAAAGGAGGACAAAATAAGAACTAAAAATGCAGGAATATCTAGCGGATGCCAATTTACCGAAAATTACAGCAGAAAGATCAGAGGCCCTAGATGAACCAATCACACAGGAGGAAATCAGAAAGGCTTTAAAGGAAACACCATCAGGGAAAAGTTCAGGCCCAGATGGATTTATGATTAAATACTATAAATAATTTAAAGAACAATTAGTGCCAAAAATCGGTGATTACTTGAAAAAAATAGGGGAGAATGAAGAAACAAGAAGAGAATCTCTGCTGGCTCATATTACAATAATACCTAAGGAGGGAAAGGATAGAACTATCTGTTCCAATTATTGACCCATAACTTTGTTAAACGCAGATACATAGCTTTGTTAAACGCAGATACAAAGCTATAAGCAAAAATTCTGGTGACAAGATTAAAAAATCTGATGCCAGAATTGATAAATGTAGACCAAACAGGATTCATACCGGGAAGAGAGGGCAGAAATAATAGCATAAGAACAATGTTAATGCTACGAAAAGGAAAAGATAGGGGGTCCCCAGTGCTACTCCTTTTAATCGATGCAGAAAAAGCTTTTGTCAGGGTAGACTGGGGATTCATAATGGACACACTCCAATACCTTGGCATGGGTCCAAGAATCATGCACTGGATTAAAAACGTATATAACCATCCTATGGCTATGGTAAAGGTAAATAAAAGTATGTCGCCACCGTTTGAAATGTTCAATGGAACAAGACAATGCCTGCTCTCACCACTTCTATATGCGTTATCACTGGAACCACTTTTGGCGATATTACTGACTAGTGTGGGTATAGAAGGGGTGACAGTGGGCGAAGAGGAACATAAGATGGCGGCATACGCAGATGACATCTTATTATATGTAACCAAACCTAGGTTGACACTGCCCAATGTAATGAGAGAACTAAAAAAATATGTGGAACTCACGAACTTCAAGATTACCCCAATAAAAACAGAAATATTAAATATAGGAGTAGATAAAAAATAAGAAAACGCCCTACACAGGGAATTTCCATTTAAGTGGGTAAGAAAAGAACTAACATACTTAGTAATCAAATTGACACCCACTTTAGCAAAGTTATATCAGGCGAACTACATCCTATTACTCAATGAAATTAAAACAGAGATTAAGAAAATTTCGATGAGACCTCTGTCCTGGATAGGTAGGATAAATATGCTAAAAAGGGTGATCCTACCAAAAATAGTATACAAGTTCCAAATGTTGCCGATAGCAATACCACAAAGTTTTTTAGAATAATAAAAACAATGATGTTAAGATATATATGGCAAAACGAAATACCCAGAGTAAATTTTGTACTACTTAGTAGAAATAAAAAAATATGGGGGTTTAGCAGCACATGACAAACTGCCATTGGAAACTATAGTGCCATCTGTACTACTAAAAATGATATGAAAAACACCAGAGCAAAATGTAGTAATGCATTAAAGTGTTTGTTCACCAATGCCAGAAGTCTGCCAAGCAAAATAGGTGAGTTGGAAGCTCTGGTGCATGAGGAGAGCTATGATGTAATTGGTATTGCTGAAACTTGGCTTCAATCTTCACATGACTGGGCTATTAATATTCCTGGCTATGCACTCTTTCGGAGAGACAGAGTAAATAGGAAAGGTGGAGGGGTCTGTCTCTATGTGAGAAGTGATCTCAAAGCAAGCGTGAAAGAGGACCTGGTTGATGGAGAGTGTGATGAGTCTGAAGCATTATGGGTGGAACTGCATATAGATGTGCGTAGTTCTAAGTTAATCATTGGGGTTTGTTATAGACCACCCAATGTTCACGAGGAGGTGGAGACTCAGCTCCTTGCACAGATGGAAAGGGCTGCAAGGGCTGGGACGGTGATAATAATGGGGGATTTTAACTACCCAGAAATTGACTGGAGTAATGGCACTGCTGGGACAGTTAAAGGGCAAAAATTTATAAACCTATTACAGGACAATTTTATGGTCCAGTTTATTGAGGCCCCAACTAGGAATGATGCTCTGCTGGATCTGGTTATCTCAAACCATGCAGAGCTTATTACTAATGTTCAGATAAAGGAACACCTGGGTAACAGTGATCATAACATGATTTCATTTGATGTTAGCTGTAAGCAAGAAATACATACAGGAAAGATAAAAACGCTTCAAGAGAGCAAATTTTCCAAGGATGAGGGCTGCTCTCCAGGACTTGGACTGGGAGGGAATATTGGCATCAATGAGCACAGAACAGAAATGGGATTTCTTCAAAAAGACTGTCTGGGAGCTCACTCCAAAGTATATTCCCATGGGCAATAAGTTTAAAAGGCTTAAAATAAAACCTATGTGGCTCACGGTCAAAGTTAAAAAAGCTATGAACAGTAAGAAAAGAGCTTTTAAAAAATATAAAAGTGAAGGAACACTAGTGTTGTTTAAATGTTACAAAGAATTTAACAGAATATGTAAAAAGGAAATCAAGGATGCAAAAATTCAAAACGAACGACAGATTGCAAAAGATAGTAGGACAAACCCCAAAAAATTCTTCAAATATATTAATAGTAAAAAGGTCAGGTCTGAGAATGTAGGCCCTTTACAAAATAATCTAGAGTGGGTGACAGGGGACAAAGAGAAGGCTAATTTATTAAATACTTTCTTCAGCTCTGTGAATACAAAGGAGCATGGGGGAGCTCATGTCCATAATGGGGGTGGTATTTACACAGCCCCGAATGATCCACAATGGCTCAAAAGTGATATGGTCCAGAAATATTTAGACAGAAAAAAAAGGTGGATAAAGCACCTGGACCAGATGGCATCCACCCACAGATCTTAAAATAATTGAGCTGTGCAATTTCAAAGCCATTGTATTTAATTTTTAGGGACTCATTAATGACGGGAATAGTACCACTGGATTGGCGCAGGGCGAACCTGGTGCCTATATTTAAAAAGGGAACAAAGTCTTTACCAAGTAACTATAGACCTGTTAGTTTAACTTCTATAGTTGGGAAGATACTGGAGAGATTATTAAAAGACCACATAGACGAGTTTTTGCTGGAAAAAAACATTTTAAGCAATAGACAGCATGGGTTCATGAAAGACAGAAGTTGTCAGACAAACCTGATTTCTTTTTATGAAGAGGTAAGTAAAACCTTGGACAGAGGCGTGGCTGTGGACGTGGTATACTTGGATTTTGCAAAAGCGTTCGATACAGTTCCCCACACACGGCTCATGTGTAAGGTAAGGTCTACAGGCTTGGAAATATCGGTTTGTAAATGGATAGAAAACTGGCTAAAAGACAGGATTCAGAGAGTCGTGGTTAATGATTCTTACTCTGAATGGTCTAAGGTTATCAGTGGTGTACCCCAAGGTTCAGTGCTGGGACCCTTACTTTTTAATATCTTTATAAATGATATTGGGTCTGGGATCAAAAGTAAAATTTCTGTCTTTGCAGATGACACCAAGCTATGCAGTGAAAGAACGTTCTTACAGGATTCTCCAAGTTACAAGCCGACCTCAATGCTCTGTCTAATTGGGCGACTATGTGGCAGATGAGGTTTAATGTTGATAAATGTAAAGTTATGCACTTGGGGGCTAAGAATATGCATGCATCATACATGCTAGGGGGAGTACAACTGGGGGAATCCGTAGTGGAGAAGGATCTGGGGGTTTTGGTAGATCATAAACTCAATAATAGCATGCAATGTCAAGCTGCGGTTTCCAAAGCAAGCAAAGTCCTTTCTTGTATTAAGAGAGGTATGGACTCCAGAGAGAGAGATATAATTTTGCCCCTGTTCAAATCATTAGTAAGACCTTATCTGGAATATGCAGTTCAGTTTTGGGCACCAGTTCTCAAAAAGGATATTGGGGAACTGGAGAAAGTGCAGAGAAGGGCAACCAAACTGATAAGAGGCATGGAGGAGCTCAGCTATGAGGAAAGATTAGAGGAACTGAATTTATTCACTCTTGAGAAGAGGAGAATAAGGGGGGATATGATCAACATGTACAAATATATAAGGGGTCCATATAGTGAACTTGGTGTTGAGTTATTCACTTTACGGTCAACACAGAGGACAAGGGGGCACTCCTTACGTCTAGAGCTAAAGAGATTTCATCTCCAAATACGGAAAGGTTTCTTCACAGTAAGAGCTGTGAAAATATGGAATAGACTCCCTCCAGAGGTGGTTCTGGCTAACGCAGTAGATTGCTTTAAGAAAGGCCTGGATACTTTCCTCAATGTACATAATATAACTGGGTACTGACATTTATAGGTAAAGTTGATCCAGGGAAAATCCGATTGCCTCTAGGGGGATCAGGAAGGGATTTTTTTCCCCTGCTGTAGCAGATTGGAACATGCAATTTGGGGGGGGGGGGGGGGGGGTTTGCCTTCCTCTGGATCAACTGTGGGTATAGAATGGGGTTTATTGGATTGTACGATATATTTTATTTTTATTTATTTTTTTTATTTTTATGGTTGAACTGGATGGACTTGTGTCTTTTTTCGGCCTAGCTAACTATGTATCTATGACATAAAAAGATACTACAAAGTGGTTATAATAGCACGTTTGGTGGAATGGGCAAATGTTTCCAATGAAAAGAGGTGGGTGAAGATGGAAGATACTTTAAGCACGACACTATTGCAAAACAATATTTGGATACCACGGAAATTTTGAAAATTAGTTACAGAATCACATGAACTGACTATGAATGTATTTAAAATATGGGACACAATATATCGCCAGGGAAAATGGAAATATAATTCACCCTTAATCTCACTCACAGGCATTCATTTTTTTATCCCTGGAAAGGGACACTTTTTGGTAGTCAAATGGGAAACGCACAATTAAAATATGTTATTGCACAGGGCAATAATAAGAATAAGGACACGCCAGGAACTAAAGGTTATAAACGGGTGGCAGAAGATCAGCAAGTGGGAATATTTACAGTTAAAACATTTTGTAAGTACACTACTGCAACCAATCAGGGATGGAAAGGAGTTAAATCCATTAGAAAAACATTGTAATATAAAAACATTGTTAAAACATGGGATATCCCAATGTTTATGAAATCCTGACAGAGCTAGAGGGTAGAGAACCACTACCTTTTTTATAGAAAAATGGGAACAGGAAATGGGCATACAATTGGAGGAAACACAAATAGAGAAAATTATAGGAGCAGCACATAACTATGCAACAGATATAAATACAATAGAAGTGAATTATAAGTGCTTGGTAAGATGGTACCTAACACCAAAGAGGATCCATAAATATCAACAAGATAAATCACCCCCAGTGCTGGAGGGAATGTAAAAAAATCAGCACAATGATACATATCTGGTGGGATTGCACAAAAATAAAAGAATATTGGCAGGAAATTCAATAATAGATAGACAGGTCCAGGGGTTAAGATCTTCTCCCCTATTATCTCTGTTTCATGGTACAAATGATACAAAAAAACAATACAAGAAAAGGTTAATTCCATTTCTATCGAACGCCACAAAGGGACTAATACCAAAAAAATGGTTAAATGTAGTAAAAACAAGTTTAAAAGGTTGGAAAGAGTAGATTATACTTGTAAGATGGAATACCTAAGCAGCAGAGACGAGGGACAGGTCGAAAGATATAGCGAGATCTGGGAAAGATGGTTGGCTTTTAAGTTGTCTGGGAAATTTGCGGAGGGTATGAAGGAGGAGGTCAGTGGTAACTGAAATAAGAGAGAGGGCAGATCAGGGGGGAGGGGCGGGGAGGAGTGAGGGGAAGGGGGGGAAGAGAGGAAGAAGGGGGGAGAGAATAGGCAGGGATATGGTGGGTGCTCGATGGATATGGAATGTATCTCTCTTGACTCTCTTTTTTATTGGCATTGCTCTTTTTTTGTGTTTTTTTTTTATATGTAATGAAAAAAATAAATAAAGATTAAATATGAAAAAAAAAACATACGTAATTCCTCCAAAAACGGTGTGCAAGTGTACCTACAAGCATTGAAGAATTTAATGCTGTTTTGAAGCTAAAGGAAGGTCACACCAAATATTGATTTGATTTGACTATACCTTCTGTTTATTTGCTTTCTATTTTGTTTATTAATAAAAATAAACTAAACACGTCTATTTATGAAAGCATTCCTTATTTACAGCATTTTTTTTTACACCTGCCTAAAACTTTTGCACCATACTGTATATATCACATTTTTTATGTACTTTTATGTACATTAGATATTCAAATATGTGAGAAGTAATAAAAAACAAAAGTAAATGGTCCCTAGCGCTCATAGAATAATACTGATGTTACCTAACACAGATACATAAGCAGCCGCTATAAATATAAACAAGTAATCTCAAATATGCTACAGTGAAGCTATAACATTAGCAGTGCTAAAACTTAAAACTAGAAAAATAGTGTCAAAAATGTATTGAACGCATCATAAGTCAATCAATAAAGTGCATATGGGGTATGAGTCCAAATTGAATCCCGTCACCACACCACGTGTGAAAACTCCCCTGTGGTAATTAACTTACCAGATGAATCAAGAAAATTTGCTTGTATGAATCAATTCCCTGAAAACCCTGGAGCACTGTATATCAGGCATGTCTAACCTCTATAATTTGGGGTCCATCTTGTCCAGAATATAAAGCACCTATTAGCAATATTGCAGATGCCTAAGGCACCGCATCAGAAGTTCATATGAACATGAAGCTTTGTCTTTGGGACTTCTAACTTATTAAGCAAAGCAACAGGTTTATTTTATTGTTTTATTAATTGATTCCCACTGATTGATGGACTAATATTACTAATGTAGTTTCACATGTATAACAATTGGTTTACATCACTAACACTGTACAGTATGTGGTTTAGGTTTGCGCAACTCTCTCCTATATATATATAAGTTCAGTAGATTGCTTTATAAAACTGTAACTGGGTACTAACATTTATAGGTAAAGTTGATCCAGGGAAAATCGGATTGCCTCTCGGGGGATCAGCAAGGAATCTTTTCCCCTGCTGTAGCAAATTGGTTTTTCGCCTTTCATCTGGATCAACTGTGGGTGAAGGATTGCGTATATGGGATTGTATATTTTTTTTGGTTAAACTAGATGGACTTGTGTTTTTTTCAATCTGACTAATTATGTAACAATGTAAATATGTAGGCTTGAAGACTAGTTAAAACCCCCAATTGGTAGGTGTATATTTTTTGAAAGCAGTGACCTTGGAGAATAAAATGTTAGTAATTCCACATGATATTAGCACACCAGCTTTGGCAGAACAGACAATTTCTCTACTCTCCGAAAATCACATAATTTCATACTTTTTTCCTTTTTTAATTAAGATATTTTTCTACGAACAAGATTCTTCAGTTGCTGCAGAGCCACTGGGGCTTATTTTGAAGCTTTCCAGATCAGTTAATCATTGGTATAGTCCTGGGGCCCAGACTTCTCTGTGAGCAAGAAGCTAGGGCAGCTGGCTGGCCATACATTATACAATATTCTTTTGCAATTTCCTTTAGCGTTACCTTTAACTATGTAGTGCAGGGCCTGCCTGATTGCATACAAATTGAAAATGTTTAGGTTTGACCTCATATTATAGGATTTTGGTAAATCTAAAGGAAATGGTACAAGACCATTGTATTATGTATGGCCAGCCTTAGGCACTTTCCTACAGTAACTGTCCTTGATGTAATGTGTGAGTTAGCTGCTTTAAAGATGACTTACAGGTCCAGGTGACTCCATTATCTGGCGGTAACTTGTCTTTAAAGACTCACTGGGAAAAATGCCAATCAAAAGGTTCAAAAAATTACCGCTCTAGGTGATGATCCCACATTCCCACCGTCCCTGCTGCTCAGGAGGTGCTGGCTCAGCATATGCAATCAATGGAAGAAAACAGGATGGACGGCCGCATTCCAATATAACACCTTTATTTCATAAATATGGTCCATACACCGACAGAGGCACAGGTTACAGATGCAATTCATGATGCATTTTGCACCGTTACAGGTGCTTAATCATAGCTATAGGACCACTGACCACAATCTTTCATTTATAGGTATAGACCCCTGGTCACATGACCAGATGTATCTTCTCCAGACTGTGATCGGGTGTGGTCCATCACAAATAATACATACATAGTAGGGAGTGGGTGTGGCGGTGATCAGTGCAACTAGTATACTTAAGTTAACCCCAAAAAAGATGAGATAAACATCCAAAGACTGCACATAGTCGCTTACCAACCGACTCCAAACTTCATTAATTGTACATGTACACCAATAAATGACATTTCACTATCCATATATCTAATATACACCCAATAAAAACATTTTATGGAATATACATATAAATACATACACGTGGACACAAATATTGTTTAAAATATATGAAAATTTTAAAAATGTAAATTAATATTCACCAAATAGTGTTCAGAAACCGACCACCCAGATGGCAAAAAATCAAGAAACATTTATATACACCCTTACATTTTAGGGAAGCTGTACAAAAATACAAAAACTATGTAGTACAAAAATACAAAAAACATATGTGCATTTAATGAAGATACTATCAATCTACACCGTTAGCACATATATTTTAATTCAACTTAATTTAGTTTAGTTTTCTTTTCTCTGATATAGTTCTAGTACCAATTATGATGACTCAAAAATATAGACTAAATATGCACAATATATATATAAAGAATATCTAAAAATGACATCTAAAAATGACAAGCTGGCAAAGAGAACTCGTTGATGAATGGATGCTAATGTCAATCATAGAAAATGGACACATCCTACTCAAAATTCATTCCCACCGGCTTTCTAGTGTTGAGGTTAAATATCCAGAACACTTTTTTTTACAGAGTGTTCTGAATTTGTCTCCTCCTCTAATGGGCATAATAATTCTTTCAATTCCTTGTATGACCAAACACGAGACATCTTTATCATGTAGATCATTCCAGTGCCTGGCAATGTTGGTTGAGTGATTTTTTTCAATGTCATATAAGTGATCATGGAGACGGTCTCTCAACCTTACGGGTTGTTAGTCCCACATATTGAATATTACAAGACTCGCAAGTGATGACATAAACTAGAAATCTTGTATTGCAGTTAATGAATGAAGAAATCTTGAAAGTTTTGCCAGTGGTGACTGAACGAACGACATTGCCTCCCTTTATAAAAGAACAGTAAGCACAGGTCTTTCTCCCACACTTAAAAGTACCTTTAAATTGTAGCCAATGAGAACTTGGACTAGTACTAGAGTACATAATGGGAGATAAATATCTTCCTAGTGTCGGGGCCCAACGGGATACCATTTTAATAACACCTGTCAAAATCTGGGCATACAGCGGATCGTTGAGCAACATAGGAAGGTACTCAGTAACAATGTTTTTAATTTAATTGAATTCCACACTATAAAGGGTGGAAAATACAGGTTATATTTGAAAAGGACCTATCTATCTGTATTTCTATTAGAGTCCCTAGCCATAATCAACTTGTTACGTGGAGTGCTTTCAGCAATTTTAAAGGCTATAGAGATGACAGATTTAGGATAACCCCTGTCTTCAGATCTATGGACGATATTCTCTGCTTCCTTTATAAAGTTGCAATCTTTGCTACAAATGCACCTCAACCTTATTAATTTGTCAACTGGGATGCCCATTATGGTGTGTTTTGGGTGGCCAGAATCAGCCCTCAGCAAGACGTTGCCTGCAGAAGGTTTCCTGTATAGACTAGAGGTGGCTTCATTGCTGTCACCTAGTAATTCAGTAACATCTAGAAACTTTGTGGACTAAGAATTGTGGTGTCCCGTGAACCGCTGATTTAAACTGTTATCATTCAAATGCAGTGTAACCAGGCATCCATACTGAACTGCTCGTCTGAGACAATGAATAGCAGATCATCTATGAAACGACAGTAAAAGATGGTGTCTGTGTGGCGGGGACTGTCAGATCCAAAGATGCGGGTTCTCTCCCACCACCCCATGTAGAGTTTGGCTAGATTAGGGAAAACTTAGCCCCCATCGAGGCGCCGCATCTTTGGAGATAGTAGCCCCCATCAAACATAAAAAAAATTGTGTGTGAGTAAGAACTTTAGATTCAACAAGATGAACTCCTGCAATATAAGGGAATGCCGTTCCGATCTTTTGAGGAAGAACAATACTTCTTGTATGCCCTGGAAATGGGGGATAGATGAATAGAGGCTAGAGACATCACAGGTAATCCATTCATAGTGGGGTTTCCATGTAAAATCCTTTAATTTTATTAGAAGCTGTTTAGTGTCACTAAGAAACCCCAGTAAATCACTCACCAGGGGCTGCAACTAATCATTCATCCATTTTCCTAGACGTTCGTTCTAATGCCGGCAACAATGGGTCTACCTAAAAGGGGGTCTAACCCTTTATAAACTTTGGGGATATGGTAAAAAAAACAGCATAATTGGACATTCTGGAATGAACAAATCCCTTTCTCTCTCTTTTTGTGTAAAAAATACCTGTAAAAACAGCTTTATCTAAAAGAGTGGAAAGTTCTTTCCTGAAGGGTTGTGGAGCATCTCCCCTAAGCTTAAAGTAGGTCTCCTTGTCATACGATTGCCATAGGGCTTCATTTTTATACATATCAGAATCCAGGATTAACACTGAGCCCCCTTTATCTGCGTTTCGAATCACAATGCTGTCATCATCACTTAAACTTTTGAGAGCAATTCTTTCTGGGCTAGTAAGATTGTCTAGCACGGGCCCACTTCGGTTATTATGGGCTAAACAAGTTAAATCCCTCTCCGCAAGTTTCTGAAAAATGAAGCAATAGGATAGAAATCTGACCTCAATTTAAAATACATTTTAGTACTGCAATCTACAGGATCCTCAGAAGGAGGACTGGATTCAATAGCCAAATCAATTAGATCTTGTAGACCACACACATCAGAAATCAATTGGGGAGAGGGAGGAGACTCACCCATCAAAGAGACATCTGACGAACCTTCCATGATATCCCCTGACTCATTAAAATTATGTTTCTTTAACCACTTCAGCCCCGGAAGATTTGGCTGTGCAATGACCAGGCCATTTTTTGCGAACTAAAAAAATTGCGTGGTCATGCGACGCTGTACCCAAGCAAAATGTATGTCCTTTTTTTCCCACAAATAGAGCTTTCTTTTGGTGGTATTTGATCACCTCTGCGGTTTTAATTTTTTGCAACAGAAGAGCGACAATTTTGAAAAAAAAACACAATGGGGGTTATTTACAAAAGGCAAATCCACTTTGCACTACAAGTGCACTGAAAGTACACTTGGAAGTGCAGTCACTAGATCTGAGGGGAATATGCAAGGAAAATAAAAAACAGCGTTTTAGCTTGCACATTATTGGATGCTAAAATCAGCAGAGCTTCCCCTCATTTCAGATCTACCCCTCAAATTTACAGCCACTGCACTTCCAAGTGCACTTTCAAGTGCACTTGCAGTGAACCTGTAGTGCAAAGTGGATTTGCCTTTTGTAAATAACACCCAATATATTTTACTGTTTGCTATAATAAATATCCCATATTTGTTTTAAAAAAACAAACAAATGTTTTCCTCAGTTTAGGCCGATATGTATTCTTCTACATATTTTTGGTAAAAAATTCGCAATAAGCATATATTGATTGGTTTTCGCAAAAGTTATAGCATCCGCAAAATAGGGGATAGTTTTATGTCAGTTTTTTGCTAGTAATGGCAGCGGTATGCGATTTTTATCAGGACTGCGATATTGCGGCGGACAAATTGGACACTTTTGACACATTTTTTGGGAGCATTGACAATTATACAGTGATCAGTGCTATAAAAATGCACTGATTAGTGTATAAATGTCACTGGCAGGGAAGAGGTTAACACTAGGGGGTGATCAAGGGGTTAACTATGCTCCCTAGGTGTGTTCTAACTGTAGGGGGGATGGGACTGTCTAGGAGGAGAGAGAGATCGGTGTTCATACTTATAAACATAGGTAAAAAACACACAATCTGTCTCTACTCCCCTAAAAAAAAAGGGATTTGTGTGTTTAAACACACAGATCCCGGTTCTCACTCTGTTACAAGCGATTGCGGGTGCCCAGTGGCCAAAAGGCGAATCGACGTCAGGTAGCATTGTTTCGCCTAGCGGGGCCATCCTGCCGCAGTAAAACTGTGGCGGCTGGTCAACAAGCATTTAAAGTCAATGCACGTGCAAATTTATTGACATCTAATAAAGTTCCAAATAAATCAAAGTGTTTAGATGGGCGAAAATTCTGAGGAATATGTAAGAATATCGAATTTTAAGATCAACAAAGGGAAATCGGAAGCAATGGGGGATAGAGATAAATGCGGACGTACTAAAATTAATTATGTCTCAGTTCAAGTTCAGATGGACGGACAGACACATTAGCTATTTAGGTATAAAGATACCAAAAAAAAAAAAAAAAAACTTTCAGAGCTTGATTTTCTTCCTATGGTAAAACAGATTAAAAATGATTTAACAAGGTGGGATGAGGAGATATTTACTTGGTTTGAGAGAACAAATATAATAAAAATGAATGTAATGCCAAGATTTTTATATTTACTACAAACTCTCCCAATTAAAATAAATCAGAGTCTCCTACAAGATTTAAGATCAAGGTTTTTAAAATTTGTATGGGCAGGGAAACCAGCTAGAATACGAAGGAATATACTGACCCTTCCAAAAAAGAAAGTCGGAATAGGATTGCCGGACCCCATAAGATACCAGGAAGCACAACACTTAACTAGAGTAATGGAATGGTGTGGAGGTAACGATATGAAACCATGGGTGCAGACAGAACAAGCAATAACAGAAATTTCACTAGAAGGATTAGTATGGATCCCAGAAAATAGTATACCTAGAGAGGTGAGATTGCATCCAATGATAAATGCTACAATATGGACGATAAAAAAGTTTTTGGAAAAACATCAATATCAAAAAATCCAAGCCCAATGGGCCCAATTATAGGAACACCTGAATTTCAACCTGGTATAGAAGACCCAAAGCTTAGAGCAATAAAATTAAAAGGATTTAGTAGGATTATACATTTTTCTAAAAATAACAAAATTATGACAAAAACAGATATATTGAGTGAAATCGCGTCGGATTTGGATTTTTTTAGAACTATGCAACTTGAAGCATTCATTAGATCCAAAATACAGAAAAATACAGAAATTAGACAATTAACAGATTTTGAAAATATATGCCTAAAAGGGGATCGGATAAGACATTCATTATCCTATTTCTATGGAATATTAACGGAAGAAGAGATACCTCAGGAATTAACCTTCCTGAAAGCGCGGGAGAAGGACTTAGAAATAACATTTTCCCAAGAACAAATGAATAAAATATTGATTTTCAATCATAAAGCGTCGGTGGCAAGTAGATACCAAGAAGGGGGATACACAATAAATTCTAGGTGGTATAGAACACCAAGTACCATACATCGGATGTATCCACAACTCTCAGAGATGTGCTGGAGGTGCCACGAAAGGGAAGGGACCATTTTACATATTTTTTGGGGATGCTCAAAAATAAAGGAATTCTGGGAAATGGTATCAGAAACAATAGAAAATATAACAGGAAGGGCCTTAGGAAACAACCCGGCAACATTTTTGTTGCTAGATCTTCCAATATCAATGGAAACATTTAAAAACTCCTTAATAAAACATCTTATAATAGCAGCCAGAGCGTGTATTCCTTTACTATGGAAAAAAGAAAGCTCACGACAAGGGCCCAATGGATGACAAGATTAGCTGAAATACCATTGATGGAGAATCTTACGATGGCAATGAAGGATCAGGATGAAAGGTATAGGAAAATATGGACCCCATATCTAGAGTACAGGGAGAGTTGGGGTGGGACTGGGGGGGGAGAGAGAGGAGAGGGAGAGATGGAAAATTAAATTTTTATTTTTTTATTTTTTTAAATGTATTTATTGATTTATTTATTTATTTCTTGTTGTTGTTGTTGTTTTGTTATCAGTAAGGATGCAGATGGCTTTGATAAATATGGAGGCAATGCCCAAGAGTAAATAAGCTAGGAGATATGAAATAGGGATGAAATGAAAGAAGGAGACGAAATTATAAAGCATAAAAATGTAAGAGATGAACGGATGTACTGATGTATATATATATGTATAAAATATAAAAAAAAAAAAAAAGAAAATTCAGTCCTTTATTTTTCTGAATCATTTAAAGATTCAGAAAAATCTTTTGTTGTGTCTCTCCCTCCATTCAGTTGGCATTGCTATGGGACATCCCACATAGTAACTACTATGGCTCTGTGTCCCATGATGTACAATAAGAAAATAGGATTTTTATAACAGCTTACCTGTAAAATCCTTTTCTTTGAAGTACATCACGGGACACAGAGGTCCCTCCCTTCTTTCTGGTATACATGTGTATTGCTTTGCTACAAAAACTGAGGTGCTCCCAGTAGTGGGAGGGGTTATATAGGGAGTGGACTTCCTGTCTTAGGGTGTGCCAGTGTCCATCACCTGAAGGTGGCCTACAACCCACATAGTAACTACTATGGCTCTGTGTCCCGTGATGTACTTCATATATAACAATCATATTTTTTTTGCTAGAAGATTACTCAGATCCCCCAAACATTATATATATATATATATATATATATATATATATATATATATATGTAGCACTAACCCCCGAAGGAGCTGCTGAATTGATTTGGGCCTGCACTCTGCTAATGAACCCCCACTGACTTGGCTCAGTCCCCTTGACAAATCTGTGGTGCAATGTTGGTGTGGAATAAATGGTGAAGGATAACCCCACAATATACAATATAATGACAGTATACCTGTGTTATCACCTGGGTATCCAATGGCTCCACCTGCTGGGAAAAGAACAATACTCCACACCAAAATACTTAACCAAAAGTGTATTTTACTGTAATTATAATAAGGTGATTACAATAATTGTGCTGTCACATCAACGTAATATGACAGTGCAATGAGTCTGAACAACAAATGAATATAGTGTAACTACAAGGGAGCTCCCCCTACTTTTAAATCTAGTTGCAAGGCCTTGCAATAACACACAGTCTTTGATCTTCTTTTCTTCTGCTAGCTATAAAGGTCTGTAAGATTTGTAATCCAAAGAGTGAGATGATAAGGGTTAACTTAGAAGGAACCCTGAAACTGTTCCTGTGAGATACTCCAATTGTTATGGCCTATGGTATGACACAGTGCTAAAATGCAGTGAGGAGTAGGCTTTAGGCCTGCCTGAACTCAGTCTTTATTAGATCCTTCTCCGTGGGACTACAGGTCCCAGTAACACTGTGTAGAAGTCTAACTGTATGCAAGTGCGTAATAAACTGTGGGCAACAGCCTGCTCACCAACTGGATCTGAAGAAATGCAACAGCTCAGCTCCAGTGCACTCTGTCTTGCTTATAGCCAGCCGGCTCCGTCACACCGCTCTGCTCTGCAAGATGAACCGGGTCCCTCTGATGGCTCTGACAGGTGTTTCTGGATCCTTCCCGATCCGGTCACTCAGTCTCTCCAGCAATCAGATGGATGGCAGAGTCTGTAAAGGCTGCGCTCTTTGGAGACCTCCTGACAGGTCCTTACAGGCAGGCCATGCATCCAGAAGAGACCTAAGATGGCCGTGTGGGGTCCTTTTATATCCTACCCAGCATGCAGTTCAGTACAGGGTGACCATGGGTAGGTCACCTGGCATTCTGGGTAGGTAAGGTCAAAAATGAAAAGTAAACAACAGTCACTTCCTGTCTTTGGTTCAGTGCTCTGGAAAAAGAAACGGGATCCAAGTCCACCTCCTGTTTTTGGCCGCTAGGTGGTGCCAAATACTAAGTTAGAACATTGTCCATAGACTTACATTATAAAGCATTAACATTGCATTAATAAACAAAAATGTCAGCGCTACATATATATATATATATATATATATATACACATAGTATCAGTTTCTCACAAATGGTTTAAGACAGTGCTGGAAAATAATGGTGGCCACACAAAATATCGACACTTTGGGCCCAATTTGGAAATTTTCACTTAGGTGTGTGCTCACTTTTGTTGCCAGTGGTTTAGACATTAATGGCTGTGTGTTGAGTTATTTTGAGAGGACAGCAAATTTATACTGTTATACAAGCTGTACACTCACTACTAAACATTGTAGCAAAGTGTAATTTCTTTAGTGTTGTCAAGTTATAATAAAATATTTACAAAATGTGAGGGGTGTACTCACTTTTGTGAGATACTGTGTATGTGTGTATATATATATATATATATATATATATATATATATTTTTTTTTTTTTTTTTTAGCAGACACCTTAGGCAATAAAATGGTGGCCGTTGCAACTTTTTCTGTTTAACGATATTTGCACAGCATTTTTTTAAACACTTTTTTGGGTGAAAAATCTGTTTAATGAATAAAAAAAAACATAATTTTTTTGTACAATGTGAAAGATTATGTTACAGTAAATAGATACCTAACATGTCACCCTTTAAAATTGCGCACACTTGTGGAATGGCGCAAAACTTCAGTACTTATAAATCTCCATAGGTGACGCTTTACATTTTTTTACAGGTTACATGTTTAGAGTTACTAGTCTAGTGCTAGAGTTATTGTTCTCGTTCTAACGATTGGGGCATATGTAACCTGTGTGTATCTGGCTCTGATACTAGCCAGTGGCTCACCAGCCCCTGACCTCACTGCACATCCCTGATCTCAAGGTATTTCAAGAAATTTGTCTCAGGTGGAGGATACGGATGTGGACCTTCTGGCTTCCAGGCTCAAGAGACACAAATTGAAAGGATGAATCTATTTTTCCAATGGGGCTCCACTGGGGCTACCTCAAAGGTGCACCTGCCTGGCCTCAATTTATTCAATCATTTTGTATATATAAAATGTCTGTTTTTTAAGGGCCCATCCACACTAGAAACTGTGTTTTTTTTGTGCATCTGCATGTGCATTTTACTTGTGTTTGACATGCTCGCACTGCAGTGTTTTGGCATGTGGAAGAACAGGTCATCAAAACAGTCAAACGTGTCTATTATTTTTAGAGTACATTTACATGCATTCCATTACATTAACATGCATTTACGTGCATTTATGCGCATTTGTGTTACAAAAAAAATGCAGCATGCTGTACCTTTTCTACTGCATTGCAATTGTGCAAACTATGCTCATTGGCTAACATTGATTTTGGACTGTCAACATGATGGAATAGCATTAAAAAAACAAAGCATGGCAAAATTTGGGGGAAATTAAAAAAAAAACTGAATTTTTCAATTTTGTATGTGTTCTTCTTATTCAACACTGTTGAAAACAACAAACAATATTAATGATATACAGCGTATACTGTATATAGATATATATCTATATACAGCATATATATATGGCAAAAATAGCAATAACAACAAAACAGAAAAATAATAGCAGAGAGGAGAAGGGGAGTAAGGAGTTGATTAGGGTTACCTAAGAGTTAATAAGGGAATAAATACAAATACATTTGATGTTTGTTTTTTAACTTGTAAGGTTCCTTTACTGGTGTCATACCACTGACCAGCTTATAAATGAAATAGTAAATACAATTAAGAAATACATTGTATTTAGTCAAGTTTCATTTTACAGAGGAGCAACTGTATTTTGGCTACTGCTCCTGTTGTGTGATCCAAAGTTATTTCCAGCTTTTAACAGGGTGATAGTGGTCACAGGGGAGCAGGAGAAAAGATGCAGGATGCAAGAGATGCATCCTTGAACTTTTTTTTTGAAGTTTTCTAAGATGTATCTCTTAAAGTCCCCAAGTGGATTGAAACAGGAGCAGGTTACAGGAGGCAGGAATGCTTTCAAATGAGCAGTTCTAGCATGAGTCAACACTGCCTTTGTCTAATGCTTTTTAGGTGTCCGACTTGGTTTCTTGAAGTCAGACCTTTCTATTTATAGTGTCAGAGGACAAGCACAATACCATGTGAAGTATTCATTGTTTATATTATTGTGTTATAAACGTATCAGTATTTCAAAAAAAATGCAAGCTTTTTTTTGTGCATGTAAACAATTAAATACAGTTTTAAAGCGCCTCTTGGCCTTAAAATTAGCATTTTCAGAAGAAATGATTTCTATAATGATATGGTGGCAGAGTTGTGGTGTTTGAGGATGTGTGTTAAAAACTATCCAACATCTGCTACTTTAATTGGCCACAAGGGAACTCTTGATTGAAGTATAGTATACAGTATATCAATTATTGGATTCTTTTTACTATGAGATCTTCACCACTATAGACAGCTGACTTTGTTTAATTACTTTAAAGCTTGGAAAATGTACTTGTCATATATTAAATAACTGTATTTTAAAGGCTATTATAACAACAAGCTGAAAAAATACAACAGGGACCGTTGCTATGTTTGTAAATGCTTTATAACACTTATACATGAGTTTTTGATTTTCCTTACATACCTGGAATAATAACTAGTAAATATTGTATACAAGCTACATACAACTCTTTGGTATTATTTTAATTGTACCACATACCATTCATTCTTTTACTGTCACAGACTAAACATAATGCTTTTTGATAGACTTTTTTCAGTATCAGTTATACAAATATAAGTATCAGTTTTACAAATGTAAAAATAAACAAACAGTTTTACTTTGGCTTAAAACAAATGGAATAGACCTAGGTTAAAATGTTAAATGTACCCACAGATGTTTAGATATTGAAAGTCCTGAAAGTTTCCTTAAAGTGGATGTAAACCCAAAAATATCACCTGTCACTCACAGCAAGGGGGCGTTTTTGACAAAGTTTTCAAGACTTTGTCAAGATTTCTCTAACTGAACAATAAAAGAGGATTGCTCAGGCCTCGAGTAAATCTGTGTGGCAAGACTGGGCTCAAATGAAAGGAAATCTTATTCTCTACATTATGAAAATGTGGGTTTACATCCACTTTAAGGTTAGGATGACTAGAAGTTTCTTTACCCTTGGTCATCATCAGGACTTCCATGGTATTATTACAGTCTCCTCTTTTATGGACCCAGCCTAGATCATATCAAGAGCTATGTTGATGATCCACTAGCTTACTAATGTGTCAGCAAACTGAAAGAATTCTAGTGGACAGAGTCCAAAGGGGCAGAAAAAAAATCAGGATCCCTTTTCACTCCAATGCTGAAGGTGTTCAGCCAAGGAATCCAACATAAATCAAGATCCTTCCTTTACTTGTGACTGATTTTTTTTTTTTAACCACTTCCCGACCGCCCCATGTACATATACGTCGGCAGAATGGCACGTACAGGCAGAATCACGTACCTGTACGTGCCATTCTTCAGGCGCGTGGGGGGTCCGATCGGACCCCCCCTGGCCGGCGGGGACGGTCGGGATCGCTTCAGGAGCGATCCGGGATGAGGGGACGGCCAGTGGTTTCTGGCCACCCCCTCGCGATCGCTCCTGGCGAATCAGATGCTTCCTCTGTCTGTGTCAATCAAAACACAGGCAGAGGAAGTGATGTCACGCTCGGTGCGCCGGTCTATGTGACCGGAACGCCGAGCTGTCAACATGTACAGGTTAGTGCACCAACAGTACACTGACACCAGTACACATAGGCACACAAAACACCCCCCTGTCACCCCCAGATCACCCCCCAGATCACCCCCTCCCCCCCCAGTCACAGTGTCACTAATTGCAGTGATCATTTTTTTACTGATCACTGCATTTAGTGTCAGTGTGACTGTAATAACTGTCAGTGCAGTTAGTTTTAGGTCCAAGGTAGCCCCCTACCCCCCCTAATAAAGGTTTAACCCCTTGATTGCCCCCCAGGTAACCCTTTCACCCCCTTTTGCCAGTGTCACTAAGCGATCGTTTTTCTGATCGCTGTATTAGTGTCACTGCTGTCGCTAGGTAACCATTTTTTTTTTTTAGGTAACCGCCATGTTTATATAGGTTCATAAATAGGTTTATAGGTCAGGTACCCCCATATTACAACCTAAATAAAGGTTTTAACCCCTTGATTGCCCCTAGAGTTAACCCTTTCACCAGTGATCACTGTATAACTGTCACTGGTGACGCTGGTTAGCCAGTTAGTTATTTCGTTATTTAGGTTCCCCGTCAGGTTTTTATATAGCGTCAGGTACCCCCATATATTACCTAATAAAGGTTTTAACCCCCAGATTGCCCCTAGTTAACCCTTTCACCCCCTTTTGCCAGTGTCACTAAGCGATCGTTTTTCTGATCGCTGCATTAGTGTCGCTAGGTAACCAGTTTTTTTTTGTATTACTGTTACGGGTGACGCTGGTTAGTTAGCTTGTTTTTTATACTGTCAGGGCACCCGCCATTTATTACCCAATAACGGTTTAACCCCCTGATCGCCCGGCGGGTGATATCAATTAGGTTTTAGGGTCAAATAAGGTCTGCGTCGCCCCAGGTTAGTGCCAGTACCGCAAACACCCACGCGCAAAGCATACACCTCCCTTAGTGGCACAGTATCTGAACAGATCAATATCTGATCTGATCAGATCTATACTAGCGTCCCAGCAGTTTAGGGTTCCAAAAAAAAAAAAACGCATTGTTAGCGGGATCAGCCCAGATACCTGCTAGCACCTGCGTTTTCCCCCTCCGCCCAGCCCAGCCCACCCAAGTGCAGTATCGATCGATCACTGTCACTTACAAAACACTAAGCACACATAACTGCAGCGTTCGCAGAGTCAGGCCTGATCCCTGCGATCGCTAACATTTTTTTTGTGGTAGCGTTTTGATTCAGTCGCTTCAGTCAGGAGCTTTTTTACCTGTGAATCTCAAAAAATAAAAAAAAAATAAAATAGTTGTCGTTTTATTGTTCTCTCTCTCACTCTATTCTCTCTCTATTGTTGCTCTTTTTTTACTCCATTCTATTCTGCAATGTTTTATTATGTTTTATCATGTTTTATCATGCTTGCTTTTCAGGTATGTAATTTTGTTTACTGTGTTTTAGTGTTAAGCATTTTTTTGTTTTCAGGTGCGCCATTCAGTTGCAACGCGGATTTATTTATCTTGACAGCAACAGCGTTTGCTCCCACGATACATAAAGCCGCGACTCCAACGCTGTAGGAGGTGATTTCACCACCACAGTTAAAAAAAAGAGCATATATGCCGAAGCATGGGGGCAGCAGGGGGGGGGAGGAGCGATTGGCTCCTAATGCCACGTACATACGGTCGAAATTCCGACCGTGTGTACACGGCATAACTTTTGCGGGAGGATGCCCCCATGCATCGGCATATATAAATGGTGCATGTATGCCCATCATTAGAAGTGGGTGGATGAAGGGAGGTATTCTAATGGTGGGCATACCCACCAATCAATCTCTTTTTTTCGTTCAGCCAAGAGGCTGCATGAAAAAAAAAAGATTACAATATATGTCCAGTATGTTGCTGGACTTTGAATGGTTATACCAGAATGATGCCTGCAGGTTTAGGTATCATCTTGGTATCATTCTTTTCAGCCAGTGATCGGCTTTCATGTAAAAGCAATTCTAACGGGTAATTAGCCTCTAGACTGCTTTTACAAGCAGTGGGAGGGAATGTCCCCCCTCCTGGATATAAACCGCGCCATTGGGAAATTGGGAAAGCATTTTATCACACCAATCTTGGTGTGGTCAGATGCTTTGAGGGCAGAGGAAAGATCTAGGGTCTAATAGACCCCAATTTTTTCAAAAAAAGAGTACCTGTCACTGCCTATTGCTATCATAGGGGATATTTACATTCCCTGAGATAACAATAAAAATCATAACAAAGAAAAAAAATGGAAGGAACAGTTTAAAAATAAAAAAAAAAGCTAAATAAATAAAAAAAAAAAAAAAAAAAAAAAAAAAAAAGCACCCCTGCCCCCCCTTCTCTTGCGCAAAGGCGTACACAAGCGTTGGTCTGGCGTCATATGTAAACAGCAATTGCACCATGCATGTGAGGTATCACCGCGAAGGTCAGATCGAGGGCAGTAATTTTAGCAGTAGACCTCCTCCGTGAATCTAATGTGGTATCATGTAAAGGCTTTTAAAGGCTTTTAAAAATGTATGTAGTTTGTCGCCACTGCGTGTTTGTGCGCAATTTTAAAGCATGTCGTGTTTGGTATCCATGTACTCGGCCTAAGATCATATTTTTTATTTCATCAAAAATTTGAGCAATATAGTGTGTTTTAGTGCATTAAAATAAAAAAAGTGTATTTTTTCCACAAAAAATGCGTTTGAAAAATCGCTGCGCAAATACTGTGTGGAAAAAAAAAATGCAACACCCACCATTTTAATCTGTAGGGCCTTTGCTTTAACATTATATATAGTGTTTGGGGGTTCAACGTAATTTTCTTGCAAAAAAAAAAATATGTTTTCATGTAAACAAAAAGTGTCAGAAAGGGCTTTGTCTACAAGTGGTTAGAAGAGTGGGTGACGTGTGACATAGGCTTCTAAATGTTGTGCATAAAATGCCAGGACAGTTCAAACCCTCCCCAAATGACCCCATTTTGGAAAGTAGACACCCCAAGCTATTTGATGAGAGCAATGTTGAGCCCATTAAATATTTTTTTTTTTTGTCCCAAGAGATTGAATAATGAAAAAAAAAAAATATATATATTTTTTTTACAAAAAGTTGTCACTAAATGATATATTGCTCAAACATGTCATGGGCATATGTGGAAATACACCCCAAAATACATTCTGTTGCTTCTCCTGAGTACGGGGATACCACATGTGTGGGACTTTTTGGGAGCCTAGCTGCGTACGGAACCCCAAAAACCAATCACCGCCTTCAGGCTTTCTAAGGGTGTAATTTTTTTATTTCACTTCTCACTGCCAATCACAGTTTCGGAGGCCATGGAATGCCCAGATGGCATAAAACCCCCCAAAATGACCCCATTTTGGAAAGTAGACACCCCAAGCTATTTGCTGAGAGGTATGGTGAGTATTTTGCAGATCTCGCTTTTTGTCACAAAGTTTTGAAAATTGAAAAAAAAAAAAAAAAAATGTTTTTTTCTTTACTTTCTTCATTTTCAAAAACAAATGAGAGCTGTAAAATACTCACCATGCCTCTCAGCAAATAGCTTGGGGTGTCTACTTTCCAAAATGGGGTCATTTGGGGGGGTTTTGTGCTATTTTGGCATTTTATGGCCTTCGAAACGGTGATAGGTTGTGAGGAGTGAAATCAAAAATTTGCACCCTTAGAAATCCTGAAGGCGGTGCTTGGGTTTCGGGGCCCCGTACGCGGCTAGGCTCCCAAAAAGTCCCACACATGTGGTATCCCCATACTCAGGAGAAGCAGCAAAATGTATTTTGGGGTGCAATTCCACATATAACTATGGCATGTGTGAGCAATATATCATTTAGTGACAACTTTTTGAAAAAAAAAAAAAATCTTTTTTTTATTTTTGTCTTTATTCAATCACTTGGGACTAAAAAAAAAAATATTCAATGGGCTCAACATGCCTCTCAGCAAATAGCTTGGGGTGTCTACTTTCCAAAATGGGGTCATTTGGGGGGGTTTTGTACTTCTCTGCCATTTTAGCACCTCAAGAAATGAAATAGGCAGTCATAAATTAAAAGCGGTGTAAATTCCAGAAAATGTACTCTAGTTTGTAGACGCTATAACTTTTGCGCAAACCAATAAATATACGCTTATTGGCATTTTTTTTACTAAAGACATGTGGCTGAATACATTTTGGCCCAAATGTTTGACTAAAATTGAGTTTATTAGATTTTTTTTATAACAAAAAGTAGAAAATCTCTTTTTTTTTCAAAATTTTCGCTCTTTTTTCCGTTTATATCGCAAAAAATAAAAATCACAGAGGCAATCAAATACCATCAAAAGAAAGCTCTATTTGTGGGAAGAAAAGGACGCAAATTTCGTTTGGTTACAAAATTGCATGACCGCGCAATTACCAGTTAAAGTAGTGCAGTGCGAAATTGAAAAAAGACCTCTGGTCCTTTGGCTGCCAAATGGTCCGGGGCTGAAGTGGTTAATGTGTAAGGACATCTTTGAAAATAAGCATCAAAGCACAGATGAGTTAAATAACTACAACACAAAAGAATCCCAAGGGGAACTTCTCAGGTCTGGCTCCTAAAAGCTTTAGGTAAAGATGAACTAACCTTTTAAAAGGTTTGTTTACCTTTTCATACAAAATGAAAAGTTAAACTAACATCCTACAGCTTCCCCACTTCCTGGTCCCCACTGTAATTACCTTCATGGGTGATGAGCTTTCAGTGCCCACCCAGCTAATGCAGTTGTCCAGCAATATGAAATGCTCAACTTTATTCCAATTTTAAAATATACTTTTAATAAATAAAAAATAAATAAACAGTGCCAGCAGAATCGTATTCATTGCAGAGGTGTCACTTGTGAAGTTTAATGTCTCCAGCTATCACAAGATATCAAATCTAATAATCTGTCACTGACTTGAGCATTTTGGAGAAAAGAGGGTGCACTGTGTTCAGCATGAACCTTTCTTTTTAATCATTTGGGGGTTCAATGGGCCTTATTATTGCTACATGGAAGGCTATGTAGCAGATAAATTAATGATACAAACCCCTTTTAGCTGTATGTTAAAGTGTTGATTAACTTCAAAAGGGTAAGTATTACATTGCTACCCTAAATACATATTTCTTGAATGGGAATCTTTAGACTGTAATAACAGAACAAAACTGATCTTGATTGGGGAAATCGTTGCTAGCCGAAGAAAACTGTATCTATTGCAGTGGCAGAACTATAGGGGTCACTGCAGTCACACTTGCAACTGGGTCCTGCCATTCTGCCACTGTGGAGGGGCCCTCAAGATCACTCTTGATGATACATGCCTGGTCAGAGGCGCTTCCCCTCTCCAGTGGAAACAGTTGGAGAGAGAACTACAAGTGGACACCATAAAGTGGACACCATAAAGCTGCCGATCGCTACCTCCCACCTCCCCCTAGGTGGGGGGTACAGAGATGTGCTGGGGGTCCAAGGTGCACAGCAGAGACCAGCCAGGTACAGGGGAACCTCTGGAAGGGGGGTGACTGTCTGGGGACCCTGATATAAGGGGGGCTCTCTGGGGACCCTGATGTAAGGGGGGTACTCTGGGGACCCTGATGTAAAGGGGCTCTCTCTGGGGACTCTGATGTAAGGGGGGCTCTCTGGGGACCCTGATGTAAGGGGGGCCCTCTGGAGACCCTGATGTAAGGGGTTGCTCTCTGGGGACCCTGATGTAAGGAGGGGCTCTCTGGGGACCCTGATGTAAGGAAGGCTCTCTGGGGACCCTGATGAAAGGAGTGGTCCTCTGGGGACCCTGATGTAAGGGAGAGCTCTCTGGGGACCCTGATGTAAGGGGAGACACTCTGGGGACCCTGATTTAAGGGGGCGCTCTCTGGGAACCCTGATGTAAGGGGGGCTCTCTGGGGATCCTGATGTAAGGGGGCCCTCTGGGGACCCTGATGCAAGAGGTTGCTCTCTGGGGACCCTGATGTAAGGGGGGCTCTCTGGGGACCCTGATGTAAGGAAGGCTCTCTGGGGACCCTGATGAAAGGAGTGGCCCTCTGGGGACCCTGATGTAAGGGGGGATCTCTGGGAACCCGGATGTAAGGGGGCTCTCTGGGGACCCTGATGTAAGAAAGGGGCTCTCTGGGGACCCTGATGTAAGGGGTTGCTCTCTGGGGACTCTGATGTAAGGGGGGCTTTCTGGTGACCCTGATCTAAGGAAGGCTCTCTGGGGACCCTGATTAAAGGAGTGGCCCTCTGGGGACCCCGATGTAAGGGGGCTCTCTGGGGACCCTGATGTAAGGGGAGACTCTCTGGGGACCCTGATGTAAGGGGGGCTCTCTGGGAACCCTGATGTAAGGGGGGCTCTCTGTGGACCCTGATGTAAGGAAGGGGCTCTCTGGGGACCCTGATTTAAGGGGGCGCTCTCTGGGGACCCTGTTGTAAGGGGGGCTCTCTGGGGACCCTGATGTAAGGAAGGGGCTCTCTGGGGACCCTGTTGTAAGGGGGCTCTCTGGGGACCCTGATGTATGGGGGCCCTCTGGGGACCCTGATGTAAGGGGGGGGCTCTCTGGGGACCCTGATGTAAGGGGGGCTCTCTGGGGACCCTGAATTAAGGGCTGCTCTCTGGGGACCCTGAAGTAAGGAAGGGGCTCTCTGGGGACCCTGATGTAAGGAGGGGCTCTCTGGAGACCCTGATGTATGGAAGGGGCTCCCTGGGGACCCTGATGTAAGGGCAGGCTCTCTGGGGACCCTGATGTAAGGGGGAGCTCTCTGGGGACCCTGATGTAAGGAGGGGCTCTCTGGGGACCATGATGTAAGGGGGGACTCTCTGGGGATCCTAATGTAAGTAGGGAGGCTATATGAGGATCCTGATGTTAGGGGGGGCTCTCTGGGGACCCTGATGTAAGGGGGATCTGCATGTAACAATATTTTATATATATATATATATATATATATATATATATATATATATATACACACACACACACACACGCACGTGTATATTATATTATTATATTCATGGTTTCTTGCACCGGGGCCCTGAAGATTCTAGTTACACCTCTGATCTATTGTCTTATATAACAGTGGTCATCAACCCTGTCCTCAGGGCCCACTAACAGGCCAGGTTTTATGTATTACCTTGGGGAAATGCAGACTAGAATATTGCAATCACTGAGCAGCAAATGATATCTCCTGTGATGTATTTGAGTTATCTTGCAAACCTGGCCTGTTAGTGGGCCCTGAGGACAGGGTTGATGACCACTGTTTTACAACATATTTAAGTAAAATGTAAATGTAGTAAGTATGTTGTAACATGTACAAAATGAAGAGAGGAAGACAAAGAATAGGAGGGTACAAAGAGAGGGTAGCATAACAGAATAAACCAAAAAGGTGATTGGAGAAGCTCAATTTGCATTTTAAAAGCAAATTATTAAAAAGAGTCACAACATATCTATTTAATGTATTTACAGCTTTGTGGAAAAACAACATGAGACAAAGTAATAAGGTAAATAATTACACAATTTCTGTCATGTTCAATGATATGATATTCAATGTCTACTTACTGCCTTTATAGTTTTCTTTACTTTGTAAATTATGTTATCTCTAGATCTAGAGTCGGTAGCCTGGCAGCTTTCATCCACCATATCCATTATGTTCTCTGGCAGCTATCCTCTATCTAACCACAGTAGCTTCTTATTAAGGACTCCCCCTGCTGTCTTCCTTAAACCTTGATCATTTTCCATAATACCAACTGCTGCAATTAGTGCTAAACACGCCCATCTGTGCTTTGTATTGTACCTCAAATCTGAAGCTTGCTCTCTTTTCATCATGCTGTGTTCCAGTGTCTCTGGCATTCTGCACCCTCCATTCTCCGCAATTTTATCCTTTTTGGGTATGTTATCCCAAAATCCTGTACCCACTATTTTCTGCCATATTGGAGAAAACTCACAAGTAGATATTACATTACAAATTATCTTTTATTAATATACAGTCTTGCATGTTCTTAGCCTTGATTAGACATGTGCAATTCATTTTGATCCGAATCAAAATTTGGACACATTTTTGGTTATTTGGAGTATCCGAATTTCCAAATAATAATAGTAACGAGTTTAGTTTAATTTGTCTCATTTATTCACTATCTAACAAATTCCAAATTTTCAGAATGATTGGACTTAGAATCGGTGAAACATTTATTGACCGATCCCAATTCTGTTCAATTCTTCTGTGTGAAGAATAGCTGGTTGTTAAGGAGCAAGCCAGGCAGCCACTGACGACGTCCTATCTGTGACGAAACGCGTAGGGAGGAGGAGCGACGCTTTGACGTCAACGCACTTACGTTGTAGTCCCGGAACCACGGGCTGCTGAGCGAGACCGGCCGGCTCGCATTACTCTGCTGCTTTCTAATATCGTCAACACTGTAAGTGTCCATTTGTCTTCTTTTATTATAATAAATATACCAAGGATTTTATGCTATGTGAGCGCTTCATCTCTTCCTCCGGTACCGCTATATGCTATATCTCTGCTGATCCTGTTATCGAGGTGCTCGTGAGCTGGCTTACCTCCTAGTTATCAACATACAGTGCAGGATAAAGATTTTCCAGAATCGCGATCCCTGGCTGGGGTTAAGGCCATCTGTGCATAGGGGTCCCCTATAACAAGGGACCACCTAGCTCTGGTAAGCAGGCATCGTATACTTCTGGTGGTGGTTCACTCACTTCACAAGCATGCTGTGAAATTGCTAATCACGTCTATCACATGGAGGATTTTTGAGTTATTTGTTACAATCAACCTTGGAACTTTTTCAAATAGGACTTTACAAGCTATGGATATCTAGCATACATAGACTGGTTCAGTGTATTTCTTTTTGTTTTTTCTGTTTTTTTCATATAAGCACTTTTGTGTCACTGAGAATAAGCGTTTTCTGGTTTATTAATTTGGAGATTTGTTTTTTGCATTGATGGTACTGTTGATATCTGTGTACGCTCTGTCTAAGTTAATCATCGGTATTTATACCCACACTAAGACATTGGGTTCATATATTACACATATTCACTTATATGTTCACAGTTTATGATTATCACGTTTAATATTAGTATAGTATAGCGCAGCTCCCTGTCTAATTTCTTAACAACCGTTGACTTATAATCTGTCAGCAGGGTTTCCCCCGCTGACAGCTGAATGTAAAAAATAGAATGCTGGCTATAAAAAATAAAGAAGAAAAACTGCCTGGAGGGACAGGAAAGGGGGGGACAAGTGAGTGCCCCCCTCCTGAACCATACCAGCTCACATTCCCTCAACATGGGGGGGTGCTTTTGGGACAAGTACCATGCTGATGAGGACAAAGGCCTCTTTCCCATACCCGGTGGTTGTAGGGATCTGCAGGCAGGGAGCTTATCAGAATCTGGATGCACCATTTAACAAGGGGGCCTCCAGTTCCTGCCCCCCCATGTGAATGAGTAGGGGTACACCCCTACTCATTCACCAAAAAACTGTCAAAAATAAATAAAAACACAGAGACAGTTTTTAAAAATTCCTTTTTTCCGGGGCATGCTGGGTTGATGATGTCACAAAGGTGGAGGGTCACTTGGCGACATCAGCGGATAGCCCTGCTGTTTAGTTATTTAAGAACCGTCAGAAGGCAGAACTGCCAGATGGCGGAGCTGTCAGACGGTGAGAGGCCTTCATCAGGTGCGGGGAAATTGTTTTTGTTTCTAATACAGGAATTGTCAAAAATTGTGTCTGTGTTTTTATTTATTTTTGACACTTTTTTTTGGTTAATGAGCAGGGGTATAATATAGCCCATACTCATTCAGATGGGGGAGATCTGGGGTTCTTGTTAAAGTGGGCTTCCAGATTCCGGCAAGACCCTTGCCCGTAGACCCCCACAATCACCACTTAGGGTTGTGGGGAAAAGGCCCTTGTCCTCATCAACATGGAAACAAGGTGTTTGGGAGAAGGCAGAGCCCCCCTACCCCAAAGCACCTCCCATGTGGCCTGGAATGGTTCAGAAGGTTCAGAAGGGGGGGGTGCTCGCTCAGATAAGGGTCTGATATGGCTAGGGGGAACCCCACTCTTTTTTTTTCTTTACTTTTCATTGCCGGTATTCTTTTGTTTACACTTAGCAACTGTGTGTTTTCCCACTGATAGGTGATGAGTCATCAGTTGTTAATGACACGGAGGCTAGGTTCCTGGCCCAGCTATTCTTCACACAGAATTTGTATCGGTCAATATATTTCCAACCGATTCAAATTCGATTTGAATCATTCTGAAAATTTTTAATTAATAAACAAAACTAAACTAAGCAAAACAAACAAAACTAAACAAATTCTAAAATGAATCCACAAAACAAAATGAGTAACATAAATGTATCTGAAAAAAAAAATTGTTTCCATTCTGCACATGTCTAACCTTGATCCTTATTAAGAATGAGCTTAGGGGTAGCGCCAAACACATGTTCAGACCAAACCTTAGCTGTTCAGGCATTGGGAAATCCAGAAAAGGGGAGGCAAGCATGTACGCTTGCCCCCACACACTTCCAAAACCATACCAGAACATACACCCTCAACATGGGCGAAGAGGGCAAGAGCCTCTTCCTCACAACCCTTGACCAGTCATTATGTTTTTTTTTTGATGGGGGCATATCATAATCTTGAAGTGCTCCTGTGTGAATGAAGAAGTAGCACACAGAACCCCTACTCAGTCACAAAAAAATGTAAGTGTAGATATAAAGACCGAGACAGTTTATGCAAGTCATTTAATAAAAGTCAAAGAATGTACATCTACCTCAATCACATACTCCAGTTATGTAGATCCATGTCCATCATGCTGCTTGATGCCAGCAGACCCACCAAAATGAAATAATAAAACAACCGTGACACACGTCTGGTCCCAGAACTTTATTTCCATCAGGCAGGGCCTCCTGAGTGATGTCTTTGAACATATATAGAAATGATCATGTATGGTCAATGATGTCATGGGGATCTACATCGCTGGATGACATAATTGATGGTGGATGTACATCATGAGACTATGTTTGAGTTACTATGTACCCCTTACTTATTCACATAAAAGAGACAGTATCAGGGGCCCTACTTATTATCAAAGAGGGCTTCCTGAAAAAGCCCCCCTGCACGCAGGCCTCCACAACCTATGGTGTCTAGGGCTGTGGAAAGAGGCCCTTTGTTCTCATAAACATGGGGACAAGTTGCTTTGCCAGGGTTGTCCTTGAAAAGCTCCTAGATCACTGATAGATGGATGGGTCTGGAAAACTCACTGAAGGGTGTACCTTGTCCTGGTTTAAATGGTAAATGGGGAAGGGGGAGGATAGGTAAAGAGGACTATAGCGGTACTGATATAATAATCGGGAATAATTACCCCAGCCCTCGGGTGCCCGTACATAGCCAGTATTGGTGGAGGCCAGCGAGAAGCATGCAGATGGATCGGGGTAATATGGGAGATAAAAATGGGCAACGGCCGGGCTAACAGTGTCACCAGCAGATCGCAGAGGGTGGCATAGGTGGAACATGCATGGGGGAAATGCCATCCTCTGCGATCTGCTGGTGACACTGTTAGCCCGGCCGTTGCCCATTTTCATCTCCCATATTACCCCGATCCATCTGCATGCTTCTCGCTGGCCTCCACCAATACTGGCTGTGTATGGGCACCTGAGGGCTGGGGTAATTATTCCCTAGCCCTTTTTCCCTCTTTTTCTGACCCTAACAGCCCTCCGCTACTGACATCTAGCATATACAGCCCGTTATCAACCCTTTTTGCTACTCAGCATGGTAACCGTGTTTGTTCGATGACTGCCTGCAATGCTAGCTGTACTTGAACATCCTGTACACTACAGCCACAATACATGTTCCATCCTCTGAGCGGCCTGTTTCTTTCAATTTGGCTCAAGCCTCTGCCGTGATGCGTACGCGTGATGCGCGCGCATCCGGCATGCTGCATTATGGGGACTGTAGGCCAGTAAGGCGCCACCGCGCTTCGCGCATGCGCCGGAGGTACGGCTTGCTCGCCACCTGATCGCAAGTGATTGTGATCAGGTGTGGGGGGCGTATAAATACCTGCACATTCACACCATACGGTGTGAGTCCCTGGAGGCGCCAGCATTCCTCTCTGTTTGTCAAAAAAGGTTAGTTTCTTTATCTTCTAAAACTACGCTTTTCCTGGAATTTTTTCTTTTCCTTGTTACTGACTTGGCTTTGCTTCTCATATAGAGAGCTATACCCACTTTTACCTTATGAATCGGTTCATTCTGGTCTAATGGATTAACCTACATTTCAACTGCCTATCCCTCTGCCCTGTTTGGCTGGAGATGTGAGTTTAATTCACCCTACTCATGTCCATCATATGTCATGCATTTATACTTTATCTTGCCTTAATAAATTCCCATTTTCTAAAATATAATTTTTTAATTTTTCTGCTGTTCTCTCCTCTCCTTTTTCCTCCTTTTGTCTTTTCTCTTTAAGAGACTACAAAATAAACAGTGTTGAGCATTTCTTTATGCTCTCTGGCGCCTCCAATATGTGCTAAATTATTTATATCTTTTGGTAAGCATTTTTTCTTTATATATTTTTGGCTTATATTGCCAACGGGCTGTTTTTCCTAAATTTAAAACCAGCCCAACATTATAATTTTAATTTTACAACTTTCTTCCATCAGGTTTTATTATACGCTCCCGACATAGCTCAGTCTGTCTGGTGTCCATGCTTGATCATGCCACGGGATTGGATTTGATTCGGTTGCGGTCCTATTGGTATGTGTCGCTTGCTTGAATTGTAGATCTGGGGTTCCTTGGGGATAAATATTCGGGGGAGATTCAGCCTATTGTGTCCATAAGTGAAAATGTTGCTCAAATATGCCATGTCTGTGTTTTCTCATACTTCAATTCTAATGTTGTTTTCTACATTACTAGATTGGGTGCAAATTTCCCTAAATGACCCTGAAGAAGCCAATGATTGGCGAAACATGTTGGTCGTTCAAACCTAAGATCGAACCCTACCTATGCTCCAATCTCCCTTTTTCCCCCTTCCCTCTTGGCACCCCCTATTTGTGATGAACAAATTGTCAGACTCTATTTGGCAGTTTCAATCAGTGACGAGATCCCATTTTTTCCTCTCTTCTCCATCACTGGGACTCATCACTGACTGATCCACCAAATTTTTATTTGTACTACTAATTGTGCTTTGTCTATTCCACATTTGTCTTCTATGTGCTTTGCATTAAATAAATTGTTTACTTTTTTACAAAAATCACGAGTATTTACCTTTATTATATCAGTACCGCTATAGTCCTCTTTACCTATCCTCCCCCTTCCCCATTTACCTCCTAGATCACTGTTGATAGAGGAATGAATATTAGATGAGATACATCTGATGGAAGAGATCATTATTTTTTTTAAAAGTCAACTATGAAACATGCTACAAAACTTGGGAAAGCAGGATACACTTTAACCACTTAAGCCCCGGACCATTTTGCTGGCCAAAGATCAGAGCACTGTTTGCGATTCGGTCGTGCGGCATGGCTCCCACACGAAATTTACGTCCTTTTTTCCCCACAAATAAAGCTTTATTTTGGTGGTATTTGATCACCTCTGCGGTTTTTTTTTTTTTGCGCTATAAACAAAAAAAAGAGCGACAATTTTGAAAAAAATAATTATTTTTTACTTTTTGCTATAATAAATATCCCCAAAAAATATATAAAAAAAAAATTTTCCTCAGTTTAGGCCTATATGTATTCTTCGACATATTTTTGTTAAAAAAAATTGCAATAAGCGTTTATTGATTGGTTTGCGCAAAAGTTATAGCATCTACAAAATAGGGGATAGACTTATGGCATTTTTATTAATCAATTTTTTTTACTAGTAATGGCGGCGATCAGTGATTTTTATCATGAGTGCGACATTATGGCAGACACATCGG